>OX424573.1:32440886-33640886 GCA_949152435.1 Gastracanthus pulcherrimus
CGAGCGAGAGAGAGAGAGAGGGCCAACTCTCCCGCGCAGCCCCTCGTCTGCCGCGCGCCCGAGGATTCTTTACCGTTTGCCTCCTGTGCTCCGAGCCCTCTCTAGCTAGCCTGCTTTAGCCCCCCTTTCCTTCCTCGCCGAGCGACGGTTCGCTGCAGTTTGAGAAAGTGCAGGGACCAGAGAGAAAGAGAGTCTGGCGAATAGATAGATGTACCCCTGGCTAAGTCGAGCGCGCGCCGCGCCGGCATCCCGGGGATAGAGAGAGAGAAAGAGGGAGAGAGAGTAGGCGATCCGGGGGAATTTATCCGACAGATAAAAATGTCTCTTAGAGTTTATATAGGAGAGAGATAGAGAGACAGAGGAAGAGAGAGAGAAAGGCGGCAGAAGAGATTTCAATAAAACCCTCGATTGTAAAGTACCGGCAGATAGAAAAGACTGTCCGGGCCGTTACATGGGTCAGTGGAGCTCAAAGTCGCTACCCCCTCTTTCTCCCCCTTATCTGGATATCCTGTCGCGCGTGTAAACGCGCGCGCACGCGCGCTTTCGAGGAGTATATATACGCTCTATCATGCAACCGAGGCTATAGCATATACGTATACGTATATGCTATAGCTACTGATTTAAGCTTCGTCTTTTCCTCTCTGTTCTCCGGCTTTGGATCCACGTGTGGCGCGCTCGCGTTCGCCTCTGGGCTTGTGTATTAGTGGTTCCATTACTTGCCCATATTTGCCGCATTATGCAAGTGGATCGCTCGAGAGATGAAAACAGTTGTTACTGCAGCGCTGGTGGCGGCAGGTGTTATATACCTCGTGCCCTCTGGGATGTTGCAGCAGTACCTATATACAGCTCGGAGAGCCTTCATCGGCCGTGGCATTATCCTCGTGTGTGTGCGCGCGCGATAGGGATACTACCGGATGAGATATTGCGTATTAGAAATAGAAAATCATTCTGAGGTAGAGGGGTTGATATCAATGTAGCTTTCGCGGTCGATTGAATTTTTTTTTGATAATAATTAGTGTATCCTAAGAACTTTTGTACAGTAGGTATTTAGTAATAGACTCCACACTGACAACGACGTTTTTGTTAATTTACAAATATCTATTTCTTTTATTTTACAAATCTATTCTACTCATCACTTTTTGGAACAACATTTCATTGAGACAATTACTTTTCAATTTCGCTACCCAGTCGTACAACTTGCAATAACAATAATGAATAATTACCTACGAAACACCTATTCAACATACCCCAAGCTCTCACCCTATCGCTTCGCGCCACTATTTTATAATACCGTTACGAGAAAACGTGTGCACACCACCGCTTAAAAGTCACGTATACACGCAGCTACAACAAAGTGTATCCAACGTAGGCGACGCGATTGCGGAGAGGTCAACTCGTTCGGGCGCAGTAGAACACAGTGGTATAGGTAGCGCCGTGCAGCGCATAGAAGGGGTGTCGCGCGATAGCGTAATTAGTCCGGGACACGTCCGTGCGGGACGTAGCGCGCGGCCAAGATTAATTGCACACGCCGGCAAGTGGCCGCGAGACGGCGACCGGCTGTGCGCGCACGCGCGAGTGTACACCTGTATACGGGTAGCCTTTACGTATCCGTCGTGTACGTTTATATACGCATATGCCGGAGCACGTGCCCCGCCGAGTAGGAGAGACCGGCATGAAGGAAGCTCGCGCGTGCATCGGGGCTCGCGATGCGGTTGCGCAAGCTCATACACGTGTAAGAGATTGATCTGTTTCTGATTCGTTTAAATTGAGTGTCGCGTGTAACGAGCTCTTCGCTTGGCAGCCAACAGGGGTGGGGATGTCTTTTCTTTCGTTTTGGGCCGATGTTGATAATGAAAGTGTGGATTGTATAGATGTTTTTGCTTCTAAGAAGAGACGGCTTTTTGCGGGAATAATTTATTTTTTCGTCGGGTAAAAATGTTTTTTATAACACGTACATTTTGAAAAGGCCGCTTTTCAATGCATGTAAAGCCCATAGAAAATCGAGAATTCCGAGCGTCTATGCACAGCGGGCATAAAATATTTTCTTCCCTCTCGTACAGGAGAGAAAATATCTTAAAATACGTGTGTGCGTGTGTGCGCGTATATGTGTGTGTGTGTATGTGTGTGTGTATATGTGTGTCTGTATGTGTGGACGTGCGCGAGTGCGTGTGTCTGTATGCGTGTGTATGTGTGTGTGTGTGTGTGTGTACGTGCGTGTCTGTATTTATGTGGACGCGTGTGTGTGTGCGTGTGCGTATGTATGAACATGTGTCTCTGTGTGTGTGTGTGTGTGTGAGAGAGTATGTGTGTGTGTGTTTGTGAGAGAGTGTGTGTGTGTGAGAGTGTGTGTTTGCGTGCGTGCGTGCGTGCGTGCGTGTGTGCGTGTGTGTGTGTGTGTGTGTGGGCGTGTGCGAGTGTGAACGCACGTATGTATTGTATACGTATGTATACCAGTTCCTACACCCTTTTAGATATTTTTAGAGCATTTTGCATACAAATTTTAACATAATCAGTTAATTTAATCTTTACTGTTTCATAATTAACGTTTTTGCGAAATTTAAAAGTATTAAAATTAAGTTGAAATGTTTTTCGGTATGTGAGTTTTAAAAAAATATAAGCTAGATGCGGAGTAATCACGAGCTTTTCGCGTAAAAGCACTTTACAGCGTTATAACAGTCATGTGGGTGATTCTCTACGAATGTGCATATTTGTGTCCCGGCTAAATAACTTTTTTATTTTGCAGAATTATACATTCAGCCTAGGTTTATCAGAATAATAATACTTTGTTTAACATAACGCTATGGTAAAAGACTAAAAAAATTCATACCGGATGTAACTGATTACAGATTAAACTTTGAAATGTAATGTCCGCGGCTGTCCCAGTTGTGAATATTCAAGCTTCTTAGTCTTTTTCTTAATATTGTGCATTAAAATTATGAAGTGCTGTACGTAGGGCATCATTTTATTTACTTAAACAAGTACTTTAAATATCTCCGTTTTCCACAGGTTTTATAAATGTCCGATTGTATTGCGACTGCGTTTATGACTAGTAAACACTTCATTTACAATATGCAACTGTGCCGAAAGTTTAAACTTTACACAAGTAGCTGTCATCTAGAATATATCGGTGCTGCGAATCGCGTACATTATAATCTGTAATCTCCGTGGAGCATTTGCCTTTTGATCGTGCAATGTTAGTACTTGCTAGGATGGCTTAAATTATGAGTTTAGACTTTATATATTTGTATGTAAGTGTATTTCTTAAAATTATTATTCATTACCAAAGTATTATTAAAATACTTGAGATTGTAATTTCCGTGGGCTGTAATCTCCGTAGTATATGAGCAATTCTCAATTAGTTCGGAATTTTGTGTGACGCAATATTTTTTGTGCTAATACAATATTTTTGCTCGTTTATCAGCCAAGAACTAGATTGTATACATTGTTTACAACATGTAAACACAAAAAAAAGTATTATAGTATACAGTTTGAAGACAAAAATTCATACGATACATAAATAAAATAAGAAAATTTGCAGAAAACGCGTGACTTTCTTATTTTTTTTATTTTTTTTTCTGTAGAATTTGGTGCGTCTTCTGAAAATGTTTAAATGGATGATGAATTTCACGCATTCGGTGAGCGCAATCGAATATGACATGTTAGAAATGTGTGCTCTTAATAGGGAAAGAGTTACAAGGCACCAAAGTGGCGTGACTACTTTTTTTCATTTTTAATATTTATTACTATTATGTCGCATCGCTATTGGTGCGTAAACAAAATCATTATAAAACCACATGGATAGTTCTAGGGCACAAAAGCAACAAATCTATACATGGCGGAATCATGTGCTCCCATAATAAGGGAGTAAACATGAAATGTATACTTAAGAAGGCAAAACGTGCACGGAAGCAAAAACGCATATTTTTTATTAACACATCATCTGTCTTTAAAAATTTTGACTAAATACGTTTGTGCTCCATTATTTACAACAATATTAAACTAAAATTCACTCGCCCCATTTTTTACATCATTATTTAAGAAGTTACAGAGCGAAAGAAAATATGAAAAATTCAAGGAAATATGTTTATATTTATTACGCGTGCATTTCCTGTTTAAAAACATTGTCAACGAATGTATACATACAAAATGTTTAAAATCTGATGAGCACTCAAAGTATATTATTCTAGACACTTGAATTTCCGCGAAATCGTTGGAAAAATCGATACCGTTACACGGTGACTCCTATAATGTTTATAAAGTCACCGATGTAAACACTATAGCTTTCAGTCTCGTTCTGTACCCAAATGTACTAAAAATAATTAGAATTCGAGTTTGTTATGTTTAATTGTTAATGTTATATTTAAAAAATTATATTTTGTATCCGGAACATGGTTCCGAAATGTAAAACGTATTATGATAAAAAAGATTATACATGATAAATCTTATATGACGAAATCCACTAAAAAATCGGTGCAAAGTTATAGGCAAATTTTTTATTTAAAAAATACTTAAATATTTATTTATATTAAAAATTGATCATTTGCACTCAGTTGATTAGAATTATGGTTTTATTGTTTAATTATTGTTAAATGGAAAATAAAGTCGTAGCTAATTTTTAGAATTTTCCTCGCCGTTTTTCATCGTTGTCTAACCTACAGAATACGAAAAAATTTTCGTCGCATAACATTCTACGTGAAATAAATATTTTTTTGTAATTTGACTTCACTGTTTTTTTTTATTATTACAGATGATTTACTAATTTTTACTTCGAAAATAAGTTGAAAATCACGAAAAAATGAAAAAACGTGTAAAAAACGTTAATAATTTTTGGTGCGTTGCTTTAAAACGTTGCACCACATTGGATTTTGTATTCTAACAGATAAAGGAACGTATACTAAAAATTTCAGACACGTGCTCAAAATATAAAAAAAAAAATTTTTATAATAAAATCCGAAATTTGTGAGAATAGCCCATATACTTTACTTCTTTTGTATACTAACACTGACATTTGTAATTGTAACGTGTTTTACTTAAATCTATTGTAGTAAATACATGGTTATCATAATAAAACAATTATATGCTAATATTATTATTATATATATTATAATAATACAATTAAAAATATTTTGTTTTAATATGACTATTAAAATGTATTTAATTAGTATCGTCTAAAAATGGGTCCTCTTACACAACATTTCATATGAAAAAAATATATATATAATAAATTCTATTATTAATATTAGCTCTATAAAATTTAAACATGGGTCAATATTCAAATGAGTTATATACTCTTGGAAATCTATTTTTTACTGTTTACGACAAACTGCAACTTTAATCAATATTTGCATAATTGTACCTTAAAATTGTTGACAAAAACGGTAGATTATACATATTCTACAGACCATTAGAAAACCAAATCCAACAAGAAAATAATATGTCAACATGAGTTTGAAAAAGTTAGTTAACTTTGATAGCTATAGTCGGCGATAAAATGGCAGTTTTACTAATTTTAGTAGCGTTAGAATGTGCTAAAGGTATTGTCTAATAATTTTATGTAACAGGTTTATATAGAAACATATCAAACTTAGCTTTATTTATCTTCTCTATTACTTAAAAGTCTAACAAATGAAAGTAGTTCATGAGTAGTTTATATTCTCTTAAGTACCATCGACCCGTTCCCCTCCGTAAAAAGCCTATCTTAGTAAAAGTACGATATTGAGTTTATAATACATTGTAGTTTTTAAGTATAAATTTAAATTAGCTAAGTTTCTATTAGTGTGATTTTCAAATTCATTGTTAACACATTATTATTTAAGCTGTCTTTTTTTTTTCCTGTTTACACCGTCTTCTTCATGCTCTGGTATGTACCAGTATAAACCATAAGTTTATCTCATGCGTAGGGTTCCTCCTGGGTACCGTGAGGTCTCTTGAGCCGGTGGGATGTTTTGGACGATGTCAAGAAAATAAATTTCAATGACCTCAGCCAGCCACTGAGGATAAGCTAATTTGTTTTCATTGAAATAAATTTTACTTTGAACTATTTAAACGGTCTATCTTATCCTTATTGTTTACTAAACTCATAGAAATTCTTTTTAATAAATTAATATAGTGGTCCAAGACACCCCACTTCACAGTAAATCGAAAGTTAATAAATATAGTCATAGTAATTGCACAAATATAAGAAGTAAAATCGTGTAAAATAATTAAAGAATAAGGACGAGAAATAATTAAAAAAATTAAATGATGTTGATATGATTATTTAGTTATTTCGATCGTTGTTATTTATTCATAATTTATAAACAGTCTATAATGAATAATCAGTTTCTTCTCAGGTATAATTTATTTTATGAATAAATTAACATTAAAATAACAAATTTAAAATTCAAAGCTCATTATTTTATTTTATTTTATTTCATTATTTTATTAATTATTTTGAACAAATTGATTTAATGATAAAGAAAGTGTTATATAACAAATATAAAATTCAAAGCTCATTATTTTATTTTACTTTATTTTATTATTTTATTAATTATTCTGAATAAATTTATTTAATGATAGAAAAAAGTGTTATTATTTTTTTAAAAGATGATTAAAAAAGTACTAAATACATAGGAATATGTAAATATTTGTATACTTTTTAAATGTTTAAATTATGTTTTTAACTTGACAAAATGTTAACTGAAATGTGTTAAGTAATTTGCGTAATCTCCGTGGTATTGGTGTAATCTTCGTGGACTTTAAAAATCAAAAAACTTCGATAACTTTTTTATAGAACATAGTTATGTATTTTTACGATAATATCTTCATTAAAAAGCAGAACTAAACATATTTATATATTAGTCAAAATTTTATTCATGTTTTTTTATCTAAATTGAAAATCGAAATATGCACGTTTGTAGAGAATCACTCATATATTAAACTTGCAGATTATTAAAAAATTTAAAAAAAATTTTAACGTAGCTAAAGTATCAACTTAAAATAGTAAAATTTGAAAAATGCATGCTTTTGAACAAAGATAGCTTAAGTGAATCTTGATAAAATACCTTTAATATTTCGTTCATCATTTATTGGATATTAGAATATGGACGGAATATTTTCTAGATAATTTTAAGAAATTTCGATTTCACTTTGTATATCGTGACATCTTTAAGTCTTATTATAATGGTGTTTTGTAGATATTAAGTATTTATGCAATTTACTCAAGAAGATCACAGTGTCAAAGCAGTTGGTAGGGTTTTTGAAGTATAGCATAATCAAAGTCTTCAGAACATAAAACATGTGTCTTCTTTGAAAACTGGCAAACAAATTATCCTCGTTACAAAACTTCCTCTGCGAGGAAGCAAAAACTTTTCAACACGGCATAAAATTCAAGTCAACCCAGACACAACCGCGGACAGAGATTAAGTCGAGTGCATGAAGTCGAGAAAGAGAGAAATAAAGAGCGAGAGAGTGAGACGCAGCTGATTCAACACTCTGTGCAGCGGGATTTATAGGGCATTAAAAGCAACTCTCGCGATTACGGCTCTCGTACTGGGCGTACAGCGCGAACTAAAAAAAAAGAAGAGAGGAAGAAAAAGGAGAGGAGTGAAGAGTGTACGCGCGAGAGAACCACCCTACTTCGGTCACGACCGTTTCGTCGCGCGCCGGAGAAAGACTCTCTTTTTTTTTTCGCGAACGCCACTGTACGACCACCGACTGCGAAGACGATCGAGTTATACTACGCGCCGGCAGGCATGTGAGAGCTCGCGCACGCAGACGACGGCTTTTGCATTATTGAAGAATGTCGTGTGCGTTTCTTTCGATATCGCTCGACGGCGGCTCGTGAACTTGCGGCGCTTCGCGGCTTTTTCTTTCGTCGGTAGGCAGCAGCCGAGCCCCCTCACTCCGCGATTTTGTACGAGATAATCTTCTTTGGGAAAATTCCCGCAGAGGGGTGAATCTTTTAGTTTTCTCGGGCTCTGTCGAGGTTCTATGTATTATTCTTAGATATAAAATTGTTATTTCGTAATAATAGGAATGTTACACCATTGAGCAAAATTCATCGATTAGCTCAGTGGTTTGATTATTTCCTAAGCAGATATTTAATTTATATTTAAAAATTAAAACGTTTGGTGCAGTGATGCCCGAATGATATCGAAATATATTTTAGCTCGCCGTAATGCGCTAACTTTCAAAAATAAACTCTACGGTAAAAACTGGTACATGCATCTTAATATATGTATACAAATCTACAATTTTATGTACCTTATGATTGTTTTTCACTCATATCACGCTGACAAAAGTTTTTTTTTATATGCATGCACTGCTAAGAAATCAGAGTTTTAATGCTTTTGCGCGTAAACATGACACTATCTTATAATTAGAGGGCGCTAGAAGCGGTATCACCATACCTCTCAACCTATATGTTACAATACATATACAGTTGGAGTTACGGCGCCCCAGAATAACGCACAATACCTGCATGACCACATTACCTGCACCCACCTTAATATTATTCAGCATTGAAAGTTAAATGAAGTCTCTTCTTATTATGAAGAACTATGTGATTGAATATTATACGTGCTTTTGATCATTCCTAGATCCATCATATTATATTAAAAGTCACGATATCACTGCCAACTATTTGTTATTATTCTCTATTTCGTGGATACTGACTATCTCTATTTATCTACGTGAAAGAATTTTTCATACCTACAAGGAGAGTGCATACTCCGCGGGAAACGAAATTCGGTCAGACTTTGGGACGTATTTTCTGGTACCCAAAAATGAAGCCAAGAACCCGTAATTCATTCTAATGTACCCTGTTATTGAGATATGAGGTAATTCACTCAAAGTATGATTTATTTTAATGAAAAAAGGTACCCTTTCTTCTAACTATAACTTTACAAGTATTTATTATGAATAAATGACCCAAAAGATAATAAAAGGTAGGTAAAAAGTACTTTAATTTAAGCTCTGTTACGTACAAAAATATTAATCTGATTAAAAGTTATTTACAATTAACGATGGTGACCGAAATTGCATGAATATTCAAAGAAAATTAACTCTTTTAAATTTGTTGATTTTCCATGTATTTTCAGTCACTATCTTCAATTGTTAATAACTTTTGATCAGATTAATATTTGCATACGTAACAGAACATAAATTAAAGCTCTATCCGCCTATTTTTTATTATCTTTTGGGTCATTTATTCATAATAAAAACTTGTAAAGTTATAGTTAGAACAAGAAGTACCTTTTCATTAAAATAACGCATACTTCGAGTAAATTACATCGTATCTCGATAACAAGGGCCCATTAGAATGAATTTCGAATGCTAGGCTTTATTTCTGGGTACCAGAAACCTTCTCCCGAAGTTTGACCAAAATTCGTTTCCCTGAGGGTGTTCACTCCCCTTTGTAAACTACTAACGACCAAACGCAGTTAAATAATGAAATCCCCGATTTTCATAAATAAATCTTCGTTAACGCGATCACCTCGAAACAATGAATAATTCTCTAAATTAACTCTCAATATGTTGGTTTGCATAATCAGCGCAAAACTCGCTCAACGAATTGAGAATGAAAACAAGCAATCCTGCATTTTAATGAAAAACAAAATGTATATACTGCTTCACCCATATACCAATGCATTATATCCCGCATTTGTGCCGAAAAACGCCCAACGGAGAGCTATACAGGAAGATGGAAACAGGAGGGGCGAAGCAAAAAGAAAAACGAGCGAAATATATCTTTTGTTACTTATTTAAAGCTCCTGAAATATTAAAATTCGCTTCCCCGTGGCGCGCCAGCTACATTATACATCTGCGCCCGCAACACGCACAGCAGCCGGCACTACACCGAGCGTGCGAGCGTAACGCCTGCAGAGGAGACGAACCCTGCATGTGCACACACATACACGCACACACACACACATACAGAGTGAGGGAGCATAGACAGACGGCGCAACTATAAACCTAACCATACAGGGTGTAGTGCAGAGGGAGAGAAGATGAGCAGAGCAAGTTGCAATTTATATATATGGCCACTGCGCGCAACCGCTCGCTTTGGATAATGATGAACTGTCAGTTGTGTACGTGTATATATATGTGTGTGTGTGAGAGAGAGAACAGTGCAGTCCACGAATAGTAGTAGAGCCTCGAATACGCCGGGGTGCAATGTTACGTATTTATGCTGCAAACGGCCGGCAATCAGATTCGAATAGTATGTATAGTATAAGAGAGGGAGGGAAAGCCGCCCTGCACCACAACGCCCTGGCAGGAAAATGGAAAGAGCCAGAGCAAGACGAGGAATGATTAGAGAAGTCCAAACGGGAGAGGGGGGAGAGAGAGAGAGAGAGAGAGAGAGAGAGATGCAAAGGCCGTAAACGTATATAGATATACAGGCAGTAAGACAGAACTTGATGTCGAGGGTGTGAGAGGAATGTTTCAGACTCCATTACTCGAATTGGAGTGGGAATACCGGGCGGTCCCTAAACACCCCCTCATATTTCGGACAAACACGTACGTATACGTATACACGCACACAGCGGAGCTCTCTTTCTCTCTCTCTCTCTCTCTTGCTTTCTGTGGAAGGTACACAGGGCAAAGAGCGCGGCTCTGTTAGTGGTCGTAGCCTACATTCGCTCACTGTGCTTACCGAGAATATTATCCTCTTCTTTTCCTCTCCCTTCCTACACGCGGTTCTCTCGTTCTCTCGCGGTCTTTTCGCGAGTCACAGCCGCGTCACGATGGGCTGTTCGAGAAAATTGAAACCCCCGGACGAGAGGCGCGCGTAGTCGCACATACGCCAGACTACGCACGCGACATGCTAAGCGCATGCTGGGCCGTTGCGGCGTCTCGCTTGACGTCCGACACGTTTCTTATTTGCGGCGAGAGAGAGAGAGAGAGAGAGGCTACGGGGGACAGAACAGTTCGTGCCAATGGGTTTTTGGGGTGGCCGCTGCTTTTGGGAATTGAAATTCGAAAACGACCGCGGAGAGAGTCGTCCGTACAGTCTGTTAGGGGATGATCGAACGTGTACCTAGTCGAGTGGTTAACTGTTTTCCGAACAGGAGGCGTGCTTGATTGGTGATTTGTTGGTTTTTCGAAAATAGGGGACTGGTAATAATGACGATGAGGTTAGGTGTAAATGTGTAATTCTATACCTGTCTAAAACAACTTTATAAATTGAAATATATACAAAAGTTTGTAAAATCTGAACTATATGTTTTAGAATTTAGATTTTCCGGTTATATGCCGAATTGCAATAACTGTGTGAGGTTTCACTTTTAAACGCATAAACACACGCGCACACACACACACTCACGTTGTTGTATGTTTTTACGTTAATATACGGCAAAAATAACATTCTTATTTTAGTATTAAAAATATTGTTAACAGGGACGGCATGATTTAAATCAAGTGATTTTTAATTATCGATTTAAATCGCGATTAAAATCAAATGATTATTATTATTTCAATCGTGATTTTAATGAAAATTATAGTATACCTAATACAAATAATTCATAGAGCGCTTCAAATCGACCCCTTGTAATGTGTAATTCAGGAAGAGGAAACTAGATAAATGTAATTATTCTGCCGCAAGAATATTAATTATTAAGGATATCCGGTATTATGTTTATGACATTATGTAAATTTATAACAGCAGATTATACATAGATCACAACTTATTTATTTTTACTATCTTAAGCAGGAAAATAAATGAGACGTAAATTTAAATGAAAATCGTAACAATGTAAAAAGGTTCCTCTTAAAAGGCAACAAAATAACTCGAGTACTATGTTTGTCAATTATCTGCGTAAGACTATGATTTCATCTCCAAACATTTATTTCACATTGTCATGGAGTTTTACACCATTGCGCATCCATCGCAATCGAGGATGTCACCGGAATATGCACGCGCAGCCAGTCCTGACGCAGGCGCCTGATCCTACGATCCAGAGAGTAATCTATCCGAAGATTGATGAATGCACCGAGTGCGCTGCTGATAAATGCAGTGCAGAGCTATAGCTGCTCCCTGGAATCGCTTCTGCCGGCGAAACTTAATTAAAATTTAAGTGCGATTCGAAATTTACATAGAGATATTGGCGAAGATCTCGGGAGCTTATTGTCGTTTTCTTGCGGTTCCAATGTCTTTGTATTATGTGATTCGTTCGTGCTTTTAAATTTTAGTTTAAGAGTAGTTGTCCTACATTGTCCATCTCTTATAACGGTATGTAGCAAAATTCTTTTAATAATTCAACTTTCAGTGTGATTACAATCAACAACAGCAATGTAAAATTTAATATTTTGTAGGTCCACCTTTTGTGTTATGTTGATCTATTTTCACTTACAATTTGAAACACTTTTAATGCGAAGCCTGTCTGGGTAATTTTTGTCATCAATTGAGTTAAAATATAATTTTAACGTTTATTTAATTATGAAGTCCAATAATCTGCTACTTCAGAATTAGGTACTGATTTGCTCACACTTATTTCTGTAACAGACCGCTTACAATTCAATTTTCCAATAAATAAATATTTAATTTTTGTTCTGTCCGTAACAAGTCACTTTATCGTTTTATTTGAGAATTTGCAATATATATGGTATGCGTCGCAGCATTCAAGTAAATATAAAATGAATGAAAAGTATAATTAGCCGAATGAAGTAAAAAGAAACTACAACAAAAACGCGGCAAATGAGTTACATAAATAGTGATATGCCTTAATGGAAAATTAATGGAAAATCTCATATCTGATGAGGCTTTAGGGTACGTCTTCTGGTATGTGAAAAGAAAGACTTGGACTAGTAGGAATGGCTAATCAAAGTCGTTATTTCTACGTACCAAAACTCATATCCAATGCCAATATAATATTCTCTTCCTGGGCGACTTTCGATGCAGACTAGAAGTTACACATGAGTAAATGATAATCACTTTCGGTAAAAGACAGAAGTCATCCAGGAAACCATGATATTTTTTTCCGGTTCACATGATCGATATAAACACGCTTATCGCAAAACATGCAAATAAATTTGCATTCTATTATTGAACACTTCTATTCAAATTTATCACTTTTTTTCAATTTCTGCCGCTAGTTTCTCTATTTTATAAATATAAGTAGTTAACCCAGTTCTCGATAGCTTAGTAACAGACTCAACTTATTTCGATTTCTATCTTTTCTACTATTAATTAATATACTTATTTAACAAATAACTCGAAAAAACGAAATTCTAACATAATATTTACTTCCAAATTCAGTAAACAAAAAGAAATCCGAGGGTGCAGTTGTCGATAACCATTTTACGAGTCGGAGCAATTCTTGATAGGTGCAAAAGACCCAGTTCTCGATATACCGACGAGCCCATTATGGAGGTTAGGTTCTAGGTTATGTCAAAACTTGATTGAATAACATACATATTTCGATTATTATAATTACATAATTATTGATTAAAAGTAGTGCTTAAGTAATTTTAAGCATTGGAATAACATTTAAAGAAATATTTATTTTTATTTTGTGTATATTATCTGACTATTGACAACTCGGTACATACGTGTAATTAAGACGGAGTTGTCAATATATGAATTAAAATAGTTATAATTAAATAAATCAAAATTTAACTTCTTGATTTCGCTTATTTTGTTGAATTTAAAGCTAATCTTGGCTTTAAATTTTTTTAAAACGTTTAATTTATTACAAAAATGTCATTTTAAAGTTTACTTTTTGTTACGGTCGTGGTTACGAAAACGTCGAGAAATGCATCAAATCTGAAAGTGTCAAGAAGTATGAATTTTTATTTAGCAAGTAGCGCAGACTGAGTTATTATAATTCAAATTATTTCTTCAGTGATATATTCTTAATATAACAATAATTTTTTTGTGCCGAAAAATTGTTCGAAATATATCTAAAATCGTATTATTCCTTCGAGTTATCGACAACTCGGTACCTATCGAGAACTGGGTCCATACCTTATACTCAAGTTTAAATTTGTTCTCTGTTACTTTTAGTAGGTTAAAGCTGCTTTATATTATTATACCTTTCAGCACCGCTTATACCGTTTTTGGCACTGTCCGATGGGTGTGTCAGTTTTACTTGGACATACGAATACAGATATCCATGATATTTACTTACGGTCTGAAACGGAAGTTAAGAAATCAATGATAGTTACTTTCAATTTAAATCCTAAGACCACGATTTATGATACATATCACACGGGATTTGCCCCTTAGTATTAATAAAAAGCGTATCATTCTTCAGACTATGTACGTATATATTTACGTATGTATATATGTATGCATACGTATGTTTTATGTCTCTAATTCGAACACCCTGTACATGTATATTAGCATTTACATCACTATATATATGTAGACACGAAGTGTATGTTCATACGCATACCTTCTAATCTAGTACAAAATCGCTGATCAGGACCTCTTTTTCGTTTATAAAATCGTTCTTATTTTAACTCTCTAGCACCTCGGCGACCCCTGGGAACCACTCACATTTCAGCGTTTAAAAGAAAATCGAAAATCCAAAATTAAGGTTCTAAACTGGTCGGATTACCTTCGCCTGATCATCGATTTTATAAGACTTATATGATTTACGCGTATGTAATTAGACTTTCCATCACATATCCCCAAAAAAAAGATTTTTAACAAAAACTAAACCAAAAAATTTGTTTATTATAATATTATTCAACGTAAAAACTTTATACCTAACAACCTGTATAATTTAATATTATTCATGCAATTATTTTCATAATACGCAAAAGTTGTGCCTTTGATTCCGAAAATAACAATAGCGACATTTTTTGTACAAACTCATAGTTGTCAGGCGAAAGTAATTCGATTCATTAAAAACCTCCGTTATGCATTACGTACATAAGTGTACTTGCTAAAATGCGATTTCAGTTTAATTACACAAGTATTACCTACAGTGCAACGTGCGAAAGGTCCTGACGATTCTCTAGAAGTAAGGAAGGAAGGAAAGACGGAAGGAAGGAAGGAAGGTAAGAGGCAGGCGGGTAATACGGAGGAAGGAAGACGAACACGCACACTCTGCAGAACTTAACGAGAATTCAGTCGCTCGCGCGCAAGCAAGCGAACAAGTGCGAGAGAGAGAGAGAGAAAGAGAGAGCCAGAGAAAGAGCGCGTGCTTCGGAGACATATTCGTTAAACCGCTCGAGCGGCATAACGTAGATTAATGAGAATGGGAACCGTCGGGAATTTAGGTGTGTAGAGCATTGAGAAAAGCTTTACGTCACGCCGCACGGGCGACAGAGAGAAAAGTCATCTCTTGTCGTGTATTTTTCCTCCCTCTAGTGTCCCTCGCTCCATAAATATTTATGCCTAGGACCGGTCTTTATAAAGACTCTTTCTCTTTTTTTGCGTTTTGGACTTTTTAAGTGGCTCGCATCCTTCGTGTAGGTACTTTGCATTCATTTTCCGTTGTTAAAAGCCTGCGACATCTTTTGCTAATACACATTTATCATTAACAAACTGGAAAAATCATAGTTACTAAAATTTTATATTAAACAGCTTTCTACTTAAAAATGTTACACAGTTATTTATAGGTATAAATTCTATCAATTGCCACTAATTCGTTCGACTACTTCTCTAATAAATCTTAAAATCTTAACACTGATAAAAGTGTAAGAAGGTAATGTTTTTTCATAAAAAAGGGTGAAATGAGAAAATGCCTTGGATCCTCTTCTTTAAATTTCAGAAGCTTTACGATCCAAGCCGAAAAAAGTCAGTCGGTGGTCTTTTTCAGTAAAACAGAACGCTGCTATTAGAAAGTTGTAAAATAAGATTTTCTCGATCGGATAGCTGGCATCTGTCTTTGAGTGCGCTGAAATTCCGCATCGAGTGCTCCTTTCTTATATGTACTTCGTAAACGGAAACCCAAAGCTTTGGCTCTTCCTTCATCTTCTTTCGCGACCGTCCATATAGTAAACTAGTATCCTTGTATATACGTTTAAGAAACCTTGCCTCGAAATCAGAATGTTTGTAGGATAAGCTAAGAATAAAAAGCGAAATAGATTGATTGAATATTTACTTATACGTTGAAAAACAGTTTTTTTTTTATCTCAGATACAATTTTTAAAGTGTCGAATTTAAGTCGTATTTTTGGTTGGAATGAGTAACATGGATATTTTTAGATTAGAAATATTCGTATTCCATTAATACTTTTATTCCTTGTGTCGTCATATAAATATAGGTCTATCATATTCGGGCCAATAATTATATGACCCTTTAACTTAATGTTTTAGTTACGTTTCGAGCTACATTTTTGCACATTAGACAATATTATTAATGTATTTTAATAGCAGTATTAATTTAAGATGCAAAACTGCACGTAGTATTTATAGCTTAAAAAAGACGATATAACATTATTAATATATAATGCATTTGCGGTTTTTACATTTACATCATCAACCTTAATTTCTGCTTTTGTCTTACTTTTAGCCTAGAGATAAAAGTAGCAATAGCTTGTGGCAATAATTACGTATTAGCATTTAATTTTATTGAAAATTGGCGAGTCCACACGCAACATGAAATAAATTTTGATTAGGCTTTGAGAGGTAGTTTCTGGTATCAAAATATAGAAGCCCAGTGCATTTATGCCTAGAAACATTTATACTTTGCCATTACTCGTATTACTGGTCCAATTTTCTTCGTATCTTAAAATATGTAAAAATATATGCCAAAAACATTTTACACTCTACGAGTTAAAATCCTCCTACGAGAAAATATTAAACGCTCTTAAAGTTAAATTGAAATACTTCGTAAAATCCAAAGCTTAGCATCTTCTACCCTCAATTCAAACACATCGATTTGTCAGTAATTAACAAGGAAACCCTTTATTCCTCATACTCCTCTAAAAGAAAGAAAAAGAAATCTGCCGAGTAAGAAGAAAAGCCAAGGGACGAGCGCGAAACAGGCGCTCGCATCGCAAAAATCAAGTGCGAGCGCTGGCAGACAGGCCGCCGCCGCCGCCGCCGTCGCGCGTCAATAGGACGAGCTCAGAACCACCTGCTACTGATGGAAGCGCAGTCGCTGTCTATTGAATGGCATATAAGTCGTTCTCCCTCCCCACCCCCCTCTCTCTCTCTCTCTTCCGCTTCTTTTTCAGTCCATGGCATTTCTTGCCAGTTCATTCTGGAGCCTGCAGTCTCTTCCGACAGCTGCGCGACGGAGGTGGCGCACACTTTTAGCGCCAGTTCGCGTCGCACTCGGCGCGGAAACGAGCTTCTCTCCTTCCACCTTCCTTTTCTTTATTCCTGCTGGGGATCGGGCTTTCTTCTGGAGCTCGCTCTGTATAGTAGGACGATATAAGAGACGCGCGCGCGGGGGCCAGGGGGGAGACGCGCCTGGGAGGCACGCGAGCATGCGTGGCCCAGGCACGTGCTAATGAACGATCGGCGTTAGGGTAAATGTGCGGCCTGCACCGACTGTGACCCCGTTACCGATAGGTCGTACATTTCTAATGTAATTGCATTCAGTTCGAAATCAATAAATAATTTGAATTCTGCACGGTTGAATGTAGTTTGATGCGTGTTTATCGAAGAACTAGATGTGTTTGATGAATTTTATAATGATAAGTGTAAATGTGAAAGATGATTAGGTGCAGATGTAACCTTAACTGAGAAAACCATCTCGTATTATATTACGATATTGACATCGTTGAAATTTTCTAATAAAAACTTTTTTTCTTTACAACTTTTTAATATTATAATATATCATACTGTAAATGTTATATAATATACTGTTTGGAATGGCTCTAGCAGTGCGACAATAACATTTTGAATATAACATATACTCTTTATCCGGTTTTAGGAAAAGCTCTATAATGTTCTATATATTTCTTAACCACTATATACTGTTTATAAAATTCTTAAACAATGTTTCATAACCATTTCTTTATAATACTTGTCAAATATTGGAAATATTGTAACTTTGTGGTATGTTAGTAGTTGGATCAGTATTTTACGGTACACTATACTGTTAATGGTAGTACCTATTAATTTTTATGTTATTTTCATGCATTTTGAAAATTTATCATTGCAATGATGAGCTTTTAAAATTGTATGTAAAAAAGAATGAATAACAGAGTGTGCACAAATAATACATGGTTCCATCAAAATATATTTTGGTAATCGACAATATATATTATCTTATGAACCTTTTAATTAAGGTTCCAAAAATGCACTTAAGTAGGAAAATACTTTTCTTTGCCTAACCACGCATTGAATCCCGGCAAATTTTGTGTAATTGCATTCCTTACGTAAAATAACATGACTATGATTTTTTTCAGCTTCATTGAACGCGGAGAACGAAATCAAAATTAAGAAGAACATAACCCAAAATAAGATTTTATTTTCTGGCTGCTCTTGCAGGCTTTATATTCCGGTAAAACTTTTGAATTCCTTAACTTTATGTAAAACAACATATCGAATTTTTTTCAGCTTGTACAATGTGTCTCGTAATTATAGAAACATTAGAACTTTTCATGTTTAAATGTGAGTATTGTACCTTTTATTAAAAAGCCTGTAACTTTGGAAGCAAAAATCTGAGGATAATTCTACAAAAAGCAAATGAAAGGAAAATGTATTCTCTTTAAACAATTACTAAATCATTTCTTTCACATCAACATTAATGAAGTTATCATTGTTTCATAACTATAGAAACACTTTCAATTTTTAGATCCATTTAAATCAATGTCAATTTTTTATCTAGTTTTCAAATTTTGTTTAAACCATGCGTGGATTTTTCATGAGTTAATGTAGAAAAATATTCTGGCAACGATTTAAAAAGAATACATTTTCCTTTAATTTGCTTTTTGTAAAATTATCCTCGGATTTTTGCTTCCAAAGTTACAGGATTTTAAAAAAAGGTATAATACACAAACTTACACGTGAAATTTTCTGGTATTTCTATATGAGACGCACTGTATTAACTCGGAGAAAGGAATAAACATTAAGAAAAACATAACTCAAAATATGACTTTATTCTCTGGCTGCTCTCGCAGGCTTTATATCCCGGTAAATCTTGTGAATTCGTAAACTTTGTGTAATATTACATATCTCCAATTTTTTAACCTATTTTGACCCGGAGGACAAAGCTTTAATATAAAATACGAGTGTATCGAAGTATATGTTATGGCGGAGGTTATGTAATTAAAGTTTCATTCTAATGGTATACATATAAAATTTATTAGCTTTTTATGGATGTTGAATTATATTAATGTTATATATTTTCTAATATTTTACGAAAAAGAAATAGTTTAGATTTTCAAAGATATTGATTATTATCTACCTAGAACTAACGAATAAGTAACCATATAAAGAAATTGATTAGAAGGAATAAGAGGAATGAGATTTATTTTATCGTAAATTATTTCCTTTTCGTAAAATATTGAAAAATATATAATATTAATATAATTCAACATCCACAAAAGGCTACAAAAATTTATACGTATACCATTTGAATGAAACTGTAATTACATAACCTATATTTCGATACACTCGTATTTTATATTAAAGCTTTGTCTCCGAGTCAAAATTGGTTAAAATAATTAACAAGTTTTACCGGGATATAAAGCCTGCATGAGTAGCCAGAAAATAAAGTCTTATTTTGGGTTATGTTTTTCTTAATTTTAATTACCTTCTTCGTATTAAATTAAGCAGAAAAAAATCAGAATCTTGTTATTTTACATAAGGAATGAAATTTCACAAAATTCGCCGGGATACAATCCGTGGTTAGGGTAAGAAAGATATCTTCCTACTTAAGAGCATTTTTAAACCTTAATTAAGTATCGGCGCCATTTATTATGTATTAAATCGTTCTTTCCACACCTTTTTCTATATTATTATGAAATAATAAAAAAATCGTATACAATACGAATCAAACTTCAATTACATTATTATCTTACATTTAAATGTGAACTGTCTGTAGTGAGGTTAATTACCCTATATTCGTAATTGGATGTGTTTTAATATTTATCGGGTTGGTGGCTGATGACAGAATTAGCAAGGTTTTTATTCGTTAATTGAAAATTAATTGGGATAATGTTTACTTTTGTTATTATAATCACGATTAATCTTGGGAAGATTTTTTGTCTGTCATTTGAATTATCACTATTGAAATTAATTACGATTGGAGTATTTGCTAGCAATTTGGAATCCGGCAAAGTAGTTAATTGAATATTTTGTTGAAGACCAGCAGCTCTTCTCTAGTTTATTATTGCGAGCGTAGATCAAAGCTCTGGAAGTTTCCCAGAGTATGCTTCTTTAAATTTACTTAGGTTCAGAGGTTCGTAAAATTTAATATTATCTTGTCGTGACTTCCATTCTTAAAATTTTTATTCGCTGTTTGTATGTGAATCTATAATGCTATAAATTATACTTGGTAGTAATTATTATTTTGATTTAAGCATTTGTTAACTTTTTTAAAGTACTATTATTTTGTATTTAAGGGGGGCATTCCGTATAGACGGAAAAAAATCGATTTTTGTTTTGCTTTAATGCATATCTGTGCATCTGAAGAATATACCCCCAAAGTTACGGCCCAAAATCCAAAATATACATAAAGCTACATGTATTTAACTATGCACATCAAGCAGGTAGAACAGGACGGAGCCAAACTTTAAACGCATTTTTCTCGAAATGACTTTTTTTTTAATTTGGCGACACGGTAACTCAATAAATTTTCAATAAATCAACTTGGACTTTTTTGCATGTATAAAATTAGATTCTTGAGATACTAAACCTATAACAGCTTAAGAATTATAACATTCTTTACATTTTATCACAAAATTAAAGCTGATTTTTTTTTTTTGAAAAAATGAAAATATTGGGAAGAATAGAAAAATTATTTTGCTTTTCTATTGTATTTTGAGAGGTTGTGCCTTTACATATATATGTAGAAAAGTTAGAGATTTTAATGTTTTATTTTACTCTGACCTATGTACACTCAATATTAAACCATCTTATAAAATTTATAATACATAATAGAACAAAAATGTTCCTTTATGTTTTTTTATTATGTTTGTATTATTAAAATGACAAAAAATCTATTATATTCTGAACAAATATAAATGCACATCGACGAGCAGGAATGTATGAGAATCGTGCTTGAGCGATTGAAAAAAGATAAGAACCATTCAACTGGTCGTTTTCTTATGAAACTTCCAAAAGGACGATCGGATTAAGTTTTTACTACCCCGTACGGAGCCAACTTCTGGTCGGTGCAGCGACGAGAGCATGATATACCTCGACGGACATCCGCACGAGAGTCGATACTCGCCTTTCTTCTACTTGCTGAGTAAGAGCAGGATTGGTCATTGTCCGGGATCTATCGTCTACCGGCATGTATAAAATGGAAAGCGTGGAAAGCCGTCGGCTTGCGAAAAAAAAGAATAGACAGTGCTGGCATTTGTGAAGTTTACGAAGATTGCTAGCTTGGAAATAGCCTGATATTGATATCCTGATTGGTTTCTCTAAATATATATTTACAGACTGTAGAATGATAAATTAAAACTTTGCGTACATTTTTTGTTGGTATGAATAGCAAAAAAGAGATTTATCATGTATCAAAGGTCAAATGAATGAATAATAAATAAGAATTTAATATTAAAAAGTCAACATGCTTTGAGGAATATTCGATTTCATAATTGAAGAGCTGGATGCAATAACGGTATTATCGCTTAATTACAATGTTTTTATTTAAAATAAAAATGCTTAAATGATGAAACAATAAATATAGTACTGTTAAACTCGAGGTTAAACTCGCTAATTTTGTCAACATTATATTGTTTTCACTTTATCTGGGCATTATAATTTGAGATAAAAAATTATCAAAAAGAGTGCTATTAGGTACCGTTATTATCAGCGGCCCTTCAATTTGTTTTTTTATAGAATAAAAAAAATTTTCCAATATTTTCCACGTTTTTGCGTTTATAGCAAATTTTACGTACATCATAAAGAAGTTTATTTAAATAATATGAATTACAAAATATTTGTAAAGAGAAACTTTCGGTAAAATTAAAAACTTTATTTGATTATTCAAAATGTACATTTTCCTCGAGATTTTGCTATATTTTAACGAAACGCAAATACAAACAAACTGCGATTAAAAGCAGCACAGTACACGTAATTCGAAATATATTTCTGCAAACAGTACAAGTCCACCAATAAATTCTCAGAAAAACAACACTATTAGAACCTAATACTCATTGCGATCCGCCCAAACGGATAAAACCCCCGCTTTCCCATTTTTAGCATCGAGAGTCCGAGCGGTCAGCTATAAGCAATCACCGCTCGAATCTGCGAATTAATAAGAAAAAAAATTAGCAGCCCGCTCCGGCCGATGCGAATAAAAACTGCATTGGGAGCAGCGTCACGTCGCTTCGCGCCGCGCGAGATCGACAGGTAGGCGCGCAAGTTTCATCACCGCGTGCACGCGACTATGTTAACGCGTCGCAGCAGCAGCAGCAGCAGCTCGACGGAGCCGCAATTCAATCTTGCTCCCATTCTGTGCCCCAATCCCGCGACGACTCTCGCGTGCCTTATAAAACTTTCAGCAGTCTCTATCTCTATCTCCATCTCCATCTCTCTCTCTCTCTCTCTCACACACTTTCTCCATCCTCATTCTACACCCTCACTGAAGCCTAGGTAAGCAACCTTATTATTATCGGCGCACCGCCGGCGGATAAGTGTCGGAAATAAGAGAAAGAGAAGGGGGTGGGGGTGAAAAAAGAGAGAAGGAAATTCGCCGGTCGACTAGCGTAAGATAATGGCGCGTAATAGGATATTTCAAGTGGCGTGATGCTTTCTTTTATCGGGCCGAGCATTTAAATGCAAAGTATTATTCAAATGGCACTGCGCACCCGCACGCGCTCAGCCCCCGAGTGTGAGAGAGTGGAAGAGTGAGTGAGACGCGATGCGCGCGGCTTGGAAAAAGGAAGAGCGAAAGAGAGAGAGAGAGAGAGAGAGAGAGAGAGAGAGAGAAGCCATGCCAGCCCCTGGGACAGGAGGCTTCATTTCCTGATATTCAAATGCGCTCAAACATCATCCCGAGAGCTGCGCTCTCGCGGAGAGTAAATGTTCTATCCTCCTCGTCCTCCCACCCTCTCTCTCTGTCTCTTTATTCAGTTTCTTTTTCGCGATCGCGCTTATATATACAAGCTCGCAGTCCTAATAATACGAGAGCCCATGAGGCGGCGACTACGGGTGCGGCTGAGGCGCATAGAACAATGCAAATTAACGTAATGCCTTTGTTATATGAAAAATCGCGGAAGACGCCGAGGCAGAAGGAGTTTAGAGAGATGGAAGGAGAGGGAAAGAGAAAGAGAGAGAGAAGAGAGAGTCCGAGCGAGAAATAAATAATAAGGAGCCGCTGCGAGTCGCTCGACCGCGAATCCCGAATTCATTTCTTTTGCGCGCCTTCTCTCCTGGGTACAGAAGCAGCAGCACAAGCCACAGTAGCGACGTTTCTGCTTCTTTTTCTCTCCCCCTCGCCTCTCTCGTTACTTTATGATTAAAAAGGGGAAAAGCGAAACCGACCGCGAAATAACTCATTCCGGGCGCGACTCTATCTCTCTGTCTTTCCCTCTCGGCCGAACGGAGAAAGTATATCAATGTCGTCTTGAGCGCGCGTTAAATATGTACGCACATTAAGGTCCGTCCGTTCTTGCGCAAGCAGCGACAGAGATATAGATACAAAAAATTAAACAGAGACGAAAGAACGCTGCGGGAAAGAATAGTTTAAGGAGATTTTTTTACATCTAAATTGGTTTAATGGAAGAAAAAATTGTATTGTACTTTGCTACACGCTTAATCTGTTGCTGTGAAAAATTGAGTGAGATTTGACTCTAGAATGAGTGACTCTCGCTCTAAGAGTTACATAAGTAGCAATAAATGTAAAAGAAGCGTAGTTTGTGAAATTAAAAGAAAAATATTAATTTAAGATGTACGATCCCAGATATTGTTTATTAAAAGAAAAATTGTTTATTTTAATGTTACAGAACTCATATTCGCTTCGAGTACTTATCTATTAATCATGCTCGATAAAATAATCAAGAAATCATGTATGTGTGCAGTGAGAAAGCTAATTGTTGGAGTACATAAATCTTAATTACCTTTTTCTCCATACACATCAATTATTTAATAATTTTCTATCGGGTAATTACTAAATAAATATATAAGTACAATATTGAACTTGAAAACTCTAAAATCAAAGAAACCTGATTTGTCATAATAGAAGTTTATCTCTTTAACAAACAAATTTTAACAAACAAAATATATAACATATTACGAATTCTCCTATAACCGTATACATATCATTCACCTGCTCGGCTTACTTCATCTGGCACGGATATCACAATATCTCACCAAACTATATAACACGAATTTTTTTTCTACGAAGCCAATTTAAAGGTAAAGAGCCACCTCGTAGATCGCGCAGGAGGAGAACGTGCACGAGTGGGCGCGCGCACGTGGAAGTCTCATGAATCAGTGATAACTCTCCTTTTCCAGCGGGGACAATGAGCTTCCGGGCACCGAGTCGTATATTTCACGACCTTGCAATGACGCGGCCGGGCAGCGGTGCGCGCGAGCTTTTGAATTTTAAGTGCGTTTTAATCCTTGGAAACGGCGCGGGCGGCGCGCCGCCGAAGAGCCGCGGGGCAGTGGAAGGGGGGTTAATTCCCCGGGTACAATTTTAAAAGAAGATTTCCCGAGGTTAATTAGCTCGGGCCGATGCCGAAGTTTTCGCGAACGCTAATAAAACGGATTAAGGCCCTAAGCAGGCTGTATATCTCGAGGATGATGAGGGAGGAGTTTTTATGCGCTCCTTGATAATGCATATTATACGCCGTGAGTGCGAAGTGCTTTTGCGTTTCAGGGGATGCCCTGTGTTGGGCGGCTAAATACGGCTGGAAATGAGGGAGGAGAGATTTATTTATTTTTGATACACAAATGCTGTTTTGCTTTAAGGTTGAAATCTCTTGTAAATTACTGTAATATAAGTGGATGGTCGAATAATTAAAATGTAATCATTTTGCGGTACAGTTCTTTTCATTCCTCTAATAGTAATACACACAAGTTAAGGTAGTTAATTAAAATGCTCTGATTACCTTTCCTAATTTAGTTTGTACATTCTTTTATCTAAGTTTCTTTTGACTTCAAAGAAATTAATTACTTATATATAGAATAAATATTTGTAATACAAAATGGCTGATATTAGGGAAAATTATTGACTGAAAATTCATAGTGCACTCTTGACTATGTTAATTTACATAGTTAATGTCTTGAATATTACTCACTCAAGAAATTCTCAAAAGTTCATAAATAGGATAATAGCTTACTCTTTTATTAAATAGTTTGCTATTTTCGTAGTTAAGCACAACAAATAAAAGTTTGCGGGGAAGTAAAAATTTGTGTTAAAACTTATAAGGTCTAGAGTTTCATTTCTTCCGGAAATGGAATTAATTGATAGGGCTTACGGAGGGAGGGATTTTGTGGTGTCTAAAAATTAAGCTCAGCGACGATATATTGATCTCATAGGTCCCACTTTTCGATAAATTAGCTACCTTACTCCGAATTAATAAATAATCAATAGAACAAATATACATTTTATTCGAAAAAACTTAAATTAAAGCTCTCTCGGCTACTTCATTTATTTCTAAAATAACTTTTCTAGCAAAAAAACTTGAGGAGCTGTGCTCAGACGTAGGGGTATATTCTTTTTTTAAATAAAGATATCTTAGGCAGGCTTAAGTTCTTAGCTACCAGAAAGCACCCCCCAAAACTTCATCAAAAGGGTTATTTGCAAGTTTAGTCAATATTCCTAAAATATCACTTTCACTCCTTACTAAATGCAATACTTATACTCTAACAAACAAAAAATCTAATTAATCTTACTATCCACTTCTCTCAGTGATTGTTATTGAAAGAAACGCATCTTAATCAAATCCAGGACTTTTTCGGCGTCGCGCCTGACCCAACTGACACGCTAGCATACATCTATCTCTCCTGCTCCCTCCCCCTTCGCAAAAATTACAACGAGGTTCTCAATCTTCACACGGGTCTCGCTCGCGGTTCCACGCACGAGAATGGATGGATCCTGGGGCGGTTATAGGTGTGGGACGACCCAAGTCGCGAGAAGAAAGAAAGTCCTTGCCTCCAACTCCGTCCACCATCGCTCTCTTTCGGTGTGTGTGAGTGTGTGTGTGTGTGTGCTTTTCGCGAAATTTATACGCAGCCGGAGTAGAAACCGCTATCTTTTAATTTATGCGACGAGCGAGAATTTAATATTCTTGGGGCGTCGGTCGGGGGGGACGCGCGCGTGCCACTCGCTATCCGCTCTGCAGCAGCGCGAACCATGAGAGAGAGAGAGAGAGAGAGAGATAAAGAGAGAGATAGAGAGGGAGGAGGAGGCATTACTGGGTAAAGGTTCCTCCAGGGTGCCTTTGTCGCGCGCGCTGGCCTTTTGCATCCTAAAAAGGGTTAACGGCCGCGATTTCCCGGCGAGTCTTCTTTTTCTTCTTCTTCCGACGTCAAGCTACTCCTCCCTCCTTTCTATAGTGCGATCCTTGGTGTGAGTTATATCTAGCTTTCTCAGAAAGGAAGTTTTGTAACGAATTTTAGATTCTAAGATTGTGACTAATTTCGATATTTTCGGGACTTCTAAATCAGAATACATAGGTTTTGCAAAAATGTATGTATGTACATGTATGTACATGTATGTATATGTATGTACATGTATGTATATGTATGTACATGTATGTATATGTATGTACATGTATGTACATGGATGTACACGTATGTACATGTATGTACACGTATGTACATGTATGTACATATATGTACATGTATGTACATATATGTACATGTATGTATGTATATGCGTATGTGTTGAGAGCAGCGGTGGCTCGTGGGTATGAGCTCGGTCTTCGAAGCACAGGGTCCCGGGATCCTAGCTGGGTACCTATGACTTTTTTCGTAAGAAATATTGTTTACACGCCACACACTCTAAGATGCGAGGGATGGATGCATCATAACTATAGGGACATACACAATACACACACTAACACTTGCTATTGATAATACCGACTTTGCGTTATATGGTAATGGTGCGATACCGGGTATCCTACTAAGGTGGAAAATCCAACCCTCTAGGCGAATCCAGGCTGCACATAAAGAAGAAAGAAATGCGTACGCGCGCGTGTGTGCGTGTATATATGGGCGTTGCTGCGTGCATGTGTAAACTACTTTAAAAATATATATATTAACTTTTGAAAATTTAAAAATAATTAGAATAAATATATTTGTGATTCAATTTTACAGATATATAATTACCGACTAACTAGCTTTGATTGATTTTTTATTGCTAATTTTTTATAAAGAAATTCTTCATTAATTTTTGTTTGAGAAAGCAGTCTGTTAAAGCTGTTAGCAGCGGCTTTATAAGTGTGATAGTTCACTATGTCGTGATTGTTTACGCTGTTACATTCGAATCGAATCGATTTTGTCGCTGCTGTATGTAGCCGAGAGTTTTAAAATCTGGGTTTTGTTTGGGTAGAAGGTGGCTTATAATTAATTATACATGAAGCAATGATATAAGCGTTTAAATATCGTCGAGCATATGTGCGGTTTCATCAAGAGTTTATATGAAATACCTTTTAGAAAATTTAATTAAGAAAGACATGACGTTTGTCCTCCGATGTTGGTGTGTTCAATAAACGTTGAAATATGTATGACGATAATCAATATTGATATTTGTAAAGTGGCTCGTGTCACTTATCTTCAGATTTATATTTATAGAAATATCATGAATATACTAGTGACAGTATTTTGAAGAAAAATATTTATCGATCATCTTGATTAACCAATATTCTTTTTAACCGACTTCGAAAAGAAGGAGGTTATCAATTCAACGGGTACTTTTTTTACTATGATTGATTTGGCAAAATATATAGAATGATATTGTAATTTAATTATTTACAAGGAAATAGACATTATTTTACAATGCTTAGTTATACTGAGAAAAAGAGGAGAATTAACTTATAATATTATTTTGGTTTCTTTATGATTTTACTCAGAAGAATAATTTAATTTCTCACAGGTATAAATGAAATAATCCTACACGTCATAAAACCGCTCTTCTTTTAATAAACATTACCATAAACCCAGAACTAGCTATCAAATTTAATCGCCAAACTCTCGGGACTCCAATTATCCTAATAGTCCGGACAAAAGTGCAAAAGATGGTCGTCGCCAGAAAAAGGTCACATTCAACCACTTAAACCAGGTCGCGCATACATTAAATTAAGCTTTCATACCCGATTCTCGTGCACATGCGCACAGAGGAGCTTAGACTTCGGCAATCTCTTAATTACCCAGAAACGAAAAGTCAAAATCGACGAGTCGCGTGAGCGGTCGATATAATATAAAATTGTCTAAAAAGAGAGAGAGAGAAACAGAGAGAGATAATGGCGCGCGGCGACTGTACGCGCGCAATTACACGACCGCAGCGCCAAAAGTTCCGCGTCCGTCGCTCGGCTTAATTTGGATTTGCAATCGGCGAGAGAATCCCCGGATTGCTTCCGTGTATATCGCTGGCCCCGCTAAATCTCAATTCGCCCGCACCCCCACTACGTTCCTTCGCAGAGACGCTGCCGAGATTAGGTCTAATTGATTTATTCTGTTTTATTTACCGTTGTTGTCTCTTTCCCTCGCCCTCGCTCTCTCTCTCTCTCTCTCTGTGTGCCTTTCTTAGTTGCACTGTACTGGGTCGCGCGCGTTGCTGCTGTGCTGTTCGAGGCATCCGAAATCCACGCACGTGCGAAAAGTTTAGCAGCGCGCCGGGGCGACTCTTAACTCGAGCTCGACTGCGGCTCCGCTCTCCTCTCTCGCTTTCTCTCTTTCTCTGTCTCCGTCTCTCGGCTGCTGCTGGCTTGTAAATACCCGAGCGCGTGGTTAAAAGAAACTTAGCTGAGTTTGCCTGGAATTTATATACACGGCTTGCTTGTATCGGATAGAACTGCTGCTGCAGGGACATGTACGTAGCAGTGCTTTTAATGATCACGATTTTCGAAACGTTTTATTATTTTGGTTTTTATTTTTTATTTTGAGGAATTTTAAATAATTTTGTAGTTTTTTGTTTCCAGTGTTAGCTTTTATATAGGTACAACATAATAGAAATATATACAATCTATTAATGATGTCTAAAAATATTATTATAGTGAATAAGTCAGACACGATTTTTTCATCATAATTTCTTCAAAATTCTATAACAGATATTAAATCAAAATATTTTTTTATTTACCTATATACATTGTATCTATGACAATTGTAATTTAAAGAGTTAAAAGGGGATAATGTATAACCTTATCTATATATTTCTACAGTTATACAATTATTTAAATGATTTCTCTGGTTAAATTCAATAATGTTACTGATCGATTTATATTATTTTACTGATGTTACAATAAGAGTACAGATATTATAAATGTAATTTATTTACATAATTCACTAACCAAAAGAATAGCGTTATGTAAAATCATTCTACTAGCAAGAAGATTTCGACGATTATCTTGCTTAGACTTCGATATAATTCACATAAACAAAGATAGTTCACGCAAAAATAACTAAAAAAGAATTTTAAGTTATAATTTTATTGTGTCAACGACCAGGATTATTGTAATAACAAAAAACAAAAACACGATACTTCATTACCCCCATTACTTGAAGTTAATTGATATTCTACAATGTTGTTCATCGTTATTCATCCTATTTAACATTTTACAAAATATACATAATAAATGAACGTAAGCATGACTCTTATATAATATTTAAAATAATACGCGCAATAATCTGCGCTATACATTAATCAATCATCAACCAAAGCGTTAGTGAGATCGACCCTCCTACACAGCTTCATTAAAGGATAAACACGTATCATTTCCCCATGGCCTGCACGCCTAAAATCGCAAGAAGAGCATTCGTGGTTTCTACCTGACAGCTCCTCCAACCATACATACACCGTACAAGCCCCCTCTCTCCACCCGCATAATATTAAGATTCATGGCGCAGTTTAAGCCCGCAGTGAAGTCGAAGGGCGCTCTCCTTTTTTTTACTTCTAAAAATAATCATGCCCGTGCGCCCTTGCTGTTCTCTCTCTCTCTCTCTCTTCTGGCTGGCGCCGTGTTTTTCCGCCCCCCTCCTTACTTTACTGTCGGCAGAAATATTTCTGCCTGCCTCGTGTCTCGAATAGATAGAGGATGATTCCCAAAAGTATCTCTCTATCCGCCTAGGATGTACGAGCATCTTCTTTGGCTGCTAAAAACGGCGCCTCGACTTCGAGAGAAAGAGAGAGAGAGAGAGAAAGAGGGAGAGACGGATGCAGCTGATCGGAAAGAGCATCACGCGCGAGGCATAACCGATCGACTCGAGGCTCTCCTCTTCGACTTCGCCAAACTTACTATATCTCTATCTCACAGAGCTCTATATACCTCACCGCTCGCTCTCTTTTTCCATCGTTTTTTGCCCGCTCTTTTTTTCTTCGATTTTTGTGCTAGGCAGTGGTTCTATCTCTCTACTCTGCTATAGCGATTTCCAGAGTGAGACAGAGTGTGAGAGAGAGAGAGAGAGAGAGAGATAGAGAGGGGCAGGGAGAAGTACGGGTGCTGTTCCTTATCTGTAATTTATACTTTCAATTTAGCCGTAGCTCCCGCAGCCAGCGACCAGTCACTCAGCTCCATCGAGCTAACTTTCTCTCTCTCTCTCTCTCTCTCTCTCTCTCTCTCTCTTTCTCTGTCTCTCACTCGCTCTCTAGATCTATTCCTTTCTGTATATATATATATATATATATATATATATATATATATATATATATATATATATATATATATATATATATATATATATATATATATATATATATATATATATATATATATATATATATATATATATATATGTGTCTCTCTTTCTCTTATTCGGAGCTTGATCGTCTTGCAAGAGAGAGAGAGAGAGTCAGTCTCGGACCTGCTATATCGGAGAGATTCCCCGGGATATCCAGTGTAGTCTCTGTCTCTCGATCTCCGGCAGCTCCTTAATTCGCTTCCCACCCTCGGCTTATCGAGCGCCCAACTGCGCAAGCCGAAGAGAATTAACGCTTATTATAAGGCGCTTATGGGATCTTCGACTGTTTTGTCACTGGTAGGTTGAGCTTCTTTCGACAGTTTGACTTTGCGAAGAATGCTTTATTGCGATCAGTCGTTTGCATGTGAAAAATAGATAAGATCAGAAAATGTCTGTATTATTGTTTTGAAGATGTTGTATTTATCTATAGTATATAAAGAATAAGATGTTACGTTTTTATTGTGAAACACTGCTATTGGATTTGGTTACACTTATACATTTGAAAATATGAAAATGTAAGACTTGTCTGACTAGAATCTTTCTTGTTCTACTTATTTGATATGTACATCGTATACGACTTTGACAATCTTATTCATTATATTCTTATATCATTTAACTATTATATGAACATTGGACTTTTAATTAGGAATCGCTTACGAGATCTTTAACTATATTTTATGACTATATTTTAAACAGTCATTTGCATATATAAAAATAGATAAGATCAGAAGATGTCTATATTATTCTTTCAAGATGTGATATTTATTTATGAATCCTATATAAAAAAAGTAATGGCTGTCTGTAATGCAATAAATCGGAAAAGTTTAAAATTAGAAAAAAGAGGGGAAATAAGGAGGCAGAGAGGGCTGAACTGATAAAATTAAATCAGGCGGCACTTATAGTACGCATGTCTAAATACATAATTATCTTTTTGTATGTGTAGTTACTATGCTTGATTTATACGACTATCGAAAAAGTCGTTAGCGCAATAAATCGAAAAAGTATAAAATGAGAAAAAAAGGGGAAAAAAGGGATTGGAGGGGGGGGGGGGGGGCGTTAGATAATTAAAGTAAAGAAGATAGCACTTATGTATAGTATATATGTCTAAATACATATATATGTGTAAGCATGAGTAGTTTTTGTGAAAGAAGCAAGGGGAGGGGGGTGATACAGAGTGTGTGTGAGTTAGACCATTAGCGAATGTGTAAGTATGTGATTAAGTGAGTGAGCGAGCAGTTGAGTAAGTGAGTGCTTGAATAAGTAAACAAGTCAATAAGTAAGTGAAAGATTACACACATAAGTATGTCAGTGAAGGAGTGAAGGATTTAGTGAGTAAGTATGCGATGAAGTGATAATATGAGAGTGAATAAGTGCGTACGTGAGTGCGTAAGTGATTAAGTGAGTGAATGAGCATGTGAGTGTGTCAGATTGTACATGAGTAAGTGCAGGTACGAGGGTAGTTCAATAAGTCTTTAGAATGACCAACAGATGGCGCGCGAATCGCTCCAAATCATCTGTTTTCAGTCAGCACCACTCCCGACTAGATATATGGTGCAGTCACAGTCCACATCTTCTGAGTTTACGTGTTTTTATAACCAATTGAAAAAAAAAATTGCTTGTTAAGAAAAATGGAAAAAACGAGTTCAGAGCGGTAATTAAACATTTTCATTTAAAGGGTTTAACTCCATATGAGATAAAAAATGAATTGGACTCAGTTCATGGCACATCTGCCCCTGCCTTAGCAACGGTTTATAACTGGGTAAATGAATTTAAGCGTGGTCGTACATCAATAAGTGACGAACCACGTTCAGGAAGGCCCGTAGAAGCAACTACTCCCGAAATCATCAATAAAATCCACGATATGGTGTTGAAGGATAGAAGATTAAAAGTGCGTGAGTTAGCTGAGGCCACAAGGATATCTATAGGTGCAGTTGTTTCAATTCTACATGAAAAATTAGGCATGAAAAAGCTATCGGCAAGATGGGTGCCGCGTTTGCTCTCAGCTGAGAATAAACGCAATAGAGTGGTCGCCTCTGAGGCTCTTTTGGCGCGCATAAGTCGGAATCCTGAGGAATTTTTTCGTCGATTTGTGACTGTGGATGAAACATGGATACACCACTACACTCCTGAGACAAAGGAATAATCCAAACAGTGGATTTCCACAGGCGAACCAGCTCCAAAGAAGGCAAAGACCGTAAAGTCAGCTGGTAAGGTTATGGCTACAGTTTTTTGGGATGCACGTGGAATTATACTTATTGACTACTTGGAAAAGGGTAAAACAATTACTGGTGAGTATTATGCATAATTATTAGAGCAGCTGAAAGAAGAAATTAAAAAAAAACGACCACATTTGGCGAGAAAAAAAATTCTCTTTCATCACGACAACGCCCGAGTTCACACATGCTTCGTTTCAATGGCTAAAATTGAAGAACTAAAATTCGAATTGGTCGAACACCCACCGTATTCACCAGATTTAGCCCCCAGTGACTTTTTCTTATTTCCAAACTTGAAAAAATGGCTCGGTGGACAGAGATTTACGGACAACGAAGACGTCATTGCCTCTGTAAGTGCTTATTTTGAGGAACTTCCGAAAACGCACTTTTCTGAAGGATTAAAAAAACTTAAAAAGCGATTGACCAAGTGTATAAAGCTCCAAGGAGATTATGTTGAAAAATAAAAAAAAATTTACCCAAAAAAAATTGTTTTTATACTTTATTCTAAAGACTTATTGAACTACCCTCGTACATTACATTATTTTACAATTAAAAATCATTATTATTTTTTAAGTGAGGAACCCTTTGATTCACCTATTTTGTTATGGAATAATCATTTAATCTTCTCTTCTTGAGCATATTGTCTAATACTTAAGTTAAAACTACATAACATGATTAGTAATCATCTGCTTTATATTACAAGAAATGCGTATAAAAATATTGTGTACAAAAAATATATTAATATCTATTTCCTGTAATTCATATGGATGAAGGGAGGGTGGATAGAAAATTGTGGCGCGCGTAGTGCGCCTGACAAGCTTAGTATAATAAAGAAATATGTCACGTTTTTTATTCAGAAATACTAGAATAAAATCTGGTATATTTATATGTTTGAAAATATAATCCTTATTTCTTATTTATTTAACCAGAGTAATACATCGTAATACATGTTGTAGTTAATCTCCAGATATATTAATTATATCTGGAGTAACCCACATCCTATAGAGGTAGTCAGAGCTACCTGTACATAGGTCCGGTGTGTATAATAACTTAATAATTAACTTACAATCTAAGTAAAACTAAAAACTAACTTAAAACCTAAGTGTCCAAGTACATATTTGTCTTGGATAAAGTAACAGTGACTTGTTGATGTTTATAATATATTCGTACTTATCCATTTTTTTAATTTTTTCTTATTATAAATCTTTGATATGTCTAGTATTTTAAGATTTATATTAATTGTTGGTAAGCAGTTATAAACTTGTATTGCTCTAATGTGATTACTCTTATCACTTACAGCTTTTGAACATTTTGGTGGTATAATAAGTTTATTTCTGGTTTTGCTTTTAGACGTTAAGTATAAATTCTTGAGTTCATTATAATGATACGATACACATTCATAAGCAAAAATTTGTTTTAAATTTAATGGGTTGTCCTGATTGAAACTATTTTTATTAACAATTTTTAGGATTCTATTCTGAGTCTTTTGAAGTAACTCCAGATTGTTTCTGTATGCACCACCCCAAGCTATATTTCCATAAGTAATTATACTATGAAAAAATGCATAGTATATTATCTTAAGTGTATCAGATTGCATGTATTTTGACATTTTGTAAAGTATAAATAATATATATTTTGTTTTCTTTATTATATATTCAATATGTCTGTCCCATTTTAGATTGTAATCAAATACAATACCTAGATATTTACAATATTCTACCCTACAAATTTTAGTACCCTGTATTTTTATGTTCATATCTTTAGGAACACTATCACAGTAATTGCCAAATGTTATGTAGGTTGTTTTATTTATATTTAAAGATAGTTTGTTCAGAGCTAACCAATTAGCTATATCATCCAAGTACTTATTCATTTTATTTTCAACTTTTTCCCAGGTATCATCAGATGCTATAATTGCTGTATCATCAGCATATGAGATAGTGCTGTCAGTTCTATTTATTAATAAATCATTAACGTAAATTATGAATAGAAGTGGTCCTAGTATAGTACCCTGGGGAACACCTGTGTCTATTGTTTCATATTGACTTTCTGTTATTCCAATTCTAACTTTTTGTCTCCTATTGCTTAGATAATTCATTATTAGTTTATGTGCTTTACCTCTTATACCATAATTATATAATTTATCTAATAAGATAGAATGGTTTACAGTATCAAACGCCTTAGCTAAGTCTAGGAATGTGATTGCTATTGGTTTGCTTTTGTCTAAATTGCTATATATTTCTTTCGTTATATAACTAAGAGCATCTTTAGTACCTTTATTTTTTACAAATCCATATTGATTGTGAGTTAATAGTTTAAATTTATCAAAAAATTCTTGTAATCTTACAAAAACAATTTTTTCTAGAACTTTTGCTATATTTGAGATTAAGGATATGGGCCTATAATTTGATATTTCCATTTTGTTTCCAGCTTTAAAGATAGGTACTACCTCAGCTGTTTTCAATGATTCAGGCCATATTGATTTTTCTAGACATATATTAAATATATGAGTTAATGCATTTACGATTAGATTTGATAGTATTTTCAAAGCTTTTGTTGGGATTTTATCAACACCGCCATTTTTTATTTTCATATTTTCAATTATTTGTAAAATTTCAAAATTATTAGTTGGTTTTATAAAAATAGAGTTGCAATTCATGGGTGGTAGTTTTAATATCTTACCCTGCGGAATATTAATTTTATTACTTAAATTCATTCCTATTTTGCAAAAATATGAGTTCATTTGATTGGCAATTTTTGTAGGGTCATCTATTATTTCATCGTTATTCATTATTATTTTATTAATTGTATTATTATTTTGCGATTTAGTACCCAGTTTACTTTTTATATGTTTCCATAGTTGTTTGGAATTATTGCTACTTTTTATTATTAAATTTCTTTCATGCTTAGTTTTAGCTTCTTTAATAATTTTATCAAGACTCTTTGTGTAATTCCTATATTCTAATTTTATTCTTTCGTTATTAGGTTCATTACGCATTTTGACATATAATTGTCCTTTTCTTTCACATGAGATCATAATAGCTTTAGTAATCCAATCCTTTCTTGGTTTATTCTTATTATTTTTTCCATTTTTTAACACATATTTAGATTTTTCTAAACAGTCTTGTATTTCAGTTATTAAAGTTGTTGTAGCTTCTTCAGGATCATGCATTGATTCAATTATATTCCAATTTTTCATAGCAGCTACTCTGCGTAGTTTAATGTAATCATACTTATAGCAAATATTTTCTTTATTTAATGTTTGTGAATTGTTTATTTTTATAAATAATGGATAATGATCAGTAAATGGTATTAAAAGTTTGAAGGATTTGGTGTCTAGAGATTTGGTTTTTATATATATGTTATCAATGCATGTGCCTTCTCCACTATTATCATTTGGTCTAGTTGTATATATAAACCCAGGGTAAAAACCTTTTTCAAGCATATTATTTAAAAGTTCCTGACTGTTATGATCTTCTTTCATAATGTCAATGTTAAAATCACCAATAATTAAATGATTTTTTATATTTTTTTGCCGTTCATATATGATTTTAAGTTGGAAATGAGTTCAGTACATGATAGATTATGACATCTATATAATGTTGATATTTCAAGAGAAATACCTCTATTTAGTGTTATTCTTGTATTTAATATTTTCAATTTACCAATTTCAATTGTTTCGGTTATTTCTGTTACGCAATCTTTTATATATACAACTACTCCATCATTTTGATTTATTTTGCTATTATTATAATATAAATTATAACCTTGTATAGCAAAATATTGACAGTTATGTAAGCACCATGTTTCTGAGCATACAATTATATAAGGTTTGATCCTCAAGCTCTTAATAAAAATTTCTAATTTTGTATAGTTAGCATTTAGACTTCTAATATTAACATACAGTATAAGGCTGTCTTTTATATTCAAATTTTTATTAAGAGTATATATATTATTTTTTATAATAAAATAAATAAAAAAAGATTTTTAAAGAAACGATGTTATTAAATGTACTAAAAACTATAAAATAATAATTTACTGAAAGCTCTGCATGTCTATCTAAAAGCCACAGTGTTTTATTATAAATATTAAAGAAAATCGCAGGGCGCTGAATACTTATCTAGTTTTTGCGGTACTTGGATAGGGAAGACACGATTAGATGCTTACATAGAATTGTGAGCATAGACTAGAAGAAAAATTAAGCATCTCACGCTTTCATTTAATATTTATAATGAAACACTACGGGTTTCAGATAGGCATGCAGTGCTGACAGAGAAGAAAGTATTTTATATTTTTTAGTATATTTAAAAAAATCGTTTTTCTAAAACTTTTTTAATATATATTTATTCTATTTTATCCTTTGTAGTTCTGATACATTTAAATATAAATAAAGAACACTAAAAAGTTCTAATTACATTTTATTAAAATATTTTAACAATATAACTGTAAGATATAATTGACCAAAAATAAATAAAATATACATACTTTTATTTTATTTAGGGTAAAATTGTGAATAACATTCCGAAATTGGGATACTGCTGTCTCCATATTGAGGCAGAGTTATTCCAGTATATTACTAAAGTATATTGTCATCCAATCTTATCTTATCTTATTGTGTATCATATTGTGAAATTTCTAAACCTTTAAATGTAAGATGTAAGTGATGTAAATTTAAATGTAATCTCCCAAAATTGGGACACAGCTGTCCAATATTTGGACAGAATCATTTCAATATACAACTAAAGTTTGTTGTCACTCAAGCTAATATTATCTTATTGTATCGTACCGTGAAGTTTCCAAACTTTAAAATGCATTATTTGACGTAATTTACCATTAAAGTCTATTATCATCCAATATCCATCCCTTTAAAAAATTTAAACTCTCTAACTTATTTGAAAGCTTCTGAATTTTCAAATGCAAAATTCGAGGATGATCAAATAGATAAATAAGTACAGTCAGTAAGTTAAATAAAAGTGTTAAAAAATGCAAGAATCTTCTGACTAGACTCTTTCTTGTTCAACTTATTTGATATGCACATCGTATAGGACTTTAACAATTTTATACATGACCGATTCTATCTCAAATCGAATAGACCGACTGAACCTATGTCACCAAATCACTTGGAAATGAAATATGCAGTAGCACTCGGTAAATAAGGAGACACGGATTTTTTGTTTTCGCTGTTGCGCCATAATTGCAGTTTTAATATGCATTTAAAAATGCAACCTCTAAAATTGATGATTTTAATTTGTTTATTTTATATAGCTACCAATTCATCATTTCTTGAGCTAACGAAAACATTCTTTGCCTCTTTTATGCGTCTACCGATGTTCTTTCAGAATAGATGAAAAAATGGCTGTAAAATAAAAAACAAAAAATCCAGCGTTTTATAAAAAAGAATTAAAATGCATTTATCTCAAAAAGATCAGAATTGTTATTTCTGAAATTTTTTTTGTAGGTAGGTTGGTTAACTACCTATCAAACCATACATGAGTGATTTGGGTTTTCTTGTTTTTAAGAGAAAAATCAAGTTAAAAGAATTTTACTTTCGATTTTTATATTGTTCTTGTTTTATTTGACTTCTTTTAATGCTATAAAAGAAGAAAGAAATAACGGAAAAGCAGATTCAAATAATCTTTTAATGCATAGGAATTTCGCGGAAAATTGGTCAGTGAGTTTTAATAAAGCAGTACAAAGTAATTATTGAATCAATAAACATATCTCCATTTCCACAGCTGTTTGTTATATGGGAGATACAATCAAAAGTTTTGCTATCATAAGCGATGACATAAAACATGATTCGGCGCAAGTTTTGTTAGTAATGGAGAGAGTTATCGAATCTATGAAAAGATTCTTCCCAGATGGTTCAATAAACAACATTTCGATTGCATCAGACGAATCTACAGGTCATTTTAAAAATAGATTTCAATTATATGAAATGAAACAAAGCCTTTGTGATAAAAAATGGTTGTTTTCAGTTACAGGGCATGGTAAAGGTGCTGTTGACGGTATTGGTGGTCTTGTGAAACATTATGCTACAACTCATAATCTTCAAAAGCCTCCAAGATGCGGATACTTTTGTAACAAAAGTTCAAACATATACTAATGCCATTCAATTGATACTGTTATCGGATAAAGATATTGAAGTTTTTAGAGAGAAAAAGAAAATCGAATGAGCTCAGGTACCTAAGCATGTAGGATTACAAAAATCTCATATATGGAAAGTAGAAGTAGGTAAAAAATTCTGCTATACAACTCGAACTGCAACACACTCGTAGACAAAAATAATAGAAAAGCAGAAAGAAAAGAAAAAGAAAACAAAACCCATGTACACAACTAAAAAACAAAAGAACAAAAAAATCAAATAAAATAAATAAAAAACCAATATAAAAATCGAAAGTAAAATTCTTTTAACTTCGTTTTTCTCGGATTTAAATTTCTGGTCTAGACTCTTTCTTGTTCTACTTGTTTGATATGAACATCGCCTGCGACTTTAATCATTTAACACATTGTATTCTTATATTATTCGACTGTTAGATGAATATTATTTGATAATTACATAAAGAACAGACTTTTTCTCTTTTAAATAAATGTGTTTTTTATTTTCGATCCTCGCCGATTCTGTATAACGATCATTGATTTTACATTAATAATAGGATTCTCGCATAAGTGAAAATCAAGTAAGATAGAATGCAAAATTTGTTTTATTTATTTTATTCGGTTATTATTTTCAAATCTAAAATTATAATCTCTTATTTTTGTTCTTTTTCTTCTTTTCTTCTTATTCTTTTCAATGGACTTTTCTATATTCTTCTAATCGATTCTATTGAACAAGATTGTGTCTTCCCTTATTCACTGACTCATTAACTATAAACGCTTAGGTAGGATTTATTAATAGTGGCACGCTTAACTCCGAAACAGCTCACCCTATTTTTAAACTCACAAGCTGCCTAAAAACAATCTGATCATCAAACCGATTCTCCGTTTTTGCCAACATTTCGCTAAAAATACATCGGCAAACGTGCGGCTTAACACCTTCTTAAAACAAAATAAACACACAAGCCGCATTAATACGCGAGGCCGGAAATTTAAATAATCCGGCGGGAGGCGCGCGTATCACGCGTTAATTTTCGCCCCCCCCCCCCACCATCCTCCCCTCCTACGCCATTATTACGCCAAAGTAGGTCTCGGAGCGGCTTACTCGCGGCTACGCGGGCGCGCGCTCGAATTCCTCGCCTTTATCTTACTTCGCGTTAATTCGCGTCCAATCCACTTTGATCTCACCCACCGTTCGTTCGTTCGTTCGTCCCTCCAGCACCGCGCGGCGGTCCCTTCCCTCGACTAATTTCAATTTGCGCGCTCCTCCGACGTCTCTCTTACTTTCTCCCTCGTCTCTCGCCTACATTACCAGCCGCCGCTGCCGCGGCAAACGAAAAGATTAAACTCGAAACTTGGCACAACTGCGGCTATTTGGGCCGCGATTAGCTGCCGTCCCTCCTTTCTCTCTCTCTCTCTCTCTCACTCTCTACCCCTCATAAACGCTTATAAGCGAATCAAGGGAGCGAGTCTCGCTCGCTCTTATATTCACTCACTGCTAGAGGGCGACGACGACGACGAGTTGAAAGTTTTAAATCAATTTGGGACCGTTCCACTTTTCCACTGCCGCCCGTTTATCTTCCTCCGCTCCCGCGCCCGACGAATATCCATATCTCGCTGCGTCGGCCTACCCAGCTTCGTATAGACAGTCAGGCAGTAGGGGAGGGGGCGCAAACGCGATAATACTGTTTCCGGGCTACCGATTTTCGCGCGCGCGTGTGTATTGCGCGTATAGGCGCTGAATTGCCCGAGCGAAGCTCGATCGCAATCGTCGCCGCGCCGATGCGTAATTGAAGTATTGCGCTGCGATATTGGAATAGGATTGTACTGCGCGTCGAGGGCGTTTATCGCTATCGTAAAGATTGGATTAGATCGATCAAAGGATGTTTTGTTTGAAGTATTGAGAGAAATGTTTAGTAAGTGTAATTAAATTTTGAAGAAAGTACTTAATAGTCGTTTGATGCAACAATTTTTTTGTCGGAATAATTATCTAATTTAGTAAGGTGTATAACTGATGATTTAATAATAATATTAACTACATTTGTAGATAACCTTTTCATTCGAAGGTATATCTCTATCATAAGTGAGACACTAGATGCGTACATAATATTTAGGGCTTCCAATACCCCCAAAATACTTCATGTTATTTGTCAAATTATTAAATTCTACATTCTATAATTACATTTCTTAGTAATTGCACTCTCAATCTGCTAATATATGTTTATATACATTCGAGTGTAAACAGTAGTCATTCGAGAGCAGAAGGTACGTAAACAAAGTGGCTGCGTCAAATAGACAAATCAAGTCATGTATTTATTAGAGCCCCTATTTTCATTTTGTTGCAATAACTATAATTTTATAAAACAGTAATAATAGTTATAATAACAAAAGGATTATTTACGATACGGAAATGTTTAATCTGAATAGTAAAATTTATCTCGGTGAATATTGATATACTTTATGTTCCTTGATGAATTTAAAGGCGCGTAATATAAACTATATGCATATTTTATTGAATCTCGTTAATGTTTGATAAATTAGCATTTATATTTTATATGATAAAAGTTATTTCTCTTAAATTATAAGCGAATTTTTATTATGTGAAAAATAATATTTCTTATAAAATCATGTGTGCACAATAAATTAGCAACAAATTAAAATCGATTTTTAGAAAGGTAAGCATAAATTTGAATCATAATAAAATAGATGATAAAAGATTGTTTTAATATTAATATGTGAATTTATGCGATCGATAATGAAGTATAGTTATTAAAAAGTAACCATAATAGGCAAAGAAAAGCAATAGAAAGGCCGTTCATTTACGTAAATATTCATTCTCAATAATATATTTGTTTTTTGAGTTTTAATCAAAGTCACTTTTAAATTTAGAATACAAAATACAGCACAAACAGACACGTAATATTAAAAATCAAAGTTACAATGATTTTAAAGAAGAAGAGCGACAGAGACAGATAATAAAAGTTGCGTAGGACAGTGTTAAAAGGGGTGAGGACGAGGAGAGAAAGACGGGTGAGAAGAAAACAGGCGCGCGAGTGTCGTATCGGAACGGCCTCGTTTCAACTCGCGGCGGGTGGCGCGGCGCCTCGCACTCTCGCCTCCTTCTTTTCTTTCTTCGGTGATCTTTCCCTTTTCTCCCTTTGTCCTCTCTTTCTCTCTCTCTCTCTCACGCGCGCGCGAGCTCTCTCCCTCATCCTGTACGCGTAAAACAGTCGTAATCACTGTTCCGCTCGCGATCCACCTTTACCTCGAGATAAACGCTTCCTGATTGCGCCACTTTGACAGAGGTTCTCATGTCTGAGATCCCCCGCTAATGCGACAAGACGCGCTCACGGGCTGTTTAAGCTTCTTCCGCAGCTCGCGTACATTCTTAACTCCTTTGTGAAAAATCTGCTGAATGCGGATATTTCTTTTTTTTTATGTCTTTTAAGAATGGTTGGATCACTGAGAACGTTTTGCATAAGAAGTACGTTGTACCGCCGTTTTGAATTTGAATACAGCATACAGATTTTATGTTATGAATCCTGTTGTATGCGTAATTGGTTAACAATTGATAAAGCTCTTTGAAATGTCTTGTAAGGAGGGATTCTGAAAAGAATGTATAATTTATAATACTTTCCATACTTCAAACCGGGTTTCTGTTAATGTTTATATTTAAAGTACTTTCAGAGAATTTAAAAAATGAATACTATCGTGTTTTTAAATTTTTCAAAAAAGAATTTATTATTGATTTAAAAAAAATTATCTTAACTTAACAAAAGAAGATAAAGTAGGCATAATTAATATATGATAGCTACTGATCCATTATTTTCATTTCCGTATTAAAATGATTTCTAAATTAAGGACAAATATTACAATTAGACATCTGGCTTATTCAATAATTTTTAAAAGTACCTGGAAAATTGCCTATTTCATCACAAAACGTACATATCTCTAATATTATATTAATATATAGTTAAAAATAAAATATATATTCAATCGATTACTGTCATACAGTACCATTTAAATTACAATATAAAGCGAAGTAACTTATAATATAGCAATTACAATTTAAGTAAAATGCAATATTATTTGAATGTCCGTAAATGAATATCCGATATTGCATTTTCATACATTACAACGTTTAACCTACAAGTTTTTGATGTTTCCTGTTTAAATAAACATATGCTATCTGTAACTATATCAGATACAGATTGCGATCTAATAAATATAAATTTCCTAACCTTTTTATTTATGCCGTAAAGTGGACATTTCAGTAATACATACTCGATAAATGTGACAAGAAATTGAAAATCCAATAAATTATATCAATAAAAATTCTAATATAATAATACTATAATATTTGGATATTTAAAAACATATGTCGATCATTTTATCAGAAAAAAATAATAAACAAAACTACCAATAACAATACAACTTTTACTATCTAAAAGATTTTCCTCCCAAAAAACAAGCTTCCTTATAAACTGCTCCAAAGCCGTAAAAATCCGCGGCACATCTACGCGATTTTCCTATCACCTGCGCTGTTTCATTACTTTCATTCGCAATGATCCAAGACATTTCCTCATCTCAGCAGAGTCCCGCGCGTAAAAACAAAACAGAGAGAAAGAGCCAACGTTTCGTCTCTATTTATTTCTACGCCACTATCCACACACACACACGCACACACACACATACAGAAATAGCGCTGCCTGAAATCTTCCTCATTTCGGATGCTCGCGTGCGCGGGCTCGTAAAAAAAGGGGTGAGGCTCCCCGGCAAGTGTTTTCGTACCGACGAAGAGTAGCACACCCACAGCCACGCACACGGACGCCAAAGGCCAGAGATGCCCCGTCCTATATACACCTACGAGTATATCCCCTCTGGGCGAATCGTAGATTTATCTGGAAAAGATCGAGCGAGAGAGAGAGGAGGCGAATGACCACCTGTCGTCTTAAACCATTCAATTTCCGCGCTAGCGCGACGGCGACGGCGGCTGCGGCACTGGCAACGCTCGACGGGACGAAATCCCCGAAAGGGCCGGGGTGCGATAGATGAGACGCGGATAGACAGATCGACGGATATCTCTCTCTCTCTTTCTCTCGCTCATTCCATCGTCTCTGTGTACGCTATATATACGCGGGGCTGTTGTGTGTATATATTTTTGTGCATATATAACAGTGAGGCGTTGTCTCGTCGGAATATCGGGGGACGTCATTGGCCCGACGGAAGTTACTTACGCTACATAAATCTCGCATGTAAAGCGCGTGCGCGCTTATCGTTTGCCTTCGATTCAATTTGGCTCGGGGTACGGCATCAACAGTGAGTGAGAGCGGGAGAGGGAGGGATTGGATAATACTCGATGGGAAGCGCTCGGTGCGCTTGGTATGATTATGCAGTGCACTTTTCAGCGTGTGTGTGAGTGTGTGCGCGCGCGCGCGTGAGTTTCTGGTTTGGCCGTTAAATCGATCGAACGTGAAAATGGATAGTTCTTGTTTTTTGATGATGACATAGCGATGGTTTTATGTATGCATGAAGGCGAGAGGCATCCAAGTGGCTGGAGTGAATTTAGATGCTGAATATTGCGATGAATTCGATAGCTCGATATACGAGATCATGGCGAGGTAATTGAAAGTAAAACATGTACGATAAAAGTTTCGTTGAATAATTATAGGAGTCGGTAGTCCAATTTTCTTATAATTTTTTATTATTATTTTTATTATTAGTTTTTACGATTACTATTAAAGGATTTGAGCAAATAATTTAATAGTCTATTGATTTGTCCTATAATGGGCACTGCGTACTACCTAGAATTCGGTGCAATATATAATTTGCAGCGATTAAAATTATTGAAGGTAATGCAATAGTTTATTTATATCACAAGCTGTTCCTGTGGCTTCGCTCAGCATCAATGTTAAATTAATTAATACAAAATTTATAAGTAATATACTATACATTCATGCACATGGGCGATTATCACGAAATTGTTATTTATGAATGCATCACGTACAACTACTATTAAGAAACAAAATAATAGAAATCTTGCGATTGTATATGACAAATATAATAATTTTACATAATATTTAATGACGTTAGTTTACAGTTATCAAAATCAGCACCCTTCATACAATAAATAGGTTAAACATGCCCAAAATGTCAGATCCGTTGCAAATTTTGTTTAATTGCAGTGAATTTGCGATATACCGACCTATATGTAAGATATAAATAATTACAAAATTATGCTTCTCAAAATATAAGTTAATGCAAACATTTTGTTGATAAGTACCGACTTGATAAGTATTATCGAAGATTATATTTTCACTTTTCACAGAAATGACCACTGACTGATGTGTATTAATTAAGTGGCGCAGTGCCCTTATACAATTTTTATTAAACTTACGTGATTTAAAGCAGCTTTTAAAATGCATATTACTTGCAGAGAATTATATTATTATCACATAAAATATATAATTAAATCTGTTGATCAATACTCTATAAACAGCCAATGCTTTCGTGTCTATGCTGTTTTTATGAGCTAATTTAAAAGAATTGTTATATCAAGATTAATGCACAAAAGTATAATAAATAACACTGCCAATACGTTGGTACTTAGCTTCTGCTGTCTTATTTATCATGCTATAATATAGTAATTATGTTACATATCAACTATTTAATATTATTACAATGATAAGAATTTGAATACTTTATTGTTTTATTTAACAATTTAAGAGAAGTACGTTAAGTTGTTGTATCGTTGTAAAATGGTCTATTAATTTATTTTATTAGTTATTATTAGAGTTTGGGATTTAATTATTTTAACAAATATATTTATAACTAGTGTACATTTATACTTTTTACTCTCGGATCATTGTGTATATAGGAAAAAAATGCGTAAATCACGTAGTAATCATTGATGTGAAAAACATGATTTTTACTTATGCTGCCGACCTTGTACTGGCCCTGTATGGACCAATACCAATCTAAACTTTTATCGGACCATCGTGGAGTGACCATATATCAACGCCGGTCCTAACAATTGGTGTGCATACAAAAGGTAGTCGTAAAACACGTAGGAATTATTGATGCAAAAATATATTTTTTTGCATGAACTGGCCTTGTACTAGCCCTACTGGTCTATCAAATGCAACAAATATTTTTTAAATCGGTAAATCCTAAGTAATCCGTATACACCTAATGGAAAAACCATTTTTCTGAACGTGCTCTTAAATAAAAACTTCTTCATAGGCGTAAGAATGTCAAGTCACCAAAAAGTCAACAAAAAGATTACTTCAGATGCGATTTTATTTCTTACGCCTATGAAAAAGTTGTTATTTAGGGGCACATTCGGAAAAATGGTTTTACCGTTGAGTAAACATATATAAAAAAAACGCATCAAACATAGGTACTTCCTTCTTTTTAAAATCGGTTAATTCTAGAATTCGCATCTAATATTTATATTCTATTCCTCATCAGTCGTAATAAAAAATGGTGTCGAAATGGTGTCGAAAAATAAACTTATTATTCTCAATAACTTCAATATTATTTGATGAAATTTTGTAAAATGTGTGTTTGAATTGATAATATCATTATAAACATGCCATGTGAATATTATTTTGTTAGCTCAAAGTTACGAAAGTTTTACTTTTCACCGTAGAGCTCCCTTAACACATTATCTAATATATCGTTGAATCAAGTTGTACAAATCTAAAATAAAGTGCAAATTAAAAACAACAATCGTACAGAGATGCCCAGAACGAACGCTCGACACGTTCGTCACCTGTCGCAACTGATACACTCACGGAATAGAAGGATCCAGCATTTTCGACGAAAATCTCAGTCGCGGCGTATCCTGACGCGCTAAAAATTGTTCCACTTCGAGTCGCCCTCTCCAACTGCACATCTACACGCCGCTCTCGTGCCAAAAACCACGAGCAGCAGCGGAGAATCTCTGTCGGGATAACGATGTTGCGCCGTTTCCGGCCGGGACGCGACACGGCTTTGTTCGGCGCCCGTGCACGCGGAAGCGGATGCCGCTCATCAAGGGCCATCGGTCGACGGCCGGCTCGTCCGCGTCGCGACGCAAAATTCCCGAGAGAGAGAGAGAGAGAGAGAGAGAGGACAGCGACACGAGCAGAAAAGAGTCCATCCGACTCCAAGAATTTGTTACGGTCGCACCCTCTCCTGCACACGGCAGAGCCGTGTATAGGTGAGCGCCCGGCAATTAATGGCCCTGCGCGGCGTCGACGAAATCGCTCGAGCTGTTTCGTTTCGAGCGACGTGTGCGAGGAGGGTTGTGTATAGGAGGGAGGAATCTTTTTGTCGGGGCGGTTGAGCAATTAGTGGTTTGATCGAGCGGTTGAGAGACGTTTTTTTTGGGACGTTGCCCGTTCGAACGAGAATGCTTCGTGTTTCCATTTGTGTCGGCCTGTGTTTACGATGAAGGAAGGGGGATGTTTTCGCGTGGATGAAAATTCTATGAATCATTGAAAGCTATATACGAGTATATCTACGGTTCTCAAAGTCGATATTTAGAATGATTTTTCTATGAATATGAGTATGAGTACTATAATCTTGGAGTTGCTTGATTAGAGAAAACAAACCACTCCAAACCTTTTCAGTATTTTAGTTTTGTTAATAATCCTGGCTAACATCATTTACCTGAATTTGGCGCCTCAGAGGTGCCTACGCGCGTGTCCGCATAGAACCGAAAAGTGCGGCTACCGGTGGGTTAATATTAATATAAAGGTAACGAATGATTAGACTAAATAAAGTAAAATTATGATATGATTGAATTCATAGATTTGGAATCTTCTGCATGTAAAACTACAGTGCAAAACTACAAATAAGCGCATAAATAATAATTCGCGATTAGGAGGACTTCTGCGTACTTCTATGTAAGGAAGTATATATATATATATATATATATATATATATATATATATATATATATATATATATATATATACGTATGTGTAAAATGTTCAAGCGGGGAAAGAGAGAATTATCTCTATTTATAGTTCATTTTTCGACAGGTCGGTGTTCATCGTGCGCCGAATTGATGTGCAAATTGTAATATGTTAAGATTGTCAGTCTCAGTCAGCTCGTATCAGAGAAAATTTCTCTTACATTAGCGATGGCACTGTATGTTCATTTCATTTATACAATTTTCACTTCAAATATCCATAATTAGAGATGCCAAGTGGAAGAATGAAATGAATATACAGTAATATCAATATGAATGCTCTTAATTGAATAAAGAGATAATTTTATTATTGTATATATCATGATTATATCTGTTCTATCATTAATAATATAAAAATTACTATTAACAATTAGAACTCTAACAACCCAGTAAATCAATGAGTAAATAATTAAAAAAGTTTTGTAAATAAGTTTTGGCCCTTTAAATAGTAAATTATTTACTATAATTTAAAGAATTGATCGCTTATTTACTTTCAAATGATTTACGAACTTTTAGATGGTAACAAGTAAAATAAATATTTAGTAAATACTAAATAATTATTTGTAACTGGTGCAAGCCAGGAATTACTAAACCTCCAGATACAAAAACATAGCGCAATTAGCATTTGCAATCATAATTTTGCAGAAAGAGCATATTTTTACTGCAACCAATTTGACCAATATTGCAAACCAATATTCTAAGTTTCACGATATTACTAGATATTTAAGATACCGAAATTTTAAGATCTCATCATTCTATAGGAATAATTTTAATAGTTTTGTACTTTACCCTGGGTGCGTCTACTTGATTAAATATTTCTTTAGGTATTTAAAATATTAAATGTACCTAAAGTTTCTTTATCATCAAACTATTTTAATTACTCAAAGTAAAAAGCGATTGTCACTCTAAGGCAGTGTTAAAGACATAAGCGTATAAAATGAAATGATGTTTCCATCGAACAGCTATTAAAACTTATACATCGACCCATCAACGCCTGATAGAAAGTTTACAACTGTAATTATGGAACAAAGATGGTCTTTGTAATTTAGGGTCGTTAAGTATGTAACTCAAATTGATTTTAATGTAATTCTGAAACAATGGTATTATTTGCATAAATTAATTTCAGCAGTATACTTTAATTTATAAACTAATAATCTATATAATATATATAAAAATATTAATTATTATGCAGGTCATTCAAAGTTTAATCTTCAAGCTTTAAACTTGACATATATATTTATCTTTACAGTGTATACTATTGTGCTAACGAATTATTTAGTACAGATTACATTATCCAATTCATTACCGTGGAAGCTTTACTAATGTATAGCAAAAGTTCTATAACTTTTTCTGAATTAAATCCAAAATTTTTAAAATACACACTTTGGATCTGTTATAAATATTTATCTACTAAGAATAAACCGAAAAATTAATTTTCATGACCAAAATAACTGAAAACCAAGTTTTTGTTCAAATATTGTAATTTGTTAACTTTCGCTTTTATACTTCTATAAATAGAATGAAAAGACAGTAGAATTTATTACCGCAAAGAATAGTCTGTAAACCCAGGTTGGCGACTTTCAAGACTGCAACTAGATCACTTTCAAAGGCGTATTGAATATCACGTCATTCGTATAGTTTAATAATCTCAGATTCATCATTTTAATTTTAATTAGTTTTAGTATTTTATACATATAGGGTAAACTAGCCAATAGATAGACGCTTAGGGATTTTCTCACTTTGTACATCAGATTTTTGTATGATAATATCGTTTATTTAAAACAATTTGACAATTATCGAATGTAACAAACTTTAATTTATCAGTAAACAAATATTAATAGTGTTAGAAGTTTTTGTTTAATTAGAAATAACGAAAATAGTGCGAATCCGTGCGAATACACAGTAGATAGACGATTCTCAATATCCATTTACTGTGTTGATCTATCTATTGGGTTATTAGGTTATACATAGCGAAGACCCAATAGATAGACGATATTTTTGAAGATACCTTATTGCATACAAAATGTATATTATTATGTATATTAATAATCGTAACAAGCTTTTATGCAATTAGAATTTGTAATTTTGCTTGAAAACCCACTAGTTTTGTAGATACAATAACATTTATAAATCGTCTGTCTATTGGGCAGACTACCCTATATTTATATATGTTAAATATATGTAAAGGGATTTTAGCCCGTGAAATAAATAAATAAATAAATAAATAAATAAATAAATAAATATCATACGTATATGAATAAATATAGATAAAATTATCATTTTACCACTCGAAATAATATAGAAACAAAAGAGTAAAGTATATAACATATCCGTCAATAAAGTACTCCAGTAAATAAAATAAATCGAATATCAACTGTACATCCTTTTTCCATTCATCATAATAACTTTCATCCCCAGCCCCGCTACACGTAATAATCCAAGCGAATAACCCACATACCGTGCTGCAGCCGCTTTTCAAAACCCGCGTACTTGTAAGATTTTTCAATTACGACTCCGACCACAGAGACTTCCGTTCCGCGGGCACGGCAAGAGCGATGATCCACCGGGAGAGGCGCGCAGAGAGCAAAGTTCTCACTGCCACCGCTGGACTGGCTAGTCAGCTTACCGAATTAATCCCGGAAAGTTCATTCCACAAGTTACACGACACACGCGGGCTCGCGCAGCCGGAAAAAGTTGACATTGAATTCGTTTCGCGAGCAGAGGCTGAAAAAAAAGAAGAAGCAAGGAGACGGGGAAAAGTCACGGGCGACGAGATGGAGCTGCAGCTGCAGCTACAGGCAACCAGCAGAAACAAATGCCTAGTGCACGGCCTCCACTCCCCACAGTCTACTGGCTCTGATGTCTCTGTGCAGTACATAGCCCGCGCCCGGCGAACCGCGCGCACAGCGAGGCTATAGTAGGGAAATTTAATTAAAATTTAATTCTGGGTTTTGCTAATCCGCAAGTTCGAGACCCCTCTCACTCTCTCTTGTGCGCGCGCAAGCTACGGTATGCGCGCCTCTCTCTCTCTCTCGCTCTTTTTGCGAGAGCTTCTCGTCTCCGAGCTGGAGGAGGAAGCTCTCTCGCGCAGTATAGCAGCAGCGCGAGTCAGTGTGATTCGGGATTGCCAGGGTTAGAGGCGACGGGGATTACCGCTAAAAGCGTACAAATCCTCGCTTTCTCTTCTCCCTGCAGAGCAGAGAACCGAGCAGAGCAAAGCAGAGCAGAGCGGAGCAGAGCAGAGCGATGTGCTGAACGCGCAGAAAGAGCGAGGGGAAAGAGAGAGAGAGAGAGAGAGAGAGAAAGGGTTTGGGTCTGCGGGCCTGCTGCCGGCGACGAATGGAGTTGCGAGAAAGGGGGTGAGGGAGTTTTAGGCCGCGAAAACTTTGCGCGGTGCGGAGCCACACACGTTCCGAATGTAGCGGTGATAGTCTTTTGCTGGAAGGTACGTATACTAGATGTTGGCCTCATGTGGTACTGGTGCTGTTGCTTCTGGTGCTGCACCTTGTCTCGCGTCTGTGCAGTGTATATAATGCATCTGCAGAACTAGTTTCGCGAGGAGCTCTTATTCGAAGTCGATGGTTATACGCGTGGAAAGATAGGAAGTTAAAGACAGTTTTCTTTTTTTTTCAACGACCATGTTACTTTTATTAATTAACGAACAGTAGCTTTTTAAGGATGAAAATTTTGGTATCTGAGGTTTTAATATTTTTGTGATTGCTGAATCAGAATACAAATTTTGTTTTATGGTCTATTTATATGATATATATGCGTGTGCCTGTGTGTATGTGTATATGTGTATATGTGTATATATTATATTTAAAATAAACACTTAATTTTTGTATTCGATCAACTCGAAAATATATATATAATATATATATATATAAAAATTTAGTAATTTAAACTTATGCAAAACTTAAGTATAGCGTAAATTATGAAAAAGTATTGTTGTTTAAAATATTTTTTAATATTTATACTGCATACCATTTTCACAAATAAATTTAAGATAAGATAATATTTAACTAAGAAAATCTTAAAAATGTTCATTAAGTGTAATTATTCGAGTTAATTATTCAAAATTGTTTATTCAAACTCATTTTAACTGTGAACCTAAATTTTAACTCTATTAAATTTTATTCCTTACAACTTGTATTGGAATAAAATATAAAAAATATATTGATTAACTAAAAATTGCTGTACAGTCTTCTTTTATTTTGAAACTATTTAATACAAAATTTTTTTTTTACAAGTTAATGGAGTAAACGCTTATTACTGTGATAAAAACAAGAGTATTTAAAAAAAGAAATTTTACGCACATCTATTACATAAAATTTATTTTAAAAAATGGAAGAAAATTTTTCAACTACAAATAAACCTATGTATAGCATTTAAAAAGCAACTTAAAAAGTTTTGCATATCAAGTTACATTTTTTTTCTCGGTAAAAAAGCGATAAAAAACAAATTGATCAATCTTAAATTTTTTATTTCAAATCTTCATCAAGAAATAAAAATAGAGCTTTGCATGGCCAAAAATTACCGCATAATACTCAAGGAAAAAACTATTCAACATTTTTTGAAAAAAAAAGTGAATATCAAACTGAAAAAAACGTTATAAAGAAAAATGAATCGATAAATCTTAAAACTTCTTCTTCATTTTAAATCTTCACCAAGAAACGCAAACAATGATCTTAGAATGGCAAAATATTATCGCATAATTCTAAAAATTCTTCTCGTTTTCAAATCTTCATCAAAAGACTAAAATGAGCTTTGTTTGGTTAACATTACCGCATAATACGCAAGAAATCTACGATCAAAAATTATTTGAAGGAGAAAAAATCATAAAAAATTAAAAAATTTTATAGAACAAAAACGATTAGACGAAAAAAATGATCATTCTTTGGTAAAAAATTACCATATAATACTCAAGAAATAAGCAATCAAACATTTATTGCAAAAAAATATATCCTCGAATATCTTGAAAAATAAAAGTCCTCATGATCTGGGCAAAGAACTTAGCCAAGAGCTAGTAAACAGCTACCTTTTTGAAATTTTTCAGAAGGAATAATGCCGTTTTACTCAAGTTATTTTTTGCCATAGAAAATCGCTTTTTTTAACAAAATAAATTTTTATCAAGCATAGAAAAATAAAATGTCTGAAAAATTTTGTAGAATAATCTTTTCCATTATTCTAATTACCACAATTTTTCTCAAAAATCTGTCGATCATATATTTCAGAGAAATCACCGTTCAAACAAAAAATGACGATTTCGTGTATCATAAAAGAAAGGAAACACCGTTTCCGAAATTTCGGGTGGTAATAGATAGGTAATTTTTTGCTCTTTCAAATGCATTTTCATTGGATCGATGATATTATTTCTAACGTACAAAAGAAACCCGAAAAACTTAAAGCCAAGAATCAAAAAGTCGCTAAAAAACAAAAACAAATCCGAAAAACTAACAAGATTATTATTGTGCTCCCTTCGTTAAAAAAAATAAACAAAATGAGTTTTGAAACATTAAACTTTTCCGTGGATTACTCGAGATAACGATGCATACATATATACATACGCACGTACGCCCGCACGCATACACACACGAATGCCCGCTCGCGCACACACACACGAGTACACACAGCCACACGCGCTCACATATACACATACACACACATACACACACACACCCACACACGCGCTCACACATACACATACACACATACACACACACCCACACACATTCACACACACACACACACACACACACACACATCCATACGGACATTTTCTATTAATAATGTAATTTGCTTCCTTATATTTCAAAACATGTTGCTATCTAACATGTTTTTAGCAAAACTTTTTTTTACTATCACAAAGCTTCCCCTTTGAGGAAGCAAAATTTGATTGAAAACTGATTACATCGGTAGAGATCTTATTTACTTTGCAGCTTCAGCAAAGGTTGTTATAATTCTCAGATTATTCGTTCAAATGCTTCTTCTAATGTTAGTATTATTAACTACTGAAGTTTTGTTAAAGCATCGTAGCTGTTATTATAGTGGAAATTGATCTTTTGCACTGGGATCAAAAACCGTCTTTTTTGTTCCCTGGTAGGTAGCGCCTATTCTTTACCGGTATCGTAGTTCCCTCGAAAATTGCCTTTATCGGCCCCCGCTTTTTAAAAATAAACTTAAGCTGTTGAATAATTAGTATTCTGGCCGGATGCTGTTGAATAATAAATCGGTCGATAATTCATGTACAATACGCGGAAAATAACTAGGACAGTGTCTCATGAATAGTAAAGAATATTTTCTTGTGAACAGATAAAATATCATATTCATCAAAAAAGATGGTGCATACTAGTTTCTATTAAATATGAAGTATGTATTGGTATACTTATTTTTAGCATTTATAAAGCAGTGATCTTTAGCAAGCTTCTCATTACCAGTAATCCGCAATAATTTATTCGACTGAGCTATCTGTTAGGGGCCATTCATAAATTACATCACACTTTTCGACAATGCCCCCCCCCCCCCCCAGTCATCTAAGTAACACATTTTCATTGATTTCCCTATGTCTTTAGCACACACCAACATATTTACAACTACCTCCCTCTCTTAAGGAAAGAATCTACAGAAAAACCCAAAATCTTTTAAGTGTTACAAAATATATTTTTTCTTCTCTTGTACATAGTAATACGTGCAGCCAGAAAACCTTAAAAAAATACATTATTTTGATTATCGTTTTGCACAACTGGCATCGGTGAATTTTGATCAGCTTGAATTTATGTATTCTTTTAAGTGAAACTTAAAAATCTATGTTGCAATATTATTTTACTTTTGGTTCTAAAAGAAATCTAGAGCTAAATTAAGTTTTTAATTTTTTATTTTCACAAAAATCATGTATTTTATAATTAATATTATCAAGCCAAAATTTGTATTTAAACTTTTATCAATAGGTCTCAACATACCTTTATAAAAATGTATTTAAAAAGTAGATTACCATGCATTTGAAACATAAGAAACAAATCTGGTGAGCAAAAGGCAACTGGAAGTTATGAAAATAAAGAATTGAGAAAATGACTTTAAAGTAAAATAGTAGTAATTATTAAATAAAAGTTAATTCGTAATTATTTATGATTCCTTTTCTGTTTATGGAATATTTTTTTTGTCCACCACTGATATAGGGTTTTGACTTTTACTGACGTTTAGCCTTGCTTAGGGCGCACTTACTTAACTTTTTTTTGTCACGGAAATGTTGAAAAATATTGAATTTCAGATAAAAACGAAAATAATAACAAGAATTAAAACAACTTAAAGAAGTCAAATTTTGTTGTGAAATCTCTTTTATTATTAATCAAACAGGTTAAAAATTAGTATAAAATTATAAATAAAAATCGACTTTTTTTATCGAAAACCTGCATTTTCTTCCCTTAAAGCCTGACGTAATTTATGAATTACTCCTTATCAGCTTGTTAAATATCGACCGCATGTAAACATTGTAAGCTTTCATTCTTATAATAACCCATATAGACTGTATTCTCACAACCTCAATCGAATCCCCAAAGCGCACGTTTTCTATTAATCAGCGCTTGCTCCGTTAAACGACACGAAAAATAACGACAAAGCGCGCGTCTACATCCACGCAGCGACTTCCACATCAGCTACGCTATACAACTCCCAGCTATACGTACCACGACAACGACGAGCTTGACGACGACGACGACGAAGACGACTACGACGACGAGACAGCATCAGCGAGCCAGGCAACGTAGCTCACGAGGCTCGCGATTCAGCGCTTTCAGCACTGCTACGTCGACGAGGACGAGCAGTAGGGCGAGCTTTAAATTACATTCCCCGTGCGCCCCCCTGGCGAAAGCTCACCGACGAACTTTTCCACTCGATTCCACGTCCAATTGCAGATGCTCCGCTCACAGAGCAGCAGCAGCCTCGCAAGCTCGTCGGTGGTAATGGCCTTTAAATGTGAAACAGGCCGACGACGGGCGGGGGCGGGAGGGGAGGGGGGGAAAGGTGGGTTGACACCTAACTCGCGCGAGGGCGTGATGGAATTCCTCGCACACTTCTTCTTTGCCATCAGGGGGCTGCGAGTGTATATACGAGACGCGAAGGAGTAAAGAGAGAAGGTGGGGGGGACGAACTGGTGCAAGCTGTTCTCTCGCGCTTTCCGCAGCTCCCCATACTCGTTATCCCTCGCTCTCTTCGTTTCCCACGACACTTACCTCTTTCCCTTCCGCTCGCTTGCTCTTGCTCTCTTTTTCTCTCTCTCTCTCTTTCTCTCTCTTTTGCCAGGGTTCTTCTGACGAGAAAATGGAAAATACAGCCGTTGTCTGCCGGGGATGCTTTATGAAATTTAATAAATACGAAATGAATCTCCTTGGCCGCGCGCGGCAAGCGAGCTGCAGCGCTGCATACGTATAGATATATAAGAAACGCGAGGAAGGAGGATGGAGAGGAAGGAGAGAGAGAGAGAAAGAGTGGGTGAGGAAAATTGTGGGAGAGAAGAAAGAGCTGGTTTTCCGTCGGAGGAGGAAACTGCGACGGCGAAAGGGTAGAGAGAGGGAATTAAGAGAGAGATGAAGGAGAAAAAGTGTGTGTGTGTGCATGCGTGTGTGGGAGAGAGACAGAGTAGTGGAGGTTGAATGGAAGAGCGAGCGAGAGGGGAAGAGGTTTATACGGCGGAAAAAGTGCGCACAGGAGAGCAGCCATTGTTGTCGAATAGGCCAGTTGTTGTTGGAGCTTTTTCAGCTGCATGCCGCTGCTGCTGCTGCTGCTTCTCGCGCACAATCTCAGACAGGAATGTTTCACCAGGATTTTCTTCTTCCCTCCGCGTCGGGGGTAGATTAGCGCTGGCTAATTTAAAATTATGCTCGTTAGCATATTCACAGGCTGCTACCGTTGCCGCGCGCAGCTGCTGCGCTCTCGCGGGGAGAGAGAGAGATTCAAAAAATCCTTGCCTTAACAAACAACGTTTTTGCGCCGGGAAAATGAATGCTACCAGAGCTAAGAAGAAATATGTAAATGACCTTTGTTTTCTTTTAGAGTCCGAGAGGTTCCTTCCTAATGTAGGGGAAAGATTTTGTGCTGAATTTTGTAAGGCAGCTCTTTGAGAACAATCGCGAGCAGTTTTGCGCAAGTAAGGTTGATGTCTTTGAATGTGAATTGCGGTTAATTTTTTTCCAAAATTTTCTGGATCTTTAAGTCTTGGTCCTCGGTTGGATTTCTATAGAGTGGTCAAGTATTGTTCTACGTCAAAAACCGAGAGTTTTGTTCTTGAAATACTTTGACGAAGCTTGGAGGCACGAAGAATTAGGGAAACTTTTTTTAGGGGTATTCTTGGTTTAATTTGTAGTAGTAGTAGTATAGTTGAGTTTTAGGATTTCAATAAATTTTGATAACTCACCAGACCTTTGGTAAATATATGGAAATGGATGAAACTCTTACCTGGAAAAAGAAAATAAAAACAAATATTTAGTCACATGTCATAATTATACTAGAAGACAATAAAATAATCAAAAATTAATGTTATAGTATACATGAATTAACGTTATTCGTTTATTTATTCATAGTTATGTATCTTCGAATACCTTTCATCAGCACTAATTCATATTTAATAATTTTATTGTCCAATCATTTTCGATAATTTCTTTTTTATGACTGCCATTTCCTTCTCCCTTACTTGCTATTAAGAATGTTTGAATAATACATTCAAATTATAGCTACAATCTATTTACTTACGATGTTTCGTACTATATTCTAATCGCCGAACAAAAAGATTAAATATGTACAAACTCATAATCTGCCTACCACAATAACCGAAGAAATCACGCAAATTCAAAATCAATAGAAAAGACTGCAGCAACGCTTATAAGAAAAATACATAATCGTAAAATTCCATGACGAATGCTTCGAGAAACCATGTTAGATTCCTCCCCAGCGTTATTTTCTTTTATTTATCTCACCCGAGGATATAATTAGACTTTATTTCCCGCCGAAAATCCAGGCATAAATTCGGTCATTTGTATGTAATGCGGCGTAGCGATACAGTTTTTCCACGTTGCCGTGCGCGTCGGACCGCCGGCGCTAAATCGTCGTGTGCACCCTCGCGACTGACACACGAGCCACCGATGAAAGACAAGCGTTCCTTCCGTGTCCCTTCCGACTCGATGAAAAAAAAGGGGGACGCGCGTTTGTCTCCCGGCCGTCGAGAACTCGCGACAACAAACAAATCAAAGCCCAAAATCACAAGAAAATTATTGTCGCTATACTCTATAACTTGTGTAACTTATTGCGCTCACGGATCGTAGCTTGACGAGACACGACCGCAAGCGTTCACGCTTTTACCTCCAGTCACGTACATGGTTAAAAATGAATTTGTAATGTTATTTTTTTATAATAAATTGTTAATTTTAGAATAGCTAAAAATTTGTGAATACACTTGAATAATTTAAAAAGGAGCCCAAAAAGTTTTTTTTTCTTTAAGCTGTATACTTTTCTTTTAAAAAAATCATTTAAAATAATTTTTTTACGATCATCTAGAATGTAAGGTCCCTTTAATAAAGAAAATTACCTCATGAAATATGTTTTTGATAAAGTAAAGTCTGGAATGCTTTGATAGCAGTACAATCAAGTTTTTGTACTCGGTAATTTTCGCCTTGAAAAGTATAAAAAGCACTTATAATTACCTTTTATGAGACGGAAATTGTTTGGGGACATTCAAGGAATTTATAATTTAAAACTAAATTAGGAATGCGTCATTCGGAATATGAATTTTTTTAGACGTTTGTTGCTGCGTGAAGTCAATAAATTATTTACAATGAAATAAACCTACCATCGAACTCTAGATTATAAAAAGTTATTGAACAGAAACCAGGAACACAAACTAGCATTCTATTTCAAGAATCACCCATATGCATAATATCGTGTGCGGGGTTTTTACGAGGAATAAATTGACGAGGCCGGCTGTAAAATTTGGCGAGTTTGAGAACCGTTTCAAAGACGTTCACACAGTGCATTACCGCCATCCTTTCGCTCTCTTTCTCTCTTGCTCTCTCTTCGACGGAGACGACACACGAAGCTCCGCCGCCTGGCACAGAGCACTTCGACGGAAAACAGTTGGGCTTGGCACGACAACCTCCCCCCCTCGCTCCCTCTCCTCCTGCGCTTTATTACTGGACGAAGTCGGTACTAAAACCTCGATTGCTAGACCAACCGGACTCCCTCCGTACCCCCTTTCCCCCCGCCACCCCTTCGCCCTCGACCCCTTGATTCTACTCCTGCGGTAGTCTCAACCCCCCCTCCCCCTCATCTTCTTTTTTCCTCTTCTTTTACAACTTCATAACTCCCAGTGGCGTTTGGCGGCCCTTTGCCGCTGCAATTTTCTTGCCTCGTGTGACCGCGCGAGATTCCCTCGACTGGCTCGACGGCTGCCTTCTCTCTCTCTCTCTCTTCTTCGGCTTATTCTTCTTTTTTGCAGCTTCTTCTTCTTCTCTCCGCTTCGGCGGCGAGCGCGGCAATAAAACGCCGTTTATTTATTTACTGCGCCAGGCGTAAGCCCCGGGAAAATGAGGGAGGTTAATGTGCCGGACAATGATCCCCCCCAGTGTCCTTGCGGTGTACGTATGTATATGTATATATATCTGTACCTATATGGCCGGCGAGGAGAATTTCTAAATCACATTTCCAATCTTTCTCTCCTTTTCCCATGTGTGCCCGTACGCCGTATCTCTACTTCTCTCTTTCACGCACATAAGTGCGCGCACTCGCACACATGCGCACGCAGAAGCTCGATCTTTGGCGTATGGTCCGTGCAGTGTGTACACACGCGAATGGGGGGATTTTATTATTTGCTTTTTACGGCCGCGGTTTTTCCGTGCTAGACCGCGTCTGATCGTTACATATTTATCGTGATATCATTGGGACAAAGTACACGCTTGTGATTTATTAAGGATTTTCGAGTGGAGCCACGTGTTCTTCACTTATTTACGATTTCAGTTTTAAGTGCTTTTGCAATTTAAGATTTGGTTTATTACTGAATTACGTTTAATTTTTTATGAACTACGTTATATCTTGAGCTTTGTTTTTCTAATAACGAAAAAGGATAATAATGGTATTGATTTCCAAATTTCTGTTGTGTCTACCTTTTCTACGAATGAGTTGTTAAATATAAATGAAGCTAAAATTATTCTGAAATTAGAAATACTTATATATTGCATCTACTTTCTATCGAAAATATTAATAAAATTTTCAGGACGAAAATTATCATTGCATTTTTAATTATTAATCTTTATAAACGTCTTTATGTAACCTTTTTGTGTATAACAAAAAACACATTCATATACTAAAAATTCGTTCAATCATTCGTCGAATTGAGCCAAACTGAAAATAAAATAACTTAGTTACTTAGACGCCGATCGATATCGGCTTCGTTTACCAAATAACTTTTAACGAACCGTTTCAGAGTTTCAATATTTTAATCACGGCACCAGCCCAAAAGCAAGCTTCGCATCCCAGCGAATCAATAAAATGCATTATCCCACGATCATCGTCCCTCCTCTGCACTTTGCCATTATACAACTCACCCCCTCCCTCGACTCTTATTTATCCATTCCGTGCCACAGGCCAATAAATACAACGCGAACCTCGCCACGCAAAATTTAATTACCGCCTCAAAGCTACGTACAAAAATAAAGAAAAAGACCCTCTCCGGACAAGTGTAATTCATCAAGCGGCCGTTAATTCATAAACTTCCCGAGGATTCAGCCGCGGGACACGCGTCGCGTCACGAAAGCCACCAGGTCTCGAATCGGGGGGAAGGCACACGGAGTATATGGCGCGTTATACACGTCACGCGAGACTAGAGTCAGCTCCGAATGTCAGGATTTTCCGCCCGCCCAGCTGTCTAGCTGCGCAAGCTTGAGAAGCGCATACGGTATATGCGTTTCTTGCAGTCTCTCGCGGGCGCTGCGGGGGGCTAATCCACGCGGAAATACACTCCGCGCGCGAGCGCGTGGTTTTGCTTAACTCCTCTCGCCCGATCGTTGCGCTAAATTAATCGCCGGAATTTGCATTTTGATGCGCGCCTCGGCGTACACTGCGCCGCGAGCAGTTCGTTATAAGGATTGCGCGGGGGGAAAGATGTGCGCGCGAGGAAGCGTTTGGTCGTGATATTTTACTGGCGGTATTTTTTTTTTTAATAACAATCTTCTAAATATATGAATTGTAAATTATGAGGATGATTAATACTAATTTTATTGAGAATGTAAAGTGGAAAAGGTTGACGAATGCAGTGTTCTTTCATTTCTTAGAAGCCCGTGGAAATTATCAAATTGCATTTAATAGTTTGCAGACTATAATTTGCAGAATAATATGAACGTCAACTTCATGAAAAAGAAGACAACTGAAAAAAACTTTAAACATTATTTGAAATATATACTTGTTTAATTAGTAAATTCGTTGCAGAAGATAATTAGCAAAAAGTAAATGAATGCCTTCTTCATGGCAAAAGAAAATAACTATAAAAAAGTTGAAACATTTTTTGAAATAAGGTTGTTTAAAATCTCTTAAAATATAACTGTGAATTCTGTATACTGCAATGTATACACGTTTTATAATGGTTCAAAGAAATTTTTAAAGAAATACCCATTAGTAATTTATCTCTTTAAAGATTTGTTATCTTTTTTTATACATCACTTGGTAGTAATCTGTACTATTATAATAGTATTCTATGAATATTGTAATGATCATTTAAACGCTTTTGTTTATCAGTTATAAAAAATGTAATAAATACAAAATTCATTATATTACGAAGTAGGGTTGTCCTTTTGATTTGATTACACAATACTAAAAACATAGAATCTTTTATACAATATTTTTAATAAAATCAACACAATACAAACGTCTCATGTAAAGAAAACCAATCATCCACAAAAGGAGAGAAAATAAGAAAAGACATACAAGAAAAATCCGTGGAATGCATGAAAGTAGAATAAGTCACGAGCGTTCGTTCCTTCAAATTTGGAAGATTCTCAGCGGCTTTGCAATGCGGAATTTCTATATATCATCTGACATGCATGAAGATAAGCCCGAATTTTCTTCGAGGACTTTTCATCCACTTTGTCACGAGAACATTGAATAAGGTTTAGAGTACCCGTAAAAATAGAAGCTTCTTTATGTAGCCCTTTTTGGTATCTATGTACACTACAGAAGCTCTATGCATCCAGTATACAAACAAATATTTCAACCGTGAAAAATACTTTTTATAGAGAAATGTTATTAAGCTCTCTTTTTTATAAATGAATAAGATTACATCATACAATTGAGAAACATATTATATTATTTCATTTTTATTTCTAAAAGCATATCTCTTCCTAGAACGCTTTTACACAAATAAGCAGCTATTTTCGCTGCATATCGCACTCGTAAAACATAAACTGCGCAGGCTTTAAACTCATTCGCTATATATTTACGTATTTTAGTATTTAACATGGCTTTCCAATCGATAAGAACGACCCAGCGCTCGCGAGTCCCGCGTTAAACCGAGAAAGGGCCTCGCCAAAACTATCATCCACTGCTAATTGCTCTCGTTGTGGTTCGCAACTTTTAATCAAGTTAGTCCGGGACACGCAACGATGCGAGAAAAGGAGCAGTGGCGGCGCACGCGACGCTTGGCTAATTTGACTCACAACAGAGAAAAAGAGGAAAAGAGAGATAGAGAGAGAGAGAGAGAGAGAGAGAGAGAGAGAGAGAGAGAGCGAAAAGAGAAGCACAAGACGACGGGCACGGTGTCATCTCTTAAATGGAAAGAAGTTAGTACGTGCGCTCACAGGTTGAGTGCAGTGCGTACACACTAGTACACATACACACACACTCGCACACACATACATACAACGAGCTGGAAAATGGCCGGAGCAGCGCGCTGGGACGTCGAGCGAATGCTAATTGCGTATATTTTACCTAATTAGCTTCTTAATTAACCTGCCTATTTAATTTGAAAATTTTCATAAACTTATATTAATGACTAATGACAATTACGGGGGCTTTCGTTTGATCAAGAATTCTTTTTGAGAAATTATGAAATTCAAATTGACTTTTAATTGAATAAACTGAAAATTCGTGCGTATAACTTTGGAGGTTTTCATATTATTATCGTTGTCACAGGTCGTAAAGTAGACCGGCGTCAAGAAAGTTTTGAGTAATTGTAATTTTCTTTAATTATCGAATGAATGACGTAACTATAGTAACAGTTTTTTTAGCCGGAGTTATGTACTCTGCATAATATCTAAAATGTTGAAGAACCTGTAAGGCTGATACATTACTGATACTGACTACTAATATAAACTATTATTCCATTTCATGCAGTTTTAATAAATATAATATAGTAAATGTCCGTCAGTTAATATGCAGATATTATGGTGTCAGACAAATGTTACTTTAGTACTGATGAAACTAATAAATTCTCATATTCTCGTATAAACCTTGTTATTAGAGTGAATATCTATAATAAAGTCTGCTTGGTCAAGCAGAATTGATGGTAATCAGATTGGACCAAGTCAAGTGAATATGCTGCATGCAAAAGGATTCTCCGTCTTCACTTATACTTATCCCAGGCGTGCAAGTGGACGGGCTTAGATGGTGCCTCGCAGTAGTACTACTATCAGGAATCCTATTGTGAAATCAATGATCTCATTTTATCACTTTTTCGCTCGATTGATTTTAATAGTTGATTGCATTGTTCCGTCTTGAGTGTATCACAGATTTCAAGCATTTAAAATAAGCAGCACTTTTCTTGTATATACTGACAGACACAAAAATTTTGTTAAAACTTTATACTTTAGTTTATACAGCCATAATTCTTTGTATTAGAAATTCTTGTAAGGATACGTATTCTTTTATCTTTTCATTTTGTAATTATTGTCACATTTCCACCATACTAAAAGACTGCAAGGTGAGTGACCCCACTACTAACATCTTAGATGTAACATATTTAGTTGACTATTATTTTAAATTCTGCATACGCATACATACACATACATGGAGAGAATTTTCTAATAAAAATTATGACGAAATTCGCAGTAAAAATTACCGTGAATGACTATAAAGCTGGGACACTCTAACTTTCCGGCAGTTTTTATTGATATTTACGATAAATTTTACCGTACTGAAGGGTAAAATTTGCCTACCGTAGAGTAAAAGTTCCCTGTATAAATCTTAGAGAAAACGAAAATTTGTGGTAAAATTTGTACGAAATATTTTTTAAAAATATGAATTTTCTTCCAATTGTTGTAGCAGTATCATTAATACTTAAATAAGTACATTATACACATTTATATTTGAGTTAACCTAAAATGTGTACACGCTCAGTTGTTTTCTTTATCAGCTGTCTTCTTTTTCTCAAATCAGGCAAATTTTACCATTCAGTGCGGTAAAATTTATAGTCTGTGCAGTAACATTTGTAGTCAATGAGGTAATTTTTATAGTAAAATATCAGTAAAATGTGCCAGAAAGTAGGAGTGTTCACGCTTTATAGTTATTTACGGTAATTTTTACCCTGAATTTCATTATAATTTATATTAGAAAATTCAAGACAATAAAAAAAAACAAAAGCAGCCTACGTATAACATCGCTAAAGAAATAGTCACTCCGTGCCTACTGTTCTACCCACACCTCGCACAGCAGCCCTACCCCATACTCAAATCGCTCAAAGAATCCCTCTAAAATATCCAATGCGCGATCGCCGCGCGGCCGCCTTTCGCAAGCCTCTCTCCTCTCACCGATGCATCTTCATCTCGCAACCGCAGCCACGGCATCAGCCTCGTACCCCCCGCGCGGCACGCGAGCAAGAGCTTCAACGTCGCCGCCTCCGCCTATATACCCCCCACGTCTGGGCGAGCATTACCGACTACCGTCACACGCCGTGCGCCTCGTACATACGTGTGTGCGTGTGCACGCGCGCTGTTTACGTTCTGAAACATTCACGTTTTATTCGCGTCACTTTGCATATGCGCCGCTGCCGCCGCTTCTTTCCTTCCTTCCTTCCTTCCTTCTTTCTGCGCTCGGCTCTTTTTTCGCCGTCTTCTTTGTCGTCGTCGCGAGGCGCGCGCATATCCGCAGGGCGCATTTTCGCATGCACGCGCGTGCATGTGTGTGTGTGTGTGTTCGGGTATGCATTCGCGCGCTGAGTCTGTTGGAGGCGCGGACGGGAGGCTGGCGCTGCGCATGCAGTGTATGTAGGCGGCGACGCGATGCCAGGCACGTGCGGGAAATTTCGAAAAGCCGCGAGAGGAAAGAGTCGCGAAACGCGGGCACGTATAGAATAAGGGGGATGGGGAGTGGAGGAGGCGAGGGGGGGCATATGTGCGCGGGTGTGTAGCGTAGGAGCGCGATTGTGCTGACGTTCGACGTACGCGCGAGACGCGAAGCGTGAGCGCGAGCTGAGCTTCCTCGTCGGATGTTGTTTTTGCGCGTTTCGTTTTTTCCTTCTTTTTTTCTCTCTCTATCTTTTGCTTTATTTTCGATTTCCCTTGGACTTTAGGAATTCGATTAGAAATGGAGAGGAGTAGGGATGCGAGCTCGGATTGATCGTGGAAAAATCGCGAGTCGTGGTGTGTGCGCGACGGGGAATAGCGTGCTGAAATTTTCAGCGATTGAATGACGTTGTCTGTGAGCTTTGGAAGCATCAAAAGTTATTGGCTGGTTATTAGTCTTGTTTTGCGGGGATGAACGATGACGGATATCCGTTTAATTTTGTGATTGAAAAGAATTTGACGTTAATTATGGTTGAGGGAGTTATAGAAGCTTCTATGATGTTTGACGTTTATTGTAACGGTAGCTTATACCAGTTCTTTGTTAACAAGTTATTGATTTTTTCAAGAGAGAATAATTAATGAAAGGAGGTTTGGGTATTCTGGGAAAAATTAGTTTTTCTTTTTTCAAGCAATTACTTTGCATTTTGAAGTATGAAATGGTTATAAAAAAGTTGGCTCAACTTTTCTTATGTAATTTAGATTAGCTTTAGAAACTTTAGCTGGCTTAATCTCGAAACTAAATTTTTGAGTATAAAGTATTATTGGCGACTCAAGTTGAATTATGAAAAATACCGCTGCCAATTCTTTGGCCCTTAGCTTCCTCAAACTGAATTAATTGTTCTAATATAATTTTTTTTATTCTAATAAATTAATTTTAAATTGCTATATCTTTTTTTAAATAGAATCTCAAAAAATGTGTGCTATTTTACCATTGATTACAAATCCAACCTTGGATTCGTAATCAGCTGCCCCCAAAATCCCCTAGTAATATATTTAGCCAATTTGTTCAAATTTTTATCAAGCCGATCCGCTATCTTGAATCCGCCATTTTGAATTTTGCAGATCCGACCTTCGATTCGTAATCAGCGGCCTCGAAAACCGTTATACCATTCCCTGCAAATATATTTACCATCGAAGAAAAATACCTGTAAGTGTTAAAATTCTTCTGATTTCAATTTTTCGTAAAAATATAAAATTAAAATAAAATGTATATAAATTTAAATAAATTGATAGATTTTTATTATTAATGGAGTACTAAATTATTTTAAAAATATTCTATAATTATTTAGAAATTTAGATTATATAAGAATAACCAACCTATTTCCATGCTGTTATAACAATATTTAAATAAAACATTATTTTTTAAAATAAGAAGATTTTGGTAATAAAAATTATTTATATAAAAAGGTATATTAAGAAGTTTATGAAATTATTTTTAATACATAATAACACAATTAAATAAACGTGATTATTATTATTTATAACTACATATAATAGCAAAATGTTCTATGAATGCCATTACTATATATTATTTGATTTTATTGCAAAGTTCACATAAAATAATGTTATAAAGAAAGCCAACTTCATTCGGTTTACTAACTGTCGTAAAAGTCATAATACTGTGACTTTATACTGCATATTTTGATAACCCTATTATTACTGAAAAATGTCTATCTGATCACGCTTGAAATATTATACACTTATAAATAAAAAAGGGTTAGTTTTGTCCATGGGGAAAGTCTGTACGCTAAGGTAAAGTGAGATTTCACTCTACTTAAAAGTGAAAGATTTCCACTCTACTTTTAGTGTTAAAAATCCTCTCTAATTAGAGTGATTTATTTCACTCATTATTCGAGTGGAATTTGACTCCGAAATTTCACTCCAACGAATTTAGCGTGTAATTAAATCGTTCATACGTATTATTCTTGCCGAGATTTATAAGAAATAAAATATTAAAAATACTAATATACATTATTTCATTAATCTTTAAATACCTTTGCAATTAATATTTAAAAATATCACTGGAAAAATTGTAAAAAAAAAGAAATATCACCGTTTATAAGTAATTTTATACTCTTTCAAATGTAAAATTAAGCGATAATAGAGCCCCATAGCTCAGTGGGTATGACGCTTGCCTACCGATACAAGAGGCTCAAGCAATTGGGGGTTCGATTCCCGGCGAAAATTCTCGATAGTTTTTTTTTCGAGTTTTTCGTCGAAAAAGATCTCCTAATACGTATTGTGCTTCAATGCAGGACGTATGCGCCGATACAGCCTCCTCATAAGTGTCTGAGACACTAGTAAGCAGGTGATGGATTTCTCTCGACCGACAACGCACAACACAACAAACAAGTATATAAAATACAAATGTAAAATGCAAAATCACATTTGCATTGTGACATATCTGAGTCCCAAAAAAGAGGGGACACATGACTATTAAATACAAAGAAAGAAATGAAGAATTAATCAATCACATTATTTCTAGAATACAAAAATAATTTACGTTATCGAGTTCATAATATCGTACAATATTGTAAAATAAAAAAATCATTGTAAAACAAAATCGGATCGATGAATCTCAAAATTTCTTTTGAATTCAGAATCTTCATTAAGAACGAAAAGAAATGAGCGCCAGTTTGCAAGAAATGACCCCGCAGTTCTTGAGATTTTAACGATAAAGGAAAATTAACAAAAAAACAACGTCAAATAATTCTGAATGTAAAGGTCGTTATAATCTAGGATTCTAACCGTCTCGAGAGATAGTAAAAAGCTACCTTTCTGGAAATTTTCAGAATGTATAATTACATTTTACTCAAGTTATCCTTCGCCAAAAAAAAATCAACAATAATATCTTAAATTTTATCGTTGTAAAACCTCAAAATCTTGATCCTACACGTCACAATAAATCATTATTTTCAATACAATATGTATTAGAGAATCTTTGTTCCTTACACGATTCTAGGTGACATGATGAACGAAATTTTTTTATCCGTCGGTTATTCGACTCCTTTCGTCATATATTATAAAATGAGCGGAGCTCTTTTTTGTTAAAATATTATTTATTATTTTTGTTTTCCAAGATACACTCGATTTTTGAAATTTTCTTTTTAATATTTAAAAAAAATTGATTGGCTATACAAAAAAGAATAATAGACAAAATTTTAAAGAAAGAGTGCTCATTTTGTAATACATGTCAATAAAAGTTAAATAACCATCGTGTCACCTACAATCGTGTGAGGAATAAAGTTACTTTAATAAATATGGTATTGCAAATAGTGATTTATTGTAACGTGTTATAGAATCCAGATGTTCAGTTTTTACAACGGTAAAATTTAAGATGAGTGCTTTTAAACACAAAAAGTTTCCTGAACTGATAAAAAAAATCTTTTTTGGGGTTTAATCTGTGCCTGCCCTCTTAACTCTCAAAAAACATGATGAAAAATGCAGCTGAATTCAAGGATTTTAACTCTATTAAATACAGAGATTTTTAGTGCAATTTTCATCGCTATCTTTGAAAATCAATAATATCCTATATTAAAATACTCTGGTATTTCAATTTCATCTGAATAGCTTATGATTTCTAAAACGAACTCAAAGCTTCACATAAATAAAAAATATTAAACTTTCAGACGTTAATTAATGGATTAAATAAATATATAATAAATATTTAAAACTAATTGAAAACATTATAAATATATCATATAATGGTTTTGTTCTTTCTAACCTCTAGTACCGAATCAATGCTCGAAATGACTGCACAAGACCTGTAATTGCTCTCTATACAATTTGTAAATCGAAAACGAAGCAGTGAAAATGTGTTTGCGCACCGCCCCCACCAGCTCGTGTACACACCAGCTAGGAAGATGCTGCGGTACAGAGCATGCGTTTCGGAAGACTGTGCACCGCACCCTGTATCCCTCTTTCTCTCTCACTTCCTCTCCCTCTCTCTCTCTCGCCCCTCCCCCTCTCTTTATCCGATGCATTTCCAGTCGCGCGTTGGCTTAACGCAAGCGGATAGAATTTGACTTGCAACGAGGTCGTTTGACGTTGCGCCCGCGCTCCGGTCCACCTTACGGATAGACAGAGAGAACCAAGAGAGAGAGAGAGAGAGAGAGAGAGAGAGAGAGAGAGAGAGAGAGAGAGAGAGAGAGAGAGAGAGATCCGCCGCGTGCTCGCGGCGATTTCGCATGTGCATGTTTCCCGGCTGCAGACGTATACGCGCTGCGGGCAAGAGAAAGAGAGAGCTTTGGCTATGTGGATTCGTTTGCCGCGCGCGGGCGCACGCTGGTAGAGGATGAAATAGCGGCAGGGATAGAGAGAGAATGCGAAAGAGGGGTAATATCGATGTAGTATGATAAAAGGAGGTACAAAAATTGTATTATAAGGCGATATTTCCTTGTGTTGATAAAGTTTTTTTTTTATTTAATAAAGGGATATCTTTGCATAAAAGTCTAAGATCTGCTATACTGCTTCTGGTAATCCAAAAAGCGGATCAATCAAGATTTAATTAGGTATTCAGTAGAAAACATTTGAAAGTTAATTTTTTTTCATGCTTTTCACTTTATCAGAAGGAAAATGTTGTTAAAATTCGGAAGAGTTCGTTTATTCTTTATTTTCATATCAGTCGTATAGGTCTTCTATTACCGTTTTACGTGGGGCTCTATGGATATCCATGAACATGCTCCTTTGCAAAAAATAATTTTTAGGGCCATTTATGAAAAAAATTAACAATTGAAGCATTTTCTTTTGCTTTTTTTCACACAGAGTAACGTTTATTTATAAGAATTTTGATATGAGAAAATAGATGATACTTTGAATTGACAGAAGATAAATGAAACATGAATGAATCTTTCTTCTATACTTAACTTTTGACGTAATAAAAATTTTTAGATCTTCGAGTAAAAATTTATATTGACATAAAAGTTGATGGCTCTACAAAATACTCTAAAGAATATTTTTTAAATTAGCATAGAAGAGAGTACAAGGCTATAAAATTGCGGATACACATTGGCAAACACGAAAAGAAATTTTTGAAAAACGTTTATTTTCGAATTCAGCGACCTCGTAAACATCTAAATCCATCACAATTTTTACTAGAATAAATTTTACGAAATATTTTCTTTTTCTAGGAAAATATTTAAAACAACGTAATAAAAAAGGTTAAGCGAATAGAAAAAAATGAAAGAATATTTAGTAGTTTAATACTGAGCATCTTAATGATCAACATGTAATAATATATTTTATACATATATTTATTTGTTAATCACATAATCTTTAAAAATAATATTTTCTTTTAATTCAAATAAATTAGTTCAATATTGCCGTATAAGTAATTTATTTAATGGTTTTTGCCAAATGCAGAGAAAGCGGTAGAAGAAAAAAATCGTTGTGTTATACAGTGCGAGAAACAAAGATGAAAATGGAGACTACTATAGTGAGTGAGAGGGGTAGAGTGTGAGAGAATGTTCAGACTTGTGCATGTCATTCCGCAAAAAAATCAAATTTCATTTGATGCGCACCTGACTAGGGCAGTAAAAAATATACGCTCGTCGGAATCTGTGTCCGACAATGGAGTCCAACTTTTGATATATAAAAACTTTTTTGCTCCAGCCTGACTTTTAAATTGGATGATCGATAACTTATCTGGGGGAGATTTTATTTTTTCTATAAAGAGATACCTAAAGCAATTCGCAGTGTTTCAAACATGTAGCTAATTTAGATTAATTCAAGGAGAAAAAGTTGTTTACATCATTATTATTTTCGATTACGAAATATAAACTTTGCTCAAGAACTAAATCACTCTAATTTATATAGTATACAGGTTAATATAATTATAAATGAACAATCAAATAGAATCAAGGAGATATAAAACTAGATATATAGTGTACTGTATTGTATTGTATTGTATTGTATTGTATTGTATTGTAGTTCGTTACAATACGACAAAATTATCATTAAAATATGTTGAAACTACTGCACGTACTTCACTATTCTTTTGTATATTCTTTTGTAAATTCATGCTAATATCTATCTATCTATCTATCTATCTATCTACTTATTCTCTATTTCAGAAATTAATTAAGGTCTCTTTAAACACTCGATATAGAATACTTCGAATATATAATAAATGGGGAAAATGATGGGTTCTTTTGCGCCACTGATTCTCATTGGAGAAATAATATTTTGAGCTGAAAAGATAGTCAATGATAGATATTGATATGTATTTTGCGCGGATTTGAATTCTATTATAATAAACAAAGGCAAATATATACAGTAAATGGAGAAAAATGCAGCTCTTTTGCGCCACTAAATCTTTTCGGGGAAATATAATTTTGCACTATAAAAATTACTCATGCAAGCTTTTGATACGTAGTTTGCGCGGATCTGAACTCAAGTCGTCATTCTTCGTAAATTCAATGAAAAAAATCATTGAATTTCGTATGTCGGACGAGCTGTCAGACTAAAATTAGACATCGACAAAATACGCATGCGTGCGAGGGTTATGCATATCATTATAGAAAAGTTACAAAGGTTAGTCGGACGAAGTTATAAACTTTCGCCAACTATTTCAAAGGAGAAGCAATAAATACGAAGAAAAATAATAGTCTTATTTTTAATAACAACTGACTAATTTATTTTTTAAGGAAAACAATAATTATTACTTTGTAAATATTCTTTATTTCTTCGTCATTTGCTGATCATTTTACTGCTGTTGTTGTTGACCAACTAAAAGTTTGGACGACTGTGAAGTTGGAGTTGTTTCAAGCATAGCGCGTATTTTGTCGATAATCAATTCTAGTTTGACAACTCGACCAACATCCAAATTTCAATGATTTTTCTCATTGATTTCAGGAAGAATTACGACTTGAGCTTAGATCTGCGCAAACTACGTATCAATATCTAGCAATAATATTTTATAAGTGCAAAGTATTATTTCTCCGAGGAGAATCAGGGACGTAAATTCACTTATCATTTTCTCCATTTACTATATAATTTTTCCCCATTTACTATATCTATGATGTGTGCTATATCGAGTATTTCGAGGGACCTTAATTAGCAAAGCATTATGTTATACTACATCGGCGCAGTAATTATCGATATAATAGTTAACAAAACACTTAACGTTTTCATTAATACAAATTATGAAAAATAACTTATTATCTTATCATACTTTGAAGAGTTTATCAAGACTAAAAACGCTATTAAAAATAAATGTGTGCGAGATAATAAATACGGCCGATACAAGTATCATACTTTCTAAGTGATTTCCAATAACGCCAAATATTCTGAATATTATTACCTTGCCGTCCGAATGCGAGGTGCCACAGGAAGCGAAATAATTTAATAGCCGAAGGTAATAAACAAGTCCGATATGGTTTTTATCATTCCCATTCGAATCAATAATAAACTGTTCGATACACGGCGATAGATCTCTCACGTATCCAGCGGAGCAAATTCACCATACACTCGCACAAAAACGTTCAAGCGCATAAGTATATAACAGAATATAAATAGCGCGTTTCAATGTAACGATAAATCGCTGCGTGTACCAAATCTCCCGGATCAGAATTATCGTTCGCGCACGCACACACGTAATACAAAAAGTGCATGAAATGAAATGAAACGAAATGAAAACAACGCGAAAAGAGAGGTTGCGATGCAGGCTACATATATATACGTATACGCTACATTAATCGTTGACCGCGGCGTGACGCGACGCGTACTGCGCGTATATATAAATAATGCATCGGACCATCACCGACTGCGCCGCGCGAGCTTGCGCCGAGCGCGTGTCGCGCTCTACGTCGAATGCATATATTTTACATATCTGGATGGTGCGCGCGCGCGATCTGGTCCTAGTTCGCGCGATCATGTATATAGGCGATAAGAGAGGGAGAGAGAGAGAGATAGATAAATGCGCATACAAGCGGGAATCGTCATCGCATCGGCGTCGTCCGCGTCGTCATCGAATTGTCAGGCGCGCATCGGACGCATTGAATATCGGAATCGCTGCCCTTGGCAAGCCGGAGATATACATAGACTGATTTCTGACGGTTCTTATATTTGTAATTTAGCTGTATGAGATAATGTATTCAATGGACACTGCTGATTCTGTACGAAATTGTAATAGCCATCCAAATATGAAAGATAGATGCAAATATATAAATCTATTAGTAATGGATCTGCTCTTACTTTTAAGGCAACAATTACTAATTCTAATAATCGGTTAGAGAATATACAATACTCATTACCAAGTTTATAAAAACGGAATTGATAAATATGCTAAGAATACTGTTAATGGCACAATAGTGAAAAATGATGTCACAATTATAATTAGAAAATATGTACTGACAAAATTGTAGCTTTTCAGCATAACAGTAGTTGGATATCAGTACTTGATTCAACATATTGAAACTGTAAGCAATATCACTAATCATTTTTGATTTTACTTTATCCTTTACGTCTTTGGTGTATATTTGTAAAAAAGACCAAGATATCTATATAAAATGTCTTATATGACAATAGAAGATCTTAACTCTCGACAAATATAACAAAAATACTGCACCTCTTAATTTTCATTATCCAATTTTTGAAAAATTTTTAAATATGTTCCATAATGGTGAAAAATTATAAATTATACACAAGTTTTATAGGATATGTTTATTAAATGGTAATTACTTCTTTTCGTTTCCCGTAATCATAAAAATAATTAAAATTTTAATAAAAGAACCCTCATTATTAAAACAAGCTATCTCAATAGTACTATTGTCTTCAATACAATCAGGTTTTTTCTATAAATGTAAGAACGTACCTATGTGAGTTTTGTTAGAAAGTTGACGCCGATTTTGATATTCATTTTTCAAAATTGGAAATGACACACGTCATTTTCAGATATATTGGATCTGTCACTTTGAATGTCAAAAATATGATTTTAGATTTAAAGCCAACAGGCAACAATCCCGAAGACTCAAAAAATATCTGTATCTTATTATGGCAGTTGCTTCGTATAGGTAGAACTGAGGATGTAAGGGATTAATGAAATTATAAGATTGTTCGTCATAATTGTTTGCATTATTGAAAATTGTACTTTATACAAGAAATACTAAATAATATAATATGCCAAAATAATGCAGGATTTGCGTACACTGCAGCAGAGAAATTAATAAATTGTGTTATTTTTGCGATTACTTTTCTACTGTAAGGACTGTATAGACTGTAAATCAAGTTAATGAATTATTAAATTACACATATACTAATTTTCTGTAATTTTAGGTTGAAACAAAAATAATAAAAATGTACAAAATATACAAAAAAAGTTTTTTAGTATATATTTGCAATATATAATGTGTACGTAAGTAGATATGCGTAGAGTTTAATAAGACTGTGCATTTATACTGGACTTGGTATTCACCTAGTTACGTATATTAAAAGTTTAGACTTTTCTTAACACCAATTTACTATGTACTTTACTTATTCTTATTTTGATAAAAGCATAATATTACGGTTATTAAAAGTTATTGAACTTTTTTCTATTTTTCCTTCTGCATAGTTTGCACACACTTAGGTTCACTTCTTCAAGTTATTATTATGCCGCGCGTTAGAACTCTGCTACTCCAATAAATTAAATTTTCTCTAATTTTCAAATCATTACAAACAGTAATTAAAAGAGCAACTGAGTTTTAATTGAGATTTTATAAGAGTTATGAAACTTCTTGAAGTAACACAACAATTAAGAAAAGTCAGTGAAAGCATGGAAACTTATTATTAAAATTTTTAACAAATGTAATTTATCACAGTGAAAGATTATTATTATAATAATAAGAAATTCAGTAGATATTTTTTATACACATGCTATTTATACATTAACATAACAATTAAATTTGTTGTATATACGATATATTAAGCTATAACTATAATATCTAAAAAAAAATTTAAATCTATATTAAAAATGCTTTCATTTATTCAAATTTTAAAAGTCAACAATCGACTTCAAGCAGACCATGCTAAAGTACGATTATATACTTCGCTACAATCACTTAAAAGCGAAACATTATGCAAAATCGGAATCTACAATAATGGCACCACGATCAACGAAAAATAATTGAAAACACAAAAATCTATTACAGTCGCGCCGTAGCTCAGTAGTAACAGACAATTCATCATAAGCGAATTGTTGAGCCACGGTTTCTAATTTAATGGATGGGATGCGATTTGGCCGCGACCGGCACCGTAATGCGCAGTTCCACCCGTATCACGTCACACCACACGAGAGAGAATAGGAGATAGAGAGAGAGAGAGAGAGAAAACGAAAACAACGCAGAGAGCGAGCGATAAAGAGATAGAGAGAAGTGGAGGCAGAAAATAACCGCGGCGCGCATGCCGCTCGCGTGTAGACGCGTATAATAGTCTAACAAAGTGTCGCCCGAAGCCCTTTCGCGGCCATTCGAAATCATGCGAGAACGATTTTCAGAGTAATAAGCACGCCCACACGTACACACGTACGTGTACATACCTTTCGTGATTCCTGCTTCTCGCCGTTTCCTTTACCATTATTATTTTTTTTTCTTTAATAATCCACTTATTTAACTCTCGAGTGCTCGCACTCTTTGCGAGTTCCTCCCTTTTGCATACCTCTCCATTTTCTCCCCCCCCCCTCTCTGTCTCTCTCTGCAGGGAGAGCGCATAGCTTTGTATACACATAAGTCGGGCCGCGAGTCGAAAATTTCGCTGTTTGAAGCGGGCAAACGTTACGCGGCAGCGAGTCCGCGAGAGTTTTCCGTCTCTGGCTTTAGAAGAGCCCGCCCGCGCGCGCTTTGCCGCCTTTTCAGGCTCCCCCTCTCTCTCTGTCTCTGTCTCTCTTGGCTTTACTCGCTCACGCTCGCGAATTCAACTATATAAATGCATGGAGAGAGTAAATTTGCACGACGACCGTTGCACGTTTCCACGGGTTAACTGGCTCCTCGCTTTCTCGCTCCCTTTCTTTCTCCTCTTTCTTTTCCCGCTCCCTTCCGCGCAAACTTACTTCCTTGTTTTTATTTTCTTCTCCGGTTTTTTTCTTCTTCTCGTTTACCCTCCCTTTCTCTCTGTCTTGCCCGTTCAACGGCTGGCGCTCGTTCTCTTCTTTATTTTTGTTCTCTATTACCGAGTTCTTATTGCCGTTTTTCACCGACTTTATTAATATTATTTTTTTTGCTCTGGCTTATTTACTTCTGACGTTTCCTCGTTTTGATACGCAGCGTTTTGTTTTCTTGATGAGATAATATTGCTGCGGATTTCTATGTTTGCTGATGAAAAAGGCAGCTTTCACCTTACAAAATTCTTTTACGAAAATTATTTTTGCTAAGTGTAATAATAGAAGTTCTTACACAAATAAGATAATTGTTTTCTATTTTTTTAGCATAATAATGTTACTCATTAATTACCTTCATTAATTTTTAAAACAGTACTGAGTTATCTATAATGTTATGAATTTATAATAAGTGCTAAAAAGATCAGAGTACAATTATTTTATGAATAAAGTAAGCTCTCATTACTCACAGTAAAATTAGATTACATTGAATCTAAAATAAAAATTTTAATATTAAAATGATAATTTTATTTTATTAAACGTAATGACTGACTTTTTCTAAATCTAACATATAATAATTTAAAAGAAAAATTAAATGTTATTCTCGTTATATTTGAATTTATTTTAATTCTTTATGAATTTTTAATGGATCCCAGCGCTATGTAAATGTGTCAGTTTATTAATGAGGCTCAATGGAGAATCTATTTTCTGTTCATTAACATTAAACCTTTTGTAAATTTTGCAGAATATATTATTTACAAAAAGTAAGAAATAGAGGCTAGAAAGACTTCAAAAGTCCCCTTAAAAGCTGAAATATACCTCAAAATTCATTAAACATGGTCAAAAAAATGAAGATTATCAAAATAGTCCAGGCGATGAAGGATTCGACGGTGACAATTTCTCTTAGATATTTCAATTATAATATACGTAATAAAGAGATTTGTGGTGTGGAATTGCTTTAGAAAAATGATAACAAAAGTTACACGTGTTAGAATAAATATAAATGTTCATATTATTTCTAAAACATATTCATTTCTAAGATTCGTTGCATATTTCATCGCCTGGAATACTTTGAAGCCTGATTGGTAATAAAAATATTAATTTGAAATATTAATCAGTGTTTCGTAAATTATACTATATAATATATATATATATATATATATATATATATATATATATATATATATATATATATTATATAATAATATGTATATATATCTATATATTACGTGTATAAAATAATATATATGATTAAAATATATATTATAAATATATATAGAATCGATATATAGCAAAATTTAAAAATAGATTTTTTCATAATTTTTGACAATTCTCGAGTGGGCTACATCCTAAATAAATATATTATAATGAACAATTAAAGTTAGTGATAAACTTATTATTAAAATCAAATTGTAAGAATTACTGTGACTTGGAAATATTTACGAAATTTTTAATGTTTTTTCAAATATGAAGAATGAGAACATCTTCAATAATTATTGGTAGATACAAGATTGAAATAAGATTAAGATGACGATTAATTAAAGATTAAAGTGTAGTATATTTACATCTTTAGTATGATTTCGTTTCAATGCTTGAAATATTTATTTTACAAATTGCTTTATTAAAATCAATTTGAACGGTTATTTCATTACTGAGTTTCGAGTAAATGTGCAAGACTTAACGGCTTCTCTCTAGTGAGCTGATTACTGTCACGACAAGCGCTTCAGATCAACTTAACCTTATTTCACAATTAAGCAGGTCAATACTCGAGATCTTTTCACGTTTCGTGTGATTAAGAAGTGACTTAATGTTATTAACATTATCTTATGACAATACTTTTATAAAAGGTCATTAAATTCCTCTGAAAATTTATGACAAATTAAGAATAACAACTTTTATCAGTGTAATCCTCTAGAAGGTACAGCTACTTTTAGAGTAAGTATCTTTTTATTTGTACTACATTTAACAAAGAAAAAAATATTATTTTCATATATTGATAATTGATAGTTGTGAATAAAAAACTATAAGTATACTATACATAAGTATTATATTAATTCTGTGCCTACTAATTCGAAATATTGTTTTTTGTAAAGTATATCTTTGCTTATTATTATGCTTACATTGATAGAAAATAAAAATATTTTTTAATTTTTCTATCAAAAGCAGCTAATTTCTATTTTGTACGTTTAAACCAAAATTATTTCTATTTTCTTCAGCCAATGTAAAACTGTATAATTTTATAGTGATTGACCCAACCAGGATAATTCCATAGAATAAGTATGAAGCATTATACTGAAAGATTACTATACGAAACTAAAGATATCGAAAATAAGCCCTATTAGTGATTTCTAAATATTGTTATGGATCGATGTACTACACATAGAATTATGTTATATAAATATTTCATATTTCTAATTAGTCTAATTAATCTAATATTGACTAGAATATGTTTGAATTTCTATAATACTTTGTTCTTTAGAGTTACATTCAATAGTTGAAAAGCATTGTGAAGCTGTCTTTTTACAAATGAGTGATGTTTCTACCTTCTATGAAAACGCATGTGAGGCTACTGTCCCATGGCCTACAGAAAACCGAAATGGCAAAGCCGGAATTGCAAAGCCGGAATGGCGTTGATCAATCAGAAGACAGGATGAAGCCGACCAATCACAGACATTCAGATAAATCCGTTTCGGCTTTTACAAGCCGATAGCCACCAGCCCCTCATTTTAAATTTGTTCAAGTTGTTACAATATGTAAATATAAATACGAGGTACAATAAAACATCTCATGATTGTAATATTTATCATAATTTAAAGGGGACATACAATTAAATCATTTTAAAGTGAACATTAATTGCGAGAATTTTGATGCTTAGTGTCATTGAATTCTGATTCCGATTTTAAACCTCTACTGTCCCATGGAGCATTTTTTCCAGAAATAAGCCTCATCCTAACCTCACTTTCGATCACTAATGATCCAAATTTTATTAAACTCAAGGGAATTCAGCACAAGATTACACGAAAAAGTTACTATCAATTATATTTTCATATAAAAATGCTTTTTGCACAAAAGTTTTCCAAAAAATTGCTTTGATGTAACATCAGTTTGAAATTTTACCGAAAAAATATACTGCATGGGACATAGGGGGGGTTCGAATCGGAACCGAAATGGTCGATTTCCCGGAAAGGCTGTGATTCGTTGGCCATTCCGGCTTTGCTATTCCGGTTTTGTGTAGGCCACGGGACAGCAGCCTCACAATAGTTTGTCTTTTTATTCCTTGTAGAAAAATCTAATAAAATAATAATTTAAAGTCCACACAACGTGTTGACCGTCGAAGTTGTATTTTTCAGTCTCACAATAGATGGTCGTTTTATTCCCTGTAGAAAAACCTAATAAAATAATAATTAAAAGTCGAAACAGCGTGTTGACCGTTGAAGTTGTATTTTTCTCCTGTCGTAATAATATTGCATCGAGCGGTACAAATATATTAAAACTATTTAATTTGTACCCAAAAACCAACAGCAGAGTTATCAAGTTTTCGTCCGCCGCTCCTCGCATATAGCGCACACAGCGCAGCGAAAATCCAATAGTCGGCGGTAGAAAGAACAGTACCACTGCGTGCTGCCGCACACGTTGCCGGCATATTACACGAAAGGAAAATATTATCGGCGCGCTGCCCGTCGCGGCTAGACAAGCCGCGTATAATTCTTCCCGCGCCCGCGCCATTCCAGATTCTAGCGCGCCCGTAGAAGAGCAAAACGCACCCGCGAACGAACGAAGAAGAAGAAGAAGAAGCAGAAGACAGGGGGGCTATATACCATCAGAAAAATATATACCCACGCCCCGGCGCTATAGCTAGTGCTATAACGCCCTCGCGCTTATAGCGAACGTGAGCTTTTAAACATTTTGAGAGAAAGAGAGAGAGAGAGAGAGAGAGCGAGAAGCTCGGGCGATGTAACATCGAAATAAGCGCGGGGAAGATCCTCGGCTCTCTGTAGGTGAAAACGGTCTACCGTGGTTGCCTTATACGAGGCCGCGCGCTCGCAGTGCATTTTCAATTTATGGGCTGATACTTGGCGAAATTTATGGGGCCACCATTCTCGAAGCGAGATACTTCAGCAGCGGTAGCGCGCAGCGCCTGAATGCGGACGTCCTACGAGCGAGCAAGCGGGCGCGCGAGAGAGAGAGAGAGAGAGAACGATATAGCAGAGGCGGCCTGGTCGAGACAGGCGCGTAAGCTCCACGAGAGAGGAACTTTCTATTAATTCCAAGTCCTGGCGCCGCTGCTGCTGGTGCAGTGTGTGTGTGTGTGTGGGTGAGGTGGTATACTGCAGCAGCAGCAGCAGCGCAGCGAGTCGCGTATGATCGGCCGAATGAGAAACCAATTTCCAGCGCGCCGAGAGTCGCAGGCGAGCGCGTGTAGCTATTACCTGCCGAGAGAATCAACGCGTGTAGCGAGCTGTACTGCTGCGGTGCGCTTGTACCTATATACACGGAGCGCGGATTCTGCGCGCGCGAGCCTGTGTATAATGCGTTTGACGTGGTGCGTTGTAGTTTTCGCGGTGTGCAGCGCGGATTGTTTGCGCGTGTACACGGGCCGGGGTATAGATTGTGCATGAGCTTGGTGGCTGTGGGAGTTGTAACTTGCGCCGTTATATGAGAATTGAATTTTAAAATCCTTTGGTATTTATGTAATTTCAGCGTGCGTTATTACTCCAAATATTTGTTCTGTATTCAATGCGTGACTATTATTGGCAGTGTATTTCCGATGTTGACCTTTAATGTAATGTACATTGTTATTTGTTCGGTTTCTGTTCTGTATAGGAGCCGTATACTCGGTATCGTTTAAACAGTAGAAATAAATTAGCTTATTTGTTAGCGTGCATATATTTGTCCCGTGGAACCGTGGCTATAAATAAACCTAAGAATTATAATATCAGCGAGTAGCTTGAGTTAAAAAAATCATTGTTACAGAACGCATCGTAACTTAATATTTGAAAAATTATGAAAGCGATAAAAATTAATGTCTGCTACCTATGCAAATTCACAAAGTTTTAGATAATAAATCAAACTTAAAAGTTACATGATAAATGCGTTTTTAAAAGATTCGTATTATCATATGTATATCACGAGTTTCATTAAGCTACCTGGAAGGTTTATATACGTGATTTTAACAAAACTTTCAGTGAAGTTTTAAAGCTGCGCTTTATCGTATTTTTGTGAAAATAATTTTAAACTTCCATTAGTATCCGCATACAAGTATGCAGTAAGTACTGCTAGAAGCTAACTGCCCATGAATAATTGTCTAATTATAATTTAAATTATGTAAATAAAAAGTAATAATCCTATACCAAAATAATGGAAAAAACAATAAACTTAATTTACTCTTATAAACGTTGAGATGTCAGCTGAAATTTATATAAAACGTGATTAATACAGTTTAAATTAAAATCACGTGAAATCGCGACATTTTCTTCCGCCGAGTCAGCTATTGCGTTCGGGCAAACAGCGGCATAACTGCCAGACCAGACTTTTGCGAATATGACAAACGCAAATATGGACTCGGCGAGAATCGATCGAGATATCATCGATAAGAAATCAAAGTCTGCGCGCGTCTCAAAATATATATGAAACGTCGGCGTAGGCAGTCGCGGTATGGGTTTTCCATATTACGCGCGGGAGTCATGTATGCATGTCGCGCGTTCTTCAAAGCAGAACCCCGGAGAAAGGGAGCAAAAGAAGAGAGATGGAGAGAGATGGAGAGAGATGCCGAGAGTGCGAGAAGACGTCGAAAGAACTCCACCGTCGTCCGATTTTTAATAATGTGAGATATGGAGTCGAGAGAAGGAGAAAAGAGAGCAGACGAAGAAAAGGGAAGAGATTGAGCGAGAGAGAGGGAGTGCAATGTACGTATATATAACACTCAAGAAGCTCGCGATATGAGCAGCAGTGAGGCTCTCTCTCTCTCTCTTTCTCTCTCTCTCTCTCGCCCTTTTCTCAGTCGCCAAGGCGCGCGCGCAACCCTCATCTTCTACCGCGCCCGCCCGCCTTTCTCATCCTCGCGATTTCTCCGCGGCGCGACTATAAACGAGCTCGAGGAATATGCATATATATCCTTCGAAATGTGAGTGTATCTGGCTGTCTCTCAGTCTGTGCGAATTGTACACGTATACGTGATATATACGTATATATGCCGTGGATTCTGAAGAAGTAGACGGAGTGGGGGAGAAAAGAGAGCGGCAAGAGCGCGCCCGTGGATATAAAGAAAGGAAGGAGACGGGACGAAACGTGACGCAAGTCGAGTCTGCATTTCCGAAATATTTTTGCAATGGCTTTGGGGGATGTAGGAAGCAACGGGTAAGATCGAGGTGAATGCGAAATCCGCTGGCGAATCGAATAGCGGCGACGATTGTTTCTTTCCTGTGGGGCAAAAAATATTGCACGGTGCGCGCATGTGGCCGGGATACACGATGTATAAATAATGAGTAATAATATATGCCACGCGGTGCCTGGATTAATTATGCGGACTGAATTATGCAATCGGGCGGTTAAATGCGAAAGAGTATTAAACACAAACGCGTAAAATTCCGACTGAACTTTTACTGCTTCTGCGAGTACGCGCATTCAATTGACTGCTTTGTTTGAGATAATCGCGAGGTCGGTTTTAACGGCTTGTATATAGTTATTAATAATTTGTACGGGTGTATTATGTGGCAATCATTTTATGTTTCATTTTTCGCGAGCAAGAGAACTGGTTATTCGATAGCGGCTGGTGGAGGGTGATTTTTAATCAAACTCAATTGCATTTCGCATGAAAATGAAAATAATGAAAAACAATAGGAATGAATGTAAGTGAGAACCATATAATAATCGAAAACTGTTAAAAAATATAACATTAAAATCGTTTTGTAATCAGTTAATAAAAGGAATATACTGTTTTTTCAAAGAGAGAGCATTGTTTCAATAATTCTTTTTTCATTTTCTACGTAGAAACATATTATCTGACTTAATGTGACCTAATCTGTCACACCAAATAATTTTCTGTGTGTCCTGTGTTTTCTGGGTTTAGTATGTCCAGTGTAAAAAGTGACTATCAAGAGTCTCATCACAGAGTAAAATTTTTGCGCTTATAGACCCATGAAGAATTAACCCATTAAGAACGAGACCCTTCAAAAAAACTTTGGCTAATAATTTAGAAATGTATTTCAGCCCTAACTTTAATAAAATGCTTTTTTAATTTTTTAATTTTTTTAATTGTTTACATTTTTTTGGCTTCTATGTGATCAAAAATAATAGCTTAGGTCCCCATTACGCGGTTGAAAATCATCCACTTCGATCCCTAATAGAAGTCTAAACTGGTTTCTAGCTCAATATTAGCTTTATTTTTTAAATCTGCTTTAATTCTGATTAAGGAATTAGCTAGAAATCAGTTAAAAACGACATGCTGTTTAACTAATTTATAGCTGGAATCTGCTTAATATTCTAGTTAATATAAAATTGAAGATAAAATAATGAATTCATATGTTAATTACTAATAGAAATAATAACAGTTTTATAAAAATCGAAATAATGTGCACTATATTAATCATACATTATAATACATCAAGTATTTTACTAAACTTAAGTTTAAAATATACCTTAAATGTCTAGAAGTATTAGAAGTTAGGTTATTTGTTTACATAATATCGCATGCATTCAAAAAGTGTTATTTAGGTACGTGAAAAGTACTAAAGCACCAAGTAAAATTAAGGTATCTTTATTAAAGAAATATATATTATAAATTACTTTAAAATCAATAATAGTAGATACAGAGTAATATAAATTTTAAAGAATTTTTGGAGAAATAATAATTGGTGAACAAATATTTGTAACTTTACAATAAACTTTTATTACAACATTTTTAATTTTTGAGATCAATCACAAAATAGTTGTTAACTAAGTTATGAATAACTAAGTTTTGAAGGGGAAATCATTGGCTATCAAATAATTTTAGTATTATATAATGCATTTGTCTGTGTGATCATAAATTGTTATTTGTTGACAACAATATTTATATTGACGTCGTACTATATTAAAAATTTGCTTAAGGGGAGCCAATTTTTTTAATATAGTTTTTCACGATAAATAAGATGGCGAATTAAAAAAAATCAAACAAATTTCTTCCATTCGCCACATTGAAAATTTCTTTTTGCATTTTGAATTTTATTTTCCGATCTAAAAAGCATTGAGTTAAATCCATACGATCGATTGTTTGGAACGATGTCAGGAACCTGCAAAATACTTTGAGCACAAAATGTTAAAATCTGGACGAATGGTTTGAGTTTTTGTGAACAGCTGTCAGCCGATCGCTATAATGCATCGATCGGGCTCACTTGAGCTCTTGGCTTTGTCTTACGATCTGCATGCTGCTTCTTTCAATGATTTTTGTATTCTGACAATAAGTTAACACTTGTGGTTACTTTTTGAATATGACTGCTCACATCTACCGCTGATTTTGCTTGAAAAATGGCTCTAAAGTCAATACTGCATATTTCATTGAAAAAACTCGAGTATCACTTTTGAAGCCATTTTTTAGCAAAACCAACTGCAGATGTGAGCAATCAAATTAAAAAATTATATGACAGATGTTAACTAAAACTAAAAATTTAAAATGATGGAAAGAATTTTTTTTTTTTTTAAATACGCCATTTGATACATCGAAAAAAAACTATGTAAAAAAAGGTTTTATCCGACCTCCGGACATTTATCTACCAGTGGGCTGAAATTTCACCCGGGCCTCTCAGTAAAGTATACTCTTCAGCAGATTCTAGCCAGATATTAGCTATAATTCGCCTTATTTTTTAGTTATTATATTTTATTCAGTTGCCTCATTTTAGATTATTAATCTAGCTAATAATTAACAAGCTAACTAGATATTCTAGCTAACTTTCTACCAAGGATCTGATCCATAGATTAGTTTTGCAAAATTTTGAATATATCACGTAGAAATCTTAGAAAAATGCTAAAATATTATGGTACAAAAATAGACCATACGTCTATAACGGGAGTAATACCCACAGAAACAGCAAAAAATTATTTTTCTCTATTATAGCATTTGTGATCATTAATAAGAAGTTGAGATAACTTGTTGTGTATCACGCTGTTACTGATTTTTTTTTGACAATTTTCTAACATGAATCTAGGTACCTAATATCAAAGTAAACTCCTCCCATATGAATAGTTTAAAAAAAAAATTTTCACCTAATATTTCAAAAACTATAAACATGAGTGCAATAATATTTTTGCTATAAATATTGACTTCGATGTTTGTCAGAATGCATTATTTGTTAGAAAAAATAAATTTTAAAATGTTTTGTATATAATATAAACAATATTTATACTCACTATTTTTGTGAGACTTTAATTAGTTTTTAATAATTTGCATTATAAGGTCGACATTTATTCATGCATCAGCATAATAACATTTTAACTTTAATAATATTTTGCTGCGAACATAGGGGAAATTAAAAACATTTTAAGAGTACATATAAATGGAAAATGAATGTAAAGCACAGTGTTAAAGCCCTTAGCAATTTTTGTATACGTTTTATTTGAAGTCACGTGGTGAAACAACATTCCATGAAATTTCAATCCCAACAGACTTACTTCTGCTTTTCATCCTTGCAAAAAAGAACAAACGCACGCAAGCCTAATTAAGTACATCAAGTTAAATCTCGTCTACGGTACACTGCAGCTTCGCTCTATCACGCGCTACCCTAGTACTTTCTTACGCTCACCGCACTCTCTCTTCCCTTCATTCGCGGCTTGATGTACACACGCGCATAACACCGCTGCAGCTGCAAACGCACACACACACACACACTCACACGTGTACATCGCACTCGACGGCGTAATATACAGCGCGGCGGAAGCACGTAAAAGTCGGCGGAGGAAAATATGTATATAGGGCGCGCGCGGCTCGCTAAAAAAGAAACGGCCGAAACAAATACACAGCGCGCCACAGCCGGCAACTGGCAGGGCAGCGACGTGCGAAATCGCGCTCAAGGCGAAACAAATTAACTGTCGCTGCAAGAGGGCAACAAAAAAAGAGAGAGAGAGAGAGAGAGAGCCAAGCTCTCTCCCACGCGTTATGCAATTGATACATAGATGGCTGCTGCCGAGCGTTTCACGAGTGCGTAAATTTTCATGCGGAATCCGCGCGACGCGATGCTCGCGAAAGGGGCGCGCGCTCGCGCCATTGTGTATTTATGGCTCGCGCGGAGGAATGACGCATTCTAGGAGAGTGTGATGTATGTTCTCCGTGAGCTTTAGGGGGGGCTTTAAAATATAATTTTAAGATGGAAGAATTTGTGTCGCTTGAAAATGTTTGTGAGATATATATCGATATTCCTAACCCTTCTCGTCCAGTCGCGCTTTTGAGAAGGACTTTCCACATAATAGATTACATTAAAAATTTGTAGATTTATGTAGAAAAATACACAGAATTTATTTCTAAAAAATTTAGCGGGGTCAAGATTACGTTTTTGGGTTCAGGGCTTAACATCAGAAGTAATCGAAATTATTTAACTATTTTAGGTTATTTTTATACTATCCACATGATAAATTTTGCTAAAACTCAGCACAATTGATTCTTTAATCATTTAAAGTTTATTGGTACCTAAATTAGCGGGTTCGCACTTCTAAAACACCTATAATATAAATTTCGTACATAGTGCCAAGAGCGTTCCAAACTTAAACGACATCAAGTTGTACATTTTTTAGGTGGTTACAAGAAATACTGAGGAAACGTTTATATTAATTTATTACTGACGACGTTTCGAAGACTGGTTTACCATTCTTTTTTCTTTAAAGCTATTATATTGCATATGGTTGGAGCACCCGTGTTTTAAGTACAATAGGTTTGAATTAAATTGATCAGCTTAAAGTTTAAACTTCAAGTATGCTTTTAATTCTTTTTAATGGTGAGTAAAAAGAATAATCGACAATGTCAAATTTAATATTACTATACAACCATAAGTATGTAGCTGTTAGTCAATTCTGTACTCACCACAAAACTTTAGCATGAGTGATGCAACACAATTAATATTTTTAATATTTAGTTTATTTTCTAGTTATTGTTTATTTTTATGAATACTATTCCAAAACAGCAAAGGTTATTTTTTGCTCTTTCAAAAAATTCGTATTTTAGAATGTAACGATTTTCTAGTTAAGTTGGATATCTTGAATTAATGCATTATTAAAATTTCATGCAAACATAAATTATTATAGGCTTGTAATCTATAAATGTCACATTAAACTATCAATGTCTGGATCATTTGACAGTCAAGTTAAATTAACAGTATTGCATTTTACACGTCTGGCCAAATCGCAGAAGATTTAAATAATCAGCAATTTCGACCGCGTTGTCGGGGGAACTACATGGGATTAACGGTAGCAAATTAAATCAGTCAATTTACGGTAGCCGACCTAGCGTATGCGAATGCTTACCGAATATCACGGTTTACATTCAATTTCAATGATAAACATGCTGGATTGTCAGGAAAAAGTACTTACGTTCATTAAATACACACGGCAGGTAAATTATTTGTAATGTTTGAGTTGCAAAAATAATGAAGAAAATTCATATCGTATGGTCAATTATGTCACAAACGACGTTTGTGTAATGTGTAATAATGTAATTACTTACAAAGATAAGTAATTTAGTGCACATAACTAAAAAGTGTTATTCAATTCGAGAATATTTGGATAACTTTGGTTGACAAGAAATGTCTAAAAATACGTTTATTTTTATTAAACGGGGTTTAAAAATTACACATGCCTTTTTGAAGTTGATGCCTGGTAGAATAAAAATATTTTGTACTTAAGGTGGCTCCCTGGGGAAATTTGTAAAATCTCTGTATTAAATTTAAAAAATCTGGGGCTTACATGGAATATTTGTTAGAATTATATGAATTTGCAAAGCGATTTTAAGATTTTTTTAGCTTTTATATTCAAAGTTATTCAGCATAATGTGTTATTTGTTAGTAGAAATGAGCTATATTCAAAATAGCCCTCGCGAACACCACATTATTCTGCACATGAAAATTCTATCATATTTTTATAGCTAGAAATAACTAATATTCGCTTTTAATTTTACTTCATTATTTATTATATAGCTCTGAAAAATATATATGATTTTGCTACAAAATTGCTATATACGTACCGTTATAGTATTAAAAATTGTATTATAAATAGACTTCAAAGTATCAATTAATAAAAAACAAGCGATATTTTGTTTAAATTTTGTATGCGCGAGGATTAATTTATGTCCAAATTCAGGACTTTGATAAGACCATTCATCGAAAGGCGCCTATGACTCCCAAAAAACTTTTAATTAACAAAATCTTTTTTTTATGCACATAATAGTAGTATCGAATGAAATAAATTATTTCAATTGTTAAACATATGACCAAGTGAATAGAATTAATGAAAAGAATATGAGCCATCTTAATTTTTAGCTTATTAGGACAGTGTCGGAGGTTTGGAAAACGATATTTGTTAAAACTTTGAGAGGTGTTTTTAACACCTAAAAATGAAGTGTAGCACCGCTAGTCTTTTCCAGTGGATCCTTATTCTCGGGATATCAACGAATTTATCTCAATTGTGTGCTATTTTAGTAAAAAATGGTGTATTTACTTCTGAGCATAGCTCTTCAACTTTTTATGCTAGAAGAAATTACCAACGCGTAACAAAAAGTAGATGAAAAGAGCTTTATTTTAAGATTTATTACGTACAAAAATATTAATTTAGACCAAAGTTATTAAATTTCAAAAAATGTGATGAAAAATGCATATAAATTTTAACTCTTAAATACAGTGATTTTTAGTGTAATTTTCATCACATTTTTTGAAATTGAATAATTTTTGTCCAAATATTTTTGTACGTAATAAATCTTAAAATAAAGCTCTTTTCGTCTACCTTTTTTTTACGGTTTGGTAATTTTTTCTAACATAAAAACTTGAAGAGCTATGCTCAGAAGTAAATACACCATTTTTTACTAAAATAGCACATAATTGAGATAAATTCGTTGATATCCCGAGAATAAGGATACACTGGAAAAGACTAGCGGTGCTACACTTAATTTTTAGGTGTCAGAAAACACCTCTCAAAGTTTTAACAAATATCGTTTTCCAAACTTACAACACTCCTAGTTAGAGTGTGTTACTTTCAACCTAATAATAGAGCTTTGTCTATGTTTTTCTAAATGTTTCGTAAATATATCATCCAATCCCAAAGTTATTTTCGCCAATTTTTCAAGAGGCACTAATTTAATATTGCATTTTCAGCGAGGTAAGACAATAAATCAGATTTCTATCGACTCCTGGTATATTTTTTATTTTATCGATATATAATTTTAGAACACATTGAGAACTTATGGATCAATATCGACTATCCGGGCACTAAATTGAATACGCAGTTGACAGTTACTTCAAAATTTGTAATAAATTTTAAATAACTTGAATCTATCACAAAAAACTCCATTTCTAGATATGTTTATTAACATTTATTATTTACAATATTATTTTACTTACATACCAACTATTAGATATTGCGTATACGGATGAAAATTGTCATTTCACTTACCTGAAATCAAAATAAAAAAGAATTTATTATTAGTACATAAATTCAAAATTTTAATATCAATTTATATGCTGAAAAGTATTTCAATATATATATATACCAATGTTTGATTACATAACGTAAATCCTATTTAGACAAATTAATACCAATATCCTTGATTTACAACTAACAATGAGAGGCCACAACTTGCGGAAAGCGATTTTCGTATTGTCTCATAAATCCTTGGGGTCAAGATATGCTCTTTTGTAATCAAAATACGCGTTATTTCAATAAAGAATGTAATAATAAGATAAAAAAGTTGATTAAAAGAGCTTTAATTGAGCTTTGCTTCATACAAAAATAATATTATGTTGCAAAGTTATAAAAAATCAAAAATGATGACGAAAAACCCACAAAAATTTGAGGATTTTCAGCTCTTAAAATTAAGTAATTTTTTATGCATTTTTCGTCATCATTTTTGATTGTTTATAACTTTGCAACATAATATGAATTTTGTATGAAATAAAGTTAAATTAAAGCTCTAGAGTCAACATTTCTATCTTATTACATCATTTCTCTAGCAAACAAACTTGCAGAGTTATGATACGAAGTATATGTACCTTTTTTTACCGAAATACCGCGTATTATAATTACAAAAAGGCATATATTGACCCCAAGAGCCTATGAGACGAAACTATGGGTGCTAGGCATCATTTTTAGGTACCAGAAACCACTTTCTGATGCTTCAGCGAAAATCGCTTCCCGTAGGTTGTGGCCTCTTTTTGTAAGCACTAATCACTGTGATTAACTTTACGGAACTGCTAGCTATAAAATTTCAGGTTCATTAGTATATAATTGTATACAAAGAAACAACTATTCTACAATGGGGGATACCTAGCAAAAAATGGTTTACGTGTTAACATAATTACGTAATTGCACTTGCTATTATATATGACTATATGTATAATACATTATGTTACGTTTAGGTCTTACAAATCTCAACTTGCGAACATGCGCGGCCAAAAATTGCATTACAATTCAACATTATATAATGACCCCCCTTAATCTATAATATCACTACAAAATGTATCTGAAAGATTTCAATAAAAAAGTTAGATTTATAACCATGAATTTTACACTATTTGTTTGAAATTTCAATATATTTTATCTTTTATAATTATTCATTTTCGAATACAAAAATCACATAAAATGATATTGTCATTTTCCGATAAAAGACTTGATTATTTTATGTGTATCGTAAAAAGCAGATGTATACGCTTGGTCGCTATAAAAGTTACAAAATTTAAGATAATCAATAAATAAAAGTATGCAGTGAATGTTTATCGTATGTAAGATTTTTTAGCCATCTCAGGTTAGTGTACTAACGATATTATGATATCGCAAAGCATACAAAAGTAGATAATTTGCTGAAAATGTTGTTTGTCGTGTATAGCAATTTTTGTACTATATAATAGCTAGTACTATTCTTGTTGTTCTAACATAATTATAATATTTTGCTGTGTTATCAATCACATTTCTATGCGTGCCCTTGTATGTTTATAGATTATTGGAGTTAGAATTTCATTTTTAAACAGTGCATATTTATACGTTTTTATTTCTAAGGTGTTAGACTTTAGTCTGGAAGTCGTATATTCACAAATATGATCATATTAACTTACAAAAGCTCTCAAAATGGATGTCGTACATTGAACCAATAAAAACGCGATATCAATGCGCAAGGAAAAAGACAAAGAGTAAAGTAGAGACGCGAAGAGAAACCGAGCAAGCGCGCGCCTGCAGTCGGGAACGCAAAAGGGAAGCGCAAAGAGAGCCGCGAGCTACCAATAACAACTGCGTTATACCTGCCGGCCGTTCAAACAGCAAACACTCGAGTCAATTACAGCGTCCTTGCGTTGTGCGTGTATACACGCTCAAGATGACTGTTTTTCCCCTCCTTTTGCTCCCGCGAGGCTGCACTGGCATACGCCAGCTTACACAAGTAATTGGCATTGTAGCGAAGCGTTGTGCACTTAGCGGCGGAAAGAGAGAAACCCCGCGCGCAAAAAGGGAGCGTTGCGATACGAGAAAACGGCCGAGATGAAGGCGAGCAGAAAAAGAAATGGGAAAATGAGAAGGGTCGTAAGAATCACAGATGTGAAAGAAAGAAAAAGACAGGTATAGGGCGAGTTACAGAAGGAAAGTAGTACTGTGTAAGTTAGAGAGGAAGCTGGTGTATGGGTGATTGTCATAAAACATAGACTTTCTACACATTGCGAGTTTTAATGATATTACGAACATAAAACATGTCAAAAAGTTCTTAAAATAATATAGTTTATTGACTGTAATTTGTAAAAGACTGAATATTCCGTTAATATCGCCAATGTAAAACATTGATTTTTTCCTGATGTCTATTAACGAAATATTATATAATATTTTGGGTTATATACATATTATTTTAGTAATAGACATGCCAGAGAAATTGTAATTTTGGTATTAACGTAATGGAATATTCTGATATTTGATGGCTCAAAATCATTTTTAATTAAAAATTACATACCCCTAAAAAATGTTTCAAACATTAAAATTCACAAGACATATAGAAAGTATGTGTTTTAACAACATCCACGTTGATCAGTGATTAAATAGAAGTAAGAAAAAAGGGGCGAACGAGAAGTATAATATTAGACAACAAAATATAGTTTAAAAATCAAGAGTAGGAGTGAAATATAGAAAGAGAGGGAGAGAGATATATAGGTAGGTATAATATTTATTTGTAAATATTACAAAAATATGGTTTACATATGTTACATAAAAATAAAAATAAAATTAAAAAATAAAATATCACATCGTTGATTTACATAACATGTAATTACACGTATGCAAAATCAGGTACATAAAGTATTGCGCTTTGTTGTCAGAAATGTAAACATAATTCCCAATCATGTCGTTATATCTATCAGTCATACAATTTAAATTACGTACATACATTAAAACAATTAGTCATTTCCATTAATGCTAATAAATACTCTTATACTTTTAAATACTGGCCTGTCGCAAACGTAAGAGAGACAGAGAGAAAGCGAGAGAGAGAGAGAGAGAGAGAGAGAGAGAGAGAGCGAGAGAGAGCCGAGTTGTGGAAGATACAGGATAGGCCTTTGGCGGCATAAAATAGTATTAAAGTAGCGCACCTATTGAAAGTTTAACGTGCCGTAAGCATGTAAGCTATGTGACGCGGGCGTGCGCAAGCTCGCCTCGACCGAGAAGAGAGAGCGAGAGATAGAGAGAGGCACGCGCTCGCGGAGCAAAATCGCGCGCATTCAGCTTTTTCTCTCCTGTCTGCCTCAAGATTGCTCCGAAGATATGTGTGGTGGGGCACCCGCAATAAATAACCAGCAGCCGCTCTCTCTCTCTCTCTCTCTCTCTCTCTTACTCTTCATATCCCGCTCTCTCTCTCCCTTTCTCTCTCTCTCTCTCTCTCTCTCTCTCTCTCTCTCTCTCTCTCTCTCTCTCTCTCTCTCTCTCTCTCTCTCTCTCTCTCTCTTCCTCTTTCTCGTTTGGCTCGGAAAACTGTGTATACGTGTATATTGGGAGATGGTGCAAGAAGGCAGTAGCTTCTCTCCCTTGAATTCGGGCTTTCCCTTTGTACGCGGATTCACGTTCCGTGCACACAGCGGATCGCGCCTCCCGTCTTGTTCTCTCCAAAGTCCGCGCGCGACTGTAATTGAGTATCCTTCTTCTTCTCTCTCTCTCTCTCGCTCTCTCTCTCTCTCTATCTTTCTCTCTCTATCCCTCTGTTTCTCTCTCTCTTTCTTTCTCTCTCCCCTCTCTTGCTCTTTCTCTCTCTCCCTCTCTCTCTCTCTCTCTCTCTCATCCCTTTTTGTAATCTCAATTTCTATTTTTTTTATTGTTTCGTACGTCGGGCTATTTTTTCTTGGTCGTTTATTTAGTTTTGTCCGCGAGGAGCATTCTTTGAAAAGAGGGTTTAATAGGATTTTGCAGAGACTGTGTGTGCAGGTTAGCTCGGCAGAAGACTGAATCTTTTTATGTCGCGTCTTAGGGGGGGGAAAGCAGCTATGAGTCGGTGAAAATAATTCTTCTTTTTTGGGATCTCGATGAAATAGAACGCTTTCGAGGTAGCTAATTTCATCTTAATTGTTTCAAACTTAGACATATTTCGAACTCCTCACAAAAATAAATAAATTAGGATAAAATGATTTATATCTGAGAATACGTTATATTGGTATCTGAATAAATCTTCTATTATATTAAGCAGCTTTCATCTTTTAGTTTAAATTTGAATAAAACCACCATCTTTTCTCAATATATATATATGGATGATTCGATGATTCCACGTCAAGTGAGCAAGTACAAAATTTTAAAACTCTGAAACTTTAAGAAAATGATGTATTTCATACCCAAAATATATAAAAAAAATTTCAAACCCTTACCTCTATTGGTTCAGGATTTATGCCAAGCTGAAAAACATGATTATTTGCAATATTATTATTTTTCTCAAAATGTATGATTTTTATCTCAAGAACTATAAACGATAAAGTACTTTAGTCCGTGTGAGTTTGGAAAGAGAATTTTATGTAGAATATGATAGTATTTTTTGCATCGTCAAATATGCTGATTTTGAGTGGTTCAAATTTCTGCCAAGATATCGATGAAATTTGAGGTTGAGCGCCACAAGTAATTTTGTTAAAAAAAATTTCAATGATAGTTATAGATGTATATTCTAAGATAAAATAAGATTTAGAATGGTACTATAACTCAGCTACGAGAAAAAAATAAAAGAAATTGGCTTATTTTATCAAAGTTAGACTCTTATGGGATTTAACATGTAAATCTGTTTCTGATAAAATAAGCCAATTTCTTTTATTTTTTTCTCGTAAATGAGTTATAGCACCATTCTAAATTTTATTTATCTTAAAATATACATCTAAAACTATCATTAAAATCTTTTTCAACAATATTGCTTGTGGCATTAAGCTTAAAATTTTATCGGTGTCTTGACATTTGGATCAATCAAAATCATCAAATTTGGTGACGCAAAAAATACTATCATATTCTGCATCAAATTCTCTTTCTAAAACGCGCGGATTAAAGTACTTTATCGTTTATAGTTCTCTAGATAAAATACATGCATTTTGAGAAAAATGAAAATAATGTAAATAATCATGTTTTTCAGTTTGGCATACATCCTGAACCAATACAGATAAGGGTTTGAAATTTTTTTTACATATTTTGGGCATGAAATACATCACTTTCTTAAAGTTTCAGAGTATTAACATTTTTCACTTGCTCACTTGACGTCGAATAACCTATATATATATATATATATATATATATATATATATATATATATATGTATATATATATATATATATATATATATATATATATATATATATATATATATGTATATATATATATATATATATATATATATATATATATATATATATATATATATATATATATATATATATATAAGTAGGCATATTGCTTTGTACGTGGGAGTGAGTATTTGTATTTGTGTGATTTTTTAAGCGTATTTAGTCGTTATTTTGTAGTAGTCGTCTTTATCATCGTCCTTATCGTTCGTGACGGCATACGTTTTGTCTTTCATGTAAGATTGGTGAATGTTATATAGCCTTAAAATTTTTTAAGTAACATCATGTTTTAGGCTTTAAAATTTTTTGGTCCTTACATTGTTCTATATTTAATATTTTTTGGCCTTATAATTTTGTAGTCATTATATTTTGGGCATTATTATTTTTAGGCTTTATAGTTTTCTGCGCATTATAATTTTCTGGCATTATAATTATTGGGCATTATAATTGTTGGGCTTTATGATCTTTGGGCCTTAGTTCTATCTTTAATATTTTTGGGCCTTATAATTTTTTAGTCATTCTTTTTTTGGCATTATTAATTTTAGGACTTATAATTTTGTGGGCAGTATAATTTTGTAGTGTAATTTTTGGGCATTATAATTTTGCAGTGTAAGTTTTGGGCATTATAATTTTTGGGGATTATAATTTTTAGCTTACATTTTTACGAATTCTTTCGGGCCTTATAATATTTAAGTTTACATTCTTTACGAATATTATTGTACCATATAATTTTTAAGCTCACATTTTTTATTTGTAATATTTTTGGGCTTTATAATTTCTTTTACTTAAAATTTATTTGGCCTCATAATTTTTTGTGCTTCCTAATTTTTCGGGCCTTGTTATTTTTGAGCATTATAGTTTTTGGTTTGGCAATTTTGGGACTTATATTTTTAAACATATATTTTTTGAATCTTATTATTTTCTGGAACTTATAATTTTTAGATATTGCAATTTTAGGCCTTAAATTCATTTATTGTCTTAATGCTAAATGTTGGAGTAAAGAAGGTAAATTTAAAAATTTCAAATTGTTTTTTATTAGCATAATATTTTTATGAATTATTCAGTATAAAGAGTTTGTAATTTGATTCTTTTACTCGTTCGTTAATAATTGTCCTCTCAGCATTAGCCGTTTTATAGAATAAAACGTTGCCCGACTCTCTCGGCGTGGACGTGCTGATGTGGCAAGGCATGTAACCATATCTGAATGAGTGATTTAAGGAGGTCCGAGCGGCATACTAGTCAAAACAGTAACTTATGAAAAAACGTTATTTAATCGAGAAGTTTATGACAATGTATCATGTTAACAAATTGAATATTTAAAAAACTTTGAATATTCATATTTATATCAAACGCATATTTGTTTCTCTGTTTTGAGTACTTTTTTGCGTTATTCTACAAATATCTCTCTAAAACGCCAGGCAACCCTATTTTTATATTGTATGCACATAAAATTGGAAAGCTAAAGATTAATTTAATACTTTAATAATCTAGAAAAGTTTCCTACAAATGCATGAATTTTTCGTATCAAACGCGAAAAATGCGTTTTCTGCATATTAAACGGGCTAAACGGGCGAACTTTAGAATTAAATATCTTTTCGAAATGCAAGGCAACCTATACTGAAAATTTGTCTCTGGATTCAAATAATCTTTATTAACAATTACAAAATAGATTTGGGTCTTAAAGTTTAAAATTACTTTTCGCTCATACCCCCTTAATAAAGAGCTTATTTTACAGTTAACAAAATTATTTATTACATGTAATTAAAAAATAATAATGCCAAAATAAATTATAAGGCCAAAAAATTATAAGGCCCAAAAAATGATATGGTCCAAAGAATTATAATGCCCAAAATTTATAAAAATAACAAAAATTCAAGATCCAATAAATTTAATGCCCAAAAAATTACTATGCTCAAAAATTTAAATGCGCAAAATATTATAAGGCCGAAAGATAATAATTCCCATAAAATGTACAAATAAATATGTGGGTCAAAACTCATGAGGTCCACAAAATAATAATACCCAAAAATATTTAAGACAAAAAAATATAAGACGCAAATAATTATAGTGCCCAAAAATTACTATGCCCAACCATTTAAATGCGCAAAAATATTATAAGACCTAAGACTAATAATGTCCATAAAATATCTAAAAAATTTAGGGCATACAACGTGTGAGGTCCTAGAAACTATGAGGTCCAAAAAATTATAAGACCCAAAAATGATAAGGTTCAAAACTTATAAAACCAAAAAACTATGAGGCGCTAAAAACCTTAAGGCCCAAAAATTATAAGGCCCAAATAATTGTGAGGCACACCAAATTATAAGACCCAAAAAGTTATAATGTATAAAAACTTATAAGGCCGAAAAATAATAATGCCCAAAAAATTATAAGGCTCAAAAAATTATAAGACCCAAAGACAATCATATAAAAAATTATATACGGCGAAAAAATATAATACCCGAATTATTATAGTGGCAGAAAAATTATAGGAGTATTATGAGGTCCGAGAATTAGTGTACCCAATAAATTTAAAGCGCGATAAAATTATAAGGACCAAAAGTAATAATGCCCAAAAATTGTCAAAAAATATAATAGTTCACTTTCCGGTTCACTTATGTAAATCTCTTTGAGAAAGCAAAGATGAAATACTATGAATGAACTGACCGAGCGAGGTTACGAGCTAGATATTCGTCGCTAGTTCTATAAGATTCTAGAAATTATTTTCTTTTTACACCATATTGCTAAGAAATATCGTAATAATTCTAGTGAATTAAAAATAATATGATACGACGTGATTCAATTATGAAATGTTGTATAATAAGAGAGCATATTCGCTGACAAAGCCTCTTTGCACATCATCGTATTCGCGCTCAATTGTGTGTACCTCAGAAATATACAGAATTAATAGGACTGCTGAAAACAATCATGTTTATTCGTTCATTTTAATGTACAGGAACAATATTCTATATGGTCTACAGGTGTTTATGTAAGCAATAAAGGAACGGGCATTGACATGATAACAATAATGCACATTTAGTCGTCCAAGATTCTGCTATACAGCGCAAGTTCCCAATAAAAGGCGTGTCTTATATATTAGGACATAATCTTCCTATAAATACGCTTTTGTCAAAACATTGCAAGAAATAATTAATTTTGATGGGGTGCTAAATATATTCTATATTCTGTATAATTATGCTTTAATGTGTAATTATACCATTTTTTATCAAAATATGACATGTAAATTCCATAAATATTTATTAGTAATAATAAACATATTAAATTAATTGTAATATTTATTAAATAATTATATTTAAATGATTTATTTTTTTAATGATCGTTAGCAAAAGAAAAAATGATTCTACTATTAATTAAACTTTTTATAAACGAATAAAATCTATAATTATACGCAATAACTTAAACTAACGGCTTTTAAGCAATAACAATGTTAGATAATATAAATAGCTTACGAATGTAATTTTGGCATTCATAGCTTGATTTATTACTTTTGTCAGTGCAAAATTAGAATGGCTGATTCAGCTTAAATCACCACATCGCGAATGCTATAAACGCGAAACGCTTTGCAGTTACTGAAGCGTATACGTCATACCAATAAGTGTAATTAATACAAATATACAGGCGAATGCCTGGATGCTTACTTCTAATTGCAATCTGTGCATATCTACGTAAACTACGTTCATTGCGCATTCAAACATCGTACCTACGGAAGCTTAGTGATGTGCACTACAGGTCAAAGATATTGTTTACCAGAAATCTTCTTCATCATTCAAATCCGTTTTTCGTAAAGTGCATTCATAGACTTTTAAAATTAAATTAACTATAATATCTCATACTTTAATATCATGCTTTAGTAGAAATAATTTAAAGTATTTTTGTAATCTTCGGTATTAAGAACATTAATAAAGAACATATATTACTTAAAACATATATAAAGGAACCATGAAAAATTTAAGATTATCGACAGATAGATTAAGGTTTTATTTTAATAAAAGTAATAGATACAATAATAAAGGCACATGTTAACATTAATTTTAAACAGTAGAACTAAAAACTTTAGTCCCGGAAAAGAGTTTAGATCAATTATATACCTCTATTCCTTAGTACTTTATTCCAGGGTTGTTAAACCATTTTTCGTTCCATATTTAGAATGCTCAAGACTTTCCTCCTCGGTATCCTCTTAAAATTACTCCAAGAGTAGAAAAAGAAATTAAAATCCGCATATAAAAACCAAAACCAAGAGCAACAAATAAACCAAAACCAAAACAACAAAAAACCAAAACTAATATTGATAGAAAACGTTTTAAGAGTGAAATTTCGAACCGCTCCAAGAAAATGCTCTTTTACACTTACGTTCTTAAGGGGGTGTCAAACCATTCAAATTTCCTGCCGAAATTCCTAACCTCAAATTCTTTAACAATTGATTACAATTAATAAATAAACTAAATTATGAAAAACCAAGACATCATTGCCCTCCATAATACAATTATATACCACTGTGCGAAGTTTCAAACAAAAACTTCAAAACCTCTACGAATGCCATTCGAACGAAATTTATATTAGTCTATTAGTCTAGACTCGAACCTTCAAATTTCGTTCGAAGCCATTCGTAGAGGTTTTGAAGTTTTTGTTTGAAACTTCGCACAGTGATAGATAACTGTATTACGGAGGGCAATGACCTCTTAGTTTTTCATAATTATACTTATTCTTTTAATTAAAGTCAATATTTTATAATTCTCGGGTCGGTAAGGTAGGAAGGATAAAAATTGATTTTGACACCCCCTTAAGTTATTTATTAATTTTGCTTTTGCTTTTGGTTTTCTGCTGTTCTGCTTCTCGTTTAATTCTTACTCGTGGACTTGGTATTCATATGCGGGTTTCAGTTTTTCGATTTTGACTCTTGGAGATTTTAAGAGGAAAGCATTGAGCATTTTTAAAATGGAGCGGAAAAACGGTTTAACAAACCTACTTTATGCTACGTACCCTTTGTTAGAATCTTCTTGCTCGGATCCTATACTATCATCACACGTAAGGTCTAATACTTCAGTTTCGTGAACTCTGTCACTCAGAAAAATATGCAGAATTTTTTCCATGTAAATGTGACACTGATAACAAAATAATTCAGCACTTTTCTTAACGTTATAAATGTGAAGAGAACAGTCTATTATGCTGAACAAGCACATAAAATACATTATCACCAAAAATCGAATTACCCCGGCTTTTTCCACACACTTCTCTAATACGCTCGTGTGACGCTCTTCATTTTGCCAGTATCTCGAAAAAATTATCTATATCAAGCTTTGACATTACACTTCAACTACCATATACTTTTACCACATTAATACCTCTCCGATACTACTAATCACACCCGAGTTCTGCCCAAACTGATACCCACACCCAAAGTATCGTCCTGCAAACCGTATATCCGCTAAGTCTGCATCCGTCACGCCGTCCACGCACGTAGGTACACCGCTCCGCGCGTAATATGTCACGCACTCGCGCCCCCTCGTGTACATGTATTACGCTACGGCCGTACATGCACACGTATATGCACGCGAATAGAAGTGCGAGCTTGGCGGGGTGCATGTACGTTCGGGAGCGCGACGCGCCGCAGCGCAAAAGATATAAAGAAAAAAGAGACATCCCGCAGCGAGAGCGGAAAGGACGAGGAGCGCGTGATAGGAGCGCGACACTTTTGCGAACAGACTTCAGGAGAGTGGCGTACGTGGCTGAAATTTTTAAGGGAAATGCGACAGCGCAACTCAGGTACGCAAACACGCGCGCGCGTGTGTTGATATACATATGTGTGTGTGTGTGTGTGTGTGTGTGTGTGTATGTGTGCGTGCGTGTGTGTGTGTGCGTATGTGTGTGTGCGTGTGTGTGTGTGTGTGTGTGGGAGGTACGCGAGACCGGATTGCGTGAGGAAGGGCGCCACGCGGGCGCATGTGAAAATATGTACGTAACTTAATAACGTCGCGGAAGTTGTACATGCATGCGAGATGGGAGGGAGGGAGAGGGGAAAAATTGATATAAAACACAGCGGGAATATTGAGAGAGCCGAAAAATCAGTAGGAGATTCGCGAGTCGAGGAAATAAATTATGTGTACATTTTGATTGGATGATGTTTGCCTATATTCGTTATATACAAATATTAGATGTGCATCAAGAAAGTGTCATGTTTTATGAAACTGTTTAAATTTTTACATTGTTTCTAAGAATTGGATTCGTACTATATGAATTTATCGGTAACATTGTAGAACTTTGCAGAAACTTCTTTATGTCGATGAAATACTTACTCTAAAACAAAGATATACATGATTGTATATTTATGATGATGATTTCTGATGATTGTTAAAATGATTCTAAAATGATTTCTATGAATTAAATCGTACATATTATATTATAATTTGTTAATTGGTAGTTTTGTATAATCTTTTTTCTTAGTTTAATATAAAATGTGATGTAAGGATCTTTAATAGCATCAATGTAGTTGATATTGATAGATTTTGTAAATTTTATGTAGCATGAGATGAGCATAAAGTAAATTAAATAAAATTATAATTAAGAATAAATTTGTTTGAATTTATTATGAATTTAAATATATTGATTATTTCACTTATGCCGTTGCTACATATAGTGATGAAGCGAGAAACTATTTATGCGAGAGACTAGTCTAACCGGTCAAAACTCCCATTAAGGCAAAAAGTGGGGGTAACGTAAACAGAGGTTAGGGAAAAGGAGTGGGTATTTCGAGAGACTTGAAGCTCGCTTGATCAGTATTTTTTTTTTTTTTTTTATTTATTCAATTTGAACCTCGTTGCAGAGGTTATTTCGCAATACATAATAAATATTACAATAATTTACATTTTAAATAATTTTCTGGAATTACAATGTTATTTTACATTCTTCGAAGAAAGAGAATATTGTTTTACATATGCTGATCGTAGGCACATGCAGTAATACATGACTTGATAACGGTAGAGAAAAGTTTAACTCAAGAAGCTTTTAAATAGAAGTAGATCGCTGTTTATCAAAAAGGATGCATTGCCAAAGGATATGATCTACATCTATGAGCTAGGTTGCAGTGTCCTGACCTATGCCTGTTGATGGTTGTAACGATTTTATATGGTAAATTCTTGTTGGCATACCGTGGCATTGTATTTTCATTGTAAACAAAATAGTCTGTACCTATATTTTGCACGTTTTCTAGCACTAATTTACTCGAATCATTAAAAGAAGTTTGCTTTGCATATTCACGTAAGTCAGTAAACGCGAGCTTCAAAGAATTTACCTGTTTCTTATTGGATGCTATGTTCGCCAATGTGTCTGCTTCCTCATTTCCATCAATCCCCATGTGTACTGGTACCCAATAAAGTTTGAATTGACTATGGTTTTCAGATTTTATTTTAAATTCGAGAATTCTTTTTATTTCTAAAATATACGGTTTATTTTTATATTAAGATTACATTTTTGTAATAACAAAAGCGCACTGAGGGAATCGAAAAAAATGAGGAAGTTGCGGCATATTTAATGCAATAAATTCGTCTGTGAGTACAGAGTCTTTTCGATTAATAATACTTCTTACGATAGTTTTTAATAGAGCTTTACAATAGCAAGCGCTTCCTACGGATGTTGATTCCTTTGATTTACTTCCGTCAGTAAAAATAGCAACGAGGTTTTCTCTATGTAGGAGTTTTTCTAGTAATAAATTAAGATTTTTCACTTTTCTTAATGTTTTTATAAAATTTGTATTGATACTTACTTGATTTATTACAGTTTGGTATTCATATTTTTGTCGAAAAATCATTACAGTTGACATTATAATGAAAACTGACGAATTTGCAGTGGGGCAAAAAGCCAACCCGACCTTGTGGACCAACCTCCTGTGCACGACAATGTGTTTATGCTAAATTCAACAAAAGCAGTAAAATTTTCCTCCGCTTATTGACAATAAAGACAATTAACTCTCGTAATGGAATTCAATATAAAGGAAGCCGTAACATAAACGTACACTTAATCATAATAACAAAACCATTTTCTAGATCGTCAGACAATAATCAGTTCTGAACGCACATCGATCACCCTTCATCCACAATATCTTCCCCACCTTCCAATTCCCATAATCAATGCCAACCAAATCCAAACCACCGAATATAAAGCAAAGTCCACATTTTGGTCCTTCGTCGCTCTCTACACATATCCGATCCACGCTTGCCCGAAACGTACGAAAAATCCGGGACTCCGGTGGCGCAACTCAGCTCAGCTCTTCGGGAGAGGGGGCGTGGGTCTAACGAAACGCGCGGCCATGCATATTTTACGTCTTTCTCAAAGTCGAATTGAGAGCGGCCGCGGCGACGCCGCTGCAGTGCCGACGTCGCTGCATTAGTCGGGCTGTTGACGAAGTACGGGCTCGCATAGTAAATGTTACCCTGGCGCTGGCGGGGGCGCGTGTGTGCCCAGGCATCAGGAGAGAGGCGAATTTCCGAGCTCGAGCCCCCAGCTCCCGCTAATTAAACTTAATTTAAGTCGGAGTCACGTTTCCTCTCTGGCGCGCGCGCCGGATCTCTCGTCTATGTGTACCAGTGGGCCGGCGGGAGCCCGAGCAGCAGCGCCAGCCGTGTAGCTAAGACCAGGCGATCACGAGCCTTTCGAGGGCTGCGGCGCGGGTAGTCCGGCCACGCGGCGCGGTGGCATGTGCCGATAACGGGTTACGTAAGAAAACGTGCGAACGGTGCGTGGCGTCACCGCGGCCGGTTCTTGCGATAAATTACGCTTGTTCGGGGTTGGGTTTAATGGACGGATTGAAAGAAACTTATTTTGAGAGTTTATTTTTTGGTTTGTAGATCGTTTGGTCAAGGTATTTCCTTTGCAGTCGTGTTTTGAACTAAGGTATCTGTACCTAATATGGCCCACCATGGCTATCCTACCAATTACGCGATTTAGCCGGTAAATAGCGGATGCATTATGTATATAATGTCAGTAGGAGCTATTTCATCGGAAAATTTTATCAAGGAAGCAAAAATGGATCAACCTGTAGTATATTTGATCTTACAACTACTTAAGTGAATTCGTCACTACAATTTTGAACAAGTTATTATATATACTGTGATTCCAAATAACGACTCCGCCATCGATGTTACAACATATTGTCAGCTTTTTAGTAGCATAGTTTATTTTACTAGCGATTTAACCCGCGCCCACATGGTTTACCTTTTCATTTTAAATGTATAGCAATTGGTTTTATAAATTTGAAAATACATAAGCAGAATTTTCATATAAGCTTATAAAAACAAATCTCCATACTAACTAAAATGACATTTTAAAATACGTTATTATTGTATACGTTAAAAAGTTCAATCTCTTTTCTCTTTCATCGTACAACGTGAACATAGCTGTGTATGTAAAAAACTAGCAAATCAATAAATAGTATTGACCTAAAAAGTCACAATGAAGACACAATTTCTAGAGAATTAGGTCGAAACTAATCATAGATTTTTTTAATATATATGTACCTAAATGTCGCAATACAAATTATACCAATTTACGCAAAAGCCTCTAAGCACACCTCGCAGATACTATAATCGGCGACCTTACACATCTGCGCATCACACACATTATATTTATGAAAAAGGCCTCGGAGAAGACATCTGAGATACCATGCACGGCGACCATACCAAAGAAAACCTCGTAGAAGATCTCTAAGGCGCCATCATCGGTGACCCTACACACTTGGACATCACATATATCATATTTATGCGAAAAGTCTTGAAGAGGACCTTGAAGATACCACTATAGACGACTCTACACATCTGAGCATCACACTTATCATATTTATTCAAATAGCCTTGGTGAGGACCTCTAAGACACCATCGTCGGTGACCTGGGTTACGTGGGCATCTCTGTAACACTTTTACCCAGAAGAAACCCCTTTGTACTTCATCATAAGCGACTTTACACAGCTGGACATCACAATTAACGCATTTGTAAATAAATAAATTTCAATGTCGCGTTTAAACGCCTAACCAATCAAAACGATGAGAATCGTGATGACAATCATCTTTTTATGATAGGATCATCCTGCTATGTATCTATTGAGTATAAGAGGAACACAGAATCGTTCTACCTAATACGGTCCACATAACCGAAAGCATACAAGATTTGTATCTGATGACTACCCATATTACTATCCCACAATTTTTTTAAGCTTTTTGAAAATAAGAAATGTATATTTCTTACGAAAGATACTTACGCTGTTGCTTAATTTGTGAAAAAGATATTAATAATATGTTTTTAAGTAATTTTGAATTTTGTTTGCAAAATGCGCTTAGAACTTACTACGACCGACAAAGATGATTATAATTGTCCAGAATGCCTAAGCCTTCTTAAATTAATGAAGTGTATTACGCCAAATAATTGTTATATCAATGATGACCGTTTTTAGTTCATAATTCCCATGTTAAATTCCGATAAGAGAAATGGATACACGTTTTAAAAAAATGATATTCTTTCTTTTGCGTGTTCGATATTTTTCGAAGTGGTTGCAGAGGTGTGCTCCAACTTTTTCTTTTTTATTATTTTTTGAACCGTCAGATTTGAAGTGCAGATTTCTTGTGGAATTCCTCGTATATATACATGTATATTCCATTGGTTATGATCGTTTTCATAACATGCTAAATACATATGAGATTTAAAAAAAATAGAACATCGGACTATGTCCAAATAAATATACTCTAATGAGCGAGAGAATTTCTAATTAGAAATATTATCCGGCGAGCTAAATAAATTCACAGAGACATTCATCTAAAATTGCGCATAAGCTCATTAACATTTCGTTTCGATTTTCAAAGGCTGTCAGAAATATTGCATCGATAAATCAGTAATTTTCAATTGGTGTTGAGCGCTAATAGAGAAAGACCATGGCAGTGGCATTCATTCACCGACTGCAAGCGTTTTAATAAAACTCAGTGAAAGGCACCTCTCGTGCGCCGCAATTTGACGCATAATATTATTTGCCGAATCTCTCTCGTGCCCTTTGCACGGCTCTTGACATGTCCATGCCCCCCGCCCCCTGTCTTTGACATTTGCTTATTTTCTCATCGGCTGAATACAGTCCTGGATGACTGGCGCATAGGGAATCGCGATCTCAAAAAAAGGTCATGTAAAATTAATGAATATCTCGTAAAAGTAAGAGAGAAAAGAGGCGAACGAGCGACGAGTTGCTCTTCAATTCCTTTGAAGCAGCCAACAGAAAAAGGCGGCAGTGTCCTTTTCAGGTATTTCGATTGACGCGAGTGCGAAAAGAGCGGCACTTCCATCGCGAATACCTCATAATTAATGAAAATGCTGATAAATCTATGCAGCAACCCGTTCGTATTTTCATTGGCTACGTATATAAGCGCAGGTATGTATATTATACATGCACATAAGATATATACACGCACACAGGTACATATCAGAGCAGGGCCGAGTAAAGAGATTAAAAGTTTGGGTGCGAGAACGCGTGCGAATTATTCAGGGGGGCTTATTCAGACCGTTCGCGGTTTGCTTATGGCGCGCGGCGCGAGTAACTCGGCGAGGGTGTGCACGTGTGCGCGCACGTATATAAGTGTGCGCACGCCGCGCGCGTATGTAGGCGCGGAAGCATAACAAATACGAGCGCTCGCTAATAGCCAAGCGAATTAACGTACTTTAAGATCTCGAGGCGGCTCGGCCGAATAGTTGAGAAGGGCGCGGGCGGCGGGTTTGCGCGCTCTGACAGAAAGGTAAGCAGGGTAGGGTTTGGAATACGTACGTAAATATGGTAACGATCTTCGCAAGTTGAAAAACAAAAACGTATGAATTGTATAGGTCGTAAATTCAGGTTATAAGAGTTGCATACTTTCGGATCACAAATTTGATAAGGCTTTGGAATATGTCTTTTGGTACCTAGAAATTACGTCTTGGACTAATAAAAAGAAGGTTGCGACCTTGTCTTTGGTCTTGTCTTGAAACTGTAAATTAAGATCTTGTCTTGGTTTCATCTTGACTTCTCGAGACCAGACCAACACGAGAAATGGAATTGAGCCACCAGCCTAAAGCAAAAATGACTAACGCGGTCGCAATCTCGAGGTATGTAGAACTAAAAATATCAGTACTGCTTGTATACACCATGCTAAAACTATTGTACATATAAACTATTACAGAGATATGATACTTTTCTTGTTAGTCAGCTGAAGGGTATAAGCATTATAATCAGGGAATTGTTCTATTATATTAAGTGAGTAAAAGGGTGTCTGAACACGAAAATTAAGAAAATGTTAATGAGTGTATATTTTTTCTAAAAACAGTATAAATGTTCAATTGTATACTTAACCCTCGAGTAGGCCCGCTTTTCGGTCTGAGGCGCCAAATCCAGTTAAAAAGCGTTAGCAAGGATTTCTAACAGATCTAAAACACTAATAACGTTTGGAATAACTCGTTTATCAATAATAAACATTTGTTTAATGTTCTTTTTACTTTGTAAATAGCTTATTTTTTAATTTGTTACTAAAAACTTTTTTTCTTCAATATTTTTTAAAATATTTTTTTGTTTTATTTGTAGCTAAATAATATTTCTAGAAAAAAAAAGTTCCAATAAGAAAAAAATGTTTTCGCTGAGAGAAAGCCGTTTGAAAAAAGTGTAGTGTCTCAAAGGCGCCACGCGCGTGCCCGTGGGTTAATTATATTATACACATATGTACATAATAAGCAAGTTGAAAAATCATCAAAAGAAAAAATTATCCAACCTAACCCATTGCTACCCATTGTCTTTATCCGTGACTCACAAAATATCACAGTTACCGTAATAGAATATTTTTTCAAAGTTTCGGTCTTTTGACCTGAAATTTTTTTTGACATTCCTTGTATATGTATTTATGGCAATGACCTAAAAAACCTGAGGGTTTTAGAGTTTAATCGAAGAAAAAACTTTTTTTTTGTAAAAAAAATAATAAAAATAATGATTTAACAATTTAAACTATTTTTTTTTATATTCAAACTCAAAAAACTTTAGGTTTTAAAGAATGTAAAACAATGTTTTCTTAGGTCAAAAGATTGAAAATTTGAAAAAATATCATATGGTAACTGTCATAGTGTCAATGTTGGGAGTGACCGTTGAAGACAATGGGTGGCAATGAGTTGGGTTGGATAATTTTTTTCTTTTGATGATTTTTCAACTTCCTTGTTATGTACAGAATATAATTAAACATATCTTTTTTTAAATTTTCATATTTAGTCACCATTTGACCTCCTTAATAAAAGTTATAACTTATAATCAAACTGTAAAAAGATGCGTCGAGTAACGTCAAAAATGATGAATTAATTCTAAAAGTGTTTCTCAAATGCTAAGTTTAAAAAAGGATTAGTAGCGATTACCTGTCCGGATATATATAAAGCAAATGCACTACAATTTTTATTGATTCACTACATATAACCAGTTAGATTTGATTACCTTGTAAGCAAGCAATAAGTACTACCTTTGTCTCCTTTTCTCAAAGTATATTTTTAGAAAAATACTTTCTAGTAATCTTTTGCAAGTGCAGTATTTTTCATATCTATATCAGTCATCAGCGTCATATATAAGGGTGCATCAATGCGAGAATGTGAGTAAGCAAAAAGAAAAGTGCAATGTCAATTCTACTATATTCATTGTTGTAACGACATAATTCTTTATTTTCAAACCTTACGTACTTCGCTGTCTTTTAATCATGTAAATGCATAATAGCTAAAGTATGTAATAGCCGAATTCTGTCGATTAGGTTACATCTAATCTGGTAAAGAATGTACTACTAATCATGTCTTATCGTCTTTGATTGACCTATCCTGTCTGACAGTGAATTGGTAATCAACGACGGAGTAGGAATTACTAATTATCAATTTTTTCATGTATGCAAAATCTATCTCAACAAAGCTACAACTTGTTTTCATCTATGACTTTTTATACGAGATGTATAAAAAAGACGTCACACTTGCAAGTTAAGCCATAAGAATAGGTTGAACCTGCATACATATATAGAGAAAATAGCAAAAGCGAGATAAACAGTTTTGCTCACACGCGTGGCCGAATAGTGGCATTCGACATAAATTACTCGGGCGAGCTCGCGGGAGAGACACTCAATAAATTTCCCCTTAAGTATCAAAGTTTCTTGGCAAAGAAAGCGCAACACCTGTTAGCTACGTGACGGCGGCTTATGGCATTAGAGCAAGGACTGCTTTAAAATGCCATGCATAGGAAAGCTCTCGCGCGACCATTTCCACGTTCGCCAAACATATAGGTACACATGAGAGCTCGCGCTCGCGAGCCAGAAAAAGGAACGAGAAAAGTGGGTGTCGGAAAAAGGGATGTATTTCGCGCGGCTCGCTGCGACGTCGTCGCAGGTCCAGAAATAAGCACGACCATAGCGATTGGTAAATCAGCTTTTTAATAAGAGTATATTATTGGATTATGCGTCTGATGTATGCGTCAAATAGATATTGTACATAGTTAGTACATTATAATTTAAATTAACCACTATTTAAATATTGTTTTGCGTCTTGAATATGATTAGATACGTAATTTGTAATTTATATTGTAATGAGTCTTGAATATTAATGCAATCTTAATGCAATCACGTAGAAGCTTTAGTAAGAATAAATAAAAGATATCAACATTTAGAGAGATATGAATGCCAAAAAGAATATGTTGTAAGTAATTTGTAGAGCACTTTAACAGAGATCCGAGGAGATACTTTGCATGCCTAAAGACGGACGTTTACTACTTAAATGTGGTAAAATAAATAGAATTCATTACATTTGCAATGTTCGAGAATCTGGTAACTAGGTACTTCAGTTGATTACAAGTGAAAAGATAACAATTAGTATGAAAAATAATAATTTTAAATGACAAGAATACAATGTACAATTTATATTTAGGCATTATTCATCAAGATTTAGATTATTTAAGCCGAATGATCCGAAAATATTTTTGAAAGATATTCTTTCACTCTAGAACAGACTATAAATTGGTAAATGCAACTATCGATAAGTTGGCAAATTATTCAATAAAAGCGTTTTGTTTTAATTTAGCAATTTGTATTTAATAATATCTACGTGAGATTATAAGGAATATTAGTACTTGAGTAAATTTTAAAATACACTACTTTTTTGACATTCAAAAAGGTGTAGTTCTAGATGCATGCTAGATGCATAACACTTTGTTAACCATTTTATTTTTTCGTTATCAATGATCTTGCAGAATATAGCATAGCCTGTTTATTGCTACTTTACTGGAATGTACAAAATAATTAAATAAAATTCATGCAAAAAATTACTTCTAATTAAGCGCCTCACTTATAATCAACTTATGAAATGATCAACGTTGTTATTGATCGTTTATTCATTTGGTTTAAAATAAAGGAATAATTCGTTGATTTGATTTAATAAATTAATATATTCGAAAACAACCGTGGCAAAATAATAGATACTATGAAATTCTTACAGATGTTTACAATGATGATTGATAATAGTACAAACACAAGATACAGTTCGTGCATATTTACAACCTGACTTCATGAATAATGAAGTATTGTGACAAAGTTTCTTACATAGCGAAAAACAGTGATCTTTGACTGTTTGTTTCTCTACTCTATATTACGTGTATAACTGCTATATTGCAATCTGTAGTGTAGCCATCTGTTGCCACTGAGAGGCGGAATCAATGCTTTATTCAACTTTTTTGTTTTCGTTTATGTGCGAAGATTACAATGACTTTTTCTTTTTCTCACTAACGTTTCCTACCAAACTATATGAGAAAAAGATAATTAGAACATTCAAACATCAAAATTGTTGTTATTCCTAAGTTCTACATTAGATAATCAGTTATAAATTTTAATTCTAAAAATACGTATATATCACAATTTCGCGATTCTTAGAAAGGGAATATATATTTTTTTTCATATTATTCAATTAAAGTATTTAAAACTTAATTGCATTTAAACATATTCTGGAATATTTTTAAGTACAAAATTGATTAGCTTACCGCAATTAAATTACAAATAGTTCACTATAACGTGAAAACAGATACGACCAGTACAAAATAATTTTCAAATGATTTTAAAATATATTTAGAGAATCGTAAAGTATTTTGCTAACCGCTATCAAGGCAAACCGTGATTTCATGGGTTTCACATTTATTTCTCTCAATTATAAGGTCGTCGACCTACCAAACAGTTCGCATATGTATAATTAAGTACTCTAGGTATAATATATTAAAATTTTAATTAATTTCGCCTGGTCCATTTCGTGATTAAACTTTTTTATACGTTCAGAAACTAATGCTATAATTATTGCATAATGCATATCGGTCATTATTTTAATTTTAATATTTAATATATTCTGAGAATATTATTAATATTTTAACCATGAAAATATATTTCTAGTAAGTACCATACAAATATGCTAGAGTACACGCACGTTCAAAGTAAACAATAAACCGCAATTCCTCAAATAATGAAAGTACATTATATATAATTTTAATATCACTAATTGATGCGAATTCGTTTATAATACATTTTTTAAGAAGCATAAAAAATTGCATCAACAAATTTACATCAAGATCGTTAATCCGAAACACGATTATTCCCTGCTATAGCAAAATGCGCGAGCTCACAAAGAAAGCAAAGAAAAGACAAAAAAAGGATCGTCCAAAACAAGCGCATCCAACGCTTCTTATTCCCGGCGCCGTCCTCCAACCTAGCCACGAATTTAATCTTAATAGCAGCCTTCACGATAACTCCCTTTTTAATTCCCGACTTAATTTCGCCTCGCCTCCCTGTATACAGTAAGGTAGTATCCCGCAGATAAAGCTCGAGCTCCGAACGAACTCTCGCCACAGAGAAAGCGACCGCGTGAGAGAGAGAGAGAGAGAGAGAGAGAGAGAGAGAGAGAGAGAGAGAGAGAGAGATAGATATAGATAGAAAGAGGCAGCCAGCCGGTGTATTCCTTTGTGGAGGCTATTGCTAAAGTGCGTTCGACGTCCTGCAGCTCGTTCGTTCGCTCTCTCTTTTTTCCCCTATCCCCCTCTCTCTCTCTTCCATTCCTTGTTCCCTCGTTTCTTCCGGGAATAAAGCGGCATCAAACGAAGCTGCACGTCTGGCCGCTTGATTACAGAGATCTGAGTTCAAATCGATCAGCGCTGTTTGCTCTCGCTTCGGCCTTCCTCTCTCTCTATACCCGCGCAGCTTCCTCCTCGCCCTCCGCAGTCTCGGCTTCGGCTTCCACCTCCTCCTGCTGCTGGTGCTGCTTCTCCGCATTCCCTCGGTCCAACATGCGACTCGACAGACGAGCGCCCGGTCTCCCTCTCTCTCTCTCTCTCTGTCTGTCTGTCTGTCTTTCTCACTCTATATATACGTGCTACCGAGGAAGTACGTGAAATCAAACTTTAAAGCCCGGCCCGGCTGGCCTCTCTCCCCCTTGTCGATTTATCCGCTGCTGCGTTGAATAATTGACGAGTGAGGTCAGCCAACCTTAGGCGATTTTCTTATATAACGCCCGAAAGCCAATGCAGACGATGGCTATCGCGTGCGCGTATAGACCTTCCATGGGCGTAGGTCGGTAGTTTTATTTTTCCCCCTGCGTAATTTTGCGATGCCTTGTTTCAATCTGTCTGAGGTAGATGATGTTTTTTTACCCGCGTTCCGTTCGATTGTATGCTGTATTTTGGCGTGATTAAGCAGCTTTTGTTTAGTTTTGCATTTTTTTCGCGAGTGTAACGAACAAAGTTCTGATTCGCAGTATCGCGATTGAAGATTTTTAGAGCGGAAATTTACGGACTCTGCTGTTTGTATAGTTCTATTTTTATAGAGAAATAATAGAAGTAAATATTTGAAAGAAGTAAGAAAAATTTAGGCGATTCATTGTTGAGCCAGCGTTAATTGGTTTTTTATTATGTATAATATAAATAAATGCGAGTGTATGAACGAACATTGAAATAATTTAAAAAACCGCTGCCAATTCATTGGTATTTAGCTTCCTCAAACTAAATACATTTTTCCAATGTGAATTTCTTTATTCTAACACATACATTTTAAATTGCTATATCTATTTCTAATTAATAGATCAAAAAATGTGTTTTTTTTATTATAGATTGTTTATCAAAAGATAAATTATAAAAATTATAAGCTTATTATCATAAATTGCATTATTAATTTAAAAATATCGTAATATAAAAAATCGTTATAAGACAAAAACTAATAGATGAATCTTTAATTTCTTTTTCTCATTTCGTATCTTTATAAAATAAGAAATAGAAATTCGTTTGTCTAATAAAGTAATGACCGCGACATTCTCGAGATGTAAGCAATCAAAATTAAAGAATCGCTGCCAATTCATTGGCACTTAGGTTCCTCAAACTAAATACAGTTTTCCAATATGAATTTTTTTATTCTAATACATACATTTTAAATTGCTATATCTATTTCTAATTAATAGATCAAAAAATGTGTTTTTTTATTATTGATTGTTTATCAAAAGATAAATTATAAAAAATTATAAGCTTATTATCATAAATTGCTTTATTAATTTAAAAATATCGTTAAGTAAAAAATCGTTATAAGAAAAAAACTAATCTTAAGCGAATTTCATCCTGACACAATTTTTCCCCACTCCACAGGCATAACCCTGGACAACTGCGGGATGTGATTAGGTAGAATAATATAAAAGTATGGAAAAAGAACTATGAGACATTTGCTATGCCAAACGCTGCATACATACAAAAAAAATTTACCTTATTGATATTCGAAAATCGTAAACTAAAAAAAGGTTTTAAAAAAACGAGTCGATGAATTTTTAAATATATTTTTAATTTCGAATCTTCATCAAATAACGAAAAAATTAGCCCTGTTTGGTAAAAAATGACCATGCCATTCTCGACATATACTCGGTGAAAAGGAAATTTTAAAGGAAAACATAAGCTCAAATATCTCGAAATATAAAAGTCGTTGTGATCTCGGCTTAGAACTAGTTTGAGAGATACTAAAGAGTTACCGTTTTGGATAGTTTCAGATCAAATGCTGCTGATTTACTCCAGAATTTGCTACCAAATATAAAATCAATTTCTTTTATAAAAACATTTTTCTCTCTTCAAAAGAAAAAAATAAAGCCTCAAAAAAATTACAGAATATTCATCTCTATATTCTAATCATCTCAATTTTTTTCAGTAATTTTCCTTGTTATATTTCACAGATATAACCGTTTAAAAAAAATTACGATTTCCTAGTGGGATAAGATAGGTAATTGTATGTTCTTTCAAATACATTACGACTCAATCGATGATATTATCTCTATAATATCAAAAAACCTAAAAAACTAAAACTCAAAAATCGACAAACCTGTAAGAACCAAAACACGTCAAAAATTTAAAAAAAATTTTTTGAGTACCGTCCTTAAAGAAAAACAAAATAATGAGCCCCGAAACATTAATTTCCACCGTGTATATTCAGAGTAAAGTTGATCCAAATCCATACATACACAAACACACACACACATACACACACACACACACACGCGCGCACGCGCACACACACGCACCTACATACACACACACAAACACACACACACACACACACACATGCACATACACACACATACACACAAACGCACACACCCATACAGACAGTTTTTAAAAATAGTGTATTTTGATTCCTTATGTCTCAAAACATGTTTCTATAATTATTTTAGCATAACTTTTTTTTACCATCACAAAGCTTCCGCCTAGAGGAAAAAAAGAATAAAGAATTATTGAGATAAATGGTTGAAATTATTACCAGAACAAATATTAATAAAACATTTGTATACAAATTGCAAGAGATTATAAATGATGATGAAATGTTAATTTTTAATAAGCTCATTCATCATATTTGACTTATCAATAATATATATTAAATTTCAGATCTCCAAGCAATTACTTATTTAGTCCAATATTTAACGTTTATATTTTATAATATAAATTATATTATTGACATACTCGATTTTGTTGCAATATAAATATGGAATTCGCACAGATAATTTATATATATATATATATATATATATATATATATATATATATATATATATATATATATATATATATATATATATATATATATATATATATGGAATCATTTCCCTGTTGGAACATTTCTTAAGAACACTATAAAGATTATTGAAATCATATTAAACATGAACGACAATGATTAACATTGGTATACACAATGAATTCATAACAGCCATTTCATCATAATTAAAATTTTATTAAAAATGAGAAAGAGTGTGCACTTAAAAATTGATATACTTCCTAGACGCTTAATTTATACTGAATACAGAGAAAATGTTTAAGTATATGTTATATATTATCATTAATTATTAATAATTTTTAATAATTGTTTTATATTATGTATATTATTATATTATATCATTATTATTACTATTACTGTTATTTTTTTATGTTACCTCTGCAAAATTCACATGAACTTCAACCTTAGACAATAACAACAAAAATAATACTGTTTATTCTAATAAACTATATAAATTACACTTAACATAACATATGATATTCGAAACATACAAATAACGATAATCAACATTAAAACAATAAATATTTTCGAAACTATTTGTCCTACTTTCGAAGCCATAAAACGCCGTCATAACGGGGCAATTACTTATCATAAATTATACGAAGGCCTCGTATATTTCAATTTTCGGTTTTATTTTGGAAATAAATTCCCGCGCATCGTGCATCACAACTGACAAGGACAAGAACATAATACCCTATACTATATTTACATTTACCTGCGAGCCGGTACAATGCGGAAGAAATTTCACCTCGCCCCCTCCCCCCCGTCGTAATTCGTGCGCGTAATCGTGCTTTTATAGGAATCAAAATTTTCTCATTTTTTCCCAGGCTCGGCAAGATAAACAGCGTCATATACCTTCGTTCGTCTTGGGCGCGCGGCGTGCGCAGCGCGCAGTTTACTCGTAAACGTTTAATGGACGAGGGTCAGAGGGACAAGCATTTTATGGCTCCTCTTCGCCACATCGTAGCTCTTCGCCACGAAGCACGACGCCGATAAATCCTGCAGTCAAAGGCTCGATCGATGCACATCTCCTGTCTGCTCCTTCTCTCTACCTGCTCTCGCCCTCTCTTCGCCCTTTCTCTCTCTATCTCTCCTTCTCTCTCGCTTTTTCTCTCTCCTTCTTTTCGTGCACGTCCTATCGTTAAAACAGCAGTTGTGCCTTATTAAATTTCGTTCGAGTGACATTTACACTCCAATGAATTTAGAGAGGGCTTTTCATACCGTTAAGTCGGCTCGTAAAAACTATTTCGAATTGAATTAATATACAATTTGCCAATTTCATTTCAGAATTCGAAAGATAAGATTACTTTTTTAAATATTTGAGAATATAATATGGAAAATTTTTTTTATGTATTTCTAGGTTATCAAGTTTAATATATGAAAAAGGTTTAAATGAATTTCATTTTTAATATATTATAATAAAGAATACAATTCTTAATGTTTAATTTTGAAGTTTCGTAGATTCATAGTTTCATATCGTTGTTTAATTTTTAAAACAGCTAATTTAAAACAATAAGAATGAAACAATGAATGAAGAAATAAAAACTAGTTAGAAGCTGCCAATATAATATGTTGAATAATTGACATATTATATAAAGTTTTATAAAGTTATAGGTACATTTTTTAATTGATTTTTAGTTTACATCTGAGGTCTCTTGTAGGGCATATATGTCCTACTTCTTACAAAATTCATATCTTCCGCAAAAAACGTATTATTATCTTTTACAGCTTACTTTAAACGTGAATGCAAGAACTATTTCAGAAGACATGAGCATATTTGTAAGTTTTATCCGTTGATATATACATTTACTCAAATATCAGCAAATGGATTTTTGAAATAACTATAATTAAGGAGGATGCCCAATTTCCCATAGATGTCCATGCTGCCCCCTGTATTACATTAATAAAGGACCTATAAAAATGATATTATGAGCATGAAGAATTTGTGAAATGTAAACGTGACATCAATGGTCCTTATGAAGACTACCACATTACGGATTCCTCAAAAACACATTCTGAAATTCTCTAAGATAATAATAGATTTCGTCTGAGCTTTTTAAAATTGTTAACTTTAGTTTATGATTTTTAGAGAAATCTGAAATGTGTTAGTCTTTATAAGGGGCATCCATATGAGCATGGAAATTTTGTAAAATATAAACATGATTTGAGCATGAAGAATTTGTAAAATGTAAACATGATATAAGCATTTGTAAAGTAAAACCATTAAAGAAGTGAATTTTTTAAATGTTTACAACTAAATGTCTGATTAAATATTGATTTTTTCACTTATTTGATCGAATTTGACCAACTTCTAATTATTTTTTAATTTTCATATTCTTACAAGCTCTAAACACTAAAGTTAGCTTTGTAAGTTCTCCTGCATTCCCCTGCTTACAAGGAGAGTGTCAGACCTTCGGGTCACGGTTTATTATGAAAGGAGGATGTCCATGCAGCCCCCTTGAGGAAACGTATGAAACCAACACCATTGTTTAAATCTCGTTTAGATATGAATTTAAAAAAAATTAACGACCCCCTCTAAGTGCGGGGTAAGCTATAAAAAATAATATCTAAGGATTAATGCCATTTAAAGCAATGTATAAAGTATAACCATACTCGGGAATTTCTACTTAACTTTCCCCACACCTTAGGGGGTTAATTTTTTTTTTCAAAATTTATGTTTTGATGAGCTCTGACAAATGGTATTGATTATATACATTCTCCTCTAAGGTCTCAATCTCAGTAGCGCGTACCGGACGGGTACCCGTGCATAAGCGTCACGAAACCGACCTAATAAGAAGTTTTTTACATTCAATGAGATTTTATTTGATTAACATTTAATAAAACATTGTTTCAGTCAAAGTTTAAAGTCACTTAAATTACTTATTAATAATAATTATATAATTTACAATATTATATAGGCTTGCACACGGGTACCCGTGCAGTACGCGCTGTTGAGAATGAACCCTAACAGATCAGATATTATAAATCCGTGAGCATTCTCCTTTGGGGATCGTATTCTAGTACCTTAAAATGAAGCCCAGTACCCATAGTTTTATAAATTTAATCTGGATAAAATTCATGAGTGTATAAAAATATACTATGTTCAATATTTTCGTTAGATTGTAGCATCAGTTAAAATTTCTATCTATCGCTCCTAAATATCTATATTAACTGAATCGCCTACCCTCTTAAATCACCCTACCAACCATTAAAAACGAACACTTCAACAAAACAGCACAAATGCACAACGAAGCGCAGAACACAATTCCCTTTCACCGACCAGCACACGACATGTTCCTGTAAACCTAGTGTACGTGCTACTTTCTCGCGTCCGACTACATATTGCGCCGCGTCACTTGCCTCCTCCACCACCTCCTCGTTCATCTCTCCCCCATCCCCAGCTCCCTTAGCCGCAAGCTCATCGCCCACATGTACACACACACACAGCCACTCATCCCACGTAAATTCTTCTCCGGCGCTCCGCAGAAACATAAATAACCATTACGCATGTTCGGAATCGCGCGCCCCGAGACAGCGCGCGATCGCGCACGTACACGTGTGCGCACACCGAGGGGATGACGTTTTCAACACTCGTCGTGTCGCGCGCTCAGACCTTCTTATTGCGATCGTGCCTTCTCGCCGTGGGGAGGAGAGGGGGGCTGCTTTCCCATGATTTATCGCCGAGATATAGGCGCGCGCAACGCTGCACAGCTCCAGCTCCATTGCTCTACTCCGCCGCCACGTATAGGTATGTGTGTTATGCACACACGTGTGCGTGCCCGCGTGGATTATGTCGCGCGAGCGGCAGAAGAAGAGAGGAACGCCGCGGCCGCGGCCCTGTGTGCCCAGGGAATGTGCTATATGTATATAACTGGGTTTGTGTCTCTCTCTCTCTCTCTCGCTCTGGGCTGTCTCAATAACGCGAGCGCGGAATGCAAATATTAAAGTTTCAAATCGAATAACCGCGCGCGGCGGTCTCGCTGCTGCTGCACAGAACGAGCCATCGAAAATTGATGCGCAGACCTGGATATAGTCGCGGGTATTGCGCCAAGTTTGATTCGCGCATTATTCGTCGTTTCTACCAGTGTTTTGTTTCGGTCTTTTTTTTTTTGCTCGGTGTGCCCTGCACTTGGATTGGATTATTCAATTTACTTTAACAAAAAATGAAATGGAAGATTCGTTGGGCGTGGGATGCGACCGAGAAGATTAAAATTTAACCATGGAATGTTGTTTTATTTTTATAAAGAAGGAAGCCAAATTTGCAGTATAAACTTTTAAGATCATACTGGATGTAATCTTTGAACTAAAATTAAATAAAAAGGGAAATGAAAACTATTTTACTCCAAGTAATTTTCGATTACGTTATAATATTTTATCTATTAAATATATATTTCAACCGAAAAAGACTTTTTATTCTTTATTTATATTATAATAACTACTACAAACGCCTCTTGTCGCTACTGATATTATAACAATCGACCAAAGAACTGAAAAGAGTGATGTACGAGTTTGCTTTTTTAAAAACAACATTTCATTTTAGAACTGTATAGGATAAATGACCCCTCTACTGATAATTTACGAATACAAACTGATTTTTATTAATTTTTTTTGTTTGTTTCACAGTTCACGAAATTGTTAATTATTTACTTACTTTAATGTTACGCAACATTTCATCCACGAATTACCATATTTATTCTTAGATGAATGCAAAAAATAATGCCATAAATTAATTAAAATAATATCAGTTGTTATGTAATTATTATTAAAAATAGGGTATTAAGTACGAGTATATTTGCTGATGATTATAAAGAGAGCGAGACAGAAGATTATCATATCATATGATCGCCATACGCAGAGAAGCGACAAAAGATCGCAATTTCCGCGTGCACAGATATAAATATTTAATTAGTGCAGTTGAAGTTACGACGACTATTGTAATATTTACTATTGAATATCAAAATGTATTAAAAAATTATAATATTAATTACTAAATTATTATTAAATTGAGAAGCATTCAAAATAAATCGTAGTTCATTTAAAAATAAATTGCGTAGTGAAGTAAATAAGGCACTAATAAATTATAACTAAAAAAATGGACTTATTAAAATTAAATGTAAAACTTAATCATCCTCTGTAAACCAAAACGAAAGCTATTTTATATGCCAACTGCATATAAAATTAAAAATGATAGTCTGTTAAAATGATAAATTTTGCTTACAAATATTTATTCAAAACCTTTAAATTTTAAAAAGAAATTTTCTGACAAACATCACACCATAACGTGTCGTTACAACATTAAACAAGAAAAAAGAAAAATATAGGTGAAACAACTCAATTGCTGACGAACAAGAGCCGAGCTTTTTTCCTCTCGTTTTTTGCCTCGGCAATGAATGACGTTGACGAGTGTGGCTAGCCGGTTTAATCATTCAGCGGACGGCGAACAAGTGTGTGTACTTTGTATCGGCCTATGTCTGTTTCAAAGATTTATGGAGCGTCAGTGAAAATTGGAAAATACCGTTTTTTTTCTTTGTTGGGATAAAAGACACTAGAAATTTTAATTGTGGGCAATGTAAACATTCGTACACGATGAAAAAGCGCGCTTTCTATCTTCAATTTTTATCTTGCATTATCTTGTATTGTCTGTAAAGCATATATAATGCTGTAATCACGACATATGCGTAAAACATTATATATGTCTGCTAATTAAATACTTAAGGTATTATTCAAATCAATGCAACAATTTGCGTAAATATGTCTCTTTGTTTTACTGTATTATTCATGAGCTGATTGCTGTCTAATTTGTTATATAGAATATTGAAAAGTTTCATTAATATTAATTTATTAGTTAATAATTTCGGATAATCAATCGATTCTAAATATTCCTCATAGAATTCTCATGGTTATCAAGAAATCCGGCAATTCATTCTGAATACAAATAAACACTGAAACCCTTAAAAGCAATACGAGACTGCTAAAGCACTCGAGCCTGTTTGCGAATACATTAGTGTTCGCAGGCAAATGAAATCTCAGCGGGAAAACACGACCCTAAAAAGGTAGCCAAATTAAAAGCACGACTTACGAGACGAGAGGAGGATACTCCTGGTGGACCATTGTTTCCGCCGGCGTCGAAAACAAAATCAACACTGGCTGTCCTCCCCTGCCCTGCCCGTCCACCCTCCGGTATTGACAAACTCCATCGCTGAATTTACCCTGGCTTGGTCAAATACTTAAAAAAGAAGAGAGAAGAAAGACAAAGAAAGGAAGCAAGAGAGAGAGTGGGAGGCGAAGAAGGAAAAGCTACCTTGTATACACACAGGCGCACGGACAGAGACAGAGGAGGAGGAAGAGCTTTGTGATTCTTTGCTAAATAAAGCAGCGATTCCACGACTTTTATCACGGCGAAGAATAAAGAAAACGACTGCAGCAGCAGCAGCAACAGTAGCGGCCCGCCGATCGCTCTCCCGGGGATAACTACGGGATCGGACTTGGTAATGGGAGAAACGCGAGCGAGAGGAAAGATGTACGTAAGTCTATCAAAACGAAATGGGACGCCGCGGCGTTCTCAAGAAAAACGGAAGTTCCGCGTACGGCGTGTAGAAGAGAGAGAGAGAGAGGGAGAGAACAGCAGGAGATAAACGCCCCGAAGAAGTTTGCAGGAGTCTATACGTATACATATCTGTATAGAGCTGTATTTGTGTATATACTGGCGAGCAGAGCACCGTACGTTTAACGCAGCTGTGCACCACTGGCTTTCACTCCTGCCAACTTGTTAATTCTTTCATGGCCATACAGCGTTTCTTTTATTTTTCGGATAAATGCAGGGGAACACAGAAGTGCATTTCTAAAGATTTCAGTTCTGAATTTTATAAATCATTTTGTTGAATGGGACATTGAAAATGAAATACATATTATATTTTTTAAACTAAATTTTGTAAATAAAACCTTATTCTTTATGATGTTAGACCGAAATTCCTCACTACATCTATATCACAAAGTTGTTAAAAATATATGAATTGAACCATACTTCGTTAAGATCGAATATATATATATATATATATATATATATATATATATATATATATATATATATATATATATTATTTTATTACAAAATATACAAAACCGCCAAAAGTGATTATTCTTTGAAATGTTAATTTATTTTAAACTTTTAACTAAGGATTAGAAATTTACGCAAGTTATAGAAAATAACGTATTATTAGGCGTACCAATACTCATCCAGATACCTCAATGTACTTTTAAAAAATCTATTTGTTGATTAGTAAAGGTAACTTTCTTATTTTCAATTTTATAATACTTGATTTAAAAAGTCCATAATAGGGTATTTTTCATGTCTAATTCATTTGAACTAATGAAAATATTTGTATTTGTTCTCATTTTCATTATTTAGAACAGTTTAGTGAATTCGATACGTAGGTCAGAAGATGCTATTTCAGTAGCATATTTGTTGTTTCTGCTTAAAAATGTAAATCTTCCATTATCTCTGATGTCAATATTTGTCGACATATTTATGAAAAAGCACGTAAAAGAAAATATTTTCATGTGCAAAATATTTATCAGAACTCTTGTATATCCTACAATAGTATACATATATATGTACATGCTATAGAAAATACTAACCCCTGCAGGAACTTGACCTTTTAAAAAAGCAGAAAAATAGTACGTTCCTGAAATCCCGGATTTTTCCTGAGGGATTAAGAGGTGCATACACTTTTTAAAAGATTATATTATATCCGTGAAATTATTTTTCATGCAACTATGGGGATACTGAATATAAATTCTTTTTATATAATGAAGACTCTATGTGAATAATTTTGCTCTATATTTTTTTGTATATGTACTCATAATCTTATGTTAACCACGTAGGCATTATCAATGTCCTTTTATGTATCAAGGGATTAAAGTCTAATGGATGTTTTAAACGAAGTCACACTTTTGAAAACAACATATGTTGGTAAGCATATTAGCTAACTTAAATGTTTAACATTGTCCTGTCTCAAAATAATGCATTTTTATAAATAAATAATTTTAAATTCGTAATAAATAAACATATGGTCCTACCTATATATTGTACTTGCTAAACAACTGAATTCCTACTAAATTCGTTGGTGTCCTTAAAAACTGACTAGTGTCACACAGCAACTTCTCAGTTGTTGATAATAATTGCGAATCAGAATCATATTCCACTATCAGTATTCTATTTTTTTTCTCAAACACACGTTAATGCGCCACCATGTACATGCAGCGGTGTGAATTCCACCGGTTAATCTCCCGGAGAAAGAGGTCCCCTCCTCGCATAAACATCGCCCGTGTAAATTTCCGGTAAGTATACCCTCTTGCTCGCCGAGAAGCGAGGGTTGGCACCCGCTGGTCGTTAGTTGAGTCGGGACCGGCGGTAGGTAGGAATACAGAGACCGTCCGAAGGGGCGTCGAGAAAGGCGAGCGTGAGAACAAAAGTTGTCCGAGAGGAAGAGAGAGAGAGAAAGTCGGAAAACGCAGCTTCGTACGAGACTCGTCCAGGGTTGCGTTTTCCTTTCCTCCCTCTCGCTCTCGTCTTCTCCCGCGCTCTACGCGAGCTATCTCCCCGGTGCACTTGCCGCGCGCGGCGTATTTGCCCTCGCGCGGCTTTGCACGCTCCGTGGACGAGGCGCGCAACAGCGCGAAAAACCATCGCGCGCAGAGGCGAGAGTAAGTGGAAGAAGGCAGAGCGATACAAACCAGGTTGAAAGTTAATTTTGCTCTGCGTCATCGTACACCAGGATTGCGCGTGCTTCAAATGTGAATTACACTATGTCGTAGCATACAATATATTTGAGTAATGTAAACATTTCGAAAGAATGCTGAAATCGAAACTAAATATTTAGTTTCGAATGGGATTGTACCGCTATACAGATATACTGGTACTATTTATTAACCATAAACTTTTGATGGCTGTATTTTTAACATGCGATGGCTAGCTATTCATTTCACATCATACAAGTGTATATGCATTATTTATAGCATTATTAACGATTAAGTCTATTAATAAGATAATTTTTGATATACTAAGTAGGTTAAAGAAAAAATTGTCCTACATATAATACTTCGATAAGTGCTGCTCCGGAGACTCTCTTTAAAAATGGTTTTGTTCAACAGACATGTATATATTGAGATGTCTCCGAGGTCTGCTTTCGTTATGAAAATACTCATATTTTATTACAGTAAACTTTAATAGAAAATGAATAATACAAGGGTAGTTCGATAAGTAACTTGGTGCAGGTATTAAAAGGAGGCGACGGCGACATATGTGTATGTGGTTTTGAAGCTTGCTCTCTTAGTATAAAATATCTATAGTTACAAGTCATTCTAACTTCGCGGGGATTATGTCGAAAAATAAAACAAATTAAACAACTCAGTTTTTTTTAAATTAATATCGAACCAAGTTACTTATCAAACCAACCTCGTATACAATAATGAATAATTTATATATCTTTAGAAATTTCTTAAAATTCATTGTGGATACTTTTAGAATTCTAATTCGAATACCAAAGCATTATTAATTATATCAAAGGCAAGCTGTCGAAGTAACTCCAATAATACTTAATCGTACAAAGTAAAAATCATAAAGTAAAATGCGCACGGTGATTTCGTAAGCAAGGAAATGCAATCGAACGTACAAAACTACTACTTATGATTAGGGATTCTCAAAATATGAAAATTAGAAAAAAATTTGACCCGAGGAAGTGAAAGGAAACTTTGAAAAATAGGGTCAAACTCAAAGTCGTAAAATCAGTGAAATAAATCAAGATTTGATCAGGCATTCTGTAATAAAAATATTTATAAAATCGCATTTTTCATATTTTTCACCTTAAAAAGCAGGAAATTGTTGTTTAAATGCTTAAAATTTTACGGTTTCTTCAAGCTCATATCAGTTTTATATATCTCCTACGAGCGTTTTACATGGAGTGGTATGGATGGGAATCCACGGTCGAGATGCCTAATTCCTTTGTGTAAACATTTGCATAAAGATTATTTTTATATAAAAAAACAACAAAAAATTAACGTTTTAATTCAATTTTTATTTTAGCAAATAGCATGTAATATCGGTATCTCCTTTTTCCAAAACAGGCTTACCATAAAATATTGTCGCACATTAAATATTGAAAACTTAGGGCTATATATATCTCCGCAAAGCAAATACACAGTTTCTTCAAATTTCAACTCTACAATTATAACGCTGTTGTACATACATAGTAAAGATTTGAGAAGATCCCGAAGCAAGTCAAATTTCACTACAAGCACCATAATGCCGAAAGACTTTTTTTTCACCCTTGTCTGAGCAAAGCAAACCTAAGCGAGAGGCAGATACCGGAGAGGCTCTCCAACGATAGTTAAGTTTCACCTCGTGGAACGCCCCGGGAAAAAAGAGCGAGAAATAGAGAAAAAGAGCGAGCGAGAGAGGGGAAGGCCGTTAAACGCGGCAATGGAGGATCAGCCCGCGCTGGCACTCACTCGACTGACTACTTTGTCGAAGGGGGTCGGCTGGAGGGGTACACAAGAGTAGCACGCGCGCGCGCGCGTCTTCCGGCGTATCGGACGGGGGGTCGGAGCGGAAGTGCAACAGTTGATTATCCTTCGGACGAAAGCTTTGTACCTCTTGTCTCTCCTCGCGCTTTTTACTCTCTTCTTCGGGAAGGCCGGTGCTGGAAGAGTTTTCTCGCTCTCCTCGGGAGTGGGGGAAATTTGCAAGTTTTGCTCTTTAATGGACGAGATGAAGAGGGTGTTTCGATATCGCGCGCTCTTTCTTGTTTGAATTGCTAATGATGGATTCTCCTTTTTTATTCTGCGAATTGTTTGCATACTGTTTTCGTGAGATTTGTAGCAAGGCTTTTATGCTTTCAAATATATCGGGGGTTTGGCTGTTTTGATATAGCGGGGCTTTGTCCTTCGCTGAAAGCGAATTCATGCAGTTCTTTAAGTAAATAATACCAATGGTTTAATACAATACAATATTTTCAATACGATTTTCTTTTTATTTATTATTATTTTATGTGGTTTATTTATTTTATCAGTTTGTTAATTATTATGATTTCGTTAGTTTTATTATTTATCGTTACCGTGTTTGTACTTTGACGACGGGGATCTCGGGTAGATTGTAAATAAAGCATTTAGTTGATTATTATGATTTTATAACTCATTTTGAAAATTAAGTCAGTGTAATCTTTATTATAAAATTCAGTTTCAAACAATCTCAGTTAACATATTGCCAGAGACAAGACTAAATATTTTAATACTTATTACACTACACATATTAAAAAAATATATATTTTACAAACTTTTGAAGAAAATTCAAATATTAAGTTTTGAAAACTTATAATTAACGATATAAGCTATTCACGCTGTTTGATTTAAAAAACGCAGCAATACAAGCATAATTATCGACTACATTATAAGTTAAATAATTTTAGTCATGAATTATTAGAACGTGTATATACGAGATAGAAAGAGAAAGTAAGCTAGACACAGAGAGCGAGAAATTCCCAAGAAGCAAGATACGGAACAAGCCAGATTTGAGTAGCTATACCGAGAGCGATCAGCTTCGAAATTGTTCATCGCTTGCGAGACCGCATCGCGCTCTTCGCACACGCCTCCAGCCGCATTCATGCAAAATGGCCGAGGAGCAGCCGAGCCAAGTGCATATATAAAACAGCGAGCCAAGGATATCGAGAACATTCTCCCTCCCCAACAGTAGCAGCAGCAGTCTCATCTCGCGTTTCCCCCATTTAATTTCTCGTTACGAGCGAATGCCCCCGTTATCTCGTTTCCGCTCGTTAACACTTTGTTGTTTCAATATGGCCCTACGCGGAAGAGGGAAAGAGAGAAAGAGAAAGGGCGCGTGCACATGCTGCTGCTGATCTGCGCGCGAGTGGCTATTAATGCCCCGCGTACTTTTTTTCTCTCTTTTCTTTCTTCGTTGTGGAACTTTTGTTTCGGAACCGGTGCGGGTTAAGGATTGTGTACGAGGAGCGCGCGATTAGCTCTGTGTGCAGTGTATGGTGCATGCGCGTGGCGAGATAGCTCAATGGAGTCGGAGTTTATTTTGAAGATTGTTGCGGTTGTTGTTGTTGTTGTTGTTGTTGTTGTTGTTGTTGTTGTTGTTGCCTTGGAAAGATGAAAGAAGGGAGATTGAAAGAAGTTGTAGTTCAGTTTCTTTTTGCATGTAGTAGGGATACGCTTTAAGTGATTCTCGCTTTAACTTTTATCAATAAATAACGCTTACTTTTTTTGCATGAGTGAAACTTGATTAGTGCTAAAAAATGAAGAGAAATATACCCCATTTATTGCAATTTGTTAAAGTAGCTTGAAGGTAGGTCTATAAACTGTATTAGGGTGTTATCTAGTACAATCTCATCCGTTATTAGTTAAATATGAAGTGTAATTAAGATACAATTAAACTAAAATATAAATTTTTTGTGTGGATTCAAAACGAATGATTATTGATGATATTTCTTTTTGCTATTATCCTATTCTGAAAGGCCATTTTGCAATATAAAACAGTAACTTGTTAGCGAAACGAAGTTATTATGCACCAAGATCACTCGCTAATGATTATTATTTTATATATCTGTGGGTTCCTAGAGAAACTACTTACTTTTTATGTTTTGGAGATATTAAGGTTCAAAGTTTTTATTTTCCATTTGAACTAATCTTTAAAATATTCATAAACAGTAGATATAGTCACTTATTTTCACTATCCTGATTTCTTGCATTTAGATCTGAAAAAATACTATAATATCAAAATCGCTTGAAACTCAATTTAAAAAAAATGGACTTTCATCATTTTTCCGATAATCCATAGATATACATAAAATTGGAAGATAATGAAATAAATATTATTTAAGAATAATCTTATTGTGGTATAAAGTTTCTCGAACTTCTAATTATTGATAGAAATTCTAAATATCACTATTTAAAATAACTATTACATATATAATAATACATTTTTTACGTCTTTCATGTACATAACAAGTTTAATGCAATAAAATCTCGATTAACCTCGATTGCAAAATGGATCAAATGCAAACCAATAGCGAAGTACGCATACACAAAGGACTCGCGATAATATGCTGAGCATATAATGAAAATAACATAGATGGAAAGAAATCCGCGGTCATCCACGAGCCTCGCTTACTGCGTGTAGCCATACGTAGTGAAACGAGAACCATTTCAGCGTATTCGCGGCAATGAAACGTTCGATTGCTTTGAAGTGCTCGCCGCGACACCCGACGCTCGCTCTCTCTTTCTCTTTATCGGCGCTGCTGCCGGCTTTAAAATTAAAAAACCGAACACGAGGAGAGAGAGAGAGAGAGAGAGAGACGCGGATAGGAATGAAGCTGTCCGTCGAAGTGCGTGTGAAAATTCACAAATCAACGTTTGTTCGTCTATCGGGCAAAGCGCTCGCGCGATTTTTCATGCAAGCACGCTCGACCGGGCACGAATGAAAAAAAAATATCGGTGCTGCCTCGCTGTACATGTGCCGTATACATTCTGGGTATTCCACGTCAAGTGGAGCACTCAAAAAATAGATATCTTTGGTGCTTCGAAGACCTGAAGTGATCCTTGTCGAAATTTTTAGTTGTACGGAAATTGTAAACCCTTTTATATCCACAGAGTACAAAATAAATCACTATATGCTTACATTTTATACATGAAAAATTTGGAAAGCTATTTTCGTACGAGTATTTTTTTATGCACTCAATTTAGTTTGCATTTAAGGAGCTCATTAATTACAAGCTCGTTAACTTCTGATAAATTAGCTCGTTAATAAATGATAGTACCCAATATTTTAATTTCGGACTTTATTTTTATTTGAAATTATTAATAAGAGGATTTAACATTTAAAAAACTTTTTTGGCAAAGATTTTAAAAAAAGTGTTCAGAATATTAAAATTTTTTTGGACGATTCTACATAGAATGCTCGATATTTATGGATGTACACGTATGTGTAACAGCCAGCATACTGGACCGGGCACATAACACAGTCGAAATCAGTGATGCGAGATATAATATAGGGGAATGGATGAGTCGACAGGACCGATATGACAGGAAGTGCGTATGTCGATTTTTTTTTCTCTATCTCCTGCTGATTTTATGTGATGGAATTTTCGAAAAATGCTCGAATTAGTTCTACATGATACTACAGCATGCATTTTTACTTTACAATACTTTTTTAAACTCTAGAGATAAACGTGCAAGTCAACCAAGAACCACTATTGAAAAATAAATATATCAACAAAGTTTAATTTAATATACTATTTAAATTCATCTTCATCAACCTCCTGTGCAATTATTACATTTTATATTAAATGGATTGATATTAAAATTTTAAATTAATAGTAATATACATTTAATATAATATTTTTCTGTATACATATGGTGTGTCCGATCAACCCAGACATTATCTACTGATTTGAATTTCTTTAAAAAAAATCTCCCGTGAATGAATCGTTTCTCTGAGAAATGTTCCTTTAAAATAATAGTATATTTTCCAAGAAAGGTAGAATACGAATTCCCTCGACGAAAGAAAACGAAACATTGTAGTAAACCAACAAAAATTGAAGTACACCCAAAGATCCAACCGCACATCGCGCTATCGGCAACCCTCATCCCCTAAAGACACCAGAAAAGAAGGCTCAAAAGCAATTCGCACACTCTACGTCAACACACGCGCGGAATGCACATTTGGAAATAAGGCAGGGCGCAAAGATATCGCGCGGAATCGCGTATCGCGTTTGGAGCTTGTTCCCAGCCGCGACAGAACATTCATTTCCCATGTGAACCATGGCTCACCTGGCGCCTGCATTCTCGCTCTCTATCGCACGTACACACACACACGCTCTCCGTGTCTCTAGTTTGCGCGCTTCTAGCCGTACCGCGGACCCGCACTCCGCGAGACTGCGCGCAGCGCACAATGTATACATACCGAAGCGGGCGCGAGCGCAATCTAGCTCTCGGCGCACGGCATATCCCTTACGCTTGCCGATAAATCATATACAGCGCGCGCAAGCCTTCCGCCGCCGCGCCGTTCTAATCCCGGAAGTGTCGTCATTGAAAGTGAGACAGAGAGATACAGGGAGAGGTGGAGTTCGGAGTTGCAGGGCTTGTAGGGAGAGTTTTGCGAGTGAGATTCGTTGTGGCGGTGTGTTGCGACAAATGTATAGGATGCTATAGCGGCGATATGGACTACCAAATTTGGCAGGCATTTTTTTATAAATTGCTTCGAATTCAGAACTTTTGATTATAAAAACGTAAATTACTTTTTGTATGTTAACATAATTTGTGTACATTTTTAAAATAATGTAGTTTCTTCGTAACGTTGTACTTTTAAAAAATTACAAGGGGTCTTGCGGAAAGCATTTTAAATAAACACAATACGTTTACGTATATGAGATATTCTCCGGAACCATGACATTTATGTACAAAATTCAAGTTAAATAACTTTCGTGTTGTCATAGTCTTGTTCTAGATGTGCGACATGTTGCTAGAGCAGGTTTTTTGTGAATCAGTATACCTAGAAACTTATAGGTCGAGATTTAAGATTCGAGATACACAGTGTTTTCAATATTGCAGATATAAATTTCAGAGATTAAATGTCGCTAATCTAACAAGCGTGAGCATTTGATAAAGCAATAAGATTTATGAAAGAATGACGGCACTGAAATTACTCCATTTAAAATTAAAATTACACTCTTACTCTTTTTGTACTGTTCAAACCATTTATATTTTTTTAATGAGCATACAAAAATATGTCGCAGATGGAATAAATAACTTATTAAGAGTTTGGTCAAATTCGGTCAAAATTCTAAAAATTTACAAAATTTGATTTAATGGAAGATTAACAGTTTAATTGCAATTTGCTTGAAATACATTTATTAGCTTCAAAAAGAACAATGTATCTAAATTTTATAGATTTTGTTAAAATTTTCGCAAAGTATTCTTCAAAATATTCTTAGAAAAAGGAAGAATTTTTCTTATTTATTAATACTCGATAAATACTTAGTGCTAAAAACATGGTATATATAAAAAAATTTATACTTTAAATTATGTTTTATTATTTTATGATTTAAGGAACTTATACGTATATATAAAAATGCATTATTACTTAAGAAGTTACATTCAAGATATTATATATCCAAATGTAAACGGTTACGGGAAATCATCTATAAGATAAGAGAAGATCTCTTGTATAAGATCAAGTACATATATTATTGCATTACTAGAGTTCATTTCTGGAAAAGAGATTTTACATGTTCCATTAACTATAATTAGTCATTTAAAAATTGATAAATGGCTAATGAAATTTATTAAATCATTTCAAAATCATAAACTTAAGAATTGTTAATTAACACAAAAATTAAACTTTATAACTAATAAATTGTCAAAAAAATTATTAAAATTTCTCTTTAATCCTCTTTATCATCCGAAAATTCAAATTTTACTAACTATAGTCTATTCTAAAAAATTATTTTGACATTTCCACTAGACGCCAGAAAAACTAGGCACTCAATGACCTTAAAACACGGAAATCGGGTGGACGAATGAATCAAGAAAACAATATGATCACTCGCATGTCAAGTATAGTGGAACGATTGATTTGCGAATCCATTGTCGCTTCTGAAATGGAAGAGTGGCTGGCTAAAGTGTCCGAAAAATGCATTTGATATGGTATGGGTAGAAGCAGACGCATTTTGATGCATGCACATGCGCATATATCACAAACAAATTTTCATCAGTTTGCCTACACAAATATGATTTTGGCCTCGCAACTTGCAATCGTTTTTGAGCGTTGTACATTTCATACACAATGGTAGAAAAACATGGACGCTCTGATGAGAATTGGAAACAAACCGATGCACTATAATACCTATGCAGACAAAGACGGAAACATCGAGTAGGTGCAACATAAAAACATAAAAAATTCTCTGAGAGCGAGAGAGAGAGAGACGTGGAAAACAAGAAATAGAAGGAAGTCGCGGAGAGAGAGAGACAGAGAAAATTCCTGTACACAGCGAGATAAATAAACAGGCGAACACAGACGGCGAAGGAGAAAGCGAGGCAAGTATAGAGAGATAGCTAGGGACAGAGAGAAAGCACATGCACCGGCGGGGGGATAAATAAAGAGTGAACTGGAAAGGGAGAGCGAGCAGGGAGAGAAAGCGTGATCGAGGGGGAGAGGGTGGGGAGTGAGATACAGTAGCCAGCCGCGTCCGAGTATCAATAGACAATGGCCTATTGATACAGTGGCGCTGGGTGCCGATGAGAGCTGACATGCGGCCATCCCCTCGGGCGCAACAGCGGCCGCCGTCGCCGCTGCTTCTCCCCCTCCCCCTTATATTATGTGTATCGATATAATTGAATCCGCCGCAACACACGTACACCTGTGCGTATACGCGAGTGCTATATATACATGTACATATATATATACGCGTACATGCAGCGTGTTTGCGCATGACACGGACAAGAGAGAAATATAAATAACCGACTGATGGGCGCGCGCTCGTTCCTGGCATAGCCGCGAGTTATACGCGCGGAAACGTGTTTTTCGGTGCCGCGTCAAGTGCGAGTGACTCTCTCTCACTCTCTCTCATTTTCGGTACTGGAGAACGAGGGTGAGTGTTCGCCGCCCGCAACATTACAGCTTCCAGGCCGCAGCACGGACCGCATTTTTTAGTTTTTATTTTTCGTGCGCTTTTTTTTAAAAACCTTTTTGCCCCGTTCCTTTTTTGCTTTGTTGGTTGGCTGTTTCTTTTTATCGAGAACGCGCTTCGGGGCGGTTTTAGTCCCTCCTGGCGGACCTTGCTTTGTTTTTCTGGATTTTTTGTTTTTAATGTTTTATACTCCGAGGGGTGTATTTTTCATTGTGCGCGGAGCGCGCGGCCTGCACGTGACTGTGGCCACTTGATTTTTCGCTTGTTTTGGGCGCGGGGAAAATGAAACGTTGCATTTTGTTAATTTTCATTGCTGAAAAGTCGCGTGGGAAGTGTTGGATGAAAAGGAATGCGGCAGCTGCGACTGAGATTGGAATAGCCGATTAAGCGAGATGCGTGGGAACAAGAATGCGTGAGCATGTTGATTGGATTGATTGTAGTTTTGTGTATAATGTTTAGAGTGATATTGCTGTTATATCTAGATAGATAAATTTTTATATTTGTCAATTGAAGTATGATTAAACCAGTTTTATTTATTAAGTCAAAACGCGCAGTACCTATCAAAAGTTGAATAATCGTGCGAGCTCGCTGTCACCGTTTTGTACGATTCACGTTGTTTTAACATGTTTACTTGGAATTATTAGATTAATTGATGACTTTTAGTGAAGGATCAGCAATTTATGGTCTTCTTATCACTTTATTCGATAATTGCGTTACTCGCACACAGGGATCTTATCTCGTTGCAAACGCATCGCAATATCGATCGGTTAGAGCTCTTTTCTTGTAGTTCTTTTCGAACACTTGTAAATATTTATAATCATACTCTACACATGACCCACCATGAATTTTGAAAGCATGGAAGTGAACGTAAGCTACTGTTATTATGCAATGCATTTACATACTGCACTCTGGCATGTTTATTTTAATAAAATACAGAATTAAAATATTTATTTATAATCAATGCCTCAGCTTTAACATTTTAGTTTATATCAATTCTACCATATATTATTTTACTAAATTATATGCACACCTTCATTACTTAAAAACATAAATATCCTGTTTAAAGTACATTACTATATCACGTTTATGTGAAATACAGTATATAAACCGCTAATGTATCAATATAAAATGGCATTTGTCCATTTATCAATTTCGATAGCTTGGTTCATTCAATTAAAATGATATAATAAAGAGATATTGAATTTGATATCTGTAAAATAGAAATATCAATTACAGTTTTTACAATGCTTTTTTTTATTACACTGAAACAAAATAATAGGTTATCCCAACTCGACAGTCAAGCAATATCTGCCATAGTCAGTCAAGTACAGGTAGTCAAGTTGCAGCTAATTGAGAGCCAAGTAACATCTGCTTGGACGCGTCATACTATTAAGCAGAATCTACTTGGAGTCAAGTAGAACTTACCGAACTTTTGAGCAAAAGTAGCTTGACACGTATAAAAGTAGATACTGCTTGGGTTCACAAAGCTGATATTGCTTTTTATTTTTTTCAATGTAGTATATTATCGCACATATACTTCATCGTAGATTTACATACCTACAAAAAACAATTGGAAATTTGTTTTTGACCAACATATACGTTTTATAGTACGAACAATAACAGCCACGTCAACGATATTATATACTCTTATAAAGTCTTCTCATGAACTCCAGTAACGCAGTATAAAAATCAATCATAAAAAATACTAATATCATCAACCACCACAACACAAGATCCTCTTAAAACACCGACAAATGCCAAGTCAAACTGCAAGCATAATTCACCCTCAATCATAGTACCGAAGCATCTCCGAATCACTTCGAAAGCGGCGAATGCCGGTTCAGCGCTCGTTCCTACCGCTGGCCGAGCAAACGTTTTAGCCCAGCGTTCCTACGACTTCCGGCTCGCGGGGATATATATAGATCCGAGCACGATGAGTTCGGCGGGAGCTTCGGGCACGTCGAGAGCTCGCCGATTCCTCAACTTCCGCAGCAGCGGCAGCAACAGCGGCGGAATTTGCTCGCGGACGATGATCGCTGCGGGTGAGAGGCTCGCTCGGCTGTTTACCCGCGAGACTCGGGTGTATGCTCGTACATATAGACCACTGCCGTACGTGGGATATCCCTTGGGCGAGTCGAATTCAAACGTGCGATCGTTTGATTAACGAGGAGGATGGTGGAGTTCGCAGGGAAGGTGGGGAAGATACGATGCGCTTTTGCGGATGGGTTGCATGGGGAATGCTATTTTTGATGCTCAGGAATGTGGCGAGCACTATTGGTAGTTTATAAAGAATGGATGCTGGGATTTTGTAGCATACAACGAAATATACTGTAGGGTTTTAATGTGGGTCATTATTATCAATTCATACACACATTTTTAAAATCTTTATTAAATAATATTTGAAGTTATTGAGAATAATATGTTTATTTTAAGTAAAATAAGGCTGTATGGTAAAAGTTGTTGGCGAAAACCACAATAACATTTATGAACCAAAAAATTTAATAATGTCTTTGCCAGTAATATCAAAATAAGTTAGCTGAAACTATTAATTTTTGTTCAACTATGGGTTTTTTAAAAATAATAAATATTTTTTGATTAAAAATTGTTAAAAACAGTGCAAATTTGTTAATAAAATCATTTAACATGATCTTTGTCATGGATATTTACAAAGTATTTCAGCTAATTAATGTTGAGAATGCTTCAAAGAATGTATCCTAAAAGTTTCATCAAGATCGATTATTTTGGTATGCGCCAACAACAGTTTGAAGATTGAAAACTTAAATAATTAAAAATACGTTACTATAAATTTACCAAACTTTATTATGTGGGCTACTCAGTACTCGAAAATATCCCTGTAAGCTAATAATAATAATAATAATAATAATAATAATAATAATAATAATAATAATAATAATAATAATAATAATAATAATAACAATAATAATAACAATAATAATAATAATAATAATAATAATAATAATAATAATAATAATATTATATAATAATACTAATAATATATGATTAATATCACTAATCATGTGATTCTAAGTTTCTAACAATTTTTATTTTTACCATTCATTGTTACAAAATGGTCGAGATTGAAGTTTTGGATAGAAAATAAAATGATAAATTATCTGAAGTTTTAATAAAATTATCTCCTATATTCGTATTTTAAGAGATAAATCATTTATCTCAGATTTATTTATTTTTTAAGAGTTACTATATTCAAAAATTTAGTACTGATTAGCAATCTTTTGTTTCTGGCTCAAAAAATACTGTCAACCCACATTTGAGCACTGACTTGAAGTCGATCATCATAACTTAATCAACATTTATTCAGCGCAGCACGTTCTCATTCGATTAAAGTGAGTATTTAAAAAACATCAATACTAGTACAATAATCTTATAAACTCGAGCTATAATATAAAATCTTGCTTTCGGGAAATCGAGCTAATAAGTGTTCCTACTTTTATCTTCATTGGTGATACTTTTATTCAATTTTAAGTTGACCTTTTTCTATTTTAATTTTTCAAAAAGTGTGTAGTCGCAAGCTTTTCCATGCACTATATCTTTTTTAATTCTAAACATATTGTAAGAAATCAAACAATTCACAAAGCTCACTAAATTTGAACCAATGAAAGGTATGTCACATTCACTTATTTAATGAAAGCGAGAGTTGTACATAGCGTAGTGGCACGGAGGTAGAGCTATATAGATAGATAGAAGGAGAGTGCGAAGAATGCCATTTTATCTGTAAGGATTATGTACTGTTAGGAAAACGTTTTGTCAAAACCGAATCAATAAAATCATATTATGTAAAATTGTACTGCAGCAGGTTTGTCAACATTCAGTGAGTACTATTTAAAATAGTGCGGCGTCTAACCTATTTTATTCATCCCGAGTCACATGTACCCACCTCACCGTAGAACTTGAGCTCACTTATTAATCATTAATATTAAATAAACTATATAATATAATTAAACAATTCGTGAGCTCAATAAAACTTACAAATACTTTATAATCAGAGAAACTAACAAACTACTAAACTAATAGCCGCATCAAATTTGATCGTCCGAGCTTAAAGGGTTAATCCCGTTCAACGTCAGCCCGAAATTGCACAATCGCCACAACTTCATCTTTACGGCTCGTATACATAAAGGCTTTGTCGCGCGATATTTTGTCGCATGTTCGGCTACAAAGACTAGAGGCGTTGCTCGCAGGCACTTAGGCAATCAAGACCTATCTTGCACTGTTATCATAACGCTATCGCGTCGTATACGTTGGTGTATCATTTTGTCTCTCTTTCTCTCTCTCTCTCTCTCTCTCTCTCTCTCTCTCTCTCTCTCTCTCTCTCTTCTCTCTCTCACACACACACACACACATATACACTCACTCGAGACATTGTCGACGAAGGTGCCTATTACGTGCGTCTCGCGCGGATCGATATATTCCTGTCTCCAGCACCCTTATGTGACTCGAGCAATTGCGCTTCTGTACAAGCACATTTGCTCTCTAGCCGAGTCTCTCCCACTCTCGTTATTCCTCATAAGCTCGAGAGAGAGAGAGAGAGAGAGTGTTGGTACTAGCCTAATACTCTGCACAAATTGGCCCAAAGCTGTTATACTCCGTTCCACCTTGGATTTTCCATTAGATAGAGCTAGTTTTAAATAAGTAATGGTAGCAGGAAGGGATTAGTCATTTTAATTTCGACAAATTGTTTTAGACAAAGAGTTGTATGATATAGACAAGCTTTGCATGTAAGATTGTATAATATAGATAATAGATTAATCTTTAAAATAATTTTAAAAAGTATTTGATCTTACAGCAATAAATTTTTCAAATTTAGGAGAAAATTTTTTAATTATGTAATCTGTTTATGTAGTTTTATTTTTCATCGCATTGCTCGTTAATGTCGTGGATACATAAAGATATAAAATATTGTTCTCAAAATTATGCTTGTAAAAGTAACCAGCGTTGCAGGCTTTTTATTTATGTCCCTCATCAGAGCAAAAATTATGACTAACACTAATATACAAATTTCATGCTATCATTTGATCGCGGAAATAATTTAACATGATACTTCGATAACATCACATTTTTATAATAGCGTCGGTAATAATTTTTATCCTGATAAGGGATGTAATTAAAACGTCACAGAAAATGGGTATTTTTATACGGCCAAATACAGTAGATCATAAAGATCAACTGCGATAGTTTTCTATTTTCTAATGGTTCAATGACGTACGATCACATATAATATTAAACGATATGTACGCTATATATCCGATATAATTAAGGATTATTGTATTAATTTTATAGAGTTGTCTATACAATTAAAATAAAAAAAATCTGAATCTCAAGAGACATAATTACGTCATGATAGCTTATAAGAAGATTTTTATCTTAAATCAAAAAGTCAAAAATCTAAGGTCATATAGTTTCTTCGTCGTAAGTTGTACATAATTCTTTAAAGCCCTTATATTAGGATTTTACACTAAAGTTTATTCACTCACAGGAAGAAGTATGTAGTAACAAAAAATAAAGTTGAACTACTTAATATGCAATGCTTTTTATACTTGACTCTACAGTCATTAGTACGTTAATAATACGTTTGTTTATTTTTAGTGCTTAAATGTGTCGATAAAAGTGTATCTGAGGTTAACTTCAAAAGGTCGACAAACAGGTCTAGTCGAAACGTTGCCAATAAATAACATGAATGAATAAATATTCATTTTGTTGAATGTCTTACTGAACTAATATAAACCAACTTTTCTAAATATTTCATGCATTCATTTTTTAAAAGGATGAAACTAATAAGAAGCTTTGATTAAACTTGCAGTTAACATTCTCATCCAATATTGTCTATCTTTGCTACATCGTACTGTACACCCAACGTTTAAAATAACTTTGAATATGGCCGGGATATTTCAGTACGTGTAACCTGGGTTTACGCAAGATTTACATACCTCCTAATACCTAACCTTTCGAAATCCCAGTTAACACACAGTGAAACGCCCCACCATATACAAAGTTATTTTGACCATTGGGTGTACTGGACTGATACCAATAGTTAAAAAATTCATGTACATTTATACTCTATGTCATTTATCCAACGCCTAGGTTACATTAAAACTGCATTTCTTAGTAATTACACTCCTCAAACTGTTACATTGAAGTAAGACTACCAACCTATCACTAGCTTGGTATTGCATACAATACTTCGTTCATAAATATAAGAGATATATAATTCATAGGAAAATTCATAAAGTTTAAATCAAACGTACGAAACTGTCCCGACTAATAACACATACCATGAAATACACATGCACCCAGCTTCCTATCCCACAACAAAGCTTACTTTACAACCCATAGCTACAATCAAGCTCCAATCCCTCGCGAAATTCCACAAATTATTCGACCTCGCCGTCTCAATCTCCAAACTCTTCCTTCCCGCTCGACCGCATCCTGCACATTTCCGGGATTAAAATCGCGCCCTCGCCTTCGCCGTGCATCAAAATTTAAATTTGACACACGCCAGTCCCGTCCGCATCGCGCTGTCGCGCGCACGCACGCACGCGTATACACACGCGGCGGGGTACACACAGAGTATGCACGTGTATATATATATATGTATACGGGCCAGGAGTCCGTGCGGTCTCTCCCTATACGTCGCGGTCAGCCCCCCGGGGAAATGCCGAGTACTTCTAATCAAGACGGTCCACGGCGGCGGCCGCTGACGCACACCGGGGATTAAAGCTGGAGCAAGCCGCTCGTATAGTCGACTCGTCCAGGCCGCAATAAAAACGCCCGGGCCCGGACGATTGAATAAATAATTGAGAAATTTGATTACGCGGGAAAAGCGAGCATTAGGTATCGAACGGTGGGGATGTACGCGTGGTTTACTCAACGGAACTTCAAATTTGAATTGTTTAAAGCCTTTGTATTGTTGCGGTAAAAGGGTGCGCGGCTTGAGGCAGAAATGCGTTGTCTAAATATTGCGAGCGTTAGAGTGGTAGACGTTGTAACTGGACATTTTACGTTAACGGTTTATTAGAGAGAATGTAATATTGTGATATTTATACCTTAGTTGTAAAATTAAATACGTTTTCAAGTGAAAGAAAGTAAATGTGCACACAATTTTTTCGCGGTAAGGAAAAATTATGGTTTTGAATATTCAAGGTTTTTGCTTATTACTACGAAACTTACAAGTTGCTTCTTAAAAACTTTCAGAAGTTGAAATAAAAATGCCTTTCGTCGACAATAGCGCAGACTGAAGAACACTGAACTTAAATCATATGATTACCATGCCATTACAAAGTTTCGAAACAATACTTCGTATACTTTTCTTCTACATTTTGAATGATTAAATTGTTAATTTTACATCACGTTATCAAATTAATTAGAACCCTATTTTAAATTATAATTAAACTTGAATTAAAAATTAAAAATATCGATGTGTTACGCGTTTTTATAAAATATATAAAAGTACATATACTACTAATATGTAAATGAAATGTTGTAATGATAATAGTATGTTAATTTATTGTATTGTAGTTTTTATAAGTCATCGAATAAATAAATCACATACAAATTTTTTAATAAAAATAATTTATTAATGACAAATGATTTAATCCGAAATAAACCTAATTTCTTGTGGTCATCTGACACCCGCGAAATTAGTTAGTCAAACTACTCTTCTCAGTACTCTGCACTAATCCATCTCTCTTGGCCTAGCAGTACATACTAGATCTCAACTTCACACTTTAAAATATTCAGAATTGGATACTCACTCTGAAAACTTTGGTAAGCGTGCTATTTAAGTAAAAATGAATACTAAAATATTACTTCAGCTTCGGATCAAATCGGTCCAAATAAAGTCCTAAAAATACGTAATTGCCGACACATTTACAAACCCAAAGAAATGATCAAACTTATCAATCCGATTTCGAGAGCTATTTCCACCGGTGCAGTCTCACCTAATAATTATATTATCTATCACAGCTCAGCTAAAAATTATGCCAACAAAAATAGCTTCATCCCCTTATCAAGAGTTCATCATCGATCTCGTTACGAGAAATTAAGGACAAGCCAAAAATTTGTCGAGACGATTGCAAAAATTCGATACAGACTATAAGATAGGGATCAATCGTCGACATACAAAGCTCAAGCCCCCTAACGAACAAAAGCTCATACGAGGTATATATATATAGCACGCACGTCGAATCGTGCATTGACGCCGTTTCCCCCCTGCGACTGGTGGCACAGTACGACCTTGAACATAAAATTCCTCCAGCCGTGCTGCGGTGTTGCTCTCTCTCGCGCGCGCGCGCGTTAACTCGTAACTCGTATCGTTGCCTTCCTCCTCCCCCACACTTACCCTCTTCCTGCCTCGATCAGGGGTAATTCGCGTGATAATTTCTCTACTTCTCTCCCTCTCTCTCTCTCTCTCTCTGTCTCTCTCTCTCTCCACGGGACTTGAGAAATGGGGAATCGATTTTCTTGAGTGGAAGAGTAATCGTCGAAGGGCTCGGGGGATCTGTAGCTGTAGGAGTTAGGGAGACTCTTTCTCTCTCTCTTTCTCTCTGTCTCTCTCTCTCTCTCCCTCTCTCTCTGTTATACGTACAACGCTACAGCTACAGGGGAACCGCGTAAACGTGTATGTGCTATAAGGTAGGCCACGCGCACGCGAGCGCCTCGCCATAAATTTTAAGTATGTATCGGCGTAATAAAGAATGGCGCTAACGAGCTGCGGATAACATCTGAGCGCGCGCGTATAATGCCGCTGTGGAGCGCTCTCGTTCTCTCTCTCTCTCTCCCTCTCTGTCCCTCTCTCTCTGAGCTATCTGTTTATGTACAGGGGTTATAACGTCGGTCTCTTTCTGGAGCGCTGGCACGCCGAGCTGTATGTATAACTCGTCGCTCCACGCGCGCGGCTCATTAAAGTTTGAGTGCCGACAGACGCGACTGCTGCGTCGGTAGAAGTTTTTTTCTTTGCCTTTTCGGAGCCGCGTCCTTTTTTACCTTCTCGGAGCAGCAGACGCCCACTCGCGTGTGTATTTTTCGAGTTGTCTTGTCGAGATAAGGCGCGCTTGATGGCCGTAAATGATCTTTTTAACGTCGTGTTCCTGTCGCGCGATAGTCACGGAATGCGGAGCAAAAACGAGAGACTTTTCTTTTCTGTTATTTCTTTTTCGATCCTCGTGATTTCTTTTCCGTTTTTTATTGGACACGAGCGAGTTTATTTAGTTTTCATATCGGAATAATATAGAGCACATTAATGGCTTGTTAACAGATTGTGCTATTTTTGTTGGACAACGATATTCAATAAAAAATTATTTAGAACAGAATTTATTTAAGAAATGTGTGAAGTATAATAGACATTCTTTAAATATATTTCTCTTTATATAAATGAAGGAACTATTTGGTGAAATTAGATTTAACTTCGGTTCGTTCACTAAGATATACTTTAGAAATTACTGTTGGATAAATTATAAAATAAATTTTGGATGAAACACTTTGCTTACAACTTTAGAAAATTACTGTAATAGAATATATGAGAGGATTCAGAGAAAAAGAAAATTGAGCGACAAACCTTTGAAGTAAAGTGAAGAAGTGGGAGAAATGTGACGAGAGATGAATAATTGCCGAAACTAAGGACTCGATCGCGACACACCACAGTGTGAAGAGGAAGTACGTTTTTCTCGCTCGCGGCGCGAGCCGTTGGCTCGCTCGCAATCCTCTACACTTCAATTACTTCATCAGCGCAGAAGCTGAATAATTTCTTTGCCTCATAAAACCGCATGAATCCGAGGGACGGATTCATGTTAACGCAGATCTGCTGTCTACATCACCCTAAATTTTGGGTATTAATATCAAGTTAATCTACTAATATTCATCGTCGAAGAAAGGAAGAAAGAAGATTTGTATGCGTAGTATGTGTGAGTTAACGTTCCTCTGTTTATTTGTAAAGTACATGTACTAATATATGGTCTATTTTTTAATCGTAATCCACGACCCATTTGTTGATATTTATTAATACACTTATTTATTTCCTTTAATATAAATAAGTATCATTTATTTATTTCCCAGTCATCTTACCAATTTTTACCCTACATTACGTAAATAGAAAATAAATTATAACAGCCTCTTATTACGATATTCATCTAACAGAGCTAATTGTGTATTCATTAATATTAACTGATGTAAGTAAAATATGATAATTATAAAGTTATGTTGAAATTTGAAATAAAGATAAGTATCTACCCTTTCAGTGATTAATATACTTCTTCGTACTTGCTTAAAATATTTAATCTTATAATTATAATCATCATCTTGACGATTATATCTAATTTAGTGACAGAAACAATAATTCTTAACAATTTCATCAAAGTATTTATAAACTGTCTGAAAATTTAATGCCATAATTCAACTTACCAAATTATGAAACAATACTTGAAAATCGATATAATCTTACCTGAAAATAAAAATAGTTTGTTATTCAAATATAAACTAATTTCAGAGTATATTGCAATATGTGTTATGTTACAAAATAATATTCGATTCATAAAAATAATCAATGCTAATAAACAACCGTGTTAGCAATGAAATGACTGTTATGTCAGATCATTGTTAAATATTGGACGTAAATGCATATGCATGGAAAACATATATTTTTAAAAAACATATAACATATATTTTGTTACATGGCTTTTAAAGTATCAAATTGAATGAACATTTTAATTTTAAAATGGTTTAAGTAGAAAATAAAAAATTTCTTGTTCAAATTGATGGTCAAATGAAAAAATTATAAATTGATATTAAAACAAAAATTAGGAATATATATAGTAAAAATTTTAATTTTACTTTTCATTTATAAATTCAATTCGACCATCTCCAATAGCTGGATTAAGTTTGTTATTTCATATTTTTATAGAACAAAATATATAATCGTACAGATTTCACAAATTAAAAAATAATTTAACAGAATTTAAAATCCACAATATTATACAAATAATAAAATTTTACTTAAGAATTAAACTTAACCGCTGAATATATTATTAACTGGAAAAAGTTGAAAGAATAGTAAGATAGAGAACTTAGATATATTAAAATAATATCATAAATATTTGTTATAATAATGAAAGGAAACTCTAGATTCCTCTCTACGCTGTCAAAGATATCTCCATCACAACTATCCAGAACGAATCATAGCAAATCACGGGTTCTAAGCTTTTCCGATATTGCGTGCAACTGCCATCTTGCGGACAATCACTCTGCAGTCTCACCCCTGCAAGCACTTGGGAGTTAACCTCTCTATAACTCGGGCCCAGCTATCTAGAAAGATGGTCCACTTCACTGGACCCCCACGAGAACCAAGTTCTGAACTCCATCTTCCATCACCAATGCACCTTGAGCTCGTAAATGGGAAATTATACTTGAGATATATCTGCTTAATCTCTTGCTACTATGTGCCTTACTATAGAAAAGCTGCTGTCAGAATGCACATACGAAGTATCGTACGTAACCCAATGAAAGATAATTAATTAACTTTTTAAATATTTTCACAATAGATATTTACTTACAATCATCTCGATTGAGCTGGGGAATAATCATTGATAACAATAAATACTCTCGTTGTCATAAGAAAAACAAAATAACTATATTTTGAACCTTAACTGTCACTAAGGTCGACCCAATTTACAAATAAAATGACGTGGTAATCAAAGAAAGTGAACGACCGTAAATTGAATGACTTTCATTTCCTCTCTTGAGATACTTCAAGATGATAAAAGAACATATTTTAAACATAGGCTTTTCATAAAATGTTAATTTGCAGACAAAGATAATAAATAATTTTAGAGAATCATTCGGGTCAGAACCGACACAACACGATATTGCGTATTTCCATTAGTGACCACATCCTACCATAGATTAATTTAGATGTCAATAAAAAAATTAGCATATCTTTGATATTAATTCGAAGCAGCGAGACAAAAATAATAATTTATTTATTTGAAGTTGAATTAAACTAGGAGTATAAGAAAAATATCTAAAACAGTACATAGAATAAGTTCAAATAGTAGTTTTTTTAATACGTTTCATAATTTTATTTAATATATTCCAGCCAGCCATTTTTATCATTCATATTTTGACTCTTGTACCTCTCCGTGTAGAGGTTCTCTTTATTAATAACAATAAAATGTGTAATTTTTATTATTTATAATACTCAGTAAAGGTCTTTGCACGAAAATATAATATTATCAAATATATAAAGGAACAAAAAGTAAGTAAGTAAGTATAACTGGTGTTTTCTTTTACCAACCTTAACAACATAGTCTTTTAAAAGTTATAAATATTCTCTACTGATTAACTACTACTTGTACTTTATATTTATATCTGTCCCTTTTTTCGTACAAAAGCCTTATGACTTGCTTTATTGAAACTGGGAGGTATCTCATCGCCTCCGACTCTAGTTGATAAAGATTAGAGCCCTTTTAACTCCAGTCGTAGATTTCACCGCCTGGTCACACGATAGCCATATAGATCATCGCAGTTAATTTAAATTACAAATGTAGCCCTGCCCCGTGCTCGACCTTTCGTGCACCGCAATACTATCGATGAATCCATCTATAGTTGTAGGCGGATATATATAGACATAGAGACGTACTTGAAACCGATGGCGAAGTAATGAGTTGATTAAAATTCACGAGGCGCCTTTTTTTCGCGCCCCAACGATTTCATCGTTGAACTTTACTTTTCACTTTCGCCGGAATCAATTTCCCCCCGTGTTTCTATTCGCGAGCGAGCGAACGCGTGCGCGTCGGCATCCGCATTTTCATCGGCCCGGCTCGCTCTATGAATTCCATTTAGACGAGCCCCCCCCCCCCCGCAACAGCTATCTCCACTATCAGCCTCGAATAAATGAATAAAAGAAGATTCGTGGCGCAAATAATATGGTTTTGCGCTTTTTGATATTTAAAGAATTTTTGTTGTCTTTTTCGGTGGCCGGTAGAACGTTTTTATTTATTCAAAGGCATTTTGTGTATATTTAAACACGGAATTCGAGCTTTCAAACGGAGTTAATACAATGTAAATAATAAAACACAATTCTTTAGTGATATTGGCTACGTGTACATCACTAGTGCCACCGCGGATTTGCGGCAAGCTTGAAAACTGCTGCAGATTTGCTCATAAACATTGGATTATGTGGAAAATTATACAAAATATTTTTTTTATAAATAACTATCATTTTGAACGCCTGCAAACTTAGTTTGTGTCATGCAGGTAATGAATAACATGAAGGAAATTCACAGGCTTATTGTTTTTTCCATTGTTTATTTTTAAAGTTTACTTACATTTTAGAAAAGCATTTTTTATATTAATTCTTTAAGTCCGAAGCATAAAAATTGTCGTAAAAAATTCTGAAAACTTTCAGGGTAACAATTGGGCCTTGGATTTAATTTCTTAGTTTTCTCAGTTCCTTGGCGATTCGACCCGATAGACATATTCATTTAACATAATTTCAAGTTTATCACAAGAAAATTTGAGATAAAGAAAATAGTACCGGGGTTTTTGTGGACCCACAAACACTTAGAGGGTTCACAGTGTTTTTGTAAATGTTTTGCATACTTTCACATAGAATTAAGTGTTAGTTGTTTGCACTACGATGATTTCCCAACAAGCGTCAGAACGGCATTCGAACTTTTGCTGCTATTGTAAATCTGCGGTTACATGAAACCTAACCTTGCTTAAGCAGTTGGCGTCACTGATAACGTTTGGGCGAAGAAAGTTCGAAAAGTTTTCGAACAGACCATGTACTATCAAGAAGTTCCAAAAATACAAGTTTGCCTTTGAAAGCGCTATTCTAGGTAGAGAACTAAATACAGTGAAAGCATCCCTAATCGGTACTTATACCTCCGAGACTCGACCGTCGGTGGTCGGGGAACGAGAAGGAGAATAACTGGAATGTAACAATGTCGCAACTAAGCTTCAGCGGAACTGTGCAGTAAAACTTGTCGTATTAATGTATTGTTCCTTTATGTCTGAAAGCATCATTCGCAACTAGGATTAACTTTTGATAATTATTAATTTTGCATTCAGTAAAGTAGGAAAATCTTTTTGGCGTAGAACTGCGAATTCTATTATTAAATTATTTACATTTACTATGAACATCTCATTAAATATCATAATTGCAACATTAAAATGTTCTACATAAAGAGAACAATGCAATCGTATAATAAATTTAGTGGCTGCGCGGTAAAACTGTGTAATTCATGAAATGAGAAAAATCATTTACAGAAAAATGAGAAAAAATAATGAGAAATTATGAGAGATTCATAATGAAACAACCTAATATAAGCTTAAAGTACTCATCTTGGTATGTATTACAGAATAAACGAATAGTAAAAAAAGAGTTTAAAATATAGCTATAGTTAATAAAAATGAATTTGTCACGTTGTAACTTTAACCAAATATCGAGCCGGCTTCTTATTATTAGACAGATTTTATTTTAACAAGCAAGTTCTTTTAATGTATCGGAATTATATGTACATATTTATTTAAAACAAATATTTTTTGTGTATTTGAAATTGCTGGGTTAATTTATACCATTTCCAAAAGAAGGTAGGAACCCACGCCCCCTAATTTATTTGCACAGTTTTCTAAGTCATACACTCATACGTATATTTAATATACATAAATATAGTGTAACAAACAACGGAAGTAAAATTAGCGAGTAGCTAATGCTTTAATAGTTAAGTGTTTTAATGCTTTAGCAGCCAGTTTGCCATACAGTCTGGTCCCTCCATCACAATGCGCCTCAGGCAGTGGAAACTAATTCGTTTTACTCTCCGTTGCAGGGTGCAAACTGCAACAGCAGAAAGGTCTGCGTTCATTAATACGAACAGACGTAACGAAGAAGGGCTATACTACGGTATGAAACAAATGTGGTTATACAAAACAACGTAAATATACAGTAATTTAATACAATTTTATAAAATTTTCATTTCAACAATTTTTTAGGCTGCTGCTGTTTTAAACGTCTGAAAATTTGAACATAGGTCCATTATTGCTCAATGTCGAGTTAGTGAGTTTGAGTTTTATCTAAATACAAGTATTTTTATAATTGTAAATACTTATTAACTACTAGGTAGGTAAAAATCAAAGCGAGAAATTTGAATTCTTAATTGACTTTCGGACCCCCTTAAGTTATCTTTGAGCATAAACAACACGAACTTCCCTGGTAGAAAATTGACCATCATTTATGGCCTGTTCGCTATCTATTGACCAACTTCCGTGGTCAATTTGTAGCCAACATTTACGCCATAAGTTGACCATAATATGAGTAAAGATAAATGTACTATAACCTCAAATACATGTATAAAAGTTTAAATTCGAACAATGTTTTTTGGTTTAAACGAATTTGCAATATAAAATCTAGTTTACTGATGCGAGGAGATATATAAGCGAAGTTGCAGTATTCATACATTCTACAAATTTTAACTCTGATTCTATACGTAAAATATATGCCCATGATGTCTACTATAGTATAGTATAAGTATATGCGCACGCGAACGGCGTCGGGCGCTTAGGTGGTTTGCTCGCTAAAAGCATATAAGAACATAAGACGCAAGAATAACATTGATTAGTATATATATAGGTACACCAGAAATATACAGATACAAAAGAAATAAGTTTGTATTCATCTTATTTATCGTATATACAATAAACATAAACATAAGAATAACATTGATTGGTATATATATATACTATAAATTACACCACCTTTTGGCCATAAAACGTCGGCCATAAGCTGGGTTGTTGACCATAATATAGGCCATACATTGACCACACACCATAAAATTAGGCATTATATGGCGAATAGTTAGTCAACGTTTCTACCAGGGTTATTAAGAAACAAAAAGCTCCTACTTCTCATTTCAACTTCGCCTCCTTCACATTCCACTCCCGTACACTCCTCCAAAACTCTTATCCGTCAATTCTCCAAAAATCTTCGCACAACCCCGCTAATCTCTTCCGCCTCCCAAGTACAGACAACAGCGCATCAAAAGCAAGAGACTTTGACTTGTCGATTCGCGCAGCTGCGCGCGCGCCCAATTACTCACAGTCAGAAGTTCATCCAACTTTCGGATGATCCTCCTTACTGCGGCTCTCCCACCCCCCAACCCCCAGCCACAGCTAGAGAGGGTTAAGCTAATGCTCGCCTGCAGCATGCATCGCGGCTGCCGCCGCCGCGCGAGGCGTCGGTCCATTAACAGCGAGGTGTGCCGCCGCGCACGTACTTCGCTCGGACGAGCGAGCCCCGGCGTCGCTATTTCTCTTGCCACCCCAGCAGCAGCTTTTGCCAGAGCGAGAGATGCGTTGCTTGGCCTTGGCGCTCCGCGCTGATAAACTGCGAGAGAGAGAGGAGGAGGAGTTGAGCGCAGACTAAGACCGAGAGCCGAGATGAACGAAACTTGATAGAGGTAAGGAGTGGCCTTTTTTGAGGAGGGAAACTCTTGGCTATTTCTGGTACTTTTATACACCGAGTGAGTTTGAGAAGTGCACGGGATTCGGTGTAATTCGGGAGTTTTGTCGCAGCTGGTGGTGTTTAGAAGTGGAAGTGCACATTGAGTGATGAAAAGCTCTTGGAAATAAGAGAGAAAATATTGAAGGAGCAGAATAACGATGGTAAACAAAAATATATATTTGTATTTTAAGCTCTTTGGAGGCTGCAAACTGTTGGTTCATCTATCAACTATATACTGAGAAATTTTATTACAGAATTACGAAATCGTAGTTTTAAATCGTTTGTAAATGGAAGTAAACGATATAACTAATGACAGCCGTTTAAAAGTATCTAGAGAATAAAAATGATACATATATGTATATAATCTATTTTTTAATCTTATACTTATGTCATCGTAATCATTGTTTTTATTTTTAAAACGTATTAAAATACTGGTATTTCTGTACTTATTACAAAATTTTAACACCTAATATATTTACTTTTCAGCATCAATTTCAAGACTTGTTATCTTAGTGTTTAAAATTTAAGCCCCGTAGCTCACAGTTCGTATGTAAAATTGGAGTAACATTTTGATCTAGTTTCTCTGCCTGCAAATTCTATAACTTTTAGCTCTTAACTTTAACTTTTCGTCTTTCAACCTTCTAATTTTGTTAAAAATTAAAACACAAACTTTTGTATAAAATTCAAAAAGATATTTGTTAATTAAGGTAATGCGTGAATTTTAAATTTCATATTTTTTAGTGGATTGCGGAAAAAAGATAAAGTTGTACATAATTTGTTGAATTAAACGAAAATTAAAGTAGATATGGCAGTTTTAAATCACGTAACTTTTCAATTTTTTATTTTCAAGAAATGAAAGACGACCTAATTTTATCAATATCTTGTTCTTACTAACACTGAAAACATTTACTTTCAACATTCATGCACCATCGTATCTAATTACCATTCCAGAAATCTTCCCCGGCCGAAATCCCAAAAGAATTTCTTTCTCCCCTAATCTGAAAACAAAGCCAGCCAGGTGCGAGCGAAATCGTAGATAGCCGCATTCCCCGCGCGTTTTCGCCTGTATTATATAAAGCGCCTGCGCCGCGCCGCGCAGAAAGCGCAACACACCATACCAGAGCAGACAAAGGCGAGCGCAGCGCGAGGCAAGACGGCGAAACTCGTTTCGAGGGTCCTTTGCTTCGCGCAGCTCTCCCGCAGGAAATACCGCAGCGGTAGCAGCAGGTTCGCGCGCAAACCCCCTCCTCAAGAAACAATATAATGTGATTTAGTAGACCATTACTGCCGCACTGTACTTTCCGAGTAGCTATAGGCGCGCGCACCGAGAGCTCTCCTCTCTTATACACGCGAATAACAAGTCGAGCTCATCTTCTCCCCCCATAGCCCGCGGCGTCTTATACCCGCGCGCGTCTCATCTCGCTCGGTCTCTTTCTAAGCCCTTATCGTCCAGGTGGCTTCTTTTCGCGGCTCTATTCACGCGGTAGTTGAAGGGGGAAGGGGGGATAAGAGGCGCGAGGAGTGTTTGGATAAACGCGACGATGATGGCCCCAACTGACGAGGGCGAATCATCGCGCGCTCGAGAGTTTCTGAATACGAAATCGTTCGGGGGTACGTGTGCGCGTGCACGTGCGAGAATTTCGCGAAACGATAAGTGAAATAGAGCGAAATTGCATTTTGGGTTGGAGGTGCGTGGGAAGAAATGAAAGCTGTTTTTGGAAACGTATATATTGAGATGCTTATTTGCTGTCTCAATTTGTTAAAGGAGAGATATAGTACATTATGTAACAAGGGCAAAAAGGCGAATATTTTTCCCGCGGGTGAGTTTACTAATCATTTTTGCGGGCAAAAAGTGTAATTTTAGTCTCGCTTTTCAGGGAAAAAAGTGGTCATTTTCGTTCAGATGGGCATAAAAGATATTAACTGTCAATAATGTGGTTAAGACTGAGTTCAAATGTATGCACGATGTGTTAATCGTAAACGATAAGAATGTATTGGACTGAGTCCGAATCTATCTTAGTAATCAGTCGTATATATCGAGACAAGTGTCTTAGTAATTGAATAGTGATTTTCGAATCAATAGTTGGGTATAGGAACCATCGTTATATTTTTTTCTCCATGTAAAACCATTTGATTTTTAAAATAATATGAAATTTTATATTTACGATATAATTTTACTATTTTAAATCTCGTTATACTATTATAACGATGGTTTTCTACATCGATCATTTAGATTTAATAAAGATAAAATATACTTTTCAAATCACAAAGCCATGTTTCTTTACACACTCAGTTTAAATAAGATATAAAGCATCCGAATTAATCTAAAGTGAGTCATTCAATCCATTTTACTCAATTTGCGGCAACCCGGAAAAAATACCCAGGTAGCAATTAGTACCCGTGAAACAGCATTGCGAATAAGTCTTTTGCCTCTCTCCTCTTGAGCTTAAATCGACTGATCCGTTTCGATGAATGTCTAAAGTCGAACGAACTACGTCTAAAAGATCGACGAAAAGCAATTCGATAAGTAGACGCGCAATACGTTTCGATCGTTTTATAAAGGAAAAGCTCTTTAGGGAATTAGTGCTTTACGATACTGTGTAACTACGTAGAATAACATTTAAATGAGAAATGTTGCTTGAAAATACTTAAATACAGTTATTTGTTTACGAAACTCATTTATTTTTTATTTGGAGTATTGAACTTTTTGTAAAAGAAGGATAATAATAATAATTATAATTTTTAAATAATAATAATTTTTATTGTACAGAGGAAATTTTTCAAATAATTTTTAGAACAGGAATGTAATAAGTGTGTATACAAGCTTGATGAAAATTTGGACCACATTGATTGTCGAATATACCTAGCAATGTTTGTTCACTAGATTTGTTTATTATTTTTTTGGACTTTTATCGTATTTTTAAAGTGAATGAGAGATTACCTTAAAAACACATTTTTCTCTATGACAAATATGAGTGAAACTGGTTGATTCAAAATCATAGTTAGTAAACAATTTTTTAAAAATCTTCTTTATAATAGTTTCTTATTTTTTAAGAACATTTTTTATATTGTTAAAATATTAATTATAAATATAGTTTGTTGTAGCGTACCTCTTCTTTTTGTAATTTTATACAGTCCAGTATAACCCACGAAACACCGACAAGATTTAAGTTTTAACCTCATTTTAAAACAAAACAATAATATTCTTTCTAAAGTTGACTATCTTATGAAAATAATAAGTTGATATTCATCTTCATCTATAGACCTACACAGATATTATTTTACCCTTTCGCTGCGCCCATTTATTAATCGTCCATTTAAAGAAAGTTTGAACGTTTTCGGTTCCCAAAATGAAAGTTTGAACATGCCATTTCCAGTCCAATATCGGTTACACAGTCGCGCATTAGAACCTCGCTTATATTCTTAAATAACATCATCGTATTCTTAAATCTTTTTAAGCACACTCTTGTCTCACACATAATCACCATTTATTCTTTATAAATGTAACTCACGATACGAAACAAACCGCAACACCTTTAACAAAAACATTCTGCATTGCAACCACTGCGACGTCCACCTATACCCCCGACTTAAATCGAACCGAAACCCCCTTGCTACTAACAACGACGACGACAACGACGACGACGACTGCGGACCACTCGATAACTCCACCGCGACACACGACGATATACGTTCCGGACGATTAGCGCGATCGCGCGCGCGCGCAGCGACGAGCGGATACGCGCGCCGCGATCTTGTACCGGGCGAAGAGGAAGCGGCCCGCTGCAGGATGCATCGGTCGCCCGTAATCCTCGCCCCCCCCGGCCGCGATCCAGGTGCATCTGATATCAAGCCGCCGGACGCTTTTAATGGCGCGGCTGCGATTGCCACTGGGCAGGTCATCATTCTCCCTCGCGCGCGGTCTCGCTCCCTCTCTCGCACACACACACATAGCTGCTTGTCGAGTTCGGAAGACAGGGGTTAACAGGAAGTCGTAGACTAATGGCGGATCCCTACTTTATCGCTGCGTGTTTAGCTTAAATTCATTTCTTAAACAGTTTATTGGAGCTTTTATTATTTGTTCGTGTCGTGTTCTGATGTATTGTAGCGCTATTCTGTTGTGAACTTTTTATAATACATGATGTAATAATCCAAAATCAATGAAGAAATAGCTTTCAAGTTATATGAACTATGTGTAATGGTTAAACTTACTTTAGCTGTAACACTTGTAAATATAATTATGTAATTCAAACGCATTGCTCAATCAGTTGAAATTCTCCTCCGTAATTATGGATACAGGCAATGAGAAAATGTTATGCAACAACTCAATAAGTTAATGTCTAGTAAGGGCATTGCAATCTAAATGTTTTTTTCCGTTCCGCACTTTAGTCAAAAACAAAGATATATTATTTTAGTATGCGAAGGGAACACGCTATGATAAACTGGGGCCTATTATTTACCTATATATGGCATCAAAACATGATGGTTGAAACGTTCAATATCCCGTAAATGTAACAACGAAGACAACGACAAGAACTTAGAGATTGGTTTCTCGATTTTATTTCGTCGCGTGTTTTGTATGCGTGTATGAATGTTATTAGTTTTCAGCCGTTTGAAAAAAATTGAATGATAATAGCAGTTCTATTTTTGACTAATCGCCAGATAGATACCTTTTAAGTATTGCAAACTTACAGTTAACACTGTATTAACTAAAATATATGTATATCAAGGATATAAAGGAATCTTTTATCGTTGAAAAGTTTAATGACATGCAAACATAAACCACTGTTAAATCAATTTGTAATAAGCTTACATAAGTTTTCAATGGGTATATATTATAATGAATATTAAACTTTAGTAAATTAAATAATGCTGTACAAAAATTGCTATATTCTAACAAATCAACCATTTTTTCTTTACTTAAAGCAATGCTTCTTCGTACAAAGCTAAGCCAGCCTCTTTAATTACATATTAATTAATTTGAATATATTAGGCTTGTAAAATACTATAATTAATTATTTTTAAAACTAAAAGTACTTTCAATGGATATAGCAATACTTTGACGCTGAATAATCTTTGACTTAATGAGAGAAGTTCCAAGAATGAGTGGTTTGTGATAATCTGATAACGAAAGATTATTCAGGTGGATTTAGCTAGCGTACGTAAAGTATTCGTTAAAGTGAAAAAGTCTTTTAAGGATTGCAGCCCACGTAAACGTGGTATTCTGTATCATAAAAGCATAAGTTTTACATGAGTTTTGCTTGTAAACTACGTATTTATTAATGAATAATATATACCAATTTGGTCGTTTTGATCTCGAGAAAAACAGATGTCATTTACGAATTATAAATAATATTTTAGTTTTCCACAATAATTGAAAATATATGACTAGAAATTGAATTTATTAGCGTTCACATACAAACACCAACTCAATGCACACTTATATTCTTATGCCAGTTATAACCTTTTACGTAAGCGAGATCTACGCACAAGCTTTCCCGATTCAGAATGCTACGTAATACCGAATAATCTTGCGTTATCGAAAATAAGTATTTCTTTGCGAACTTCTTTCATTCAGTCAAATATTAATCAGTCGTCAAAACATTACCTTATCCATTCCAAGGCACTTTTAATTTTAAAAATAAATAATTACAGTAGTGTCACGGTGAAAAGGTCTTTACTCTTGTCTGCGTTACTAACGCTCGAATAACTCACAACTCTACCATGCATTCTGAGTTAGGAAATGAAATTAGAATAAATACTGGGTTCAATTTATTCTTTTAGAGAAAGAAAATGTTTTGCTTCGGAAATCTGGCGTCATACAACATCAAAAGGCCAAAGAATTGTCAAATCAATTTCACGATGAAAACATCTTGACAAGAAGCAGTGCCTACTTAGTAAAAATGCACGCAAAATCTGCACTTCCCGATGAAATAAAAGGCATCAATTTTTATTAAAAGTTACATAATTGACTCTACCTTATTGTATTTTTACATTGCGTGAAAAATCATAATCATTTTTTCCATGTGTATGTCTAAGGAAAATTTCTTGTTTAATCAAACATATTGGACATCATGATCCCACGACTCTCCAACTATTTAACGCAACCTAGCCATGCTAACAGAGAGTTTAATTTCGTTAACAATTAAAGTTTTGCTGCGTGTGACACTGATCGACGGATTAATTTAGTCGTAAATTGAAATTCGTTAACCTCAGCATCCATAATTTAATTATGCCTTTGGCATTTAAAGTATATATATTCGGTCCTAATTTTAAAATTTGTCTTGTACGTCGGTTCCTACAATTGCCGACGGTTGCACGAATAGCCCCGTTACATGATATTTTACTGATTCAAATGTATTAAAGATTCATTATATTAATATTGTAATATACGTAAAAGTAAAAAGGAATATAGAAAACTCATAACTAACTAAAAAGACTGATTTAACCTTATATATGTACACACACACTCACATACACAGACACACACTCACTCACACACATACACACACGCACACACACACACACACACACACACACACACACACACACACACACACACACACACACACACACACACACACACACACACACACACACACACACATATATATATATATATATATATATATATATGTTCTTGTTATCACAGTTGTGCAATGTACTTTCAGCAATACTAAAGATTTGAACTAACATTTTGCTACTCGATTGTGTAAAATATTTAAATTCGTTATTCGAGGATTGCAATCTTCTAACTATAGAATTAAATACGACATACATAGTTATACTACCTGCCGTATAAACAAACACGTAAAGATAAAACAACGAAGAACAAAAATACTCAAGATTAAAGGAAAACATTGAAATAGTTTCATACACCTAGAAGCTTTTTTCCAAGCGCACGAAAAATAAAACACAAAACAAACATTGTCATCTAATAAATATCTGCAGCGGCAGCGGCGATTCTCCGGTTCGTTCACCGAAGAGCGAGAGGCAGAAAAAAAATTAATCCCCCCCGTTCCCGTTCCCCGTGAAGGGTCGTTCTCCCGCTCTCGGCGCACTGCGCGGCCTTACAAAGTGCAACAATCACATCAGCGTTAAAGGGAAGCTCGGATCGCCATTTTTTATTCGCCGCTCGAGGATCAATTCCTCGCGTCGCTCGCCCTCCTACATCCCGCGCTCCTGCAACGTCCTATCTTAATTTCTGCTCTGCCAGTTCCTTCTCCGTGAATTACGCTTTTCTTCGACAAATAGCCGCACTTCGGGCCGCGCGGAAGCAGCAGCGCCAGCGCCTGAAGGTTAACCGAGCCGATGTAAAAGCCGAATCGTGATCTCTTGATTCGATCGAGCGTGAAAGGTCTCTATTATTGCTCGTGATTTGTCTTTGGGAGCGCGGCTCGGAACGAGCTGGGCCGATACGTTTTACGGCGCGACGCCGATGCCGCGAGAGAGAGAGAGAGAGACCCGAGCATTGACGCTATACTTGTATAGTTGTACTGTTCGTACGTTTGAGAATTTTAAAGAGTGGGGAGCTTTTTTTTGTCTATCTTGGGGGAATGCTTTGACGACCGAAATATGAGAGTATTTTCATAATTCATGTTTTGAATGACATAAATTATACGTTGATTAAAAATCTTTCGTAGCGTAAGGTGTTATGTATTACTAACCCTAATATTGATTGCTGATTAGCAGAAAAATTTGAAGATAACATACATTCAATTATTTCGTTTTTGCTTTTGCAATTATGACACGGCTAATGTCGAACAGGTTTTCTACTCTCGTATTGTAGTATGAAAGAAAGGTTGAGAGTGATTTTTTGTTTTTGTTTGTCATTTAAAAAAGAGAAAGGTAAGGTGGTGGTGGAATGGATGTCTTTTTGTAGGCTCGCCTAAAACAAAGAAGACACAACGAAATTCTTCATCAGCATGAATCTCGTTAATGCCTGAACTAGAGTGAATAATTTTTGTTGAAAATATACAAAATGACGAATTGAATACAAAATCTTATAATTCAAAATTTATTTTTAAACACCTGTTATTTCTGAAAGTAGAATTATTTAGTCTAGAACAGGTGGTAACATAACTCATAATGATTAATATTTTTATTTTATTTTTGTTTTAGGTAAGTAGTTAAAGTGATAATCTATTCCATCAGTAGACTACCTTTATTGGAGACGTTCTTTTTGAACCAAAAAATAACACACCCAAGAAAAGAGAAACATAGCTTATACATTTTTTCTCTTGGATGTACCTCCTGTTATTCTAAAGCGAAAATCCACATAATTTTTTGTTTCGTGATACAATAATAAGGTGAATAATTGTATAGCTGCTAAAAACACAAATAAAGATAAAAGTACATCTTTTATTTTAATTATATTTATTACATTGGCGTATGAACAAATAATAAGTACTCTAATTTAGTTTTAAATGTATATAAAAAATTATATATATAAAAGATATATAAGTATTGTATTTATATTGTTTTTATTTGTAGATCATTGATACGCATTGTCTAAATTAGAAACACTGTGCATTCTGTTGAACATTCAAATAAACTACTTTGAAAGTTGACAAAATTGGTTTCAACTATAGAAATATTATAAACTTCTCTGAAACTGCTGAGAAAATGATATCCACATGAATGCTATCTAACAGAAGTGTTTTTTTTTAATGAAAAGCAGAGAATCCCTCTACTAATTAAGAATGAAAATTTAATGACACACGCGAAAATAAATATAGAGAAGAGTAAATCTGAATAGTGACAGTAGTTTCAATTAAAAAATAATAAAGAGGTAATAAAATAACAAAAAGGTCTTTTCGATAAACTGGTAAGTATATACCCGGTTCATTTTCGTCAATTCTTCGACAACGCAACTACTGCAAAAGAAGCATTTTTATCAAATCTGCTTATAAATTGATGATTATTAGTATCTCCGTTTAACCAGAACATGTAAATTGAAAAGAAGTACGTACAATTTAACACTTACATTAAAAGTCTCTCACAAAATAGTCTCCTAAAAAAATCTACAACACTATAAATAAAAGGCAAAAAGTACATCGCGCAATTCCTATCTCCAAGAGGTGCTATATATACTCTAAACGCCCGAATTCGCCCTCATCTCGAGCGCATCTCTCCTCTCTCCTCCGCTCTATTTGTTCGCCCTCGGCTCAGTAGCCGCGTCCATCTCCCGACGAACTCGTACACCTCGTACCCCGAGACGAAAAATACGCGCCGCTGCAGAAGACGCGAGTCTCGCCGAACCACTGCAATCTCGAGCCGCGACTATACTGCAGCGCTGCACGGCGTCAGCGTATATGAAGGTGCCAATAAAAAACCGCTCCCCCCCCCGATTCTCTTACTCTCACACTTCCACCACCGGATTTCCACGGAAATTGTCGGCGGAAGTGTACACACGAGACGGCTCGGCGAGGAGGGGGTATCGGGAGCGATTGCCGAAAGAAAGAGGAGGAGGACGGGTGAAAAAAAATGCTCTCCCGGAGACAGAGGCGGCGGCACGCACAGCGGAATTGGAAAGGATCGCGCGCCCGCGCTCGAGGAAGAGAAGGCCGATGAGGTGCGAGAGAAAGGAGGCGAGGGCGCGAACGTATCCTCGGCATACTTTGCATATCCCCCGTGCGATTGATCTACTAAATCTGCGGAAGGAATTCCGTCCGGGCGCGCGCCTCTTCTCTGCGCCCGCTCCTTTTTACCAACGAGTCTCTCTCTCTCTGCTCTGCTCTGCTCTTAATTCTCTACGGCGGGTTCCTTCTTCTTTCGCTCAGCGATGCAGCCGCCGCCGGTCTTACAAAGGACTCTCCGAGGCGCTGTATACCGCGGCGCGCGAGCTATAGAGGCTTCGGGAATTTCCGATGCCGCGCGAATTTCCGAGATATCGCCGCGGCGCGATTCCACGCTGACGACCAGATTATGGCGGCGAGGGGTTCCTTATTGCTTTCGCGAGGGGAGGGGGTGGATCGTTTTTCATTTCTTTTTTTTTTTTTTGGGAGAATCGTGTTTACTCGGCGAAGGGTGCATCGAGCGCGCTCTCGGGGAAAATTCATTGGGATATGAATAATTTTGGACGAAAATCTTGTTTGCTTGACGATGTGTACATTGTACGTGCTCTAAAACGAAATTTGTTTGGAACATTAATCATTTTAGATACAAGTATTTCAGATATTGCAGCGTTATATTGTAAAAAGTGTTATTTTATTTTGTGTAAAAATAAGACGTTTATAAATTGAGGTCGAGTACTTTGCAAGTTATACCTTTCCTTATACTCGTGTATAGCTTTTCAAGAAAATATTGGTACTTTTTGCAGTTTTTAAGCTGAAACGTAAGCATGATATTGCAAAAAAGAATGTTGACAAAATTTTCTTTATGTTCTTCAATTTTCGTGACTATTTGCGAACCGCCATCAGTAGAAATTCTATGCGATTTCCGGGAAAATGGAGGTCGAATTCGACAACAATAGGATACGTTTTTTTTCACCAAAATTTGTCAAGTATTTCTTGGAAAAATATTTAGGTAAAAAACGAATAAAGATTATCAAGTATTGAAAAAGCAAATTGAACAAATGTTCTATTCTATCGTGGTATATTTAAACATATATACGATATATTGTCAAGAAGACAAATGCAAATGGTACTACTTTACATAAAATCATACAAAATATAAAAAATATAGCATTATTTTAAAAACTATACAGATCGTGAAAATTATTATCCAACAGAAAATTGAAAGCAAGTATAACCAAATATTTTAGAGAATTTTATCACCATTCTAAGTAGTATAACCCTGTATTGTGCTAGGCTTTACTGTCAAGCGATTAAACTGCTAATAATGTAATGATATTTATAAAAACGTAAAATATAATGAGAGGATTTAAAGTTATTGACAAAAAAGCATAGATTTATATAGCATTTAACTGATGTTCTGTTTTTGATGAATCCGAATAAAATGAAATTGAATTTATACAATTATTGTATTGATTTTCCTACTGCCGTCTATGAAAGTTTGAAAAAATATATATATGTTCTTTATTACCTACGTTTTAACAAAAGTTAATCTCGAAAGAATTTACTGAATTGGTAAAATTAAAATGTATAAACTTAACGCATATTATTATTATAATGATACATGCAAAAACGTAGTTAAAATCTGTTTTATTATATACTAGAACAAATTTTACTACGTGACTATAGTATTTATGGCGTATATATACGTAGGCTATCTATATTTTTATAATTATAAATAGTTGGATATTGTATTCTATATCAATTTTTTTATTGAAATGTCTATTATCGATTTAAATTATACGTGAAAATGCATTACTTAATTAAGCATGCTTCTTCTATATCCCACGTGTTAAATTCAATAATTTAGTCTTACTATATATATATTATCCAGCTAGTTTTGAATATTTGAGAAGTAAGTGTAACAGTTTCTCAAGCACATCCTAAACAGCGAACTTAGCACAAGCTGCATGACAGTTAAACGTATTACACGGAACACTCGCAAGCTTAATTAATAAAACAGACGTCGCAAACGCGCCTGGGATTTATCTCATTATACCCTTCTGAAGGGTCGGACCCCCCTAATTTCTTAATTATAGCTTAATTCGCAGCAGAGTCGCCACTTTCTCGAGCGCGAATAAACTTCTCCACTCAAAGGCGAGACACAGCAGAAGAAGGAAAAGACGAAGAGGAAGAAGCAAGAATCCTCGACGCAAGAGACGGGCAGAAAAGTCAAAAAGCGCGAGTGCTGCACTCGCAAGAAAGAAGGAGGCAGTAGCAGACAGTGCAGAACGAACGAGCTCTCCTCCAGCTGCACTTTGACCCTGTGCACCGTGTCGTCGAACGTTGTTGCGCTCGCGCGCGCGCACCGGCGATGTACACAGCTGCGCAAGCAGAGGAGAGGTGCAAGCTTTGGTCCCCCCAAGAGAGAAAGAGAGAGCGTCTTTTAATTTATCGCGCGTTGATTTAATTAAATTCCCGGAGCCGCGAAGCCGCGAAAGCCGTTTTTCTTAATTAACCGAGAACGGGCGAGAGAGAGAGAGAGAGCTAGAGAGAGAGCGAACGAAATGCGAGTAAACGGCTGGCCGAGTTCAGTTGCGCGGTGCCCCTTTGACTCGCTAAAGCTCGATTCTCTCTCCCCCTCCCTCTTTCTCTGTCGCGCTTTCTCTCTCCCCTACATTGCTGCTACTACTGCTGCTTTGTTTATTTCTTGGCTTTTCTTTCTTTTGCCTTTTCTCTATCCAGCGCACTTCCTCTCTTATGTCCTTTTTTTTTGTCTTTTATCCACTTGCGTGTACGTGTTTTCCCTGCCTTACCGGATTCCTTTCTCTGATGTATATACATTTATTTGCTGCGGAGGTTCTGTACGCTCGTACTTGTTTTTTGGTCTTAGTATGCGTTGATGAGCGTTTAAGTGCGCAATGAGAAAATAAACGTGGTATTTTTGTGACGTGGAATTCAGAGTGGTATTGATGCTTTTTGAAGTATCACAGTGATAATGGAGTATGTTAAAGTCTCTATGAAGGAGGTTAATAAGAACAGTTTAAGCACATTTGTGCAACTTTGCTTAAAATAACTAATTTGCAATAAAAATAAACTATAGATCGACATTTTTTGTGAGTGGTTGTCCCAGAAACACCTTATAAAAGAGCTCTTATTTAAGAAATTATAGGGTGCAGAAGGTTGGAGCAGGGTAATCCTGACCACTGGGTAATACCGGTCACCTTCGTTTTAAGGAAAATAAAAGTCTTTATATACCTTCACCGATGCAGTATTGAATTAAATATCATATGGATAATTCTATGATTCAGAAGAAATTTATTTAGACATTTTAAGAACTATAATAATATACTATTAGATTTTTAGGTATTATTGTGCCAAGAAATATTTTCACGTTCAACTTTTACATATATCAATTGTAACTATAGTCAATAATAGTCATAAGTAAGTATTTAACTAGTTCCTCGGATTGATTTCTACCTGGGATTTCATTGTGAATATTGATAAAATAAACTTAAAAATAATAACTGTCAAGTATAAAAATATCAGCATTTCCAATAAAGTGACTGCGATTTTCTCGTTCCCCTTACACTCAATAAAATCCAAATATTAAAAAATGACTAACTGCACTGGATCAGTAAAATTGCTTATTCAGTTCCATCAAATTGCGAAAATAAAATCTTTTTCGTTTACTGTATATGGGTGATTTTCAAAAACGTTACGTTTTCAATGTGATCACTTAGTTACAATAATCAACTTCACAAAAAATACAAAAGTCCTTATAAAATCAGTGTATCAAATCCTTTAAAATATGCAGTTGGTCAGAGATATATAGAAATACTAAATCCACTAGTACTAAAACTCGCACGATGCACGTGCTGTCATAAAATAAAGGTGTAAACGTATGTTTTATAACGACGTTGATTTGAATCACGTTTCAAGCAGGTAATACGCACAAATTATCTGCATGTATAATTAAACAAATTAAAATGATTACAACTCTCCATATGATAAAATATTTCTTGTTTCTAGTTTTTGGACGATACGGTACTTATCTTTACCGTTTGGATGCTTCATAATGCCATTTATAATGTAAATGTATGTATATATTATTTAATTTTGAAACATATGCTGAGCACCAAAATGCAACATATTTGAAAATCGCCCGTATAAGTGAATATCAAGTTTTTGACAGCTTCACTGATAACAGCATTTTAATGATTGTTTTTGAGGATCATGTTAAAATAATACATTGAGTTCGCTACCACGGTAACTACATATCAAAAAATGTCTATTCAATATATATTATTTAAGATACCTATTCGTTCTTTAGTGCGAAATATTCTTTCGTTTATTAAAACTACCAGGGACAGTGGAGTCTAGCAAGTAGTTTATCTGTAGTTTGTTTCAATGGACTCTTGTATTTGAGATATGAACAATTTGACTGCGAATATACATTATTTTATTGAAAAAATGACCCAAAAAGTAATCAAAGTAAGCTAAGCTAAGCTAAGCTAGCTTAAATACGCTTGCTTTCCACAATTGAATAGTATCGCATATTAGTGACGGAAAATGCATGAAAAATCAATGAATTTTAAAATACATACATTTTTTTAAATATTCGTGCATTTTCAGTCACCGCCTTCAATAGTTATCACCCCAACGAAAATATTTGATAAATCCCACGTTTTAACTTCGATCACTGAAAAACATTTATTCACAGGGGTTTTTAGGTGTGCTGATTGCGAATTTCCAGTCCAAATTACAAAATTCAAAATGGCGGATTTAATATGACCTACCTAAAGTAAATATCCTTAGAAATCGGACCCTTCTTAAGTACATTTGATTTTTTATTTAAAATGCTATACGAGAGTTTTTGAGGTAGCTGATTACGAATTCGTAATCCGAATTGCAAAATTCAACATTTGGACTTCAAATTCGTAATCAGTGATTCCATAAACCCCTGTATATAAATATTCACGATAATCAAAGTAAAAACCGCTGCCAGAGCATTGGCACTTAACTTCCTCAAATTAATAAATGGTTATAATATGGAATTATTTGTTCTAATATATTATTTTAAATTGATATATTTTTTTCCAATTAATAGTTCAAAAAAGGTGTGCTTCTTGGACAATGAAATAAATTCTTTCTTATAATAAACTATTATAATTTGATATATGTTTTTCTAATTAATATCTCAAAAAGGTGTACTTTCTTTTATCATTGATGATTTGTCAAAAAATAAATTTTTACTAAAATTACAGTAATAATTTTTAGCTGATTTGTTCAAAATTTTATCAATCCGATTCTCCATTTTGGATCCGCTTTTTAGAATTTTTCAAATCTGACACATTTCGTAATCAGCGACCGTGAAAACCCTTATACCATCCCTTGAAATTACATTAGGCTTCGAAGAAAAATGCGTGCCTATAAGGGTAAAACAAAAAATGACGTTTTCGTATATTACAAAAGAGAAGAGATAGCTTATCAAAAATTTTATGTCGGAGATGATACGTAATTTTATGCTTTTTTAAATGTAGTTACACTAGAGCGATGATATTGTTTCTAAAATACCAAAATAAATTACCTTATCGATTTAAAATTGTCGTAAAATAGAGAAATCGTTGTCAAACAAAAACGGGTCGATGAATTTTGAAATTTCTTTTGAATTCCGGATCTTCATTAACAAACGAAAAAATGAGCTGCAGTTGGCCAAAAATTACAGCACCGTTCTCAAGATATAAGCAACAAAACAAATTTAAAAAGAAACATAACCTCAAATAACACAAAATATAAAGGTCGTTATGTTCTGTGCAAATAACTCAGCCAAGACATAGTGAAAAACTACCTTCTTGGAAAGTTTCAAATAAAATGCTGCTGATTTACTCTAGTAATCGTTGGACAAAAAAAATATATTTTATATAAAACAAAGCTTAAATTAAAGCTCTTTTAGTCCACTATTTTATTTTATTATGTCATTTTTCTAGCAAAATAACTTGCAGAGTTATTATACCAAGTATAGGTACCATTTTTTACTAGAATAACGCGTATTTTGAATACAAACGGTCACATCTTGACTGCAAGGGCCTATCGGACGAAACTACGGGTGCTAGGCATCATTTCTAGGTACCAGAAACCACTTCCTGAAGCCTAATCGAAAACCGCTTCCCACAGGTTGTGACTCTCTTTGTAGTGCTCTTTGTATTGGCTGATACGAGGTAATATCAAAATAGTTCAAGAATAACTTAAGCGGAAAGTGTAATTTGTACTGTGACGGAGGCACGGATTTACTGGAAACCCGCAGCGTCACTTAAGAACGAGAGAAAATTAATAATGTTAACTGTATTTGGCATGATTGTCGTTAGGATTATGAGAGGATTAAGGGTACTGTTATATGTAGAAAGGAAGGGTGATTCAAGGATAGGGAGGTTCGTCAAGGGGTGCGGGAGGATCGGTGAAGTTGGCCATGTAGTTGACCAGACATTTCAAAGAATTCGACACACAATGTTTTAGTTAACAAACGTATGCTCCTTCCGAATATAGATAAGAGTTCTTAGGTATGATGAATAGTCATGAATCGGTATCGAAATGGCGCGAGCGCAAGGTAGCCGCGAGTGATACTGCGCGAAAAGTAACTTCTCGTGGAAAATGAATATCGACGACACGAGCTACGTGCCCTTGAGCGTACGGGTCGAGACTGCGTGCGAGACTGACCTCGAACTTCGGAGCCGAAGGTCTTTTAAAGGACTAACCCTCTGTATGCAGGCGCGTGGCCTGTCTAGGGCCAGCCGTACGGTGAGAGAGGTGAAGCGGATGGCCGCCTGTGCAGTGACCATCGGAGTCCCCGGGTTTCTGAGAACGCGTGTGTGACCGACTGCGACAGAAGATATTTTTCATTTGCGATCATAGGAGTCCCCGGGTTTCTAGGGACGTGCGTGTCCCAGAGAAAGTCATGAAGGGCGCCGTGTGCAAACTGTTCAATTAATTATAAAATGTAATATAATTGATTGATATGATTCATTTTTTATTATGTCTCACTAAATGAATAATATAATCAGCGACTTTTGATAATAGCCCGGGGGTAGGATAAGATATATTCTAAACGTTGGAAAAACATAGTTCTGGTTTTTTTGACAAATAACTATTGTTAAATTAAAATTAACACATTCTTAGATAAAATTTGCTACAAAATATCGTTATCCTATTAAAAAGTCAAATGTAGTTTATATAGTCGGTACAGAAAAATATATTTTTAGACATTTTGTCAATCAAAACTATTCTACTATTTAAATTCAAATGAAACTACATAGAGCTGAAGGAATAAAACATTACTTTCACTATTTTCTAAGTCTCGACAACACTAAAGGGTTAAAAATACTTAAAATGTTCTAAAATAGATAAACATACATTTAATTAAATAATAATCAGTTTAGAGAAGCAAAATTCTTTCTGCAAATTCCAATTAAATTTCAACTGAGTGTACAATAGTAGTGAAACAGCAACTGGCTAAGTCTAATAGGAAATGCCTTTGACTCTCCCCCTCTCTCTCTCTCTCTCTCTTGCTCTCTTTCTCTCTCTACCTCTCTCTCTCTCTCTTGCTCTCTCTCTCTCTCTCTCTTGCTCTCTCTCTCTTGCTCTCTTTCTCTCTCTCTCTTTATCTCTCTCTCGCTCTCTTTATCTCTCTCTCTATCTTTCTTTCTCTCTCTCTCTTTCTCTCTCACTCTCTCTCTCTCTCATTCTCTCTCTCTCCCTCTCTCTCTCTCTAATACGCACACACCCACACGCACACACACCCTCTGTCCGTCTCTGTCTGATTGGACGAGACGAGTAATCATGGCCAAACAGTGCAATTACGTCGTCTGCTACCGTAGGCTGAGCCTCTCCCTCACTCTTTCCGCTCAACTTAGTCCCGCAAATCCATCAAAACACCCAGTCCTCGTTAATTATCGGGGAATATCGGCGGGTCGCGACACGAGAAAGGCAATCCCATTATAGCCGGCGACATGGACACATCCGCGTAAAGACGAACCAGATCCCCGGTGCGACACTGCGGCCGCGTAGCCAAGCGGCAGCCGCTCGTCCTACCTAATCGCGTATCGATACATCCTTTGAGCACCGGGTATATATAATTCCGGCGAGCCATCCCCCCTGACCCCCGTGGCTGCAGTCGCAGTCCCGAGCGACGTCCTCCTCGATGCCGTGCCACCGCTCGCCACCGAGCGATCCTCCAATCGCTCTGTGTGGATCCTGCTGAGCTCTGTACTCTTTGACCCGAGGAGGGAGCCGATGTTGGCGCGTTCTGTTTGTCATCGGCAGAGACCAGCTATTAGCCACTGCGCACACCCGGAGACTATCTCTCGCTCTCTCGCTCTCCGGTGCACACCCTATCTTTATCGCGATTCATCGGAGTGGTTGACGCTGTCTCGCTATCTCTCTGCCTCTCCGACTCTATCTTCGCCGACGAACTGTGAACTGTCTTTCACTTCCGGGCTCTTTGATTGGCTCTTGGGTGAATATATATTTGTGTATTCGTGTATTTGCACCCTGGCTATGGGGATTGATGGTTCCAATATCCTTCTCAAACTCTGCTAATAGTTTTAGGTCTATAGGAGTAATAAAAGTATATGAATCTATTTTACGTATATTTGAATTTTAATTATTATTAAGCGATTTTCTTCTTGAGCTAGAATTTTCAATTATCTTACAAACTGTTCATTTTTGTTCCTGAACTTTATAATTTACATAAAATAAATTTGAAATTCTATGAATTAAAAAGGTATTAATTACATTGATATGAAAATTACCTATTGATGGGCGATTTCACCCATCGATCAGTAGTTTTAACAATTTTAACGAATAATAAATACAATATTTACACTATAACTGATTCTATCAAAAATGAATATTTCAAAGTACAATAATTGATTGTCAAACATTTATTTTATACCTACTACGAAAATGTCTAATAATATAAAATTTCCAAATACATCAATTATGTAAATTAAAATGGCAAAAGTGCTATTTTCTATAAGACTTCATTTTGAATGTTACAAAATCAAATTTTTAATAGGAGCCTACGGCGGCTCAGTCGGTAGAGTGTCGGATTCCCACGCCGGTGACCCGGGTTCGAATCCTAGTCTCTGCCGATTGATACAAGCACCTCTGTAAAAATTACATGTGCTTTGTTTACAAACACATCGCAGACCCCCGTCGTCGATTAGCACCACATGGGAGCACAAACATGGCGACGTTAATTAAAAAAAAAAAAAAAAAATTAATAATTCGCGTCTTAAACACCCTAGACACCTCAAGATTTAACTATTATATTATTTTTGTGACTTTGTTTCAAATACACCAAAATTAATATCTATACTTTCAAAGATTTTGTTTTATTTAGTTAGGACTACGTACTTTATTATTTATTAGTTTTATGACATATATCATATTATCAACAAAAACAGAGAAAGTATCCAAAAATATTTTGCGCAGTTAATTTATCAAAATGTCACTTGAGTAATAAATTAATTAATTAGTTTTGCATAATATGCCATTAACCACTGACAAATCAACTGAAAAATTGATACACGTTAACAGAAATTATAAATTCGTAGAACTTAAATCATTAATTCTATTTATCGACTCGATAGTATTGAAAAATACCAAACTAGAAAATAGGTAAATTTTCCTAATGGAAGTTGACAACAGACGAACCACTACAGAGATTACCAACTACATTTTATCTCTTAAGAACTAATTTTACTTAAGTAAAAGCAACCTTTTAAATTTCTGTCCTCTCGTTTATGTATCATAAATAAAAAATGAAGCCGCAGCGCGCTTGCTCTTTGTCAGTCTCTGCTGATTTTAGCCACGAATGCTCTTGAAAAGTGTTTACTCTCGGCGGTGCCTCAGCGTCCGAGAATGAAAAGAGAAAGAAAAGTAGAAGAAGACGACGACGACGAGCAAGAAACGAAGAGCCGCGGAGAGCCAGTGCGTTACAATGAGAACGAGGTGTACCACTCCTCGCTATGTACTTTTAGCCCCCACCTTTACTCCTCACCAAAAAAAAAAGAGGAGCAAAAAGGGAAGAGCACGAGACACGAGCAAGATAAGAAAGGAAAAGAGAGAGAGAGAGAGAAACGTTTCACCTCTCCAGAGAGAGAGAGAGAGAGAGAGAGAGAGAGAGAGAGAGAGGGAGGGAGAGGAAGAAAACGAGGTAAGAAAGTGAGCCTCGCATGTACGAAGTCTAGGAGAACAAGGAGGGTGCGAGGGGAGAGGGAGGAGGTGAGTAGAAGGTGGTGGGCGGATACATAGACTGTCTCGCAAGGCTGGGACAGACGTAGCACGAGAAAAAGACATTGTTTGATAGTGACAAAGACCCCGGGAATTCTGCGAGGAGCCAGCGAGAGAGCGAGAGAGCGAGAGGACAGCGCACGGACCACCGCGACGTGTACCGTCGGGAAACATCCTGAACACGAAAAAAAAATAGAGAAGGGAATCATTCCGGAGACTCTCTCTCTCTCTCACTTTCTTTCTTTCATTCGTTCGTTCGTTCACTTTTCTTGTTTTCCTTCACGCTCGAGTGAGTGTGTAAAGGCTAGTAGCGACGACGTATCCTACGCCTCGAAGTAGTAAAAATAATATTAATTGACGTGAATACATGTGTTTCAAATGCTTTCAAAATATGTGTTGTGTCTGCTGACAAAAGAAGAAAAAGTTAGAAAAACGTGGTCCAAATTGTCAGGATACATTGAAGAGTAATTAGAAAATATATTCGAGTAAAGTGTTTGTAGATAACATTAAATATACCCTGAGTTTTATATTTTTTCCAAACTTTAGCATTGTGCTGACACCTTAAAATTTTAATTTATTGGATCATTCTTATTGTTACCGAGTATAAAAGGAAGATAAAAAAAAACTTTCTAAGAGCTTTCGAGAGGCTATCTTTTTTATGTAAGATTTCTGCCGCCAACGACTTACTCTTAAAAATATAAAAGACGGTAGTAACGCACGTAAGTGTTACCAACGCATTGTAAAGGACGCTTTCGCGGTGACATCATTTGAAAGATCATAAAAAGATATATTGTAAAACCAAAAGTTGTATATTAATACGAGTAAAATTAAAACTAGTTTTATCAAATGAATAAAATGAACTATTACGCAGTTAAAAAGCCAGAAAATAATTAAGATTAAAAATATAAATCACTCGACCGAATTGTTACCCATGTGGGGATTTTTTACAATATACAATTTATGTTCCATTGATTTTTAAAGTAATTTTAGTGATCTCTTATTATAACACCCGCATTACAACAAGAGGTACTTGGAAGATACAATTTAAATAGAGAGTAAAAAGTGAAAATATATGTAATTTTCGGTGAATTATATGTATGAGAGATAGTACATTATAATTCGATTTTAATATAGAGATAAATACTTTTTGTTGAAAAATACAGCGCCCTCTTGTTAATGCCGGCATATCACGTATAGTGAATTCTAATGCCTGGTTCGATCAAGTAGAACAAACCTCGCATTAGTCGGGCATTACACATCCTTGACCGGTAATTTATCCTTATGTACGTACAGCATATATTTTTTTTTTATTTAAACAGCATATATTTTTGCATTGTAAAAATAACAAAAATAAGATCTTTATTGCAATAAAGATCTTAAATGATTGAAATATATGATATACTCTCTTAAGTTAAAATAGTGAAAATTTTACTGGATCGAAACAGTTATGCTAATGAGTTGCCGCGGGGTATTTTCACTATTCCAATTAGTGATTTTACTAATTCACATTGGAAACTCAGCAACTGTTTCAATGTAGTGCAATTTTCACTATTTCAACTTAAGATAGTAAGACTGCAATATCGATTGCAAAATAATCCAAAAATGAAGACCATTTTTGCACCCAATCGAAAGAAGCTCAACGGCACCTTTCATTTCACACCCAATAAAAGTTAGCCAATAAGTGATACCACGAGCCAGTCACACACATACACAGCCCCACCCAGATACACAACTCTTCGAAGATGTTCCCTCGTGCGCGGCACTTCACCTCGTCTCGTCGAAATTACGAAACCGGTCCGCCCGCTATAGGTCAAAGGCGAGCGCGCTCCGCTGCGGGATACAGGCGACTCGTCCCTCTCCTCCTCCTCCTCCAACGTGCAGACGGCTGCTGCTGCCGCTGGTGCTTCTGCTGGCCATATTGGCTAACTATCCCCCCGGCCAGCTTGACCGGGGGGGGGGGGGGGAGGGGGGGGCAGTTCGTGTTCCTTCCACGGACGGACGGGTATTATGTTATTACGTTACGTGAGTCCGACGTCCGACGAAGCCAAGGCAGAGGAAGAGAGAGAGAGAGAGAGATGGGTATTGCTCGCCATCGCCGCAGAAATATACAGAGCGTATATACAGGGAGGGAGGGGGAGGTTGTGTACAGATATAGGAGTGCTCCGTTGCGGATGGCCTGCAGGGAGAGCCTCGCGTGTATACCTTCCTTCTGTTTCTTCGCGCGAGAGTAACCGCGCTATTGTATATTCTAGGCGGCGGTGCGCGAAGAGTCGCTCGCTGCGCGACCGCTTCGTATGGGAGGTTGCGGGGAAGAACGGGTTTTTCAGGTTGCTTATCATTTCTTGTGCTGGACGAGAGAGAACGGATGTTTAAGGAATGTACGTGTCTTATTTGATAGTTTAAGCGGTATATGGGACAGGAAAATGCGAGGGTTGTTCTTAGCGAGGTACCTGCAATGTTTACTTTTATGTTTGGACTGTTACAATTTGTTGAATCGGATGAAATTTTGTATATTATTGGTCTTTCCGTAAGTCAATCCACATCGTAGTCTCGTCTTATATGCTATAAATTAGAATTTTAGCGCGAGCTATAGTTTGATAGATTTTATTAAATGCGAGTTTTGATGCTCAATTAAAAAGATTATTTTGACTGTTTCGGGGAAGTAAGACATTCATGTACTTAGTTGTCGAAACATATAGTAAATCTTGTAATGTATTTTTATAAAGACCCTGGTAGACAATAAGCGATATTAGCTGGTTAACGTGTTTAATCAAGTGGAACCATTAGGCATTCTCTAATGTTTGATTTCAAATGGAAAAGAACTATATGAAAATATTCTTAAATAATAGTAATTATTAAAATACAAGCTGATGATCGTTTTTATCTTAAAAATTAGATAGAAATTAGTTAATAACTAGCTACGAATTCTACCTGAGGATATATAAAGAAAGTTACAAAAATATATATACAATTCATAATTATTTATTTATTTTTTTCATAAATCAAAAAAATTCAAAAAATGTTTTTTAGTTCAATATAAATCTTTCATACTAAACTATTTTGAACAAAACGAAAATTGTATTAATTTAAATAAGGTAAAAATCAGGAATTAAATTTAACCCTTTTGATGACCATGTACTTTTTAAAGGACACTAACTTTTTTATCTACAAAACCTATTTTAAATTTAATCTTTTAGTATTTAACTATGATATTTGTCTAATATAACGTAAAAATAAAATATTAAAATTTTAGTTTTCTTAAAATAAATTTAATATAAAAAGTTACAGTTTTAAAATTGAAGAAATAATAGAATTTGTTGAGACTATGGTTAAAAAAATTATTGTAAGTTATAAATTTATTCTGGTGTCTAAATATATGAGTTAGAAGTTAAACAAATGGAATACTGTCCCGAAATAGTGAAATTATTCTTTTTCTTCAAGTTCAGAGAACTCGCGCCCATTAAATGCTATCAGACCAAACTTTACACGAAAATTCTAGTTTAAACATGTACTTTAAACTTACCGAAAAACCTATACTTTATTTCGCGTATAAAAAAGTCGTGACCGAAAGGGTTAAAGTATGTTTCGTGAAAGGCTTTTCTGTTCAACTTGATACGATAACATGTCTATCTAAACTTACATAAAAATCTAACTGATTTACACAATACTAATGCATAATGTTAGTTACAGAATAAGCTGAAGAAAATACAAATGATATCTAAAAACTCAGAAGACCCCAAAAATTTCGGCCCACGGATTTTAATAAACGATTTTCTTGTAAACAAAATTAAATTAACGTTTAATTGATAGTTTGGAATAAGTACGATAAGTTCATGTAAAAAAATTCCCTGAAAAATATTTCATCTTTTTTTAATCATTAACGTATCAACGAGTTCATTAATATAACAAAGAAGAATAGTTCGCGTAGCCACGCATGAATATTGTTTCAATAGTTCGATTGGTTTGCCCTCAGTTTAAACATTTTTCCTTGGTTAACTAGTTACTTCCTTTCTTGCGTAATTTGAATTTCCTGTAATTCAAATTTTCCTGGTCTTTGCACAATTTCGAATTACGAAACTTTCACTATAATTCATTTGTGTCTGTAGCGATGTACAGTATAATGATATAGATCGAAGAACTTCTTACTATATTTAATTTTTATTCGCTTTATATTTAAATCTCCAAACATAAATCAAATCATCAAATCTTCTAATATCCATTATTTTAAATAATCAAGGTCTCCGTCAATTCGGGATACAGTCTAACCAGCATCCCCCTTAATCAACCTAATGAAAAACGTAAGGCCCCGTCGCGCAGCCCTCTACGACTTTCAATTTACCCACGCTCGCTCTCGCGGCATTTCACTACGTGATCCACCTCGACTATACAGCTGCTCACTCCGCGCTCGCAACCGGATTTTTCCAGCGAGTAAAAGCAATATACAGCGCTGCGGCGGTCTACCATACAGACACCACAAAAATTCCACACCCACACACACACACATACACACACACATGCGCACACACAGACACACACTCACTCACATACATACACACATACACACACACTCACTCACATACATACACACATACACACACACATGCGCACACGCAGGCACACACGCGCACACACATATGCAAACACACAATCACATACACTAACACGCACATACACATACAAACACACATATACACACATACACAGACACGCACACCTACACACGCACACACACGATCACACACACATGCACACACACATGCACACACACTAACACCCACACACACACACACAGATTTTGACACATACGTATACGAAAGTACGAGGCTGCGCTCGGCAGCAGCAGCTCTCTCTCTCGTGGCGATGGTTTACGTTGCCGGCGACGGGTTCGAGTATCCGCGCGCGAAGTATCGGCAACTTTACCGTAAATTCCCGCGGTATCTTAACGAGCGAGTACTCGTGCCAGAACAAGTTGTCGATGTGGAGGAAGAGAGAGAGACGGAGGGCGGAAGAGCGACAAAGCGATCGAAAGTGAAGAGAGAGAGAGAGAGAGAGAGAGAGAGAGAGAGAGAGAGGAAGAGAGATGGGGAGTAAAAGCACCTTTGAAAGGGTGAGAGAGGGCGAACTCGCGCAGTTGGAGGCTCTTGAGGAGAAAAGGAGAAAGGTCGATGGGAGGAACGAGAGCACAGGGCGACGGTCTTTGCTTTCGCACACTCAACTATCCTCTTTTATCCCACCACCCTACTATCCCCCTCTATCTCGCTCTGTCTTTCTCGCTTTCTTTCTTATTCTCTCATCTACTTCTCCGCGCGGTGCTTTCTTACACTCCTCCTCTATTTCTCGTTTCATCCGCAGCTTCTTGCTCACACTCTCTCACCTTTTTTGCCCTCTCACTTCTTCTCATTAAATCTACTATTTTCTACCTGTATCTTTCTTTCTCTTTCTCTTTCCCTCAACTAGATTCTATACTAGTTGCATTATCTGTTTCTCTCTCTCTCTCTCTCTCTCTCTTTCTCTCTCTCTCTCCTGTACTTATTTATTAATATATTTATTAATTAATTTATTTATTTATGTATTTATTGATTATTTATGTATTTTGTATCTGTTTATTTATTTACTGTATGTTGACAATTTTAATAGATGATGCATGTACATTTTATATCTTTGATATTATGTATCCTGATGAGCATGGTGTCTCGAAACTATGTGATTTTTGTGATATTTTATTAATGTACGTGTGTACGGATAAGTGTATGCAACATATACTGTATACCTATCTGTATAACGTACCCGACGTTATTGAATTAATGCGCGGTCTTAACAATTGTTAAGTGAATTTCAGAAAACTCGAGTAACAACAATTTCACTATTTTTCACAAACAATTATTGATTTAAGTTGTTGAGCAGTTTGTTATTGATTTAAGTATAAGTAACAGTTAGTTATTTTCTAACCACAGTCGCTAATACATGTTACGGGTGAATCGTTTATAATTACTAGAGCCTTTTTAATTAAGTACATTTTAATAAGTTCAAATTAAAAACGTGTTCTTGTGTTTTATCTCCTGGCATGCAATCCTGCTTTGTGTGAAAGCCGGCATATTATTTTAAAGTTACGTGATCCTTGTGAAACATTACATAAATTGACTGTACATTGCTTTTATTTTTACAAACAAACCAATTCATATAATCTATCTTACATACCTACATATCTATCCATGTTCTGCCCGTACCTACGCGTGCACTAAGCACCAGCTGCGCACACGTGCAGTGCAGAAACGTGCACTAGAAAGTGAGAGAAAGCCAGAAAAGGAGTGAGGCAAGCTCGGCACGCGGTAGCAGAAACGCGCCGACATAAAGTTCGACTCACCGGATTTCCTCCGACACTTGCCTCCCTCTCACTCTCTCTCTCCCTCTCTTATCCTCCAGACGCGCTCTCCTACTCACTGGCACGACGGCGCGGAACTAACGTAAGTCGCGGTGCTTTAAATCCCACGTGTTTACATCGCAAATAGAGCCCGCGGAGTGCTACTTGCGAGGGCGCCCCTCGCTTCTCAAGTGAGAAAATTATCGTCGTAAAATTAGGCGCGGATTAAGACGCGGTTATGCACGATGTAATATTCGCGCGCGCGCGCGGCAAAGTGAGCGCGAGAGGAGGGGGGGAGCTTATCTCGCGTGGAAACTTGATTCTTTTCTCAGCCGGGCGCCGGAGTTTCTGATTAAATTTGCAGCGAGCATATTGGTCGAGAGACGGGGATGAAGAACGAGAGAGGGAAATATTGTAATAAGGAGCGGTAACTAAGGTACTTCCGTGGTTGTTATCAAGCATTTTAATTTTTATTTGAATGTTGGAAGAGCTTCTTCCAATTAATTTTAAATGCAGCGCAGTTACTTTTCCGGGATTTATTATTCTTCTGCTTGTGTTGTTTATTTTCCTGATAGACGTCAGCAGTTCTTTATCGATATATTAAAAATTTGTAGCAATACTTTCTAATAATGCACGTTGAGAAATTGAAGTTTGAGATTTAGCACGATAATTTATTGCAAAGAAATGTAGTAATATTATTAGTTATGTTATTTCAATTTTTTAAATCAAATAAGAAAAGAAATGATATTAATATGTAAATTAATAAGAAATATAAGTAATGCAATTGACAATGTTTTATTTTCATTTTCGTAAATTTCTTTGTTCTGTTTATTGCTCATATTTGTGTTACCGCGGATACTTACAAATATTTGCATACAATTATATCACTGTTGAAATATCTTCCTGAAGAAATTATAAAATTTCACAGTCGTTATGACGTCGTTGTGTAATTAAACAATAAAGCTGTTAAAATTTTACTCCAAAGCTTATATGATGACAGAACTTAATGTCCTTTTAAACTTTAATAGTTGCATTGTAAATACCGTAATTACGCTTAGTCACTCGTGTAAAATAGAGGCATCGTGATACGCAGATATTATAGTGATATAATGATTAAAACAAATACTATAATCGCGTAATTTGCTAATGTATCCAAAAGTATATTTTGTAATTATTTTGCATTTTAATGTTACAGTAACAACAATATGATATTTATTATAAATAACAATTATTTTTCTTTGTTTGCTTTTTAATTTTCTCATTGAATCCATAAATCTTTGTCACACTTAAAATTTAAATCCTTCTAAATGTTTATATGATTAACTAATTTCCTGAAGTAATTATTAAATTGTATAAATTCCAGGAATTGCTATTTATGTAACAGACATCAAAATTGTAAATGCTGATATATTATACGCAGAAAATGGTCTATTGAAACTAATATATTAGTTTTGTTGTAACAAATAATCAAATTTCTATGGCTAATTTGCTTTTAACATCATAAAAACATATAAGCACCAAATGCTTTATGATCTACTGCTACGAAAAAATGCACATAAAAATGATAATGACAACGTAGTTTCGAAACAATAATAACCCGTAAATCCCGGAAAACGGCCCATTCTCCAGCGCTTTAATGACTTTCACCCCAACGAAAAACAACCAGACGAAGAACAAACGTGTCAGTTTCGCACTTCTGGAACAACTTTCTCGTCCGCACCTGACTTTGAACCTGAATAGCCTTCACGCACTTGAAATTAAGGAGGTTCGATAGTAAATCAATAAAGTTATAACAACTTGATAGTTCTTTTAAATTAAAGTTTTAAGTGTAATAATAAATAATACACTTGAGAGAATCGAAACTTTTTTTATACCTACAAGGATTTATTTTAGAGCATCGGTCAATATCATACAAATGAAACATATGCAACAAAGTTACTATAGCAAAATCTTTAAAAATGATAGGTAAAGTGTTTGAAGGATCCACGGGAAAACGGATAAATGTCAAGCTTGCACGACAGATCGTTTTTTACGCGAAATAACAGCTGTAGAAAAATATAGTACCATCAAAGAACATTGCAATAGATGATATAGATTAAAAAAGAATTTTTGTTTTCTGCAGGCCATCCCGTTATCGAGATTAACGAACCCAAAGAAGATAAATATTGCATATTTGCAATCAAACTTAAGCGAAGTCTACAAATCTTCGAAAGTCGCAAAGTTGTATACCCTATAAACGAAAGAAATTGTATATATATATACAACTCTCTTCATAATTCATGGCATTTGGAAATATATCTCAAACAATTGTATGTTCACCTCCACCTTTCTTCAAAGCAAATTGCACGTAAAATATAAAAATTTTTTTTTTTCGTCTTGACACTACCCAAGAACTCCTGTGTACACCAATCCCCGGCTCACCGTCTCACCACCTTCCCTTCGGCTGATCCAGCGAATCTCCTTAATAACCTTCTTACGTGTGTCAATTAGACTTCGAGTGTACGCGAGGAGAGGGACAAGAGTCGGGGCGCGTGGCAGCCGCGGGAGGGAAGAGCGGGAGTTGCCGGCCATGGACAGAGCAGGCTTAGTCGCGCAATATCGCGACAAGCCCCTGTAGTCCCCCGGTAGGTATACCGGCAGGCGCCGCGCCCGTATGTACGCAGGGCCGCAGCTCAGGCCTTCGTAATTAGATTCACGGCTATTAGTATTCTGTTTGGGTTCCATTATTGTACAGGGGGTCTTGCGCGCGCGCCAGTGTCCTTATATACCGCTCGTAATTTCATTGCGCGGTGATCGCTCGTCTGCCGCAGCGTCGTCAAAGTAAACAGTTAAGCACGTCGGGCCGCTGTATAACGATCTAAAGCCCCTGGAATTTCGCTTGATCAGTCGGACTTTCTTTCTTTAAGGAGGGAGTCTGTGCGCTGGAATTTACCTTGACTTGTTGATTGATCTTTTACGGGATAATTTAGCGTTCGACGTGGCTTTTTGTTTTGTAAACATCGGTTAAAGACAATAGGATATTGTGGATAATATTTCGCGGTGCATACGTAGAGTAATTATTAGAAATCGGATTATATACGCTCACTTAATATACACTTATTATTTGAAGAATATATTCTCACGTACAGGTATGTTAGAGTAAATAAAAAAATCGCTGCTATCTGATTTAGCACAACGCTTTCTCAAAGAGATCTAATGCATAATCATATATTTAATATTTACGTAAATAACAGTGAGTTTAGGAATAATCGAAAATGTTATAGACAATGTTATGGACTACGGTGTTTAGCTGGGTTAAAATGGTGCATTGTTCGCTCAAAAACATAATCAGTTCTATACTACGAACCTACAAAAGTTCAATAAAAAATACAAATGCGTTTAAAAGTTATGGTGATCAAAGAATGATATTATTTATACGGTGCATATTCAAAATTTAAAATCGTTTTTCGTTCACAAAAATAACTTAAAGTAATTGTGAAATATATAAATTTCAAGAAAGTATGTTTATAAATAATTGCACATTTTTTAGACTTATTTAATGCACAAATTTACAATAAATGTTTTCTTCATTTTAAAAAATTTTCAAAAGTATAATCGCCTTTTCTTAAAAAACAACTTTAGTAATATACAAGTAAGATACGCCAATACAAATAAAATCACGTACGATTTACGAATATATGCATATTTTTGACATATCAAACGTATAAAATGACGAAAATACTTCCTTCTAATTTTTAAAAATGTTCAAAATTCAAAATTGTAATTCTTTAACGAAAACAAACTAAAAGTAATAGCAAATTGCCACAATCGTAAGGAAATTACATGAACTTTACGGAGATATGCATCTTTTTAACATATTAAACGTAAAAAATGACAAAACTAATTTATTTCATTTTTTACAAATTACAAGATTTAAAATGTTTTAATATAAACAGTTAATTTCGACCATTTAGCTCCAAAATCTAATCAGTTCTATGCTGAGTCATATTTGTTAAAACGATCGATGGTACATATATAACCCTTTATACTATATATATATTTATACTATATATATACTATACACCATATGAATTCAAAAAATTTTTCGTATTTATAAATGTCGTCTCTCAAAGTGAATTTATAAATCCGAGATGTATATGCTACGATCAGGCTCTTTGAACTCCTCGATAAGCGTATTTTATAGCAAGCTAAAACTTTTTTTATAAAAGACACGACCGAAAATATAAACGAGTGGATTCTCGAAATCAATTTCCTCCTCTACATAGGTTTATCTGTTTAATTCTCTCCTCTTTTCCATTAGCGCATTTGGTATTCCATTTACCACTTAGCGTTTTCAGATTTCGAATGCGTATAGAAAATCGGTTTACTTATTTTTAAATGTACTATCAAAACTAAAGGAGCTCTACGCAAACTTTTATCTTTTTCTGATTTATTTATCACAACTCTAAGCTAAATACCTATATAAAATATATTAAGGGAAATGTTTCTGCACTGGACACTTAAGTCTATGTGTACATAAAACGTTATTTTGTAGGTAACAGGGCGCTTCAAATTTTTTAAAGAGTTTTTACCAAAATCTCTTTGTATGCAGACTTATTTCAATTAAAGCAATCTCAGTAATCACAATTAAGTCTGAAAAATATACTGCAATTTTTATAATTTTAAAAATTTGTACCTAATATCGTACAGTTATGTTTATAAATTTTAAATTCTGTATATTCATTAAAGACTTGTGTTTTAATTTTTATTTTTATATGTAAGATATTATATATAATAATAATTAAATGAAATTGAAACCAATGGTATATTGCGAGATGGCTATTAGCAGCATCAACATCAACAATTAATTAAAATGAAATATAGCTTTTCATATTCATAGTTGAAAACTAAAATAGTTGAAAATTTTTATGCATAAAGACATGATTTTTTAAAAGATAAAATGAAATTTATTGTGTAGAATTTTGAAAAATATCTTTGTAGAACTTTCAAATAAATGTATTTGGGATATATATGCATTAAAGTTTAAAGAAATGATAAATGGACATACTTTAGTTAATATAAAAGACGTCTTAATTAGCAAACAAGTTCAAAGTAAAGTGCCGTTTTCACTACTGAATTATTTTTTCTGATATAAAAATAAAAAACATTTAGTAATATAGAGTAAAAATAGTTTGGTATGTTAAAACTATCCTATTAGTATTATAAAAAAAAACTTTTCGATCAGTCATTTTCACAAAAGTAATTAACTGTTGACTAGAAAAAGTTACGACACAAGCAATATCGATTCTGGTTTTGTAAACTTAAAAACACTTTTAACACATTTTTCTTTAGTTTACTTTCAAACTGTACTAAAAAATATTTTTTTTTTGAAACACAGTTCATCTTTTTATATTATATTAAATAAAATTTAAAATTATTACTAAATCTTTAATCTTTTTCAAACATATTATTGATCATCCCGGCGCAAATTAAAAGTCTTGCCTGCACAAAGGCCGAGGCGACTAAATCAAGCACTTGGCACATATCAAGTGAGTATTTTTTGCCAGCACCATACTGCTTTCAGATTCGCAAATGAAGTTGTTGGTCGTATCGCGAAACACGTTCAAGGGATCCAGTGCGACGTGTCTGTGGAGTGATTCGATCGATTCGGCAAAAGCAGCCTGTATATAGAGGGTAGACTTCGCTCGAACGCGTTTTACTGTGATTACTAGTTCTAAGATAGCGAGGGATGCTTTATCTGTTGGTATAGGATTCGGTTTCCACGGTATTGATCTCGCCGAATTTGAATGCGAACTTTCAAAAAACAGTATGAATGAGAAAACTATTACTGAAGTGAAATGATTTTCCTTTATTTGCAGAAAATAATTTAAATATAATTAAGTACAGTAAATAGTTTTGCCATCAACAAAAAACAATCATAAACAACAATCACGCCTTGAAAATGGTCTACATGAAGTAATATTTATTTTTAACTTGTATAGAATTATATAGAAAAAAATTCTTATACATATTTTTAAATAATACAAGGTAGATATGGCATGTATATACTATAGTGAACTTACTAACTTATTCAAACATTTAAAGTTTTCCAAGTACTATTGACTACTGCTTTTGTAAGATGTTTTATCTCATTTAAACAGTTGCATACTTTATAAATATAGAAGAAAAATATATAAAAATATCACTGTCTGTGAGACTAGATTATGCATCGTGAATAGTAGAATTTAATAAAAGACTTTCCAGAACAGAAGGCTATGTATACAGTAAGTTTGTAACTATATTAAACAATCTGGAGTAGTATTGACGACATATCTGTATATGCAATTCTATTTCCAAACAGTAAATAAAAGTTTGATATTTTATAAAAAAAATATGTTTTGATGTGAAAAGGAACTGGAAAGGGACTTTTCAAAATTTGAGTACTGAAATTGGAATTCAATAAGCAAATATCCCTATATAGGAGAACCGCAAAGGGTGCTAGATAGAAAAAATGTTCAGTTTAATGCATTATTTGTTGAAAAGCAAATACGAAGAAAAGTTGTTTATACAAAATAAAACATTTTTCAAATTTCTGATTTTTGGGATTTAAAATTGTTTATAACAATTATTCTGGTAAAATCTATATTCATTCATAGAAAAGTATGGTTATGTATAATTCAATTAATACTGTTTTTTGGAAATATATGAAATAGTACATAGTACATTGCGCAACACGGAGGGGAGATTGGGCTATTTCGGCACAAATCGTAGTCTCGAGATGAAAACGCGTGCTTAAAACATCACCCGAGATTGGGTCAGTTGCGAAATTATACATTTTGAGTCCTGTAGCACCCTAAATAAAATTTCTACCTACTTGGCCATTTCTACCCTCTATAGAAAGAGAGTAGAAATGTCTATTTCTCACAAGTTTTATCAGGCACGTTCGAAATGCGTAATTTTCCATCCAGTTTAGAGGCATGAAACAGGGTTCATTTCATGCCTGTACTAATAAATATATTTTCTATTTTCTTATTGGGCGATTATTAACCAAGATACAGCGGGTTGGAAATCTTCGTGGCTTCATATTTTTGTTCATCCTTCATATACCAAAGTGAAGTCATGCAGTTTCTCAACCTTTCGTATTTTAGTTAATAATCGTGTAATTGAAAAAAGAAAAAAATGCGTATCGAATACTTTTCGATATGCTTTTAAATGGATCTTATGTTAACGTTTTCTAACTGAACTATGACAGTAAATTAGTTTCATCAAACATCTCGATATCAGATTATTTTATTTTTCGACAAGTGTTCCGATGCCATTTACCCTACACAAAAGACGAAGAAAATAAAAAATGTTCATAAATCGTATCCTTCCATTCCCAGCTGTACAGAGTCTTCCACCTCTATCCATCAAAAAGAAAAAGAAAGGCTAAAAAAGACAACAAACATTACGTATCGCTGTCGTAGACACAGTGCCCACTGCCCTCTCAAACTCGTGTATCAACAGCCGCTCCGTGACCGCGGAAAAATCGTAAATTAGAAGATTTTCGTTATCTACCCGGCGCCCGTAAAGCAACCTCCGCGGCCAATGTACCTTCGCGAGGCGCACGCACACACGCGGGGGGCGGTACTGCTGCTTAAATTCGAGACGTGACGATTAGGAGAGTCCTGCGGCTCGACTCGCGGGGCACGTAGTGTCGCAGCCAAGGCTGACCTACATTTACGGGCATCCGCGCGCCGTGCTCTATACGTATAAGCTTGTGTATACACACTCGGAGAGCGGCCATTGGCATGCGTCCGCGAGGATATTGCCCCTCTCCTCACCAAAGCCTCGGTGATATTATTCTCCGGACCTGTTGAAATGTAAAGCTGCGTATCTGTCGATCAGGCTCGTGCTGCTGCCGGATCAGCCAGTGTGCGCGGGGATTCCGGGGACGTGCATTAGCCGTCTTGAGGTGACGTTGGGCTGACTTGCGCGATGGAGGAATAATGTTACGGGGGTTATTTTGCTGTGACTCACCGTATTTTGGAAGTATGGAGAGAGATTTAACGATGAAGTGCTTACCTGAAACAGATAGAGAAACATATTTGTTAATACGTAATGAAGTAATAATTGTAATATTTTTTATTTATTTAAAGTGTGGTGGGAGATTGCAATGCAGCAATAATCGTATATAATTGACGGCATTACTATTTCATGATTCTAATAATAAAATAATGCTTTGCAACACACTTTCATCATTGATATAACAATTACTCGGCTCCATAGGGTGCGCACAACTTTTTTCGTAGAAAATATTAAATTTTAATACGTATACGTATGAAAAAATTGTTTTCACCCCTAAGGGCTCATTCTCAGTAGCGCGTACCGCACGGGTACCCATGCATAAGCATCACGAAAACGACCTAATAAGAGATTTTTTACATTCCATGAGACTTTATTTGATTAACATTTCACAAAACATTGTTTCAGTCAAAGTTTAATGTCACTTAATCTATTTTTTTACCAATAATTATATAGGCTTGCACACGGGTACCCGTGCTGTACGCGATACTAAGAATGAACCCTAAGAGTAATTGTTATGTCAAAGGTGACCTTTAATAATTCATAACTGCTTTGTTAGGATGCGCACAAGTTTTTTGTAGAAAATATTAAATTTTAATATGTATAAAAAATTGATCGCACCCATAATAGTAAAGTAATTGTTATATCAAAGGTGACCTATTTTAGTCCTTAGCTGCCTTGCTAAATTTATGTACACGTAAAACAGTATAACAAGGTCTTTTTCTCAATTTGAAACATTTCTTGGTATATTGTATCACCTAAAGAACATGAAAGATGTGCTTGCCGAGGTGTGCTCCCACATTTTTTCCGTCAATTTTGGAACCCATTATTGGTAGATTTTTTACAGTATTCTTTATATACGGTTTTATGAGTTATAAATTTAACTTCCTCGACTCATATTGTAAAATTTTATACCACAAATATAAATTTTAAAAAAGAGCAAAAACCTTAGCTTAAATTTTTTTTTATTTTCAACGCACTATAAATGAAAGGTATAAAAATGTGAAGCAAAATTTTTGCCTTACTCTTTCACATGACAGATAATAATAATGGAGCTAAAAACCTTGCAAAATTGTTATACTCCAATTATCACTAATTAAATCATACTCGCAATCAGATTCTATTACTGAAATATAACGTAACAAATAAATACAAATGAATTATCAAAACAGTCATCCGACATAAATCCTCTTGGCCGCGAGCCTCTCAATCCCACCCATCCTCCCTATTATTGATGAAACGGTCGTTCGCTCTCGCAACGTCAATCTGAAATACTCCCCCGTAAACTGCTGTAAAGCAAAAGTAAAATCCTGCCGGCAAAAGGACAGAAAGAAAGAACGCACGCCGCGCTGCACGGCGCGGCTGCGCGAGTAACAAAAAACGCGCGCGCTGGCGCTCGCATAAACGAAAGAAAAACGGACGTTGGGATTTTCCATCTTCTCGGGGTATAATACGCATGTAGTCGTGCGCTCGCCGCGCAGAAATCCCCCTCTGTGATCCCTCTACTCGTGGCCGCGCACGCGCTCGACATCTAAATCTGCGCCGCAAAAAGGAAACACACAAAAAGTAACAAACAACCAGAGCAGCAGCGCCAGCACGCGTTTTCAAATCCGTTCTAATACGCGTGCAGTCCATTCAAATTTGGCGCCTTACGGAGCGCGCGGTCTCTCTCCCTCTCTCTCTCTCTCTCTCCTGATCTATCTATCCAACTTTCTTTCTCTCTCTCTATCGTGTAAACGCAGGGCGACGGGCTATATTGGCCGTTCATTCATCTCCGGAACGAGCGAGCGCGCCGCGCGCATTATCCCGTGAAAACGAGCGGGGCAATCGATATCCCCCCCCCCCGCCCCCTTCCCCCCTCGGCTTTTTTCGCCGTAAATCGAGCGTGTGAACTTGGGAATGCTCCCCCGGGTGACCCGAGCCGCGCTCTATCTCTTTCTACATATACGCGTACGTACACACATACGTGGATACGTGGCTACACGGCCCCGAAAGGTTTTCGAACGCGTTCGCGCGCCGGTTGAGCTGCACTTGTGTGTGCGCGCGAGCTGTGAACGTCCGCGGTGTTTCACGGCTCTGAAGTACGTGTGAGACAGGGAGAGGAGAGCGAGAGAGAGAGAGAGAGAGAGAGAGGGGAGGAGTGGGTGAAATCGATGGTCGAAAGTTTCTCCGGGCGCGCAGACGGATCGTCGTCGTGTAGAGAGATGCATTTCGCTCGCGCGCCGTGCAGAGGTGAGTGTGGGTGTGCAGGGGACCGCTGCCGTCGCGTATACGGCTGTAGGGTCTTATCGGTATTCCGAATCACGCGCCGGTCTTTCCAACTATTACTTTGCGCGACTCGGTAGTTTGGGAAAAAAGAGGACGTTACCATTTTTTTGTCGGGAGAGGCCGAAGATGTTCTTTGTGATCGGGGGGAAATGCTCTTTGAATATGTAGCTCGTGTGGATTGACAATTTCGAATGCAAATTGAGTGATTTCTTTACGACAGGGTGGGCTATGTCGTTTTGGTATAGTAACATGGGTATGCAATTATTTATTTATTTATTTATTTATTAGAAAGACACGGACGGGTGTTGCCCCTTTACCTAATTATGGGGAGTATCAAATATACTTGTATTTTGAGAATTATACAGAGTTAATAGGTAAGAGAAAATAGAAGTAATACAACAAATTGATACATATAGGGGTTTTATTTCACATCTCAAGTCGCGCCACTTATTGCAAGTGCTTGCGAACTTTTTAATTGAGTAAAAAATGCATTTTATATAACACCATATTTAGATAGATCACATGATACTTTCTTTATGAACTTCTGATATAAAGCTGTAAAGTTATTGTTACGTTAGGGCATTAACTCCGGTATCCTTTGATATTTTAGTACGCTACGTGACGTCATAAAAAGGGCTTTTGAGATTTTGCATATCTTAATTATTACATAAAATATACCATATATCCATAATATGGCTTTTATGGGATAACTACCATATTTTCAAATGCCAATAAAAACGATTGTTATTAATTTTTTTTATCCAACGTATGTCCATAAATTAAAAAAAAAGAATTTTACTTACTCGTTTATTACTTTTGTTACAACTGTTCAAGCTTTAAAAACTATTTATCAAGCGTTAAGAACTACATCTTCAGTCCTATTTTAAAACTCACATCTTAATAATCAAGATACAGATTTCAATTGTTAATAATCCTTTCTATCCATGTACTAAAGGAACACTAACCAAGTCTGAAACGCCATATGTTCCGAAACTTTACACACGTGCAGTGTAACAAAAAACATTATACCCATGAATTTTTGTTTTTTCTGATAAGCCGTTTTAAACTAAGAACCACATCACCTCTATTATTTAAATTTTAAGGTATTTTACCCTTTGGATTCTCATTTTATGTTGTTTTAAATTAGTCACGCTTAAAAATACTTCGCTTAGGGGTTTTCGAGAGCGCTGTGTACGAATATGATGTTAAAATTTCATAATTGTTCTTCTATTCCCGCCTTTATCTTTATGATCCCATAAATATGTTGCTTTTAAGCTTTTTCTAAACACCTATAATAAAACCTCCATATACGTTAACATATTTAAAAGTTCATAAAGATAATTGTGGGAATAGAAAACAGTAGGTGCAATTTTTACATCACATTCGTACTCAGCTCTCTCAAAAACCTCTACAAGCGAAGTATTTTTAAGCGAAAATAATTTAAAACAGCATAAGATCAGAATCTAAAGGACTTATTTTACATATATAAAAATACCTTATAATTTAGACAATAGACGTACGGCTTCTAGGCTTAAAACGGCTTATCCACCGAAACAAAAATACACGGGTATAATGTTTTTCGATACACTACCCGTACGTAAAGTTTCAGAACACACGTGTCGCGTCAAACTTGGGCAGTGTCACTTGTAAGTATACAATACTCGTTGGCAAAAAGTACAGGTCTGGCATCGTCAAATTTGCGTCCCAGCAAGAGCTACGAACACTATACACAATGCGCTCCGTCAAATTTCGACAATAAACACATCTCGCTGCAGGCGCGCAATCCAAATCTCTCACCGGCGTATGCCCAGCTGCAAAGGCGACGCTCGGATACAACGCGCGGCAGCACGTATTGCAAACTCGCCTGCGCCCACACGCCGACGAAAGGCAAATACTGGTAGCCCCTACCGTTCCACGGCTCGCATACTTCCGTCTCATCCCGCGCGTGTGCACTGGGGAGCCGAGACGGTCGAAAAGCTGTTTGGCCCGCCGCGCTCGCAAGAAACTCCTGCACCGGCCAAGAGAAAGAGGAACATCTGGTATGGAAAGAAATGTTGCGGCAAAGAGGTACGACGTATTCTGATTCTGATTTGAATTTTGATTAAGGTTTTTTGAAATATTGTAATGTTGGAAATGCCTTGGAAAGTTAATAAAGAACTTGGAAAAAGTAATTGTTATACTTGTGCATGTATGTGTGTGTATGTGTGTGTATGTGTGTGCGTGTATGTGTGTGTGTGTGTGTGTATATGTGTGTGTATGTGTGTGTATGTATGTGTGTGTGCGTGTAGGCGTGTTCGTGCCGATTCGCCATTTAGTTTTCGAAGTATGATAGTTCAAATTTCAGCTATTTTAACACGAAAAACTAATATTTTCACATGGAGTATCATCAATTCAAAAGTTCAGTTTAGATTTAATGTTTTTTTTTATATTTCTATACAATTCGAAATACTGCGTGATTCAAAACAATATCCCTCCTTCCAAAAATATTGTTATATTGTGATTGTAACTGTATAAACCGAACGTAAAAAATTCTGTGTTATATCTACCTTTTTTGGCCACACCATTTTAGGCTACGCGAAAGCCATGGAGATTGAACTTTGAGACTAAATTAGGAATGGGTCACTCATAGTAATAGTTTTTAAACCCTCTGGCGCAGTATCCCGAGATATCTCGTCCAAGCGAGGTTTGTACCGTAGCAGGAGGACGAGATATCTCGCCTGACATTTTTGGCCATAAGTTTTGACTGGTACACTTTTAGAGTACCGACGACCACGCAAATTAAAGCTGACAACTTGCTCTTTATGATAAACTTAGTTTGATTTCGATTTTACGAGACCCCGAAAACATAAACAGTGAAGTTATCCTTTTTTGGAACATGTAAAAAAAGAATATGCATTCGGGAACGAAAAAGTAGGGTAAAACGCTTACGTAAGGGGTTAAACGTTTATCGTAAAGTAGAAAAGAAAGTATTGACAATTGCACAATTAAATCTATATTTTTAAAAAGGTATTGAGCAGAAAAAATTATTGACTCACAAAATTATGCCTACAGTAGTTCATGATGATTACAGATTGTAGATTAAAATTGCTAGCAAAGTTACCATAAAAGTTATTTAGACCATAAAGACATTAATTTAACAAATTTTGACCCCCAACTCAAGAGAATTATGTACTAAACATAGGAGACTTTCATAGAGATACCGAAAACTAGTACCTATAATGGCACTTTTTCCCACTCTCCCTTGATGCGAGACTCTTTTGTGATCTAAACAACTATATAGGTTAGACAAGTGACCTCACTACACATTTCAATCTACAAATCCATGCACATAATCCTTTTGCATTTTTATAAAAAAATCCCCCATACAAAGAACGACTGCACGGAAAATTTCAGCCGCCAAATGCAAATCTCTCCGCACTCCCACCTCTCCCTCTCCATCTTCCCTTAGCCCTCGCCAGCCCTCGCCCATCGAAGTACATTTTTTTACGACGGTCCTCGTGCATGTATATATTTTTATCGTCCCCGTTAAGCGGCGGATCGAGCCGCGTATACACGGCGGACGCTTCCCGCTGTATGTCTCTCCTCCCTTCGCGCGGACGTTTTTCCGCGGCGTTCGCTCCGCTCCGCCTCTGGGGACTGCCAGCCGCCGCCGCCGTCGCCAGGAAAGAAGTCTCTCTTTTCCAGCCTCCACGGCGGAGCCGAAGAAAGTGCGCGCGGCACTGCTGCCGCGCTCGTTCCTCGCGTCCTCGGGGACGAATGTCGAGAGGCGAGTTCTTTTAGCCTATGCGCGGGGACTGTACTTTCAGCGGCGCGCGGCTTTGGGGAGAGGAAGTCGATGTCGAGCTAAAAATTTTAGATTTATTTTAAAAGTTTAGGCGCACAAGGGGCGGTCCTCGTTTCTTCTTTTTTATTCGGTGGTACACGCTGGGCGAGGACTAGAGCTACGGAAAAGGGAGACGAGAGGTAGGCTGAACTGGAATTTTCGTGGATATTTGGACGAGATGGGATGCTTGGTTTGCGCAAGAAGACTTTGACTGTATTAGATAAAATGATTTTCTTTTTATGTAGTTTTATATTTATTATTATATTGCTTTGAAAAGTCTTTACGATTTTTTAAATTATATTTCACCTCTTAGATATATCAAGTTCATTTATTCGTTACAAGCATTTATTAATTTAACAAGAAGACCAACCATTAATCTGCAATTTATTTGTTATAATCGCGTTCATTATAAGCATTTTACTGTAGTGTGCACCTTCATAATATAAATATGTAAAGTTATTATATTTGGATGAGATCAGTCTCATTCATAGCCAGTAATGGGTCATTAAAACCTATAATTGGCCTATAATGGTAGATCACAAGCTATAAATTGGATGTATTCTACCAGGGTTGAATGAAAAGAAAAAGGGATAATAATTTTTTTTGTATTACAGTACAAGAGATGCGTTTTGCTAAATTTGATATGTATCTACTTAAAATATGCATAATAATGCACCCCTTAAATGACTATGATAACTTGAACTTGACTATGAAAATTTTTCATGGAATTAAATTTTTTAACTTGAATTTGAGTTTCTTAACCCTTTCTAACCACTTTTCGAAGTGTATTAAGGGCTATTATTTTTGGATAAGCTAACTTAACGCCAAAATTCAAATTGAAATAATTTTGAATTGTCATAGTGTTTTTCGAGAGATGCGATTTATACTTATGTCGTCAACGTTAGATCATGTTTATTCTTTAGTTTTTAAAATATTTTAATTTGAATGTAAAACTTCAATAAATTATTCAACGTTATATTGTAATAATATTTTATTAATTCAATCATTCTAACGAATTTAGAAAACGAATATTAAAAAAGCCTCTACAACTTTGAAAAAGCTAAATGAAGTTAATGATCAATACTAATTATAGGTTTGCGGCCTGCGGTGGTTCAGTCGGTAGAATGTCGGATGCCCACGCCGGTGTCCCGAGTTCGATTCCTAGTCTCTGCCGATTGATACAAGCACCTTTGTAAACATGGCGTATGTTTTGTTTACAAACACACCGCAGACGCCCGTCGTCGATTAACACCACATGGGAGCACAAATATAGCGACATTAATTAAAAAATAAACTAATTATAGGCATCGAAATAAGAAACTTGTTAGATATTGTTTAAAACGATATGTTTTATCTCTTTTTCAATTGTAAAAAATCACTGTGATAAAAAAGGTAGCAATACTACTAATAGCTATGGCAAAAGTCTGTAAAGAAACTCATTTCGCGAGATGATATATAAACTAAAATCATTAGAAAAACTCATGAATAACCAACTATATTGTTAGAATCATAATCGTTTAAAACAAGTTTCTTCTTATTTGAATAGACTTTACAAACACCCGCCTAAAATTCAGATGCACAACTTCCGCGTGCACCCTCCCTTTGTTTCACGAAGAAAATAAGAGAAAAAGACGAGGACCGGACCGCACGGCGCTGGGAGAAAAATTCCAAAGAAAAAGTACATAAGTACGCGTAATAAGGGTAGGCCGAGTCGGGGGAGGCTCACCGGAGCTCAGCGCACAAGCGGCAGCCGCGCGCTCCAGCTCCGTCTCAAAATATATAAAGTCGCGAAACGATCGGGGGAAGAGAGAGAGAGAGAGAGGGGGGGGAGAAAGAGAGCTAGGGATCCACGTCGAGGGCGGCCATGTCCCTCTCATAAATCTACTGCACTCGGTGGGCGCGCGCGCGCACAAGTTTATAACGCAAATTGAGGGGCAGGCGCGGCGAGAGGCGCAAGAGCGGGCAAGGAGATGAGAGAGGGAGAAAAGATGATGAGAGGCGAGCGGTCGCGCCTACAAAATGCGAGAAGAGACGGAGACGGGGAGAATGGAAGCCAAAGAGAGAGAGAGAGAGGTACAAAAGTTATTAAATTTGATTAGACTCTGCCGCATAGCGTCGCAGGGCTTTCGAGTGCGGCAAGAAGGGGAATTTCCACCTGGGCTTCTCTCCCGTCTCTTTCTGGCCTCTCGCTCGCACGCTTATATACAGGTATGTAATATGTATATACTTTCTGGGCTGGCTGCGGCTGGATGTCGTCTTCTTTGCGCGCCCTGCCGCGGGAAACGAGGACAAGTTTCGAACTGCTATTGGTATCTAGCAGCATGTAATGGTTCGCCGCGGGGCTCCGAGATCGTATTTAATATAATTGTTAAAGTTCTTCCACACGTGGCCGTTACGACAGTTTCGACCCTGTGTTAACTCGTGCGCACCCGCTATAAAGCCTCCCTGAGCCCCCCTCCCCCGCCTCTCCTATCCTATCCGCGCTTCCGCGCCCCGATGTCGAGAGATATAGAGAGACAAAGACATCGGGGGAGAGACAGAGGGTGGATGAGAAATATTGGATAACGAGAGATGGACGTAAATCGACTGGTTATATTGATTTAGAATGGAGTTTTATGCATGTGTGCAAGATTTTAAAAAGGAATTGACTCGACAGATGAATGTTATTTAGTACAGGTGTGAAAAATTGTATCGTTTAAATAGAAGATACAGTTAATAATGAAAGCTTTAGTAAAAGAGCGGAAACTTAATTTGTCCTCATTAATGAGCATTATTTATATTTATATGTATAATATATTATGTATATTAGAATATTTTAGAATTATTCTCTTGTTATATAATCTAGTAATGTTTTCAACAACTGTTATATTACAAACTTTACGATTCTTCTTCAAAACTATTGAAATACGCAGAATATACATTTAATGATACAAATATATAGGGGTTTATAGCTACTTCTCTGTGAATAATTATATGTCGCCATTAATTGATTAAAACTCGTAGATAAAATTGAGTTTAACGAATGAAGAAATAAAAGTAAAACTAAGGGGATAAAGTTAAAAATAGAGGAAGAGTGCAATAACGAGAAGTTCATTCGCGACTGGAAGATCGCTAAATCAGTGATAACGGCAAGTTGGACTTTTTTACGGATGCCACTTTTTTCGATTTCATTCTAAATTTATACCGAGCTATGTAGATATTTGATTATTCTTGTATTTCGTCGAGTTTTTCGTCAACGACATCCCGATGTAAAATTTTACTACCTCTTGAAAGTTTTATGAAAAAAGAAGCTGTACTGCAAAAAATTTACAAGTCTCGAAAGTATATTTCCGTATATAAAGTTTAAAATTTTATGTAAGTTTCGTTTTATGGAGTTCTGCGAACGTGAATGTAAATTTCTTATAGACACTTTTATTATTGATAACGAAGTGAATTAATGCCTCTGTAGCAGCAAAGCCCGTTGCTACAAAAGTATACACTTTTACTTTCATCAATACTAATTCAATACAAGCATTAATAAGTTTTCTTACTCAATTTCCTAGTGTTTGTAATGATAAAATGTAGGTGAGCTTTATATTGGCGACATGATTTATAATCAAACTAATTAAAGAAAAACATTTTTTTAATGCTTTTTGTTATCAGAGCATTGTAGGTATAGTACTCACTTTTTTATTAATTTAATAATTGTGCATCAAATTAAAAATAAAGAAAATTCCCTGATTTAAACTTGAGCTACTTTTAAATTGTAACAAACTTTGAATATAAATTAAATTATATTATGATTTAATAACAACATAATATCGTTAAATCTATCACTATCACTAAAGATTCACTGCAGTCGTATTCAACATAAAATTCACATGATAATGCAATTCATCACGAATAATGAATTAAAGTAACAAAATGAAAGAATAACGAAACACGAGATACAGGTAGAAATGAAAACAATAACAAGGATTAATAAACTCTGTATCAGATCAGATTGCCATTCGTTTTAATTGTATAAATACTAGTCGTCCGCCAACGGTGTATCAAAAACACAACAAAAAATAGACATTTCCACTCAAACGGCCTCTACTCCAGCCAATTCCACTTGCTCATAAATGTATACCGCATCACGCCACCCTCCCCACACACCCTCAAATCCACCGCGATTTACAATTGAATTTCGGGGGCGCGCATAACAACGCGCGCCAGCTCGTAAAATAACTCGAACCCTCCCCCGCCGGCTTTCGAAAGCAGCGCAAAAAAGAAAATCGATTTCGCTTTTAATCCGTTTTCACCTTGTCCAATCTCATTAGCGTCGTATCTCAGCGCCAAAAGCAAGGCAACAATGCCGCCCCAAATAAACGACACCGCGTATTATAAACGATATCACTAGCGCGCACGTATAATCACCGTGGAATTAAAACGTGACGCGAGCCGAAAGAGCAAAAGCGAAAGTATAGCCAGCGGTAGCAGTGCACCGCGACAAAATGTATGTCGCCGATGCGGTCGCGCGCGTGTGTGGCGACGTTATCCAGTAATAGAGTGAACGGGGCGCGCTTCGAATTGCGCGACGCGACGCCCGCGGATTTATCGATAATGTCCCGCCGCCGATGCGCCAGGGATATTGTGTGTAGTCTTCGATTTCTCTGCCGGCCGCACGCGCTGTTATAGCGGGAACTCGATACAATTTTGGGTTTGTTCTCGGATTTGTATCGCGCGGTCTCCGCAAACAGATCTATGCAGTCCGTATATTTAACTTTTTTCACTGAGTAATGCTTGTGTGCTGTCTGGGCAAGGGAAACTTAATTACCCATAAATAGCAAAGAAAAATAGGTACACTGACAAAAACAATTCTTAAATCTAAGTAAACGTTTCCTTGAATCGTACTCAGAAAATATTTATTTTAAAATAGTAAATATTTAATTATGTTTAGACTGGTATTCATCAATTCAATAAATATTTACTAAATTTCAATAAATATTTATTAATTTAAGAAATATTTACTATTTTCAAATAAATATTTTCTGAGTACGAATCAAGAAATCGTTTACTTACATTTAAGAATTTTTTTTCAGTGTATCGTCTGTTTACTTTGCATATACTCAAAGTAGAGAGTTATTCGATATTAAAAGTTAAAACGAATCGCTATTTATCTGTGAATAAAAACAGGGCATATGCAAAAATATTATGTTTTTAAAAATCAAAGTGGTAGTTGATTAAAATCTGCCGGTATAGCCGTGCAAAGTTGAAAATTGTAAATTTTTTAAATACTTGTAGGAAAGTTTCATATAAATAAATTGTCAATTATTTTTAGATTAATAGTTTTATTTTTGATTATATTTCTATTATAAATATGTAAATTACATATATTGTATTGATGTATAATGTATATTGATTATGTTTATGAATATTGTTTTACATTTATTTTCGAAATGCGTTATAAACAGTAAATAAGGCAATAAATGACGATCAATTACCAATATTGATCGTATGAATTAATACGATTAATTTAATCACATTAATATTAAACCAAAAACATATCAGTATTAAATAATCCACCATTGAACAGTACCAAGATACTTAAAAATATCGAATGCTCAAAATTGCATTTCACATATTTATACCATATAGATATCAATGATGGAGAAACGGGTATTTTGTGCATGTGAATTTAAAACAACTCTAAACTTATTCTTTGTTTATTTCTTAGACATGAGCTCTAAGAAAGTACTAAATTATTCCTAAAAAGTCAAGCACAAAAGTAATTAAAGAAAAAAGTATCCTCTCAGCCAAAATTTATCAAAACTTCCGCCAACCGCATAACCCTAATAATACTCGTACAAAAATCTCGCAGTAGCCTGCATGCGCTCAAAGTTGGCCGCCCTCTCCAAGAGAAAAATCCTCCAAGTAAAAATAGACCAGAGAACAAACTCTTTTGAAACTTCATCTCGCCGTCGCTGCACACCATCTTTGCATCTAATCGCGAGTGCTGCTCGCTTTTCCCTCGCACCATGTACATTGAGTAAAAGTATTGTAGTAAAAATGATTGTTTCAGTTTAATAAATAAACTTTCAGTAATTGTAACTATTATTATTGTTTTTTACTAAATATTGGTTATTGCAACAAAATTAAAATCGGTAGAGGCTCGGTTAAAAAAATTAATTGATTTAGCCCATAAGGCTCATAACTAGAAGACCGAATGACTATTGTAATTTCTTATATTTTCGCTCAGAAGTCGCTCAGTGATATAATCGCTAAAGTCGACGTCCACGTTTTCTTTCTATGTAACAAAATATTAGCATATGTTATCAGATATTATATACTACTATAAATAAACTATAATTTATAATTAAAAAATATTGTTTAAAAAAATTCTAAAGGTTTAATTACACATTAATCTTTCAAGCAAAATGGTTGTTTTATAGAGAATAATGCTTTTTTAAGCAATAATATTTTAATTAATAATATTTTTAAGCAATAATTTTTAAGTAATAATACTTTTTTTTTAAGTCCAACCCGAGATTTTTCCTTTGTTAAAAAAAATGTCACTAAAATGTTAAAAATTAAATAGCTACTCTAAAAGTAGTCATTCAAACGAAACAAAAAGTAGTTTTGTCGAATTTATAATTTACTAATATTCTACTAATATTTCTAATAATAAAAAAAATAGTTAACCCCCTGCGATGAGAGCGTAGAATAAACATGAAAACGGATTAAAAGTGTATGATAAGTATAACATTATAAGTTTGAATTTAGATGTCTGCAATTATCTATCCTACTGTAAATAAAAGAATAAATCGCTTAAACTAACTTGAAAATGATTAACAGATCACTGATTATATGATATAAAAATAAAATATAGGTAGTTGACGTTGATACGTATAATACATAAGAGTCGTGCTTGATTAACAATAGTAGAGTATGCGTATTTTTACAGATGTGAGATGGTGAATCTAGATCTGGTATGATGTGCGAGACTGATTACAAACATACTATCGGCGGTTGCGTGCATAGCATTTTCCAATATTACAGCTACCATATTGAATCCGCCATTTCGAATTCCAAAATTCCAACTGCAGATTCATAATCCGCAACCCCAAAAGCGGAATCAAATCTCAAGCGCGCTTCAAAAATATTGCTACAATTGGATAGTATTTTTGGCATAAAAACTCCCGCCCAGAGGGGTTAAAATTAACTTAAGCTCAGTAAATACTTCTGTCGGTGTACACCAATTCCTCTTCCACGCACAAACACACACCTCCTCTTAGGTGTACACACACGCGCGAGTGTATCGCGACTTTGCACGCGCGCGCGCGCAACACTTAATGCGCGTAGAAGCGGGGTGGCGGGCGGTGCGCGAGGTGAAGGGCGGCGGCGGCAGCCTCCGCAGCATCCAGCGACGGAAAGCCTCGAGGGGTGTATCGACCCGCGCCCGCGTTCGTGCCAGTAACTACAGATTAGTGTTATCAGGAGGTAACAACGCGAAACGCGGTTTACCTTGACACTGGCGAAACGCAAGATCAACGGGGTACGCTTCTCCCTCTCTGTCTCTCTCTCTCTCTCAGCTCTCTACCCCTTCTCACTCCACTCGCGAGCTTTGCAGTACGTTGCCGTTTACGTATACGTGGAAGAGGATGCAACGAGCCCCCCCCCCCCCTGTTGCCCTCAGAGTTTGCTGGTTTAGCCGCTACTCCAGCGAAAATTCGCTAATGAAATACGCCTCGCATCCGCCCTTAACTTGCTGATTAATTATTCGCTCCTCGCGCGCGGGGGCTCTTTAATTAGTTTCGAATAATCGATTGCTTTGACAAAACTAAATGCATTCGCGGCGGAATTTTCGAGGCTGCGGGACTTTTAAGCGATTCTCGGATTTTTGTATGTTCTCGTTTGTTGGGCTAAGTATTCATTTTGGTAAGGTGTGCTTAAATTTTATTTGGGTTTCATTGAATACTTTGGATGATATTCGAACGGTTGCGATGTGTGTAATATTTGTTTACTGTGTGATGCCAATCGCGCTACGTGCAATAATACGAATAACGTTGAAGAATGGCAGTGTACAAAGAGCTCGCCGCTGTAAACATTTCAATTATTTTAAAAGATATGCTTCATTCAGGATTTTCGTTTCGGCTCTGTATGTATGAGGAAAATGTAATATAAGGAATTTTCATTCACGTGAATTCAATTGATGAGTAAATTTAATAACTGTATTGACAATAAGCATGTATAAAGTACAAGCTGACGATATAACAAGATGAATCTCTCTTTTATTCACAATGAGTATACGTATCAATAGCAAGCAGTAAAAAGGATATAAAAGTACACTTTTTCAGAACGAAATATATGAACTACTTCTATTGTGTAAAAGAATAAGAAACTAAAATTGATTTATTAATACTATAATATAGGAGCAGATCATGACTCAACCGGCAAGACGCTTGCTTCCTAAGGCGAAGTCGCTCTGAAGGACGCGGGTTCGAATTCCTCCACAGTTCGATTTTTTCGGCGACAAAGATCTAGCCCGATCAATGTTTGTAATAAGTTTGTAATATGTGTAAAAAGGACAGAAATTCCTGTTGATAAATAAATAAATAAATAGAATAAAATAATACTTAATATTATTACTTAGTGTTTCTTAAAGAAATATTCGGTAGACCACTAGAATAAGCTTAATTAGACACCAAACATGAAAATTATGATGTTTTTCATCGTATATGACTTTACTAAAGAAATAAAATGGTATTCATAATACTCTAATTGATTCTGCAAAACTTTGTCTTATCCTCAGTGTACCTATATATTTATAAAAGTATAATAACTGTCGAATTTGTCTTTTACTTCCACCATTGCGCCTCCAACAATCCAAATCATAATTCGTTAACTATATCAGGAAATATTTCATCGCTGCGTGCATGCTTGCATGATGTATTTTGATTCCTCAGGTCTTAAAACATGTTTTTCGAAAACCTTTTTTAACCAATACAAAGCTCCCTATACGCGGAAACACAAGTCACTCGTCAAACTCAAGACGATATATCCTCGAGAACGTGCAGCATTGGTTAGCTACATAATCCGCGAAGAAACCGACCTTTTATTTCGTAAAAGCTCTACAGACCGCAGCAGTATCGAGACCAGAACAACAGCAGCCACGGCACGGGTATGAGCTCTGACCTGCTTCCTGCCAAACGGCGGGGCGATTTAGCGCGGCAGCGGTTAAATCTTGCCGCTGCGCGACGATTGCCATTAGCGTTCTAAATTCTCGCCACAAACGGCGCGGCCACCGGCCCATTCGTAAACTAACGATTCTTGGCGTGCACACCCTGCCGCTATATCCTCCCCCCGTATACATAACGCACACGAGCCTATATGGCGCGCAGCCCACAAGCACACACTCTAATAATGCAGGAGTCGTAACTCATAAAGCCATAACATTAGGATGAATTTTAAACAGCGAGGCGCCGGCGGAGAGTCCAGCATAACAGCGGGAACTTCGGTGCGCCGTTGTGTGTGCGCGCGAGCTTATAATTTTCTTGGCCGCACGTAACTCGTGCACGCGCGCGGCCGGCGAGCCGCTTCGACGGGCTTCGCCGCCGGCTGAATTGTGTAAGCTTTTGGGAAAAGCTGCGGGGAAAGCTCGTTTTTCAGGGGATTATGTAACGCGGCCGTAATCTCGGTGGGTCGTAAGCGGGGGCAGATTGTTTACGTTAGCTTTGGATTGCTGCTCTTGATCGTTATTGGATATTTAGGTGCCGCTGTTCGCGAAAAAATTTGTACGGAAATTTGTCAACATAGCAGCTTTTGTAGTAAGAATTTGGAAAGTTCGCGTAGTGAAAGAGTTGGAGGAGGGTGGGGCAATAAAGTTTCTTTTGGGGTGAAAGGAACATTTTGATCTAGAAAATCTATAAATCGAATGTCAGAGAAATGTGTTAAATACCCGTGTGGAAAAAACTCTCGAGTTGAGTGTTATTTCGTACCCTCAAATGAATTTTTATATTGTACAAGTCTAATCCCACCAAATTTTAGTTCAGGGTGTGAAATAATACTCAACTTGTGAGTTCTTTTCATACGGGATGTTTTAAAATAATCTATTTATCTCCCAGATGAACTTAAAATTGATAGAACGTTTATCATCAAAAATGATTTTAAAAAATCATCGATGTAAGTCAAGCTTATTTCGACGTGATAAATATTTCTTTTACTTCACCTATGAAGCGGAAGGAACACTAATATAAATCAAATGATTAATTAAACTATATTTTAAATGTCATCTGGATTGCAGTTTCAGTGAACTTCAAGCTAGCTGGATCTAGGTACAATTTCGTTCATTGATTATGATAACTGTGGTCCTGCAGGCACTATGACTGCTAACAGTTACTACTTGGTCAATATCATAGTAATAATAATAATAATAATAATAATAATAACAATAATACTATTATAAAATACATATAAAAATATCAATGCTCAAAATAGAATATTTATCAAAATAATTCGAATGTTTCTACTGCCTGTGTTTCTAGCGCCCCACTTACCCCTATTTACTTTTTAAAGAAAAAAGGAGTTAATAATAAAGTGATGAAAGAGCAACTGCCAAATATTAATAGTAGAAAATATGAATTATTTGAAAAACGAAAATTCAACAATTCATAAAATCACATATAAAGCTGATGTCTATTATGCATGAGTGAGCATATTATACAGAAGAGCAGAATTACAACATTTTAAATATTGAATATTTTGAACAGTAATAACGTGAATAAATTTAAATTTATACAAATTACGTTTTATAATTCAGTAAAATAATACATCACGGAATTCTGTATATGTTGTCTAATACACAGTATAATTTATTAAATTCTCGAAAGATAAATTATAATACTTCCATTTCTCTATGTATTTATTTATAAAATAAAATTAAATTATGTTGAAAATTCAAATATAAGTGGCTCGTGTAATAAATATATATATGATTCGGTGCACAATATCGATGATGTTATTTATGGGTCATAACTCAAAATGGAATGCGAATTGTTGCGCAAGTGATTTGATGAATAGTCATGCCTTTGTTATCGGAAACACTCGAGTATCTTTTACAATTATTTCGGCCAAAGTTCATAAACACTGCAGGAAAAAACTATTCAAATCGCGAACAAAAATACACAACAAAATTCAACCCCCTTAAATTCCCAAAACATCAATCAATTCTATCCACGCGTTAAAGCTTCATCTCCTCATGCCCCGACTTTTCGTATAGCATCAAACGAAATTCCCCATCAAAACCCCAACACCCCCGAAGAGGCCATCCACTTTTCAGTGCGACCAACTCACGCGCGACACCCACACACACACCTACACTACCCACACACCCCCGCAAGTCCCCTTATTAGCAGTCCGCGCGCTTATACACGAGCCCTTGCATCTCGAAGCCATCCCTCCCTCTCTTGCATACACCTCCATCGACGTTTACGATTACGACGTCCCCTGTAAACAAGCGCATTAACACAGCGCGCGGGCGCGGGCGAGCTCGAAAATTGATACTCGGAATTAACGACGGACCTGAGCTCTACGAGCTTGTATACGTGGACACAACTATATATATATATCTATATATATCTATATATATACATGCAGGCCCCAGCTTCTCCACCGCGTATCGCCGCCGCAGCGCGCGCGCATAAATACGGAGTCACGAGAGAGAGAGAGAGAGAGAGAGAGAGGGGTCTTTCGCTCGTGGATCGCGCGAGCTATCTATACCCGCCGCGGAAAGAAGGAAAGGGCCGTGCAGGCGCGCGCGCGCGTGGAAATTTAATAAGCTCGTTTGGAATGGCTCCAAGCTCGTCCGGTGAGAGCGCATGGCATTTCGTCGTCGTCGTTGTCCTCGCCGACGACGTCCCCGCGGGGAGAACGGCCAAATTGCATCGTTCCGCAGTGTCGAATAATTCATTAATTGACGGTCAGCGGGAATATGGCTGCGGGCTCTTCTTTCGCGTGCGCGCCAGGTGGACCGGTCAGAAGGAATCGGGTGATTATCGGCAGGTTGTCGCCGAAATTTCGCGTTAGCTATCTGGTGGAGAGAACTTTGAGGGCAACGGTAGGCGGTGAATGGTTGAAAGTTGAATGTGTAGAAAAATTAAGGCCGATTCGTGGAATTGAACGGAATGTTGAGAAATAACGTATCTCTATCCATTGTGGTCCAATGTGGATGGTTGAGAAATGTAATTGCTAATTATTGGAGGTTAAAACGTACCATATTAATAGATAAAATCAGTGATTCAATTTGAATTTAATGTTTTTGACACAATAAATAATACTCACGTGTGCCTGTGGGACTTCATGAAAAATTGGCGTATGATCATTTGGACTTCGATTGAAACAATGAAAATGGTGATGGCATAACAAAGTAATGCATAGGGCATCACAGTGTATCTCACCTATTCAAATTTTATTCAGTACTTGTTTTTTTCTCTAATAAATTATTCGAATACGTCTTGTAGATCATTTTAGAGATATCAGATTGCTTCCTTTATTCTTGTCGTTCGAAAAAGGACTTTGCACTTTAAAGTTTACACTGGTGGCAGAAATTCATAAAACCATATTCAATAACTGTGAACCTCGATGTGAACTCAATATGGACCATCTCCAATATCTTGGTTAGTTTATGATGAATTTGGTCAGGCGCATAATTAGTGTGTGCCACTATACTCAGATACTCACTACACGCACTACAGATATAAAGACTCTAATTATAGAATAAAATGCTTATTAATGTTGATTTAATAAAACCAAGATTGTTTACTATACTGTTTTAATTACCCGATGAAGATTCTTCAGTTTAAAAGCTTATTGGGTGATTCTACTGAAATGTATACAAATTAATTAATAATTAGTTTAAATAAAAATGTATATTTAACTTAACATTCTAAAGTAAAGAAAAATCAATTAATTTATTTGTTTAGTTTAAATTATCTCATAAAAAGCTTAAAAGAGAGTTTTCAAATTGTTTGATTTTTTTAAATATGCTTATTGTATATATCTCTTAATATTTATTTCTCTAGGTCAACATCTCGAAATGGAGCAAAATATAAACAATGTTTGATATAATACTTAAAAGATGAAGAGAATGTTGAACTTCTCAGTAAAACTTTAAATCAAGGAAAAATAACTTAAAAAATATATTTTTAGTATACTGAAAAATATATCGTACACTCACACACACACACACGCACGCACGCATGCACGCACGCACGCACACTACACACACACACACACACACGCTGTATTAACATCTTCTACATATAGTGCATTTCGGTTCCTTAACATATTTTCACGAAAACTTTTATTTACTAGCACAACGCTTTTATATGAGGAAACCAAAATTATCATTTTAACCTGCGAACACGCGCCTTTGCAACACAACACTTTTTTCAAACGGCTTCTTCAAGCAAAAATTAGCTTCTGCGCAGGAGGGTTAATCTTCTATTGCCCGATTATACGACGACCTATATCACTTGAACGACATTCTACGTCGGATTATGATCATCGCATCTTTTAACTAATTGTATACGGGTAATTCTCTATCGACAAGGATATTGTTTTTAAAAAGTGTGGCTTTAAAATACAGTAATAAGTAATTTCGAGCAACTATAAGTCACATCTAGAAAATTTATACACAAAATAAAAAAAAAACGCTCAGAGATTAGATGTTAAAAATCGTCACAAAAATTCAGCAAACAGATATTGAGTCTTAATTTTTTTCTTAACTAATGTTCACTACTTTTCTAGTATACGTAACAATGGCGTGGCAAAAAACATTGAGAATATCCCTTTTTCAGTACAAATCACCCATATAATAAAAATTATAAATATAAGTGACAAAGCCAATCAAAGCATTTTTACATCAATGTCACACAAATTTACAATTCCGTGCGTAGGTCGTAATATTACCGACTCCGACTACAGTACACTTTCAGCCGAGACACCTTCCTGTATACACTGTACGCAGAGGATATTATAAAAATCTGTATTCAAAGCGGGCAACATCATTCCACGTCATTAAGCACGCCTATACCATCTCGGATACGTGATTCTTCATCAATTCGTCGAAGAAAAGAAAATCACAAAACCCATTAGCGCGCGCGCGCGCGCGGCTGCATTTTCCGCGCGATAATCCCCAAGTCATCGCGTCGTCGCTCTCGCACACGCGCGCGCGTGCCCGAGATAAAGAACTCGGGCGTATACAGGAGATGTGAGAGGAAAAAAAAATGTCGACCCGCGGTCGTCGAGATTCCTCTCTCATGATCATTTCCGCGAATCTATTCGCATAACGAGATGTATGTAATTTGAAAGCGAGCCCCGGCCTTTGTCACCGCGACGGCCAGCTTCGTTATAACGCGAGAGTCTCCGCGGGGCAGATAACGAACGGCGCGGTCGTCGCCTCTCCCACGCGAGCTTCTGACGCTCCGACTCGCGTGGTTCGTTTAATGCAGCTTCCGCGACTTTTTCGCCGTCTCCGGATTTTTCCTTCGCTCTCTGCGCTCCTAGCCACGGCGCTCGTTTTTCGCGAGCTCTTTTTTGCCTGGATTTGACTTAGTCTGATTCTTTGTTTTTGAGAGCTCGTTTTGTGTTTCGCTTGTATATTTTAGTGGAAGGTATCCTGAGTTACGTCTGGCATGTACATAGCTGTATAATGAAATGCATATTTTACACTTCTTTTACCAGGAGATTTACAGACATCCGACTATTTCAAACTGCGCATAATTTTTCAGGTGCGCCATTAAATTTTTAAAACTACATGCAATTATATGAAACTTGTATATATCTCTTATGTTTTTGTAAAAGAAAAAAGGATAATTACTTTCGTTTTGTTATTATTTTTTAGGATTAAAATAAATTAAACTTTGTTTAGCTAAAAGATAAGTTTATTGAGATCATTTACGAGTATTAATATTAATTTAACAAAATCAAGATTATTTTAGAGTAATTAAAAACTAATGAAATAATATTTCATTTATACTGTAAAAATGATATTCATTGTATCACGTTTTAATCATTAAGAAAATTCATACTTAGATATTTTTCAATATTTGGCACTTACAAATAGGAATATAAATACTTTAATTATAATGAGTATACTTATATTCTGCTAATATCTCAATTTATTATATAGTAAGGTGGGTGCAGGTAATTTGGGCACCTTAAGGAAATTTCGATTCCCAATAGATATATATCGGGTTTTGGGGCCTCGGAAACTGTTAAGACATGTTATTTGAACCCACTCTAATACCTCATGAGCTTTTTTGTAAAAAAATGTACTCTCTGAATTTTAATTAAAGAAGTTTGAAGTAGTTAAAAATTGGCCATTTTACCAACAGTTTTGGTAAAGTAGCCAGCTATCAGTTCTTATGATAAAGTCATTTAGTAAGTGCTTCAAAAAGTCAAGACTAGCCAGCAGAGACTTCCTTTAAGTGCTATTTGACTACATGGTGCAGTAGCGTACGATTTGGTGTCGATATTTTAAGATTAGTAGGCCTATGAATTTTTAAGAAGCAGCCGCCGTGGTTATCAACAGCTATTGTCACAATACATATACTGTAAGAATGATGGCGCCCCAAAATAACGCATACAATGAGATCTCGTGTAAGCGACTACATTACCTGCATGACAACATTATCTACGCCCACCTTATTAACATAGTTGATTACAGTACAAGGTGGCCAAAAGAAAAAATTACCTGTAAGTCATAAACAATAACTAGAGTCTTATCTATAAAGTTGTGTGTGTTACGCGCACACATCGAGGTTACGACTTGTTCTGTAAAGAACAATAAACAATACGGAATGTATTTGCGAATCTATCAGCCAATAAACACGCTCACGGATTTTTAATTTAAGAAATATGTCATCCATAAATAAAATTACATAGGTATGAAAAAAAATATTGTTTTCCGATCATTTCTAAGTGTTTCTTTATAATACTACTTAGCGTAGGGCACACTTTCAAAATCTAAATTAACAAAAAACGCCATTTCCCAATCACTACACTAGCAAATTCGCAATTCTAACCTCATAGTTCACCAAAAGCTCAAAGAAATCGAGTCGCCAAAAAGCTCTCATTAGCCTCTCCAAAACCACGCACCCATCCACCAGTATCCCGAAGTCCAAAGTCATCCTGCGTCATCCCAGCCTCACGCCCGCCCTTCGATCGTCACTTTCTCAACATTCTCATCGTCCTCGCACTTTATACTCCCCGTCGTCATTTGTTCCGGCTGCCCTGTGAAAGTGCGAGCGGCGCAATATTCCTTTGTCGCTCACAAGGCGCGCTTGCTGCTCGCTGTGATCGTCTATCGACGCGCGCTCGCTCGTGGTCAGACCCAGGCACGTCGATTGTTAAAGGAAGCCCTCCTCAAACTCGACGTGACCCTTATCTCCTCTTGACGAGCGCGCGCGCGCGCAAGCAAGTGCTCGCAAACAATTCGACGACGCGCGCGACGTCTTTTTTTTATCTCTCGTATTGAATGACCGCTGTATGGGTGAATTTTAGGAAACTGTTAAATTTCGTGTCTTCGGTTATCTACGTACCGATATGTGAGATAGAAGTTATATAAGTTTTTACGTGATTTCCTGAATAAAAATAGAGATGATTAAACTTTTTCTGTTACGTAGACTGACCATTGATTATTTGTGTTAAAAGTTATAGACTGTAAAGTGGTTAGAGTGTCACCTCCATGGGCTTTAGTTGAAACACTGCTCTTCTATAATTACATATTTATCGTTTAAAGATACATGTTTACGTGAATATCACAATTATTAGTGATTTTCTGTTGAATTTGACCTCAACGTCAAATTTGTGCTCAAGCTGTATAGTAGCAACGTCTGCGTGAGGAATGAAATGCTCGAGATGAAACTTTGACAGTATATTATTTAGTACAATACGGGATCAAATGGCTATGTGAGGTATTTTATTTTAGTTGCAAAGCGTAAATATGGGTGTGTTATATACCACGATCATTTCAGTTTGATTCTTATACACGAGCTATGCTAGATTAGGGTGGGCTGGACACGCATTAACTAGAATGGGAAATGAAAGAGTAGCACGCGGAGTGCTTGTAGGGAAGCCGACAGGTGCAAGACCTCCAGGTAGACCGATACAAACGTGAGAGAACAATATTAAAATTGATCTGCGAGAATAAGGATGTTATGAGGAGGATTGGATGCACCTTACAAGCAATAGAGAAAGATGGCGTGACTGTGTGAATAAGGTTATGAACTACACAGCTTCAGATAGCTAGCCCCAACAAGTAAGGTAAACGTACCAATGCTCGGACGCTTAAGCCCAATAATCGGACAGTTGTTTATAGCTCTGCATATTTTTAAATAAAAAAATATTCGTAACGTTAACTATAGAATTCCTTTAATCGATCATTAGTCTGTAGATCTGGGGTGATTGCGAATTATTTCATGTATCTAATAAACACAAATTGTCAATATTGTCCAATCATAGGGACGTGTCCGATCATTGGTACGTTTACCTTAGTTATGATAGCTATGGTGATGATACAAGTACGTCTGCAGCCGACATAAAGACTATATAATAGCTGTGTCCTTATCATCCCTTATCATCAATATTTGGCCTCTATAATAATAATAATAATATATAATATAACGATTGCAGTTGGAGCATGCAAATAAAACACAGACTGATAGAGACCTCATACATAACTAGTGCTACTTTTTGTGCATCGTGCTTTTCAACTTAAACAGTACATTCGGTGATAGTATGTCTTACCGGTAGCAGTGTTTTCTCGCACACGAGGTTCATTTTAATTACAATACGAAAAATAGATAAAATAGAAAAAGTGAGCAAAGGTTTTCGCTGACTTTCTTATCTATAAGAATGTATAGAATTTGACGAATTATCTGCAAATCCGAAGTCCAAAACCACTATACAAATCAGATAATTATTGAATGATAACAGTTACATGGTGAATCTTTCTTCAAAATGACACCATAAAAAAGATTACCATTGTACAGTCTAAACAAGTTCATTTCCTCAAAGATGCTACCTCTGCAAGCTGAATAAAGCGCTACAGTCGTTACGATAAATAAACCGATTTCATATTTCTTTTTCATTAGTTGAGTGGCCCGGAGCGCGCGCAGCTTTCTCGCTTTGTACGAGATTTCGTGATTACAAAGGTAAAAGTTTTTCCGCGGAAACGCGAAAACGCGAAGTTGCTTAATGCCGGGGCATTTTTCACTTTCGTAGTTCTCTCTCGCTCGGACGCGCGCGCGCACACAGCGCCATATCGTCTCGCAGATAACAGGCGCGGAGAAAAGAAACGGGCCGAGATAGCGTTTCAAAAAGTCGAAAGTTCCGTTGATAAAGGTCGGCCGTGTGATGTATAAATCATGAATTTTCTATTTTCGCGAGGGCTGAAAACTATGAGATCGGTTAAAATATCGCATGGCTGGATCGTGGAGCGCTTCGGAGCATACGTAAATCAATGAGTACTTAAGTTGTACTTTAGGATTCTGGAAATTGTTACTCAATCAAATTTTTAAACTTGAGTTAGAATGTGTTTACAAAGTTTGCTAACTGCAGCATATGCGAGTAAGATAGATCGTTTTTATAAATCATGACTGACATTGAAATTTCTTATCTTTTAAAAGTAAATTAATGAATAATATAAGTCAATCAAATAATTTTCTGATATTTTTTGTAAAAATGTTGAAACTATAATATATCGCGGTACAACTATGAAGTCATAAAAAAGATAATAACTAAAAAAAAGTAGTTACAATTATTCGCAGCCTTGCATAAACAATGCAGCCCATATTATTTACGAAGAAATACAACGGTAGCTTGAAATTACCTACTCTGTCTTAATTTGCTGGAAGTGCATAAGATTAAATCATCTGTCTTTGGTTTAACACTGAACGTGAATATTATACCACATTCGTGGAATTTCGCCGTTTCGATTACTCGGTTCATCGAGATAACGCGATTAGCGTGGATATAAACCGAGGTAGTATATGCATCCGCATGGCAGCATGTGAATCTTCGTGCATTTCATAAACCGATGTGCACCGCTAGAATATGCATCAAGAGATAAGTTTATTAGACTTTTTGGTGCTTACTGTAGTAAACTTTATTCTTCGACTTATGAAGCTTGTTTTCAGCAGTAAAATAAAACCGAGACTTCAGTGTTACTCATTTTAATTGTGAGTAAGATACTTTCCCCGTTAATAGGTTAATAAATGCTAAAGTGGTCGTTTTTCAGCGGATAGTGAAGAAGTAAAAATGAAAATTCTGTTATACACTGCAAGCTTCCTTTGTATCGTACCTTAATACAGACATTAATTATACTATGTATTTCTAACAGTATACTTTCTTTATTTGAAAAAGCAGCTTGCTAAATAGAACTTCAACTTGAATGCCTGACTAAACTTGGTGTACCTCTACTTATACATACTGTCGGACACTGTACATTGATAATTTAAACGTTCGGAAAAATATTTGCCTAAGTCAGGGGCAGAGAAAGTACATATGCGACCTGGACTCGTACTGAATAATAGGGGAGATGCGGCATGACTGGTGCACCTAAGCTTGATCATCGATTATTTAAATGAAAAAAGCATTAAAGATAAATGAAACTGTACGTAATGGTAGATTGACATGGTTTCTTTCACAATAAATATTTGTTGTTTATTTATCACTTATAAATAGTCGAACATGAACGAATTAATAAAGAAAAATAAATTTGCGCCATCCAACCCGTTTGCGGCTTGGTTAGCGCACTTTTATAGATGATTCAAATTTTGTTATAAAAAAATAATTTCTTTCAAATTTTGGGATTAAAATAAGTAATAAAAGTGGTTGTGAATTTAATTTAATAATTATAAATACTACAACGTTAATTAATTATTTTATCAACATAAAGATGTTTATTGAACTTTCTCTCGCGTAACTTTCTTAACCAAGGTTGATTAAAAATCACTTCTCTCTGTTTTTCTCAATGACTTTTGTGAATATTTTTTTATTTTTGGTTTGATTGCAATTTTAGTACTAATCAATCGAATAAGTAAATTTTCATCTTAAAAAACAAAAAAGGTGTCAAGATAATTAGGTGCGCCATCAAAGCCGCTGCGCCAATCAAGCTGCTTCTTCCCTATATAAAAATTTTAGCCCTCTGTACAAAAATTCAGTTTTTCTTAATATCCACTTTTTTTTAATTTTTAAAACTGGATTTCCTTTGTAATCATAAATGTTCAAAAAGCGACATAAATGAAGAACGTTTTTTTTTCTTAACTTTTTTGTCCTGGATAGATATAGTATTAATTCTTGCAATTAAAAAATCCATGAATCCGGTATTGAGAATCCATGAGAATTTGATAATTAATAAATTAATTTTGTATCTGAACAGTACCCAATTCTTGTAAAATCAAATATTCATTAGAAAACTGTTCGTACTTCAGATAAAAAATTTTGGTCCTAACTTGTACCAATTAATATCTGATCTCAGGCTATACATATCTTATGAAAATCTTAAAAAGAAATATTTATATTTTTCGTATTTTTTAGCTCTCCATTTGGTTCTACTCCGTTTTGCTCTCGTGGCTTCTTTTGAAATTAACAAATAAAAATAGCTTATCGTTTATTAATTTGCACTTCCAAAGTCTATTTATCAACGGTACAGTAAAATCATTCGCATCCAAACTAACCTCAAACACGGCTCTCACCCAATAGAGTCAATTCTCATGAATCACGAAATGCAAAGTTTTCGCGGCGAAATACGCCGGCATTACTCGGCGTATCCCCCAAACACTCGTGGGCCCCCTCCAGCCAAACACGACACTTAAGCACCGCGCCTCGGCCCCTAACGCACTCCAAACAGTGAATCTATCTTAGTATTCCTAAAGACAGAGAGTCTAGGGGCAGAGAGGCAAAAGGGGTGAAAGATAGCGAGATACAGTCGAGTTTACAAAGTCAGCGCCTACTTTACCGAGCGCGCGCGCGCGTAGTGACAGGGATCTGAAACAAGATCAAGATAGATTACCTCGTATGTCTTGGCTCACGGGAGAGCGGACGACGACTCTTGGCGAAGCCTCTCTCACCGGCGCGGGCGCTCGCGGCCTGGCGCCGCTGCTTGCGAGGGTTGGACGAGGATCGCTACCGAGCGAGAGAGAGAGGCACGGTTCTCCGACCGCGAGACTTAAGGTAGTTGTAGCGTGGCGAACCAGTTCAAAAGTTGATTTTATTCGAAATTATCATGTAATAGGATCATTTGTGCATCAAGCTTTGAATTATACTGCATCGTAATATGAAAGAGATGTAAGTAATGAAATCTTAAAAAGATTCTCAAATAAAATGATGAGATAAACTTTTGAATGGGATTGTATCACAATATATAGATATTCCGACAACATCAGGCACGAGCGTTTGCTCGTCAGATTTTTATAATGAGCTAGCTCATTATTTTGTTATTTTCTAGTTTTTATGTGACAAAAAACTGATATGAATAACTAATAAATGTTTCATTAAAGTGCAAAAATAAAACATGTTAATAAACTAATAAAATGAATATACTGCATAAGTTTTTAAATTTTCATACGTAATATTTTTATGGTAACGTAGATCAAAATGGCCATTTTATTTTTTTAGAAAAATGAGATGTGATAGTATTTGTTTGAAGCGTCGATATGCTGTTAGTCTGTTTAACATAGCTGTTTGAAGAGACATTTCATAACTTTGGTATAGATCTTGAATATAAAATTATTAAAACTTAAAACACCAGTATCTCAGATCAGTGAAAGTACTTTAAAATGTTAATTATACTAGTATAATATTCTTATAGAGCCAATGTAAAAATTAAACAAAATTCTCTTAAGAAAATCTTGCTGCAACCACATTAACGGTACGACCGTCGGGCTTGCGAGCGAGGGAGCGGGGACACACCGAGAACACCAAATTAAATTCTCCCCCGGGCTAACAAGTGACTTTTAATTAACGATCTTGGACGAGCGCGTGGTGGAGAGAGAGATAGAGAGAGAGTGTGTGAGAGAGAGAGAGAGAGCGTTTTATGGCAGGTAGACAGGCAGCACAAGCTTGGGAATCGAATTATTTTCGTTGAGATTGTAAACTGCGCGCAGATGTCATTGTTCGCTCTGCGAGCTTTCTCCGGGCTCTTGAGGGAGAATCCTATACGTCTCGTTTTCAACGGTTTAAGGGGGATTCTTGAACTAATTATTTTCTTTTGCCTTTGTTGGAATAGTAGTGAGAGCGGCTTTTCTTTTATTAAGAGTATTAGTCTGAGCAGGTTCGAGGTTTTTATGTTGTAAGAGCTTAGTTCGCGCGGAACATGTTGAATTTCTTGCAGCAAAACAGAACGTTTTATACATTATTAGTTCACGGTTGTTCCAAATGAAGAAAATGCACTTTGAGACATTTAAGAATGATCGTCTAAATATCAGTTAGGAAAAATAGAACGAGCAACTTCATTAGAAGCACTACTCGTGTGTTAAATTACCCTTTAGGAATATATCATGTGCATGCTCTATCATTTAGTCTGCGAAAAGGATTAACATAAAGACGGCAAAACTTTCACCGTACATCATCATATGCAGTCGTAATTTATACGTGCTGACCCTGCGCTCTCAAAGTACCAGGAGCTATAATATATTTCACGCTACTATTTCAACTCTCTAATTCACGTAGTTTGTTTTATATTCTTTTTAGCACGCGATAACAGACAGCTGATATTGCACTTTGCGTTTGCAAAGAAATTGAAAAAAGCTTCCTCCAGGAGGAAGCAAAAAAAGTTATCTTGCTTTGGAAAATAATTCACAACGCCAGCACAATACTTCGTTTTTGAAAAAGCAAAACTACCGACCATTCAGTCGGCCCCAGAAGAGCAAAAGCTCAAGTTCTCAAGTAAGACGCGGTGTCGGGTAACAACTTTTACAGTATAATGCCGACGGTATGTAACCCCAAGGGAAATTGAGAAAAATGCGCTCAAAGCGGAAAAAAAGAATACATAAACATAATAGTTGTTCGCTGTCATACCTAACGTTTACACTTCTCCCGTTCTACTCAATTATCACCGTACACTCCTTTCAATATCTCCTCGCACAACAATCCCAACGTTCATTAAAACTCCCGACTATTTTTCTCCTCCAACGCTGCATTGGCTCCTCTCTCTCTCTCTCTCTCTCCCTCGCGCGCTCGCTACCGGATATCGAATCTCATTTTTACATCTACTTATCGACATCTCCTTATCTAGTCCCCGTCGAAATTCCCATTCAACGAGGCTCGCTCGATCGTCGGGCCGGCGCACCAACAATGAATCTCTCCGCTGCAGATTCTCGATTCCTTAATTCGTTTAGCGGCCGTTACGAGGGAGGGAGTCCCGAGTCCCGTGCTCCGAGGAGGCGCAGAGAAAAAAGACCAGTAGCAGCAGCAACAGCGGCAGTAGGAGGAGAAGAAGAAGTAGAAGAAAAACGAGGAAGACAAAAGAGCAGGCAGCCAGCGGCGGCGGAAAATGAGAGTCAAGGAGCGAGGCGCGCCGGCTAAAAGAATGGGAATAAGGAAGAGAGATGGAGCGCACCGAAACTTTTCCATTTCATTACACCGCTTTTCCCGAGCTTGCCCGTGTGTTTTTTTTACTCCCTGCGCACGCGCGCCCATCAACTTTATTACTTTGTAGTCCTCTCGCTTTCTCTCTCTCTCTCTCTCTCTCTCTCTCTAACTCTCATTCTCTCTTTTCTTTCTCTCTCTCTCGCTCTCTCTAGCGCGCGCCTCATTTTTATACTTGCATTATTTAGCGCGCTGCGGAAGCGCGAGCAGAGAGTTATACGCGAGCGCGAGAAAGTCTCGCCACTTAGAATTTCGGCCGCGCGGCTCGCGTAATGCGACGTTTGACGCGCAAGCGCGTTTAACTTTTTGATGCGGACGTCGCGCGGCTGGATGGATGGGTCGACTCCGTTTGCCTGTATTTGTATGTGTGTGTTATTTGGATGCTGTGTTGGCGTTGACAAGGATTAAGCGATATTAAGGAGAGATTTAATGCAGATAATTAGAGCTGAAGATTGAGTAGCGTAAACGAGTTTGCTGTAAATATTGATTTGACTCGATGTCGCTGCTATCTAACGGGGAATGAGAATGTTAAGCTATATGAAATTATGTTTTTATACGCTGAAACAACAAATTTTAAATCAAATATGCTGTGAATCACGACTACTAATCAAATAAATGTTTGCTAAAACAAAATAAATATTTTTTTAATAAACGATTATCGACGTTTTGTAATCAACATTTATTGGAAAGTACTCATTTTTTAACAGTGCAGTTTTTTAATTTAAAAATAATGTTTGTTTTACCTGGCTTACACATTTTTATTGAAAAATATGGGTTGAATTCAAATTTTATGTAATTTTATAATTTCTGGAGTAAAAATAGTATAATAAAAAAATGTAATGAATTTTCATTGTGAAATAATAATTAGCTTTGCCCACATAAAAATTATATATTAATATTAAATATTTACAAACAATCTTTAAATAAAATTTCACAAGCATTTGATTACGACATACAATATACACGAAAATATTCCAAAAATTACAAGATACATACCGGTCCTCATTTATGAAAAATGCTGTAATCTGTAGTTTTTATCGATTTTCAAATAACATAATTTCAATGAATTAAGCAGTTATGTACGTAACACAATAAAATAAAATACATTTAAAAAAAATAATTTCCAATGTATCTTTTATCGTTTATTAAACTTTTACAAACGTGTATACCGACCCTCATCAATACAACAATGCTGGAATTTGCAATATCTTCTCGATTTACAAAAAAATATTAATTTGCGAATTAAACAGTTCAGCACGTAATAAAATACCGCAAAATAAATATCGCTCACCGGTCCTTTACCAAAAATACCCTATCTCAACCAGATATCTGAATGATTTCAAAACTTTTGCGCAGCTCTACTGCACGGCCCCGCATTATACCCTCGCACACATACACAGCATCCAACAAACACAAACCATCTGTATACGGGGCCAACTATATTCCACTATTTCATCGCGACAGAAACCCTTCGATATAAATTTCCCAGCGACTGCGCAGCCGCTCGTAAATAAGAACCATAAGCATTTTCGCGCAGCCAAGCCGAACTCGCGCGCCGCGATATAAACCAAAGGCCAAACACGCGCACCCGGGCATTACGTGAAATACAACGCGCTCGCCCCGTTCGACGCGATCGAACGCGTGCGCGCCTAGTGAAAAAAAAAAAGAACAAAAAAACAAAATCGCGGGCAGAGAAGAAAAAAAAGAGAGCCAGCCACGGATAAAAGTTCATTGCGGCGCTTCGGGCTTCGCATAATCCGAATTAAGGCCGCGCGAGGCGATCCCGTCGCTTCGGCGCGTCCGAGCGACGTAACAGATTCTAACGGTTATGCTCACGGTTATGCGCGCCGACGAGGAGCAAGAAAAAAAAAAGGAAGAAGGAGAAGGAACGAAGGGGAACAGCGTCTAATTACTTCGAAATATCTGGTTCGTCGGCGCTCGTTTCGCCTTCGAATGGTTTCTCGCCCCCTCTCTCTCTCTCTTTCCGGCTTCCTGCTGTACCCGTAACAGTCTCCTATTTTTTTTCGCGCGCCGTGCCGCTTTCCGCGGCCCTCCCCCATTTTGCGTTTATCGCGAGATATCGCGCGCGCGCGTGTACGCCGGGACGACTCGTGTAAGAGCTGTTCGGCCTCGGCTTCGTTTCCTTCGCTTCGCGCTCTGCTCTTTTTGCTCCTATTTTTTTTAATACGGGCGAGTAGCGCCCGGGTAGCCGTTAAATCGCCGTAAATCGCCGTTCCGCCGTAGTTGGCTTAATCAATTTCGTTTAACCCAGGATTGCGCGGCGAGTTTGGTTTAACGAAATTACTTAATTTGAGAAGGGAATAATAATAAATCCGGGCGGATTTCTCCGGCGAATGGCCGGGTGAAAAATTCGGAGCCCGCGCGCGGGGCCGCGCGGCGTCCCGTATTAACCTGTTATGAAAGGAATTGAACCCGGTTCTTTAAGTTATTTAAGGGCTCGGCGAGCTTTTTTGCGAGGTTAATTAGCGAATGCGGAGAGAGGATTTTGGAGCTTAAACATAACAGGCATATTGTAAAATATATTGTCCCATAATACTATTAATTAAAATAATAAATAAGTAAAGCTTTTTGTATTAGTTAGAAAAAAAGATTGTATGCATTTTACGCACCTAATTAAAATAAAGTGAATCGCGCCATCTCTTGCATTTTAAATGAAATATTATTTGACAAATATCGACTTTTAAATTGCCTAGGTAATTAACTACACCACATTTGTTAATTAAAATGCTACTTATGATAATATAGGTGCACATAATTTACCTTGCAATACATTAAATTTGACGTTATTTTACTGTATAAAATTAAAAATATTCATAAATAATGACCTGTAATAATCTCGGTCTAGCTTATTTTAAACACATTTCATTTATTGCATCCTGATATAATATAGGACAGTATGTTTACTTCGAAGAATTATAGACGTGTACATAATTAATACACCAAAATTTTAACGATTTTTAATAAAGTAATTTAATTTTTTTAATATTATAATATAACAATATAGAATAAAGCTTGCAATTGCTAAACATTTTTATAAGTTATTTAAATTTTGTCAAAGTATAAAACAATATTGACACTATTAAAAAATCGATAGATAAGTTTTTATTGCCAGAAATACTTTCTAAGATAAATAGTACATTGTACAACTAGGGGAGAAATTTGGCTTTTCTAAGCGAGGATAAACTTTCGACGCCCTCGACTTCCACACGTGCTCAACATCATCTGAGTCTGAAAAAGCCCTTTCCACCCGTGCTATACATCGTATGTTTTTAAATAAATTCGTGAATATGGTCTTTTTCATGCAGCCAACAGGAATGGGGAAATGGGCATTATGAGTCATTCACTAGACCTAAGAAATTCAGGAGCGGGAGGTAATGACTATTACCGCCCACCGCAACGGGAGATAATCCTTGCCTACCGCTACAATGGGAGGTAATGGTCATTACCTCCCGCTCCTGAATTTCTCAGATCTAGTGAATAACTCGTAATGTCTATTTCCCCATTCCTTTTGCATGCATGAAAAAGGCCCTATCCACACACTTATTAAAAAAAAAGATGTGCAACACGGGCGAAAGGACTTTTTCATCATAGTATGCGTAAAAGTGCGTGTTTTGCGGGCGTAAAGTACTACTTTACACCTACTGGGCGCAAAGTTCAAAATGGTCCAAAAAGTGTAAAATCATATTTTAATTAATATCTATATAATTTTGATACTCAAAAACTTTTTCAACATTAACATTTATTTTTCATTAAAAAATTTTTTTTCATTTAAAATATTTTAATTTACTTATTGGAATATTGTAAAATGTTTATACGAACATTCGTTAATTAAAAAATGACTCTAACGTCTACCTTTTAATAAATTTAAATGATTGGTTCTAACAGCAAATTGTAGATGGAATTGTTCAAATTCATAAGAATATGTTGACATCGATTCGGATGTCTCTTACACCCTTCTTCAGGTCAAAGACAAATTAATTCTATAATAAACTTAAATCTAGGTAACTTATCTAGACTGCTCACTGCATCCTTCACAACACGGTTGAAAATTCCATTAGACGTATTCAGCCATCGAGTGTCGGTGAATAATCAGGTTGATTTTTTTCCTCTCACACTCAGGCACTACCACTTTATAAAATAGCATGCTTTTATATTACACTTATTCACTCGTGTTTAAAAACATGGAATTATATTAGTTTGACTCTATATTTGATTACGTATATACTGTTAATTTGAGTGAAAGTATGAAATTGGGTGTTATAAAAAATTATTAAGTATACGGATTCTAAAGAATATGGCTTGGGAATGCATGCTCAATTTTCTATTCGCTTTGCAGATATGAAAACGGACCTTTTTCATGCGCATGTTATAAAAATTTACAATTCAGTTATATATGCAGTGAAAATTTAATACAAATTTTAATACGAAATCGTGATTTTAAATTTGTTTTAAAAGTATATATTAATCTTTGTTTCCTAATATAGGAAGCTTTTTGATGAAACATTAGGAATCAGAATACACTATTTTTAGAAAATGTCTGTATGGATGTGTGTGTGTGTGTGTGTGTGTGTGTGCGTGCGTGCGTGCGTGCGTGCGTGCGTGCGTGCGTGCGACGATGTATGTGTGTGTGTAACTTAATAACTTAAGTAAAACGTCATTGTTTTTTCTGAAAATGTTCAAAAAGGTAGCTTTTTACTATCTCTTGAGACTGTTAGAAGTACAGATTATAACGACCCTTACATTCCAAGTTACTTGTGGTTATGTTTTCTCTTTAAATTTTTTTTATTGTTTATATCTCGAGAACGACGCGGTCATTTTTTGCAACCCAGGGCTCATTTCTTTCGTTTTTTAATGAAATTCTGAATTTAAAAGAAAGTTTGCGATTTATCGATCCGTTTTTGTTTTACAATGATTTATTATTTTACGATATTTTACGATATTCTGAAATCATTAATGTAAATTATTTTTGTATTTTAGAAATAATATGTTTGTTTAATTCTTTCTTTCTTTGTATTTAATGACCATATTTTTTGGGACTCCGCTAAGTCACAATGCATATGTGATTTTGTATTTTAAATTTGTATTTTATATACTTGTTTGTTGTGTTATACGATGTCGGTTAAGCGAAACTCACCACCTACTTAGTGTCTCAGACACTTTTGAGGAATCTATATGGTCGCTTACGTCCTGCTCCAAAGTACAATGCGTAGTCGGAGATCTTTTCCAGACGAAAAACTCGAAGAAAAACTCTCGAGAATTTTCACCGGGAATCGAACCCTTGGCAGCTTAAGCGCCTTGTATCGGTAGGCAAGCATCGTACCCACTGAGCCAAGGGGGGCTCTATGATCGCTTCATTTTGCATTTGAAAGAGCATAAAATTACTCATAATCGGTGATGTTTCTGTTTTTTTTTATAACTTTTCTATTGATATTTTTAAACATTGATTAAAAAGGTATTTGAAGATTAATTAAGTAATGTATATCAGTATTTTTTATGTTTTATTTCTTATAACTCTGGGTTAACATGATACGTATAAACGATCTAATTATGTAATTTTAGATGTTGTTGAATTCAAATTCAAAACTTTTAAAAAACAATGGTATCGAAAACTGCTTAAAACAGATTTAATTTGTGTATAGATGTAAATTAAAAATATAAATGTATAATAAAAATAAGATTATGGCTACAGCTAGTTGTTGAATTAACTGTTGTGAATTAAACCATCAATGATAAATCAGAACACATTTGTTGAGCTCCCAATTAAAAAGAGATATAGTAATTTACAATTAATTTATTAGAACAAAAAAGGTTATATTAGAACAATTAATTTAGTTTGAGGAAGCTAAGTTTTAATGAATTGGCAGCAGATTTTTAATAATTATAAGAATCTTTGAATCGTTTGTTATTTTACTGTATTTATTATTGTCGTGAATATTTGATTAATCGACAATACACTTAAAAATTGGTATTTATAATTTACTTCATTCTTCAGCTTTATTTGACGGAAAAGTTTCAAATCTTCTACAGAAAGTAGTAGCAAATTTAATTTAGTAGTGTACTTTTTATTACTGTTTATACGAAAGATTCTGCATTATTGACTTATTCTAACTGTGGGCAGTCACACAAAATGCTTGATGAGACCACTAATGCCATCGCGATCTCCTTTTCCGTGTCCAAATGCTAGGAAAAAAGAAACATTTTCAATTTAATGTTGATTAAAAGAGCTGCTGCCCCATCTAAAATGATAGTAATGTTCCCTATTTTTTGAAACTTTAGAAATTCTTTCACGCATTCTACAATACGATGAATTGCTAACAGGGTATGTGCAGAATTATAACTCGTATCCTTATTAACGACTGTGAAGCTTTTAGTTTTATCACGACGGTAACACACAGCTGTAAATATTGATACTATCTGACTTTCAATAAACACTTTGAATTTCATTTCGCAAAATCTTTATGAAATTTTATATCAGGCATAAAAATGAAAAAGTTTATATAATAAAGTATATTTTTGTATTTTTAATAAAAAAAATGGCGTTATTTATAAGAAGTCTTAAAATTACTACTTTAAAAATAAAGTCTTGGATTTACCACAGCATTTTAGCAAAATTAAAAACATATGAAATATATTCTGTATGTTGGTAAGATAATTAATTTTTTGATTTTCGAAAAAGCGCCGCCATTTTGTTAATTTTTAACTTTTTTTATATTCTTAACGGAATTTGAAAGAGCATAATTAACTATACCAAGATTGAACTACAAATGGTTTGAATTACAATAATTTTAAAACTACGACCTTCACGTACGGGGTACAACATTAATCAAACAAAATACAACATCATTATTTCTTTATATTAGTATAAAAAGCTCATAATTTTGTCCAAAAAATTTTGTTTTTTCTAAACAATGAAACAAGTGTCTTTTTATTCTGTATAAAGAATAATAGATTACAACAATGGTCCGCTATAATTATTTATTAAACAATTTTTTATTGCATAAATCGCTCTATTAATATGAAAATAATAGTCTTTTATATATTACCGCGCTATTTTCATGTTCATTCACTCTGATGACAGACATAATTTTAAACGGTTTTAAAACCTCGAATTCCTTTTATTATTTTTAAAAAATTTCTGAAAACCAAGGATATTGCGTTGGTTTTTCCATTATACTAATAACATTTATGGATTGCTAATATTGTTTTAAGTATTATTTTATAGAGGTTATATTTTATTTATAATAAAATAGACTTTGGTATCAGCAGCACGGATATCCACCATAATTACTTACTTCTTGTGCTCATCATTAAATAATATTTTCATTTCTATAATAAGTATTTGTTTCTCATATTATAATAAAACAGTAAATATCACTGAAAATTTAGTAACGCCAAATTTCGTTTCAGTAGTGATTAGTATCTATGGCTAAACGGTTTTTCTGAGCGTCAGTAATTACGTTATAAAACTATTTCATCAAAGCTAGAATGTCAACCTGACATTTGAGAGCCATAGTCGATCAAACGAACGCGAACGCCCACGTAAAATAATCAAATTAATCAATGGTCAATCCATCAAAGGAAACAGCAATGCTAGTCAGCATTCCAGCCGGTATATTAACTGATAGCTAATTAGTCATTTTTTCCCGAGCCGAGAATATTTCCCGCGTTATTCTGACCTTATATCAATCTCATTCTCGCTCTGATTCATTTTCCCTCTTTCCCTCGACGCACCCCTCCCATTTCTCCCCCTTCGCAAGCCGAGACGCGGTCGTCACACCGAAACTTACACCAAACGCTCGGGACTCCATCAACGCTTCGAATATACGGTGTTGCACTTTTCGCGCCTCGCCTCCTCGTAATGATTCTCGCGTTCTCCCCTCAAAACCAAAGGCATTATAATACCCAGTGCCGCGCGAATATTCCAGCGGCGCACAGCAGCTCACGCGTATACGTATATACACACGCACACCCGCACACACATAACAAAACCCGCAGCGGCTCGGCGGCCCACGCGGAGGAGCTGAATTATTCATCGGCGCGAAACTTTGCTTTTCCCAAACGTAATTTCGCAGACGCGCAATGGCCATATAACTCGCTAATTAATCCTCTCTCTCTCTCTCTCTCTTCTCCCTCTCTCTCTCTCTCTCTCTCTCTCTCTTTCTCTCCCTCCGCAGTCTTGGAGAAATCCGTAAGCGCGTTATTAAGAGTGAGCGAGGGAGAGAATTTTGCCCGGCAAGCGCGGACCGTACGAACGATTAATGCAAAGCGCGAGGCGCGAGCACTGAGAGAGAGAGAGAGAGAGAGAGATAAAATGAGAGAAAAGCCGCGAAGTTGCGTATATATAAGGGCGAGAACGCACGGGGCCGGCAAAGCCGGCCTAGCGTCGAGTTGATGTCGAATGTCGAATGTCGAAAGGAGGGGGAGGTATTAACTGAGCGATGCGGCAGCGCAGCATCCGGTGTATACCTACTGCGGTAATTAGTGCTCGCGTTTTGCGCGCGAGCGCGGGCGCCTTCCTGATCTTATAATTTGATTCGGTTAGGAGCGAGCGTATACAGTGCGGTGCACTACTGTTATGTTTGTTGGTGTGAGTTGTGAGCACCGTTGCGACGTGCGGTGTATAAGAGGAGGGAGAAATTCAGGAGGTATAAATACGGTTGCGAGAGATAGTTGGAGGTAAGGCCTTTACATTGAGATTTTTTGGAATGGATTCTGATTTTGTTAGTGTATTTAAAATAAAGAAGCGGGAAAATATCCTTATAAAGATAAAAATGAGACTGGTTATGGTAAAAATCGGTAATAAATGGCTAGTTACTAGTCTAATAATCATTTCATTTGGCTTCAAAATAATCAATTTTCAGCCACGGATATTGAACATAAAGTTTCTAGGACATACTCTGCGACTGATACCTGTGGAAGAAGCAACTTGTGGAAGGAGATGTCCTTTATATTTTTAAAATATTAGATAGTCTTTCTATGTTCTGAGGCGATAACAAAATTATACGACACGTACTAGTAGAAGTGTCCAAGATTAGTCTGACGTTGAGTGAATATTGTTCAATCATGACAATGATAAATATTTTTTCAACTTCTATTAATACTGTCAAATTCTTTAAGTACCAATCATTTTATTATTTCAACATACAATATTACGCGGTCGTGTTTCTAGCATTCCCTAAAAGTTATCCTATATAATATACCAAAAACGACCAAAAGTATTTTGCAAGTTTAAATACCACTTCTTCAAGTTCATTCAAACCAATCCGCTAACACGTAACACTTTAGCTTCCGCCATGTCAGCAATGCACGCGATTCCTTTATCGAGCCCGCGACAAAGACCGGTTTAAACGGACATCACCGCGCGCAGCGCGCGAACTTCCTATAAGCCAAAACCAAGCTTGCTCCGGTCTCCCCTTGTCCCACGTCCTATCCCGCTATCTCCCTCGGCGGGGTGCATGCATCAGCAGCAGCCACTGTAGTGCACGAGCTTCTACAGCTGAGAAAGAGTCTCGGACCCTAATACCCCCTATATATCGAATAATATCAATTGTTTGGACAGGACCGCGGGGTTGCGACGGAACTCGACTGCAGCAGCAGCAGCAGCAGCGACGGCAGACGCCGGTGAGAAAGGGCTTGGCTCCACTCTCTCGCAAAGTTTTCCTCTCGAGCCGCGCTGTTGTGTGTTGTCCTTGGAGGGTACTTTGACATCGGGTATATAGTCGCCGAGTTTAGGCAAATCGTCTTAATGAATATAGATGCTCTTTCTCTCTATCTCCCTCTCTCACACTCGCGCGACCCGGGACGACAATGTCCAGAAGCTGGTGACCAATGACGTGGTTGTCCTCTCGAGGAACTTGCCACTTCGCACTCTCCCTCTCCCTCTTTCAGGCGTATATACATGAGCGCCGGAGAGCATTCGGACGACGCGAAACGTCAATTTCGCTTAATCAACGCGCCGCGGCCCCGAGTATTAAAGTATATTATACCGGCGTCGTCGCGCAATTTACAAGGTGCGACGTTATCTTGCGGCTGCTTCTCCGCGGGGGATTTCAAGAGAGCGCACAGCCGTGCAGGTGTGTTTATATATACGTATATGTATATATGTGTAGGATGCGGCGCAAAATGGATTATTGCCAGAGTGGAATGCACGAGTTTAGTGTTGTGCTATGGCTTGGCTGCAGCGCTGTTATTGAAGTGCAGCTGCAGTAGCGAGCGGCGGCGGCGGCAAATGAAAGGGGGGTTTATATATACGCAGTCTTTGATATAAAGTTGCGCGGAGCGTGCGTGGATGTTCTGGAGCTTCTGCGCGCGAACGGCATGTGCGTGTATATATATAATTGAGAGAAAAGTAAAGAATGGATCATTTTGCTGCTGCTGCGCGGAATTGAGTTCCGAAGAAAATGTGCAGCGCTCGTTTGTTAGACTGCTTTGCATGGGTGGCGAGATACCTTGAAAGCTTTACTGTCATGTTACTTCTTCAAATCGTTATATGTAAATAGTAAATAGGCTGCCATTTTAATCATTTGACTGGCTTTCTTACCGATGTACGTCAATGTTAGGATAAATGTAAATACCAAATGTTAATGAAGTGATGTGCTGTATTGTAATTGATATTTAAGGATTGTAGTAAGTATATTTCTGGACCAAATGCTTATATTCATGAACTCTTTTAATTCCCAACGATTTCGACCGCATTCCGCGTGATTTATCTTTTATGTTTAGGCTTGGAATTTACTTTTATAAATTTTAAATACATTAAAAAGAATCTTCATACAGGCTGGTTATAAAAATATATCTACATGCTAACTAAATTTACGTTTTCAAATATATAATTATTACGCTAAAAAGGTTCATTTTTTGAGGTTAGGTATTTGAAGAACACTAATAAATTAATAAACAGTAATACTGCAAAAAGTGGTTAATGAAGAGGAGTTAAGACCTAACACGATATTTATAAGTATGCCATATGCGTTACTTAAACGCAAAAAGGTACCTTCTTATTTCGAGATATTTAGCACGACGAGTCTTAGCACGATAATAACAAAGGTTATGCCTGCAAATTTTCATTGTAAATTGCACTGTAATTTTTCAATTAACCATTAAGCCATTTTTATTGTTAAACCCCTGAAACACAAATAATTCTATAACCATTGATTTTTCATGAAAATTGGTATATAAGGTTTCTGGGGGGATTCCAAATCCGCTGTCAGATTTTCAAAATTTATAATGGTGAATCTAATACGGTGAATAATAAAGTAATAATAATAATAATAATGAATAAAGGGTCATTTATAAACAACGACTCTACTAAATATTTTTATTCTAATTGGTAAATAACCTAGAAACAATGCAGATTCGAATTTGTTAATAATCCTGTTAAGACTCAGCGTGTTAAATCGAAACTGATCATGGATTCTTTAGCTGTTAACTGTAAGAATTAAATTATACCAGGTACAGATGGAAAAAATAAATTGTTATTATAGACGGTTTAATGTTGAGCAAGGGCAATTGAAGATTTTAATAGAATTGAATAATAATTGCTAATATTTCAAAGTTTAATATGACGAAATCATGCAGAACATATTAAAAACATACATTTTGAATAATCCAGTATTTAAATCAATTAAATCTTTAATGTAAATTATCGTTGTACATATACAATTCATTAAAAATACCTGAGAGCCGGGTAACTTCGTGCCACATTTTCAATCAATTATTGTAAATTGAGTATATACAGTAAAACATTTTGTAGTACTTAGAAAATATCTTCTGTAAACATTTGATTTGAAAATTTGATTCTTTTAAGCTTCTGCTAAGCATTTCATTAACTGAACTCAACTCAGCCACTCAAAACCACTCTGCTTTATGGTACTGTTTTTCTGCTATAATTAGATTTTCGTTATAAATTCTAATTTTATTTGAACTACTTATTATAACTCAGCCCTTTTATTTTTTGTGAACGAATGCCAACGGGTGGTAGAATTTAAATCATCCAGAGTGCAAATATGTTAATAAATATACACGTATATTAAAAAAGTCTGTTTGATACAAAAATTTGCATAATATAAAACATATTATTAAAAATATAAATGAATCTCTGTTATGCATGTATCAACGATATTTTACTACAGATTATTTTTAAGCGAATTTTCTTATACAAGTAATTCAAATTCATCTGTGAACAAAACAAGAATGTTCTTAATTTCAGACACCATTTCTATATCAAATCCTCAAGCGTATAACATGTTTTATACGTCTTCCAATAATGAATAACGTAAAAATGTAGAGAATTCAAATAAAATCCTTTGAAAGAAAACGTACAAATCCGAGCTGTATCAAATCAGAGCCCCCCTGTACGTACGTCGCATTATCCTAATACACGTCGCTCGACAAAATACCGAGATAAATTTCTTGCCGCAACCCCTCGATAAAAAGTCCCGCCGCGCGTGAAAATCTCGAGCGCGAGATTTCTCTCTCCTCACCCACACCCAAAAGCCACACACAGACACGCGCGTACATACAAATTCATCCCTGGCTTTTTTCCATACGGTGCGCGTGCTTCGCCTCCCGCCGCTCGCGAGCATATTTCATGCAATTATGGTTTTTTCGCCGGCCGAGCGACGCGATCACGGCCGGAAATATGAACGCGAGCCAGGGGAGAGAGAGAGAGAAAAGCGCCTTCCGAGCCGGAAAGAGAGACAGAATTGGCCGTGGGATATAAACGAGTCGAGTCCGCGAGCGGGGCGAGTCGCTCGAGCGCGCGCGAAAAGGACGGAAAAACTGGATGGGAAGCCAGCAAGCGAGCAAGAGAGAGAGAAAGAGAGAAACGGGGATGGATAATAGTCCGGGATAAAATTGTTCCCCGAGCGAAAAACCAATCCATCTCTGAGTGTTATCGGATGGCGGAGACACTCGTGAAACGAGAGCCGCGCTACTGGAAACGGCCAGATATATATGTACACGAAAGCACACCCTTTTTACTCCTTGGTTATATACCCTTTCCTATATATATATATACATACTTTGCACCATCGTCGGTCTTCGTTTCGCCGCGGTGATGGTATGTATATATATATCGTTATGTTCTTTACTAGCGCAGCGCACGCTGTTCGCTGTCGGTGGGGATTCGCGTGACTCGTCGTCGTCGTCGTCGTCGTCGTCGTTGCGAGCAACGGCGGAATGAGACAGGAGGAATTCGCCGCGAGATTATAGCTTTGATAATTAAGCGAAGCGAAAAATGCAAATTACACCGGCTCTTTTTCAGCTGATTGTGCCACTGGTTGGGTGTGTGCGTGTGTGTAAAGGTATTTGATAGCCATTGCAGATGTCGAGGCAGTCACTCAATTCTGCAATTTCATGTTTTGGAAGCGGAATTTTTGCGTCTAAATTCTCTACGAAATTTGGCAAAGAATGTTCTTCTATCGTTTGCGCTATCGTCACACAAAATTAATACTTTTTTAGAAAGGTATCTAATTTTTACGCAACTTCGCTCTACAAAGGAACTTATTGTATTTGGTTTAAACAAACTACTTTAAAAAATGAAGAGCTGATTATTCATTATTGATAACATTTTGCCATTTCCATTTTCGTGTTGTACTATGTATAATAATTTATTCGCTAAATATATTTAAGCTGGTTAATAATGTTCTCCATAAAGTACAGTACACGTACATAAATAAAATTAAATGATAATAGTTTGGATTATAGAAATTCATTCATGTCCTTTCTACACTAAAGCTTTAAGCGAGAGGTTATTGAAGCGAACTTCAATGCTTTAGAACGATGAAGCGCGTACCGTCTACAGTACACAACAGTTAAGCTATTTTAACGTTAAAGTGAATCGACTGTTTACGTGTTTATTGACAGTAGTTAAAGTATTTATGAGACGCAAGTTACCTTTAATTGTATAATATTAAAATATCTTTGACTAATATACGAAATAATCTAGTTTTTTATTCAATTTTTTAATAAATAATATCTAATAATAAATTGTCTTTCATTATCTCAGTTGAATAATCCATCGCTTAAAGCTCAGGTGTAGAAAGGGCATAAGTATTGTAATTTAAAAGAAAATTTAATTGTATAGATATTTACTATCATTCTTAAATAAAAAAGAATTATGATATTTAAAACAATTAAATATACTTTTTAAATTACATTCATTTGTATTTAATTTGTAATAATTGCAACAATGAATACTTCCAATTTTCACTACTTAATACCTGTATAGTAAATTAAATTTCCAACTTGCTTAAGTTAATTATTTTCATTTAATTATGTCAATTACTTATTTTCACTTAATTAAAATTTTAAAATTCCATAAAAAATACAACAGAGAAACGAAAAGACTGAAGAAAATTCAAAAGTACTTGCTTTCTAACGTAACTCAACTTATTTTTTACATGTAAAAATATTTACCAAAATGTGAGTCCTCTTCAAAATTCCCGTGAACGCTAAAACCTACCTAATCTTCGTAATTTCAAAAAAGTCGCTCTTAAAAACTCATAGCCCAGGGAATAAAAAGAAGCGCAAGCAGAATCCGAAGAATAAAGGAAATCCGCGAAAGCATGAAATACGAGAGCACAAAACCCGCGCATTCACAGTCCGAAAACATAACGCCGACAATAAAAGCCGAATCATCCGATATATACCCCTTCCTTTTTCCGCATCCATTCAGAATTGAGAGGCGAACAGGCAGACAGGGCCGGCAAACAGAGGCAGACCGCGCGCGCGCGCGCTCCACTTACCCATTTTTCTTATTCAAGCCCTCCGCGCACGGCGACACTTGATCCGCTCAACCTTGACGTTATGCGCGCGAGGCCATTGACATGCAGATTGACGAGCTCCATTCCGCTCTAAAAAGTCATTCTCTTCCTCTGTGTCTCTCCGTAACCCTCCCAAGCTCCGCTGTCGCGTTAACGATCGCGAGCGCTCGTGGAGAGGCCGCAACTCCGGGAGGGGAGGGGGGCAGTAATCGCGGCGAGTTAACCTCCAAGTTCGCTTTTACGAGCCTTTATGCGATCGACTACGTAATCAGACGGCGGAAGTCGAGAACGAGCGCGCGCTCCCCGGCAGTAAAAAGCTCGCGCATGTAGGTGCATGCTGTGGGTGAGAGTGGGACGGCGATGTAGCAGCAGGTCCCCGCGACTGCGAAAAAGATAACCGGCGAATGATGACATCAATAAAAGCCTACAGCTCGATCTCCCTGGGGGGGGACATTATCGATAAGTGTCGCGTGTGCCAGAGCCGCGAGCGCGCGGTGTAATTGTTTCGCTTGATCGCCTAGCGAACGAATCGATCCGATATATATATATAATGCAGTTTGAGAGTTAATTTTTGTTTGGCTTTGGTTTGGAAGAAACGGATCGTTCTCTTTTTTGCTTGATATAAGTAGGTACTGTAGATTTCTGTATTCTTTTAGTGTTAAAGGTATAACAAGAAGAGAGCAATTTTAAAATTAAGCATAGCACTTTTAGGTATTAATTTAATTAATAAAAATTAAATAAATTACTTTATTTTGTACAAAAATATATTAATTTGTTCCAAACTCTGGTAGGTATGTGCTTTGTCAGAAAGCTCTCTTGTAGTTAAAAAATCAAATTTTAGGTAAAAAAAATTAAGTAAGAATAGCTCACATCTCGAGAATAAGGATCCATTGGATCAAATTAAGGGGGTTAAGCTTCATTTTTAGGTACCAGAAAACATCTCTCAGACCGTCGTCAAAATCCGTTTCCGCACTTGCGATACTCTTCTTGTAAATGTGATTACAATGATAAATAATTAATGAAAACTGCAGGGTCGAATGATTTTTATGATTAATAATTCGACGTTTAAAATATATAAAGTAATATATTTAAAATGTTGTGTTTATAAAGACATATTTGTGCTATTGAAGGAAACAAGTGATATAGATTTTAAGTAAGTCAGCCGTCGTCTTTTATAGAAAATGTAAATTGTTGCTAAGATAGCATCTGTTTTGCTCCAAATAAACTATACAAATACTGAAAGTATTATTTTAATTGTAAGCATGTAATTGATGAACTCAAAGTCTTATAATTTACCTTCGCTTAGCAAACGGAATATGTGCAAATGGCACATGTCAAATAGCACATACCAAACGGTACATGTCGAACGTCATATGTCGAATGACACACTGAGTTGTGTCAGCAACCATACCAGCGACCGACAAGAAGTCTTGTTAAATAAATATAATATTTTTGGTATATTTCACTATTTGTTGAAAGTAAAAATAAATAATTTACAATCAAATTTCAAGAAATTGAAAAGAGAATCTAATCGAACAAATTTTGCAGCTGAGTCTTCACATATCTGGGTATAAATTTCATGTATGGAGACAACATCTAGTAACGCATCGTACTTATCAATACGTTTATCGTCGATTGTCTGATAACAAAATTAATGTCGCAAAATTCCCTAAAGATCATAATTTAAGTAGACGAAAGTAGTTATGAAACTGGTGGTAGCTATCTTTTTAAATAGGTATAGGAGATTGTTTATAATAGATAATGTCCATGGACAGCCAACGGATTTGTAGGTAAAAATTCCTAATGCTGTAAGCTTTCTAGCCTATATAGTTTAGATTAGAACAAAAAGATTAACTAGCTATTGATTGCGCATCACGATTTCGAGAGAAAATCGAATATTAGAAAAAGAAAGATATGTTTGAGACGAATCTCTATCTCTTTTCAACATAGCTCGGTAAGAGGGGTCACGAGTGTATGTAACAATTAACAATCATAGTATCAATTAATATTACCTAAATAATACTAATAAATTTACTTTTTAAATTTTATTTAATATTATAAAATTCCATTCGTCCTAACAATACCGAATGAAAATAATTCAGTTTTCAAATAATTATTCCTAGCATCTTTTTCTTTTACTAACACCAAGCCACTAATGATAATCTGAGGTGCAGTTTATAGTTTTTTAGTGCATGATTTAAACCGACAAACTTCTGGCATTGTCCTTATATCTCTGAAAACTAAAATTTATTACGTACACTATTTTAACAATATACAATTCACTGTACAATGTTCACAGTTCAAATGGCATAAGGTTTGCACTATTACTTAGTATCTAATGATCTTCATTACAAACATTTAAAAAAATGTTTTTACTATCTTACAACTTAAAAAATAAAATAAATTTCATATAAAGTATTTTAATATAGAGCATTGAAATCATAATTTAAACTAATAAATAATTAAACAATATAAATAAAGTTTGTTACTTTAATGTTTATATACGAATTAAGTAAGCCATATTACGCCTTAAAATCATAGCATTTGCACTTAATAATTTTACTGCGATCATTATAAAATAATATACTAAATATCATGTTATGCCCCACAAAAAGAAATGAGTTTTTTTACATTAATACATTCTACGTATTTACAATAGTAAAATTACATTGAAACTTATAAATTGCTGTAAACAGCAATCAAACGTACCGTTTCAACAAATAACAGTCACGTAAACTTTGTTATTCCCATCAGACACATTGGAAATTTACATTCGTTAAACTGCATTTCCAAAGCCATTGAGAAAGAAGTAAAGTTGATGAAAAAGGTAACCTTTGATATTCAAGCTATGACTAGCAGTCATATACGTACGCGAATGACTTCGACTCTCATTTCCACCCGAATGGAAAAACTTCGATTCCCCAACGGCAGTAACTCGCAGCTTCTCTCACTCAGTCTCTCTCTCACACTTCCGCTCACACTATCGGCCTCTTGCCCTTTCTCACTTTTTCGCTACCTCTCTCTTTTCATCTTTTCTCGTCTCTTTTTCGTATTCCTTTTCACTTTTTTCTCTTTTCTTACCACGTCTCATATTCCTTATTCCCTTATGTTACCGTCTCTTTTGTTCCTTTTTGTTCATTCTTCATTTTTCCCTGAGAACTGCTTTTATGTTTTACATAAAAAAATTATGGAGTTAATATGATAAAATTTACTTTGTAAAAAAATAACTTTTCTTGCCATACATTTTGCTAGTTACAAGTAATATCTTTCCTTTAAAATTAGCAGTGTTAAAAATACGTTAAATGCTACAATATTTACATTTTTAATTTACAAAACTGTTAAATATTGAAATATTTATCTTCAAAATTATTAATAAAAATTCTTCAACATTGGTTTGTTCTCTGAAAAACAATAAGTTTTAAGTTTTAGTATATGTTAAATGGAGTCGAATAACCCCAAAAAAAGTTTTTTACCTAGAATCGTGCGAGCTGCAAGGTTTCATAAATCGGGGGACGATAAATCGTTCCCTGAATAGTAACTGAATGTCCACAACTGTCGATTGAAATTATAATAAGTACGCGCAACTCGATTCGCTCTACATTTCTATCGATATCGCGTGATCTTGGTATTGCATAGAACTTCTCCAAAGGATAAATGTGTACCATTTAAGGTCGTTGGGTACGATAGATTTGAATATTGATAAGAAATCAAAAATACAATGATTTTTAATAATTATGTCAGGACCGTCACTTTACATCTGTAAAAAGTGCGGGAATCCAGTTTATAATGTATTTATTTTGGAGGATATACAAAAATAAATAATATATGATAAATATAAAAAAACTAAGAATATATTTTATTATTTCATTAATTGTGAGTATGGGCATGGGTTTGCCTATCTAACCTATTCATATGATATACACTTTCATACTCGTTCACTTTCACACTCGCCTAATCATACACATACTTTAGATATATGGTGGTTCTCGAAGTCCCTCGATGCTTTCTTAGTTTGCAGTAGCTGAACGGTCGTTCCCTTGATGCTTATTTTCTTGTAGCCGGTACCTGGGTAGATACCCAAGGAACAGGAGTGTCAGGCTCGTCTTGATATTTCCTGATCCAAGTGAAAATCAAAATGCTTATTCCGTAGTCGGCGTTCAGTCGTCGCCGGACGAAAGAGAGAGTAAGGTAGAGGGGGTTAACCAACTGGTCTGGCCAGCGGCTAAATTGTATCTATCTTCCTCGACTTTTGCCGAACGTTTCCAGAGCTTTGCTCTGTTATCCCCACTCCTCTTTTCTCACATATGATATTTCTCTGTCTCTCTCTTTTATATTCGGTATTTTGAAATATCTTATATTACAAGTTTAGCTCTTTTTTTTGTGGAAACTGGTATCGAATGGGCCTTCTGTAAATGATAAGTATGTGCCTTGACAAGTAATCGAGTACGATAGGTTCACACATTATCAAAATTTTGAATTTTTGAGGAACGTCGATTCTGAGGACTTTTTCATATAAATGTACAATTTCCAAATTCCAAATTGATTTACTTTACTGTAACTGATAAAAAAATCATTAAAATTCCTGGATTTTTCGACCGTCTAATTCAGGCTGCCGAATAACGTACTGGGATACCAAGCAAAATTTACGTTTCTGAACTTTATGTGTTGAATTTTTAATTTTACAAAATTCTAAAAGTTGCCCTAATTCTATATAGAACAAAGAATTGAGGACAACTTTTAGAAATTTGTTATATTCAAAATTTAACGAATAAAGTTCTCTTAAATACGACTATATAAGTCTTTTTACTTTTAATTTGATTGAATCTTAATAACTAAAATGGTAATTATAGTTCATTCAAATATTTTAATTATATAGAAGTATCAATCGATAGAAATTAAAAAAAATTATTTTACTTGGAATTTTTTAGGAAAAATCTACAGCATTGTAAGTATTGGCTTATCGTTATAGCAGTGCTATTTTGAATTTTACGACAGGCAATTAAAATTTATTTTTCATTATGATAGTACCAACGAATTACTTTCCACACAAATAAGAGTTTCACATGTTTTATAAATCTTTTTTTTATCGATAATCGATTTTTATTGAACCTCAAGCATAGTCGGTCACATATGAGCGTCTAAAAGGTTAAAATAACGCATATTAAAAGGAAAATAGCTCATATCTCGAAGACCAGAGTTTGTCGGATCAAATTTCTGATGCTATAGACTTCTGTTTGAAATCAAATCTTTCAATTAAAATCTCCACTGTAGGGGAGAGTAGCACATGTCGGATGTAGTAAAATTCAAAAGGTCCTTAATTCGGTATTTAATATAAAATCCTTACAAATAAAGTATATATAGTTAGCTAATTACCTATAGAACATTATACATATAATTCATATAAGACTGTGACAGACTTCATGAATTAGAACAATTAACATTAATAAAAAATGGTACACTATGAACTTTTTGCACTTATCGTCTACACAATGAATCATTGTCTCAATCTACTATAAGCAATACTTTTATAATAGTATTGGATAAAATTTATTTTTAAATTTATCGAAAAAAGGGAGTTTGAGTTTAAATAACTAATTTAGCTCTTTGACGTTGAAAAATATTAATGAGAAATCGTACCCATGAATATTCGGCAATCTAAGAGCTTAGAATTGAGTTACTTTTAAGTACTCAAAAAATGTTTTTAAATTTTCAGTGTTACCAACTTAACTCACGCTTTTTCGATATTATACTTTGTGTACTTTGTATGTATAAACACTGTTAACTGAGATTTCATCATCTTATAATAATTTATAAATGTGAAGCAGTACGTTATTTAACATGGAATATTAAAGAACGATTCATAAAGATTATTATCTAACAAGTAAAACATTTATCAAATACGTATCTACCAATTAATCGAGCTCCTAATATAAGAAGATATTTTATAGCAAACTAGAAAAACACATTTATCTACATTCTCACGTTAATATTGAGTTTAGATTTCCAAAATTTGGTCACGGAGTGTTATTCATAATATAATTATTGAAACTCAATGATTTTTACACTTAAAACTTTTCAAAATAAAAATAAATCAGAATTTCCATCGTGTACGCTGATTGAACGTGTACTACTATCCCCTAGATGTAAATTAGTTGAATAAATTAATATAATTTCGAATATATAGAGATAAATATCAGTATCGCTATTTTGACAAAGACAAAAAGTAGAAAATAAGGTATCTTTCACTATATTAGCCTCTTCTGGCTTATACTAATTATATTACAAGTTAAGCCATAAAGTCACTAATAAAAAAATTTTCCTTTTCAAATTTCTTTTCATTCTTTGTGTAAGGCAGATAATTGACTTTCGTCTTTTATGTCAAATTATAGCATAATTTTAAATTAAAGTAATCGTTAAATTATATAATATTCTCAAATATACTTAGCTGCAAAAAATGTTGAAAATTCGTTTCAAATTTCATTATTGAGAAATATTTAATAATCAATTGCTTTTTCGTAGTAATTTAACAAGAAGTTTTTTTTTATTTTCTGTAAATATATCGATGCATTCAGACAATCTAAAATCTATCGTACTAATTAATCACAATTAATAAAATGAGACCGCTACAAAGTAAACAGAAGTTGCATCAGCCAATGATTGCGCGCGCGCACAAAGCTCGACGAAACGTCCATTTTCGCCTTAAATTCCCGTATATCAATAAATTCCGCTCCGAGACAAAGTCCGCAAGCCTGCATAAAGCTAAAAAATCTAATCTACCATAAACGACAATGCAGAAACGTCGTCGCACAATTAGGAGCGCGAAGAGCCGTCGCCGCGTCGCAATTTCTCTTACACCCCCTTCGTTCTTCCGCTCTTCCGCTCCGTGCGCGCGCAAATTCTCGGAACGCGCGCAGCGTCACGCGGGACGGAAAAGACGAGCGACAGCGTCGCGCGCGCGTAAAATACAAAAACATATTTAAGATGCCATCTAAGAGACGACACTCGGCTCGCGCGCAGCTCTTTTGCCGCTGCAACCTTCCGCTCGAACGCGCACGCGTATTCCTGTGTATAATGTAGCAGGGTCGGGGAACGCGGAAGACACGTCGGGGCAAAAGTGAGAGAGAGAGAGCGAGAGAGGCGGGGAGATCGGACGAAAGAGAAGCGAGGACGACGACGAGGACGGGCGGTCCTGCATTCAAAGTTGAGACATTAAATGTGCATTAGTGCAGCGTGCACGGGGACAACCTTTACGCGTGATACTTTTAGATGAAGCGGGAGAAAGAGAGAGAGAGAGAGAGAGAGAGAGAGAGAGAGAGAGAGTTTAGGAGTTGACCTAGCCCAAAAAGGAGACGGAAAAAATTGTGCATTTACGACAACTTTGTCTCTCAGGCACCTAATAATAAGATAACAACGAGGAAAGAGCGAGAGAGAACAAGTTTTGAATGTATTAAGAGGATACACATGTTATACGTGTATGGGACATCAAGATTGACGGTATTTTATTTTTAGTATAGTCTTGTTGGTTCTGGGAAAAGGAGCTTTTTATCGCTTAAACTGATACTTTTGATAATGAATTTGTAGTTTCGTTCTCGTAACATGCGCGAGAACGTTGAATCGCTTTAATTAAAGTGCATGAAAAGAATGAACAATTTTATATAACAATATTATTTTCTTTCAATATTCGTACGTAGAACGAATTAGTAAATTACTTTTGGAGCTTCTAATATTTATTTAGATATAATCATTAAAATCAGGGAGTAATTATTAATTTTATATTTAACTAAAAGGAGGAAAACCATACATGCGTAGTAAGATGCAAAATAGACACTCTGTGGGATAAAATGGACTTTTGGATTTCAAAATATATAAATCTGTTTTTCAGCCAAAATAATACTTCTAAAGAATATTTGGATAGCTAATTTATAATAACCAATAAACAAAAACTTTCACATTAAGTATTAATATACAAAACTCTTACTACGAAAAGAGACGTAAAACGAAACATTGACGTAAAAACAAGTAGAATACATAAAAATTAGGGAAAATTTATCTTTTTGTGGGGTGAAGTTATCACTTCGTGAATTAAAATGAATACTTTAGTACTAATTTGATTACGGTAATTTAATTTTAGTTTAAGCTTAATATAAAACTAATATGACAAATAATGAAGCAAAATGGATACTGATTCGGGGTAAATTGTCACTTTATATTTTATTTGATTCGGGTTCATTTTGATCTTATGTTAACTTTACCAACCTACACTTTATACATTGGTGAGTTATTACAAAATATTGAACTTTCATTTCAACGAAGTACTATTAGGACCGTATCTCTAATTGGTTAATTTAAAAGAAAATTGCGATCGCTTGTATCAATATACTGAGTGCCTTGTATTTGTTATTTTCTTAACCTATTTTAAACACAATCTCGAAACAAATTTTTATTAATTTAATAATTTTATATATCTTAACTTATATTTTTGCATATGAAGTTTTAACTTTAAGTTTAGATTGTAAAAAGGGATATTAAAAAGCCTGTAAAATGCAATAAAATATAACAATAAGAAGTAAATAAAAATAGTTCTTTAATTATTGAAATGTCAGTTATAACCTGTATCTATTTTACCCCTCTCTCCTATACAAAACTAACTTTATTGTTTAGAGCTTCTCAAAATATGAAAATATAAAAATAAAAAAGGTAATAAATGCATTATGAAATAAGTGGAAAAATCAAGATTTTGTTAGGCATTGGTAGTAAAAACTGAAAAACTCTCCTTTTAGTGGTTTTCCACTTTATACAGAAGGAAATTGTTGTTAAATGCTGATGATTTTATGGATTCTTTATAGTTCATGATCTTATTAATTTTATAGGTATTTTATCAACCTTTTACTTGCGACCACATGCATGGGCATCCTCCTTTAAGGGGACCCGGCAGTCAAAACACGCATTTTATTATTTGATTTTTAGAATAATCAATTGCTAAAATTTCATAATATTATCCTAAAAACCAATGAATTCAATGAATACAATTTTCTCCTAAAATGAGGTGAGAAATGAATATTACATTTCTAATTGTGTTGTGCACGACTCAAAGTGCACAATTTCTCACTCAATCCACATACATAAGTAAGGCCAAATCATGCCTTTGTTAAAAAAAATACGGCGTGTAACATGAGAAGAAAAGCTATTTCAGTTACTCTTCGCTAGAAATAGCTCATTTTCTTCCCATCTTGCTCAATCTATTATTTATTTATAATAAAAGTTGTCATATTCGTAATAAAATTTAAAATTCTTTTGAAAATTTTGACTGCCTATAAATATAGTAAATTTATATATAAATTTCAATGATGACTGTACAATTAGTAATTTTTACCGTGTAATCATTCTCAATAACAACACACAATTATTGATTGCAGTATTCTCTTTCATCGTTATCAGTCAAAATAAGCTTTGCCCGCGACCCAATTACCACGGTACCACTCGAACAATTACCGCCGCAGAGCATCGCATCGCAGACGCGCCTCCCATAATACGTTACAAATTTCCCAATCAAGCCAACAATTGCGACTCGCATTGTACACGGCAAGGAAAGCGAGACAGAGCGCGGCGCTGCGCTCATCCCTTTTGTGCATGCAGCACGCGCAAAATGCATTAAAGTTTGTCGAGCCGGTTACACTCGAGTTCCGGCTTTTATCGCCGCTCGGCCTCGCGCGCTATTTACATGTTAAAAATAAGGCACAACAGCGACGCGCGCGTACGCGCATGCGAGCGATGATCGCGCGCTCGCCCGTAAATCAGTTTGCAAATAATGCGCGAACGTGATAATGTGCTCTCGTTCGTATATCACGAGGCGGTACGCAGCGCTTCGCCCTCCACGGTGTGTATTCGTACGTGTGTATACACGAAGACGCGACGCTATCGCGGCCGTTATATACGTTCTTTTATTCGATGGCTGCTGCTGCTGCTGCTGTTCGGCGTAAAATACTTTATAGACGTTCGAACGACGCGACGATCCGGAAAATAGTAGGAGCCCGCCGACGACGACAAGTGGGAATTCTCGACGCGCAACGGGCTTGTATAACGGCCCAGAAACTGATGGAGATGGAGCTCTCTCGCTCATGGAGTCGATGCGCGCGGTGCGTGTTATATACACAAGACGCCCGCAGATTCTTCTCGTGCAGAAGAGCGCGCGGGGATTCGATTTTCAAGTTTGCAAAATAAAGTAAATCATCTGCCGGTTGACGCTGGTGATTTGAGACTAGATGGGTGCTGGTGTATACTAGGCGCGAAGCGTCTTTTTATCGAATGTAGGAGGAGGGTGGTGAATGTTCGGCTGGGAAATATCATTAGTATAAACGGATTCGATGTGAAAATTTGCTAGGAATTTTATTTGTTATTGACATTTATATTGTTAGACACGTGTTGATGTAAGCCTCGTAAATCTAAAGAAACTTGCAGTTTAATACTCTCAAGAGAGTCATTTATTTGATAAAAATAAGATTTATTGCATTGTATAATAGTAAATATTTATTTGGTAGAAAAATGACAATCTTTGTATTAAATTAGTAAATGTTTACTGATTTGATGTATGTGATGTTTCAATTAAAACTGTAATGAAAAGTAAAAGGGCAGCAATACCCGAATGATATAAGTAAATAAATAATTAAATTTCATGTACACAAATGATTTTCAAAGGATTATCGAAGAATAATATTTGTTTTAACTGACAAAATTGACTGAATCAAATATTTTGGTTGCATGTACACAAATTTAAGTTTTTATTAGATTTACTACGTTGATTATTTTATAGAATTATTTAGTTTCACATTTAACAAAACACTGGAGAGGAAGTTAAATATCATATAATTCTTGAAAAGAACATTTATAAAGATTTACCAAAGAAAATCAAAGAAACAAGCTTTCATAGCTTACCATAGAAATATAAAAAGCTGTTTTTTAATAATACATTTAATAATATGCTCTCTATCTAATATCTAATCATCCCGAAAATATCAAGAATATTGTTGCTCGCGGACGAAACTCAATAAGATTATTTATAATAACTAGATAACCAGCAAATATTATCGATTGAAACATCTTCATATAGAACTTCTGCATTCCCGTAACATTTAATTATATAATGAATGGCAAAGTATACAAAATTAAGTTTTGAATATAATTTTTTCTACTTTTAATACATTACATCCTATAATAAATAAACCACAGGAGATAATGTCAAAGTAATATATGGAGGTCTGTTCTTACAATGATATAAACAGAATATGATGGCCAAAAAACTTGTAAAATCATACATTATTTTGAATTTATGTAAAGTCGTGTACTACATACAGTAAAATAATTATTTAATAGAGATCGACTCCAACGTTTTCCACAAACAAGTTCAGGAAACAATAAACTTCTAAATTATTATGGAATGATAATGTTAATACTTATGAAGACGTTTATTGAGACTAGTCGTGACATTTTTGCTTTTTTATTTCAAAATAAATATGTTTCTTAACTATTTATTATAAAACCGACTCGAGAATCGTAATAGTCGTTATGCATGTTTTTATAGTCAGTTTTTTTCTCGGAATTAAATGCTGTCATCGGCATTTTAATAATTTCTCTTGTTTAATAAATAATTTAAACCATTTACTCACAAACAACTGATTTTTACAAATCTTTTATGATCATATCGTTTATTCATCGCGAGAAGAGAAATCCATGCGTTAATTTGCTGCTGCTTCTGCTTATCCTTGAGCTCGAATTAATTCATTTAATGTTAACTTTCAAAATATTATACATAAAATATCCATTTCTTATTTATATACAGCTAGAAACTTTGAAATTAAAAATCCATTTTCATAAAACTATTTGAAACTTTACTACGAATAACTATATAAAAACATATATATTAATATAATTAATTCGTATTGTAATTTTCTTCTAGGGATCAATTAATATTTAATTAAAACAATTAATAATTGTCATTACATTTTTAGTTACACTACAAAGAAACTATAAAAGAAGTTCCGTTTTCAATTTTTCTTTCCAACGCAGTTATCTTCAAACAAGCAGTAGCAAAATCACGATAGCTAATAGCAGAGATAATTGACAATGATAAAATCTAATATTTCACCCTCTATCAAATCATGGAGCATTTAATAATTCATCGGACCATGAATACGGGAACGCTGAACGTACAACATCGATTGTCAATGTTACAAAATGAAATACCGAACGGATGAGTGTTTCAGCTCGACCAATTTACGAGTATTACTAGCTTTGACAATAAAATAGCGCATGAATTTTCATAGTGGCAGTTTAGTGTTGTTCGAGGCAAAATATGGATATTTCAATAAAAAGAACAAATACAAAATTTGAAAAATAAATTATCAATGTTGCAAAATATGGCAAAACTAATTGTAAAAAGCTATAAAATCCAATTCAAAAACCTTATTTTAAAACACGAATGAACTAAACTTTCAATGATAGCCAACTATAAATCAGTTACATGTAAAATTAAAAATGTTAACATCGTATTCCTTTTCAGTACCCCCTACAATATTTAATAATAAATAACATTTTCATATTTATAATCCAAAAATATGTACATTTGGCAAGTGTGTGACGAAATCTAAAAAAAAAAACACTTTTTTGAGTCCAGAAATCGCAAAAGAAAATTTTAATTCTTGGGTTTCCAAACATTTTATATCTTATTTTAGGGTCCAAATTATGAAGAAAAATGCGTTTGAACAATGAAAATTGGCCATGTGACTATGTTTTTCTGGCAAATTAGGTGTTTTTTATTATAGCAAAAGAAAGGGTTTTACTGCGCAGTTAGTAATTGTGCACACAGAGGTGGAATTTTTTTATTCCAAAAAGTAATAAAAGTAGAAGAACAGACCTTTAATTTGAGTTTTTGTTCGTTGAAAATGGATGCTCCGGTGCAATGTTAAGACCAATTAAAAATAAGGTAATAATTCATTGAAAATACGGTAAAAACGGACGGATACTCCATCTCAGAATCTGAGATTTTCGATTTTTATTAGATTTCGTCATATGCTTGCATACATTTTTTAACCAAGCTAAAATTAAGGTAAAATATAAGGTAATGTTAAATCTCCCTGTTATCGACAAATACGAGGAACTATTTTTTTCATTTAATTTTCAATTTTGAGAAAATATCTCGTGGAGCCTTTCTGTTTTTGATTAGGACAACACGTTCCAGAGAGATATTTATTAAAAATTTATATCTACATTTTAATAATTAAATTTTCAATTACGGGTACGTTTAACACCACCTTAATTGAATTTCAGAGTAGCAGTCAATATTGTATAACTATATATAAAATCATTTGCTAACTTAGTATACTTCTTTATATTAAGTTTAATATTTCATAAGTTGATATTTTTGGTGATTTATAAATAATGTTCTGAAACATTATTTTTCGCTATAAAAGTAGGCAAATCAAAGCAGTATATTGTAATAAAAGAACAAGTTTATTTGGTTATAAAAAAACGATAATTACTAACTACTACTACTTCTTTAAGCTATTTAGAGTTTCAAACTTCATCTTTTGAGTATCTTAAAAGTGTTTACGTATTCAAGTGAAAAATAATATTATAAAAAGTTATTCTGACATTAATTAAATTATATAACAGATATTATGTCAGTATAATGGATGACAAAAATATTGAATATTATAACCAAAAGATGATATGTAAAATTCATATTTACAATTACTTTCAGTTCTACATTATAAAACGTCAACATTCGTTGATATTATTAAACGACGCAAAATAATGATTCGCCCAAAATGTTCCAAAGAATCAAGTTATATTGCTAAAATAAAAGAGTAATAAATAAAACTGAAAAAATGTCATCATTCGATTCAGTCATTATTTTCGTTAACAAGCGCGCGAGCATTCTTATCAGCGTGCATTTTTGCGATTCGCTTTGACACATATGCACCCACGCACACGCAGCTAAACGACACGAACGCGATCGCGCTCGCGCGCGTTAACGAAGAGACGTCGCATAATTAAAACAAATAGCCAGTTGGGCCATTACAGTCGAAAGCAACGAGTCGGTAAAAAAATTCGCTCTCGCGCGGTACACTGCGGACGCCGAGCACTTTGGAAAAATCGCTTTCGCGCGTATCGCGCTTCGGGTCTTTTTTTTTGCGCCTCCCCCTTCCCGCGCTCTTTTTCATCCTTCTGTGTCTCCCGTTCGCCTCGCATCGCCAGTACATTCCTAGTGTGTAATTGTCGGTTCGACGTTCGCGCGCCGCTGTATCCATTCGCAGATTGCGCAAACTAGTTTTCGCATCGGAAAGTGGCGCGAAAGCCCCTCCCGCGTCGGCTTTACGGCTCCGCGCGCGAGCGAAAAGCTTGGCCGCGCATCGCGAGAGATCAACTGCGGCAGGAGCCGAGTGATTTGATCAGGGTAATGGAGATGAAACGAGCGCTGAGCCATGAGCGTAATTGCTACGCGCGGGATGAAATCAGTTTTTCGCCGGAGTGCTGGACGTAGATGTGTGTAGTGCGGCGTGCAGTGCCCCGCGTATGCGCATGCACGCGCGCACGGACAAATTGGAATGCGACAAATTACAGGGTGAACTTTGTACTTCGTTCGATTATATTTTGTGTATGGGTCGTGAGTGCAGAGCGCGCCAATTATTTTGCCTGCAGACAGCAGCGACTAACGCAAGCGCGCGCGCGCGGTGCTGTCGGGGAGCTTTTGGTACGCCTTTTTTTGGACACTTTGATTTGCGCAATGCGTAATTTGATAAACTATTTTTTTTTCTCTCATGAGAGGTGTTTCTGTATTAGGGCAGAATATTTTTTGTGTTGGAGAACACGAAGTTATGAAAAATATTTTAATTTTAATATCTAACTTATTTATGTATACTAATTTATATTTGAAATATCCATTAAATTTTATGAATTTTAAAGGATTCCGCAGGTTTGGAAAATACAATATTATATTCATAATACGTTTAATAATAATAAGTTGAATTATAATAAGTTATAATAATATTATAATTCAATTCTAAGTAAATACTGCTATCAGAATGAATTATTTTCTCAATGAGAAAGCATTGTTTTAATAAATATTTTCTCTGTGAGTTTTCAACGTTTTTTATTTTACCTGCCCTGCGGGAAGGAAAATTAACTCGTCAAAAATGCATGGTTTCTGTATATAATTCGAGCTTAGGCGTTTAATACTTCATTGCTGCAGTAATATAAGGATTAAAGTGGATGAAAAGCGCCTTAACAGAGAAAAATTCCTAGCATACAAATTATGTATACTTTTTAAGTGCTACATTTGAAGCAAATATCAAATGAGAAATCAGAACAACAATGTTATTTACTGTAGGATTATTTAATTGGATTAAGGGGGCAAATGCACCTTTAAGTTTGAAATTAATTCATAATACATTTTAAGGTAAAAATAACTCATCATATATTACCTGATTTTTTCGGTAAATTTGAACATTTTATCAAAATATAACTAAAAAACTTTTTTTATTTTTTTTTTAAGTTTGTTAGGTCCCTTTAATTGGCTATAATGAGAACATATATATTTATTGGGCTGTCGCAAGGTTTAAAGAGTTAATACGATCGAATAGACGCTTTCAAGGTTTTATTATGTTCAAAATACATGAAGTTATGATATGAGTGTGGGAATTTGTATATAAAAATTATTGACTAAAGTAAGACCACATAGTCTATTTAAGCCATACTTCATAATAAAATTTTTTAAAATCGGAGAATTTTCACTTAATTAGACTATAACTTCGGTCTATAATTTTTATATACAAATTCCACACTCATATTATAACTACATGTATTTTGAACATAATTAAACCTTGAAAGCGCAATTTGATCACATTGGTTCTCTAAACCTTACGGTAGCTGAAGAAATCTACATTTTAATAATTTTAGAATCTTTTAATACATAAACATGAAGTTTATATATTTTAATTATCTCTTACGTATAAAATTTTCATTAAAAATTTACATAAACATTAAAAAATTCTAGAAAATATTGGAAAAATTACTTGTGGTAAATAATTGAAATTTTATTATCTGTGAAATATAATCACATAAATACGCGTACGTATTATTTCCAAAATTGAAAAATGTACCTGCGAACAAACAAACAACAGTATACAAATTGTTACTATAATTATTATACCAATATCCCTGGTAGAAACGTTGACCAACTATTCGCCATATAATGCCTAATTTTATAATGTGTGGTTAATTTATAGCCCATAATATGGTCAACAACCCAGCTTATGGCCGACGGATTATGTCTAACAGGTGGTGTAATTTATAGAATTATTTATAAATAAAATTTAATGAATCTGAAATAACTGAATACGAATTGAATGCAAATTAGATATTTAAAAGAGGACAAATAACTCCAAAATTATACTAGCATGTGGCACACCGGCCTACATGCTGAAAACGTTTTTCTTTAAATGTTTGAAACAGGTAAGGTTCTGCTCTCTCCCCAGACTCCAGGCTGTCAACACACCGTGTATGGGTACGTGCCTGTATATGTGTTGGAAGAGTAAAAGTCTTCGCACGCTAAAAGAATAAGGACATAGACATAAGAATAACATTGATTGGTATTTTTTGTATATATAGATATACTATTCAATGTTATTTTTATGACTTACGTCCTTATGCTTTTAGCGTGCAAACCACCTAAGCACCCGATGCAGTGAGCGTGCGCATGCACTATTATGCCTATACTGGGCATCGTGGGCATATATTTTATGTGTAGAATAGGAGTTAAAACTCAGAATGCATGCAATACTGCAACTTTGCTTATATATCTCGCATTAGTACACTAAATTTTATATTGTAAATTCGATTAGACCCATAAAAAATAATGGCCAAATTTAAATTTTTATACATGTATTTGAGGTTATCAATTATCTTTACCCATATTATTGTCAACTGATGGTGTAATTGTTAGTTACAAATTGACCACGGAAGTTGGTCAATAGATGGCGAACAGGCCATAAATATTGGCAATTTTCTACCAGGGATAGTACCACTTACTATACTAATAATCAGATAGAAATTTGAAATATATAGAATGATTTTTAAAAGCACTTGTCTAGCAAGAAACGAAATATAGAGGTCAATTATAACACCACTTCTCAACTCGTGTTCCGGGCTGAAAATCCAGAGGCGCGTGCGAATGGTCGAGAGGTCGACATTCCGCGCGCTCGTGTATGCGCTTGTAACGGGGATTAAAGCACATAATACGCGGAGCGCGAGAAAGGGAGATAAACCGCTACGCTGCCGCGCTCTTTAATTATGTATTTCTTTCGGCTGTGTGCCTGTCGCGAACGATACGCTAAAGCGCAGCAGTCATGTCACACCGCTCTTCCATTCGAGAGACAGAGAAAAAGATAGAGGGACAGAGAAATAGAGAAAGAGAGAGAGAGTGAGAGATAAAAGTACGAGCTCACGCGCTTGTCTCACAGCTCATTCGCTCTCAAAGCGGTCCGCGCAACGCGCCAAGTTTTACGCTCGGCGTCGCGAAATTGCCTAATAAACTGACATTACTGCGCGAAACGCACAGCAAGAGAGAAAGAGAGATAGAAATAGACGGAGAGAGAGAGAGCGTAAAAAATGGAGTGAGGATAAGCTGGGAGTATAGACTGCGCTAGGATGCGGGAAAAAATGTATGTACACAAAGGGCAAGAGGAAGAAAAAGAGGAGAAACCGAGAGAGGAAAGGTATGAAAACGCGTGCACGAGGGTGGAAAATTTTAAAAGCAGCAGAGAGACAATGAAACTCGGAGGAGCTGGAAAGGGGACTGAAAGGATTTGGGTTGCAGGATTCAGCGAGGTTGCCCTTGTTTTCTCTGGCGGTGTGTTGAATTTTGAAAAAATTAGAGATAACGGTGCTCGTGAAGATGGAATCAAATTTGAATATAAATGGATGCTATGATCATGCGATCTCATTTAAGCAAAACTCGGAATGGCGAAACTCTTTTTTTCTTCATGAATTATGTTTGCGAGACTTAATTGAAATGTAGTACGAAGATTTTGGGAGTGCCAGTTTTAAAGAATATTTAGAATTACTGCCTAGAATACGAATTTTGCAGATTTTTACTTTTTAATATTATAAAAACGAAAATGCTGCGAACAAAATCTATTCGGAAAAGGAAATTACAGGGTATAAAAATTCATAAAAGATCATCGAATTTTCAACAATACAAATACAGTAATAATAAACTCAAATATAGTCAGATATAATATACGATTCATACCTTGATTTTTTTACTGAAAGAAATAAATAAAAAGTGTACTGTTGTTCTGTATACACAACGACCTTTACCTACTTAAAAAGAAGAAAGGAGTGTGTTAAAAATTGGCAAGTATGGGAAAATGTTAATATTTGATGAATGAGCTTTTATTACTTTTGTTACCCAAAAGGGAAGCTTTGTGTTTTATAGTAAGAAAATCCGCATTAAATGGCGATTCTAGTACTAAATAATGTACATTGCAAACATATTCGCTGCATGATTTAATTCATAATTTTTAAAATCTTTTCGTTGAAGTAAAATTGGAAAAATGGAAAATTCAATTTCATTAACCCTTTAACGTGAATCATGCATTAGTAGTAGTAACGTCTTGAAATCTATTTTTATCGATTGCCCGCCTAATTCTCTACTTTCTAAGCTGAGAAGGCACTTAAATAATTGATCATATGTTAAAATTATTAATATTTTAATTCAGCATTTAAGAAAATGAAGTAGAAACCATGATTTACTAACACCATCGCAGGTCACAACTATATGGTTTCGGGCGTTATTCACGTTAAACGGTTAATATATAACTACAAATAAATTATAAAGATTTCTCGAAAGATTTCCCATCTGTGTAATAAAATCATTCGCAATTTTTTAATATCCTCGTCTGTCTTTCATATAGCCAAAGTAATTCAGTTAGCTTAAAATTGACACCATTATATTAGCTAACACGTCTCTATATTTGCATACATATTTAACATTGTGCAAACTTTAACCTCTCGCTTACATACTTTTTCCATCGAATATACATTTTTCTTCAATCGAACATTTTGATACGCTCTATAAATATAGATTACCTTCTACCTTCTCTATAACATTAATGACCTCACTACAATGAACTACTCACTACGTTTCTCTCCGTATTGACATTTCCATCCAATAAAAAGAATAAGTAACTTTTCAGTCCAACGGCACTGGCACCGCGCGCTCCTCCAAAAATGTTAAGTAGGTAAACCCAGTACGCGGAAAAATTTCGCGCTGCAGGTGACAGATGACTTCTCGCGCTTCTAACCCACTCCCGCGAAGCCAGTGCGCGAGGCAGCAGCCAAGACGTGCCTCATACACTTGCCGCAACTTCAAACTCACCTCGTCTATATATACACCGAACCCCCGCTGCTGCACTCTCACTCTGTCTCTCTATCTCTCTCTACCACGACTGTGCACATGTAACGGCGTGCGATGTCGCCGAGCGCGGCGCAGCACGCGTGCACACACTGTGTATACAGGCGAACGTATGACGTGAGATTTGAATTTATTCGAGATGGGTTATTCAGAGAAGCGAGAGAGAGAGAGAGAGAGAAAGAGGAAGAGCGCTCTCGCGCAGTAGCTTCGTTCGTATGCATAGCCGTGCACGTTGATTGGTTGTACGCGTAACCCGCTGCCTCGGCCGAAGTCGGGGCACGTGCGCCCGCCTGCAGCACTCCGATCCCCTTCCCTCCCTCCCCCCCCTTCATCCGCAACCTCGGGATTAATACACGGGTAGAACACGCCGCGGCCATAATGTTACACCTGTTATATTAATATATATTTAAATTACCTCGTCAAAGTCGGCCGAAATTGCCAGTGCTTTATGGAGGTCGTCCGCGTGGTCGTGTTTGCAACGACGCCGGCACGACGACGATTATGGCGCGAGGACACGGGTCTGAACGAAGCGGGACTCGTACTACTTGGCAGACGCGAGGGTGTGGGGTCGGAAATGAGAGCGACACGGAGAAAACAACATTGGAACTGGCGAGATTTGTATCGTAGAATTTACAGTATTTAGCGTGAAATTTACTGTGTGACATATTTGGTGGGATTAAAATTGTGTAAAAATAGCATAATTCAATGTGGAATCGACTTGCAATTATATGAGGAAAATTTTACGATATCGATATCGTAATACATTAGGATATGTTTTCCTCAGTACAGCTGGATTATTATAATCGAAATTTGGATTTTTTAATGCGATTAAATTGCGATCTGACGGGTGAAGATTATTTTATGTAAATTTTAATTTTTAACGGTAGAGTATTTATAATTTGAACATGAAGGAACAATAAGTAAAGTTACAATTATCGAAAGATTTGAATGATTGATTTTCGAATTACCGATTCAGAATCATGAAATATTCAAAATATCGAGAATTTTTTTAAATAAAAAGCTAATCAAGTTTAAGAGACTTACTAGAATAGGGCTTATAATCTGAAACTAAGATGTTAACTTCAAATTTTCGAAAAGCTTGAATATTTGGGTAATTAAAAACCCACTATATTGAAATTCATTAATTTAAACATTTCAAATAATTGAATATTTGAAACATTATTCAATTATAATTGTGGCAGATTATGTTAAAAATTTGGTATATGTAACATGTAAAAGGATTCGCGATTATATTTTTGTAGAATTTATGTCAAAGTTTGATTTTCAATAATTTTTTCGCAGTCTTTTTTAATATACGATTCAGGATATACCTGATCTAATTTATTAAATTATTAAATTATACAATTTTCGAGCTTATTTGATGACAACCGTTTTAGATAATTAAAACGATCTAAACGTAAGTCGAATTTGGTTTCAACAAAATATTTGGATAACTTATGTTTTTCCTTTTCAGCACAATATCTAATTGACTTTTTATCACTAAATGTATACAAGCTTGCTTCACGTGAATCAATTTCTTACAACTAATTGTAAGTTTAAGTTAGTTTTTTTTACTATACTTTATTGAAATAATCATTGCAATATACGCTTCCTTTTTTAATCAGTTTTGCATGACTCTATCGTATGTGAGTCTAAACAAAGCGGGACTTGTACTATTTGATAGACACAAGCGCCACGAATCTATGGCCGAAGATACTTTGAGAGAATTATTAATTTTTATTGTTGGAATTCTTTAACTAAATTTTCACGCTTTTTAAGAGATAATATAATAAACTTCTGTTTGAGTGGATCCTTACTCTATTTTTCCCTTACATAAAGTTTGATTGTACTCTTTATTATAGAAAACAATTCACTCTAAATTTAGTGAATATTTACTCAGATCGATTGTATTTTCTTTTAATAAGAGTGAACATTTCCCCTTTTCCTTTTATTTTAGTATATTTAATAGTACATTATGCATCAAGGGAGTAAAGTGGGCAATGTACGCACTGTGTGACGTTGCCGACCGAGCGAAGCGAGGTCGGCATTTCACACAGTGCATGCTTGCCTACTGTACTCCAGAGGTGCGTATACTACTTTTCACCACACCCCCGTAAAGAAATGACTGTACGCATCTCAGCAGGCCGTACAGTACCCCATGCTCTGCCTAGAAGTAAAGTGACTTGTGTACGCGCGACGCGCTGTTTTACCGCTCGAGACGCAGTCGAGAGCGAAAAAAGGCGCATCGCGCATGCGCAAGTCACTTTATTCCCTAGGCAGTCCATGCGGTACTGTACGGCCTGCTGAGAGGGCGTACAGTCAGCACTTTACGCGCAGTGTGGTGAAAAAATTATTAATGTATACATCCAAAAGGTTATGTTAAACATGAGAATATATATAATTTAACAGTTTTTTTTATATTTTCGTAGAAATTATGCCGAGATTTGAATGTAAACAAATTTGAAAGCCGTTATGTGGATGCTGTGTTTTCCTAACTGAATAATTTTCTTATTGTTTTCTTACTTCAAGTACAAAACAATCGAGGATTATCAATGCGTATTATGTACTAAAATCATGTTCTGACTGGTACAAGTTTTGTTAAATTTCATCATCGTTATTAATAAAACCTTAACAGATAAATGTAAACAAAAGTCTGCGCTATTCCAAGTATCATACTTATATACTTATTTTATAGAACAGAGGATTTATAGCTGTGTGAATTAAAATTTCTCAAGAGAATCATTATATAATGCTTTCAATAATTGTATTCATATCTCTATATCTGTTAAAAATAACCATTAACATACTTTTACAAGTTCAGACACTTAAAATAAATTCAGTTTAAGTACATTGTCATAGAATATGTTAAGTTCAGTCCCGTTCGTATACGTATATTAAGTTTGCAAAGAAATATCTCTGCAAAGTGAATTTCCATATTAGTTTTGCTTCTTTTTCTCGGCAGTGCACTCAGCTACGCGAAATATTTGTTAAGAGATTTTCGTGAGCTGCTCTGCAAGCGCTCTCTCTCTCTCTCTCTCTCTCTTTCGGTCTCTCTCTCTCTCTCTCACTCGAGTTAAAAGCTCACACAATTACACATAACATTCTTGAAGAAAGCGGCCCGAGATGTTTCAATTGGCAAGATGGAGACTGCTGGAGGAATTCTCCGTCGAGTATACACACTGCGCTTGTCAGTGGCACTCGAAACGTCGCTGCGCACCGGCTAAATTGATATGAAATGTGTCGAAAACATTTTTGATGGTTGAAAGAAAGTTGTTAACAAGTGCCTTTCTTTAAGCTATATATTTTTATGCGCGTACAATCACCATTACTTTCTGTTATTGTAGCTTAAAAGCAGATTTAAGTACAAAAATGGGAAAATCATACATCTTTTTTTCTTCAATAAAAATGTAACTATAAAAACAAGCTTTTGCAATATCTGATTAGTTATTATTTTACTATTCAAGCTTTTAAATAAATCTTTCTTTTTTTAGTCACTTAACATTTAATTCTTTACTGTGGAATGTCGAGAAAAATAGATAGATTTTTTCCCGACAAAGGGAATGAATACGTTATGCTGCACCTATATGCCTGGCAGGTGCATGCCTTAAAACCTATTAATGTTGTAGTCTGAACCAAATATAATATATTATAGATACCATCCGATAAGTCGCCCTCTGGGCCTTTGAAAACAGCCAGTATGTCTCGGAGATCATTGATGTACTGCCTAAACAGAAGGGGTCCCAAAACTGAGCCTTGTGGTACACCAAGATTCGTTGTGAGCCAATCAGATTCACCATTAGATTTTGTAACCACTCGCTGATTATTACCTGTAATATATAATTTAACCCACAGAACTACAGACCTAGAAAACCCTATTCAGACCAGCTTAAGAAGTAATTTAGAGGGCGAGATTGTATCAAACGTCTTGCTGAAATCAAACATCAGAAGTATGTTAAGCAGTTGTTTCTTGTTATTGATACCAGCTGCAATGTCCTCTGACAGACTCAGCAGTGCTGTTTGCGTACTGTGATGTTGCCTAAATCCAGTCTGCCGTGGGCCAAGGATTTCTCTAGATGTAATAAACTCTGAGATTTGCTCATGGACAATGTTTTCCAGGACCTTGGAGAGAAAACTCAAGGGGGCAATGGGACGAAAGTCCGAATCGGCAGTTATAGATGTAAGTCAAATGGTGGACTATAACTAAAAGGGACTTCGCGATCACACTTTAGGGAATTCCATCCTCCCGCTTCGCTTGCGATGAGAAATGGACGACGGCCAGGACTACGTCCGAGAAAATGACTTTACTAAAAGTGAAGCCGTCATCACTGGCCCCCGATAAAATGTCGTCTAAATCCGCATCGCGCTCAGTCTGGAAGACGGAAATGTTTTGAAAAAGCATGTAAGAAATATATTTTGAGATATTTGTAATCAAGTTTATAATTTTATATTATTTAACTCTGTATCTTTGCCATGCATTTTTGCACTGAAGCGATAATTTTCTTATATTTCCTATGCAGATGTTTTTAAGGACCCTAATTAGCGAAGATATTTAAAATAAGATTTTTTACTACATTGAATCCGCCATTTTGAGTTTTCAAATCTGACTGCAGATTATTCTCAATCAATAACCTTGAAAACGTAATGTATATGTTTTTGTGTGAATATTTTTCATGCGCATTAAATATTTAATTTTAACAAATGTCATTTTTCAAGTTTTTATTGCTTATAGAACTTTTGTAATTCATTAATTTGGTAGAACAATCAGCTATCTGCTCCATACCAGTGTAACAAATAGACAGTTATTCTATTATACCAACGAATTATGAAAAATTTATTTGAATTCATAATTACTACCAAATAAGCTTATTAAATATGATACATTATGACTCAAAAGGTTAATTGATTTTATTGTTCAAGTTAGTGAGGAAAATTGGAAAATATTTACCTTGACACATTATCGTAATAATGTGTAAAATGCTAATTGTCAAATAACGGCTCCGCCCCTGTCGGTCGGCCATCTTGAAAATATCGATGCACGAGAAAACACCTGTAATCAAATATATCGTAATGCATTAAAATTTGTAATGTATGCAAAATATCTTACGTATTATAATTAAATTATTCTTATAATTATGCAATATTATGGACTATTTAAGAGTGATAATATATATAAGAGTTATGAAAGGGGTTATTAATAAATAGTAAATAGAAATATAAAAATGAAATAAATCCCTATTGATACCACGCTTCTTGCCCAATTTTGCACCCGTTTTATGTATTCACGTTGATCCATGGATAATTACGTACAGATACTGTTAATTGTCTTACGCTTCATTTAATATAAGCTTTAGCATAATATTGATCAAGTTTGTTATAATTTATTCATTATAAGCTTCGAGCTTATTTGACAACAGATTTAGATAATTGAAACGTGCTACAAATATGTCAAATTTAATTTAAAGAAAATATTTGCATAATTCGTATGTGTATCTTTTATACAGTATATAACATCCAACTGAAGTTTCTATTTTAAATTAAATTGATATACTAATGAATGTAGGAAAAATATACGCAAGAACATAAATTATTTAAAAAGCGAAGCGAGAAGTAAAAATAGTTTTACACTTTTAATGTAGAATTTCATAATAAACTTAAAAAAATTCTGGCCGTTGAGAGTCCAAGATGATTTAAATCTAAAATCTTGAAAAAAGTAAAGAAATAAAAATAACGCTACGATTTTACTTATAAGTTCACGCAGTCCGATCGTAAAGATAATGAAAATAATGTTTTTACAAATGAGATTTTTCTCCACTAAAAGTTTTTAGTTTTTCATTCTTTCCCTGCAAACTTCTTTTAAAATACACAGTTTACTTCAGGACGCTCGCCATAAAGGAGCGGCAGCGAGCGGACTGACCTAAAAAACCAAGAACTTTAATAAATAAATTTATTTTTTACATCCTACCTCCTGCGCGCGGCTTTTATTTTCAAAAGACACATTAAACTCGCCCGCTCGTAGATACGTTATTTATTCTCTCAACTCGCTGGCGCCTCGCATTATAGCATAATGTATCGCGAAAATCCACTTTTAATTGAAGTGTCAAACAAAGTTTCCACGCAACAGACTCACCCGCGACACACTCACAGATCCGCATCGCGTGAGAAAATCAGGCTAATCAAAAAGAACCCGGGCCATTCTCCGCGGATTAATTAGCACCTCTCGCGATCCCCTCCTCGCTCGCACACATGCATACTCCCTTCCCTTCACACAGTCATAACTTTGCCCGGATAAAACACTCTGTCATCAAGAGTCGGACCTCGGTGCAAAATAGATTTAATTACGCGTTTAAAACGTACATTTTCCCGGTAATTTAATAATTCGCGCGAGAGTGGGCTCGCACCAACTTTTCCGCGCACATCGCACGCAAATGTACATATATATATGTATATATATACACATGTACACCTACGCACGTACATGTAATTAACGCTGAAAATACAACTGCCGCAGTGATGGAGCAAGCGAGAGCCACAGCGAGTGAGGTAAATTCAAAGACTGCCGCGACTGCCGCCGCCCTCTTACACTTTGCAGGTCCAGTTCGCTCTCTTGAGCGAGAGTAAGAGAGAGTGTGAGAGAGAGAGAGAGAGAGAGAGAGAGAGAGAGAAGGTGCAGGAGAGTGTAGGAGGAAAGGGTCCGGTCTGACGAGAGCATAATCAAGTTACGGACAGTTAGTCCACTCGGAGTTACATTCGCCTCTATTCATTATACTTTCCCTCCGCATAATCCCCGGCTCCGAGCTTTCATTTCAGTCCCGTACCCTCGGTTCCGCCTGATGAGCTGCGAGCACACGAGTGTGGACTTGGTTCTCTCTCCCGCCGCGCGCGCGCGCGCGCTCTGTGCTAACTGCCGATCTTTCTCTCTCTCTCACTCTCTCTCTCCCTCTCTCGCTTTTTTTTCGTACACCCTCGCACAGTTTCAAAGCTTTTACGTGTCCGATGTGAGACTTTCGTCTCACTCCCTCTTTCTCTCTCTCGTGCTTCGTCTTAAATACGCTATTTCCTTACTCTGCCTCGTGTTGTCTCAAGCTGTTTGCTTTTCTCGAGTTTTCTCCTGCTTAACTTCTTCCCTCGAGAGTGCAATATTACGAACATGTGCTAATTGTTAAAAAGTGGAAAATGAAGTAGCCATGTGTATATCTATAAATGAAGATTCTTTGACATCATTTTTTAAGGTAGTTTATTTTACATTACAGGAAAAGCAAACGAAGTCTTTTGTTAAAAAGTAATTGATTATTCCACTGTTTAAATGTTTATTTATGTAATGTAGCACCGTCAGAGTTGCCATTTGGCGTGCAGCCTAGGGGATCTAATTTTTGTCAAAAGCCAAAAACTAAATTTTAAATCTTAAGAATTAACAAAATGTAGCAACTTTAATAATAGTTTACGTACATAAAAATCGTAAATTACTTTATTTTTTTCTAATTTGCTGCACATATGGCACATTTGGCACATAAGAAATATACGAAATTTATGAGATTTCTGCACAATCTACACTTATACAGAACTTTGGTATATTCAAGTACATATCGAAAATATAGTTTATTATTTTAAGTAAAAAGCGTTTTTTGAACGAATTAGAAAATAATTTGGGAATATAAAAGTTGATATTTGTAAAAACCATACACTAAATACTTCATCGACGTATAATTGCATGAACAAATAAGAAAATATTTGGTGGTTTTGGTTTAGACAAAAATTAAATTCCCTGGACTGTGCATCCAGTGGCGTGACATAACGAAGATAATTTAATAAGTAATAAAAAAAGTAATTATTTTTCTATAATAAAAATATATTTTGGCTAAAATGCAGTATTCCTTATAAATTTGAAAAGAATCATTTTATTGTTATTGAAAAAAAATCTCATAAATCACCGATTTTCAGCGGTAAAAAATATTTTCTATAAAATGTTTTAATGTTATAACACGTGAATAAAAAAGACCATTTTCGGCGCCTATAAAGTGCAGCGAAAATAGAGTTTTCCGAACGTCAAATAAAGGGTATTAAAAATACTTATTTTCGCTACCTTTTATTGGTAGTGAAAATACTCATTTTCGCTACCGTTTATTGGTATCGAAAATACTCATTTTCGCTACCTTTTATTTTCGGTAGCAAAAATGAGTATTTTCAGTACCCTTTATTTATTTTTGCTCCATTTCCTTAATAAAGTGGACGACTCGAAAAACTCTATTCTCAACTCACTTTGTAGACGACAAAGAATGGCCTTCTTTATGTACTTGTTATAAAAAATACGGTACGCAACTTGGGGCAAAAAGGTATTTCCAGACTCGGATGATGATTTTGAGAACTCGTGTACGTCTCGGGCGCCTTCGGCGCCCTCGAATTCTAGTCGTGCTCAATCATCATCCTCGCTGGGAAATACTCATTTTCGCCCCTAGTTGCGTAATATACTATTTATTGCATTTTCTTAATGTACTCTCTTAGTAAAATCCCGTTCAATTTATATTGAAATGCTCAAAACTGTTAAATGTATAGCAGACAAGGGGGAGCATCATACGGCTATATATTGCGCCCGGTCGCAGGTAGTAGAGCGTTAGGTTTTAATAGTTTTGTCTTGAAATTATGAAATTATCTTTCCAATAAAGAACCGGTACTGATTTATCAACTACTGTATTCAATAATGACCGAATTGTTTTTACCCTTAAAGGAGTTGAGAGTGAAGATTAAAGTGCGTACAGTGCTGCGTGCTTGTTGATGGACGAGAAACCCACGTGCAATGCTGACGTCAGCTTAAAAAGTAGCACCAAAGAAAGTTAAATTTAAAGAAGAATCGATCAGCATCGACGAGCTGATACTCAAGAAGTATTAAAGACATCCTACTACTCTTCCATAACTCATTATTAGTAGCAAAGTATAATTAATTGTATTATTATTTTAATGTGGGTTATAAAAAACCTTTTTCTCAAAACTAGATTTTTCTTCATTATTCGACGATAACTTTCTAGAAGTTCAAATCGACTTGACAGAAACTATAAGGATCTGTAAAACATATGTAATTTACAGCTAAACAGATACAGTCTAAAAATTCGCGTTTTTCCATAAAAATGCATAATTCACAGTTTTTTTATAATATAGAGGACCTATAATTTCCATTTTGCAATAACTTTCATTTTCGTCACCGAATCATCCGGAAAGACATTTTTCTTAAAATATTTTCTAATAATTAGATCTGACGAGGATGCGTACCCACGCCTCGTCCCACACTCCTTGAGCGACCCGTATCTTAAAGAGATACACGTTTTCAAGCAAAAACAACATTTCATTACTCTGACAAAAAAAGTTTTGTCCTTTTTGAAAATTTCTTGCGGGAATGTATTCTTCTTCAAATAAGGAGTCAAAATCTACTTTATATACTAAATGTGCAACTTTTTAAAAAAATATTATAAATTATGCTCTGAAAAATGTTACTCACTCAGCTCCTCGCTTTAGAAAGCGCTTTTTTCAGCTGGCACACTCCAAATCCGTATACAAAGTGTATAAAACCTATTTATATTTTTCAGTTTATACTTTCTTACATTACTTTCTTTTTCTCTTTGAAATACCTTAGCGTATTTCACCTTGCTTAAGGTAGATTTTTAACCCAGGGATCTATAGCAAAAATATGTGCAATGACACGATTTAATGATTAAGTGTTTAAAAAGAGGAGTACGAAATTTGTATTATCATTTGTGGCCATTAAAACCTTAAAGACATCTTTGAAAATTGTTCTTCTAAAAAAAGTAATGATACCAGTCTTACGTGAAATCAATCAGATGACGAGAAAGCAGGGGATACAACAACGCGTTGCCAGGTTATCAACTCTCATTAGACAGTCAAATATCGAGAAAGTTGGGGGTATAACAAAATACCTAATAACTGTTGCAATTCTTTTTTCATGAATATCTTGGTAATTAAATGTTAGGTAAAAGGATATATATCTAAATTTGCTTTCATTTAAAGCTGCTTGAGTTTTTTAACAAAATCGCTCGATTCCCTTAAGTTATAACCATTTCTGGTTATTTTGAAATTAAAAACAATAATTTTTTTAATTTTATGAATTTTCTTTTACGAAGAAATGTAAATAATAAGAAATGTTTTTTAGAATGAAAATCTTTTTAGCACATGTTAAATGACAATGTTTGTCATTTAACGTTATTTTAGTTTGATATTATTATTGATTTAAAGAACAAATTCAATTCAAGTCAAATGATATGTGTTTTTATTCAAAATCAAAATGGAAGAAAAAATATATAAATAAATAAATAAATAAACGGCGCGCTTTTAACTAAAAATATATTCATTAAAAGGCAAATGGTAATTCCTTTAATATGCTAGAAACAAAGGCCGTGACCACGACACTCACATAAGCGAACAGGATTACGTCACCATAAGAACAAGATAGGACTCACCGTCGAAGAAAGGAAGAAATAGAGAGAGAGAGACAGAGTGTGGGAGGAGGGGGGACTTCATATGGCTCTTTAACAAGGGCATGCATTTCACACCATCCAGTGCCTACAGCGACGCGAGGCGGTAGCCAATGCACTGACCTGGAAGCGTCAAAAACTATACACAGCAACGAATAACGCACCTATAAGAGCATGCTAGGCAGAACCCCATCAATACTTCTGCGACTCCCGTGCTACATACGACTGACGTATTAACAGCGATGAGTGGATCCTCCAAACGTAACAATCACGCTTGCTTTTGCAAGCATCGAGACTGAAACCCATTGCAGCCGATTCTGACAAAGAAGTTCCAGAAGAGCTCGATCATAACAAGCAATATTACGTGCATGTATGAGAAGGTACACATAAGACCCAAGTCCTTAATATACGTCAAGGGATAACCATTATACTGACAAAGCAAATTCCATCGCGGGCGTAAGTCAGAAGCATATAAAAAGAGCTATATAAGCCTCGCGGTTAGCAATTAAGAATCGGGATTTAGAATAGTCGTGACTTGAATTTTGTTCGTTCGCACCCTTATACTTATTTGTCGCGTATGGTGTTGCGATAATATTTTTCGGCGTCGTTTCAATTTGTAATTCGTAATTTGAACTAACAGTTTTTTTTTAATAAAGAGTTTTAATTTTACGAAACAAATTTTTATTGTGTGTGTGTGTATATTCGACCTTTGCCCATCTCTTTCTGCCTACAGCTATTTGATTGCTGTCGAAGCTCACAGGAGTTTTAAGCAAAGGTTCTAAAGGAAAAATAAAGTGAGTATTTTGGTAACTACATCCGTTATATTTAATTTATCAGGGAATCGGGAACGTTGATTCTAAGAGACAGATTGGTTATCATTATATCGCATAATAAGTGGCATCCACGAGATCTAATACCAAAGGTCTTATTTACATTATGCACTTTCGACGAGTCGAGAAAATTCGAACGCCGCTATTCCATCATACTCTTAGATTTTGACGAAAATCATGTTGGAAATTTAGTTCACGTTTTATTATTTTTTCGTAATATATTTTAATATTTTAATATAAAGTTGAATGCAAAAACCTTAACTGGATATAACAGTTTATTAGCTTATTTAAAAGTTGGTCGTCAATGTAACTTGTTTACTTTGCTGCTGGAAACTACAACAATGGGGATTTGAAATTTTAAAGGTTAGATTTTGATCGGTAAATTTTCTTTATTTGAGTTCATTTTCCTCGTCTTTTTCTCAGATTTCACATAACAGTAAATGACCCCTTTTTCTTCGTGCAGTTGAGCAATTTTAATTGTCCCACCTTTCCCAATCAGTCACTCTATGCTGTTTGCATTTTTGCAATCAAAGAGAGACTGAAGCAGCTGGACGAAAGCAGAGGAAATTTTACATTTTCTTTACCAATAGTTCCACGCGCTCCCCCATTTGTTAAACAGGCGTTACGATCTTAGATTGCTCTTTAGTCAGGACGTAACACACATTTAAGTACCAGAACTAACACGTAACAGAATTAACACATATTTCAACTTTTATTTATGTTCTTGTCAACACAATACATCACGAGCTTGACAAATAGAATTAATAATATTCGATACAAAATAGTTACATGACTGAAGTTTAAATATTATTTTCTTTACACTTGAATTAAAATCAGCATTTCCACATTTTTTTATTGTGTACGGGATTAATATTTACATTATTCGTATATTTAATATTCTAAATAATATAAATGAAATATATATGATGTAGCTTTATTCATTACAATATAATTGATAACGCAGTTACATATATAAACGTATAATAATTATTGCAATTCGTCTGAAGCATTAGAGGTATAAAGCCTGTCTAAAATTATCAAGGTTTGTACAGTCACTGACATAAAACTAGATAATCCTTAATAAAAACTGTATTATTTTCTACCAGAATTACTTTAAAGAATTTAATTTCTGTGAATATTAATTATGCCATTTTCAGTGTTAATATACTATTTCACTGAAAATATGCATGATTGTTAATTTATTTCAGAATAAATCAATAACTGTTAACTACGTACAAAATCATATTTTTATCACGTTGTGACTACAAATGGGTACTCGTCAAATGATCGATGCACACATTTCCGAATTTATGCACAAATATTATTTTAACGATGAACGAATATCCACTGGATTTATAGTGTCATTAATGTAATACTACGCATGCCTAATTCAAGAGGTTATTCGGATGAAGTTATTAAAAACTTTCAGAGCTCAAAATAAATTAATTCATTATGTTTTTAAATTCATTATTGTCCTATGAATATTGAATGATTATTACGTACATTATTAGATACATTATATATTTACATATTTAGAAAAACGTTTTATCTTTTCCAGATTATCATAACTTGTATTCTTCTAATATTATAAATTGAATTGTTAGAAATTTAAATTAAATCATGGTTATCATTTATAAATATGCGGAATTTAATTAATAAGATATCTTTAAATAAAAATGTATGAATATGAAACATGATATCATTATTTAACATCTCTTTCCACAAACAATATATAAGCCACATAATAATATAATAAAAAGTATAAGCCAGTTATTGAAACAAGATAAACTTAAAATGAAATTGAATAAGCATAAAAGGTTTTGTTTTAAACATCGAATGCGCCGAGCAAATAAAGATAAATTTCGATCTGACCCACATTGCATCGCGAAAAATCAATATTCATCAATTTCCAAATTGACGAGTGCCACTCTAAGAACATTAGCGAGCGTGCATGCATAAAAACGTGCGCGCGTGTCATCGATTCCCCGAAAATCCACTACTCCCCCCGTCCCCGAAGCCTCCCCCGTACGTCACTCGTGCTTTATCGCACTTCGGCAAAAGTGTCGACACTCATATTTCGGCCGCCGGGTAAAAACAAGCGCCAGCCAGCGAAGGGCCACGGCGAAAAAAAAAACGCGTCAACCTGCCGCCGCGGTACAGCACGCCAAATATACACAGCGCGCAGCATGCGATAGCGCGCAACAACACCGCGATATACACTGCGCGTATAACGCTTGGTGCGCAGTGGCGATATAGCGACAGCTCTCCGGGCCAATTAATAGGCGGCGAGCCAACTTCCGGGATTACGATACTGACCCCTAGCGCGTCGTAGTTCACGCGCGCGGGAGCGTCCCATAACAATTACGAGAGGCCCGATGTATATACCTACGCGATTCGCTTCGCTTTGCTTTCCTTCCCCCTTTTTCGCTCTCTCTCTCTCTCTCTCTCTCTCTCTCTCTCTCTAGCAGATCGCGGCGCGCTACGTTTTAATGCAATCGGACAAATTGCCGCCGGCGGAATTCATCGGGACTCGCGCGGACCGAGAGATACGAAGAGATAGAGCGAGAGAGATAGAGAGGGAGAGAGCGAACTCTCGAGATTTACGAGGCGATTTACAAATTGGCGGTTATTGTGCCGTCCCGGAAATCAAACTGTCCTCTAAATCAAAGTGAGCGCGCGCGCGAGCGCCCGATCTGCCATCGTTCATTAAACGTCATGCGGATTTGTATCCAAAACAGCTCTCTCTCTCTCTCTCTCTCTCTCTCTCGCGAGCTCTCCCGCGCTTCGAGCTTTAAGCTCTCTCGCACTCGCACCTCCACGCTCGGCCTGCCGCTTTTAATAAGTTATTGTTAACGAGCGAGTCGGATGATATGTCGAGAGGCAAATGCGCATATATATATTATATACGTATATATCTGTCTGTATGTGGGCATATGTATGCACGCTTTTATTTACTCGAGCACGATGCTGAAAAATCGCTGCTCCGCCAGTACTGCCAGCACTCGATTGTTTAATCAAAATAAATTTAATGAACATTCGGTAAAAGCTTTTGTCGGTATGAGGCATCGAGAGGTTAATCGGTTATATGCGCGCGCGAGAACGTAAACAATGCGCCGATGGGTGTTTTTTTTCGGTGTTTGCTGTTTGCGCGGAGCTATACGAACTCGGGCTTAATTGAATGCTCGCGTTCTGGGGGCGCGGGCTTTACGTTTTAAGGGTGCGGATATATATAATATGTGTGTGCAGAGCGCCGGGGTATCGCGCGTACGCGCATGTTGTTAAAAATTATTATTTAAAATCAATCTAATGAATTCTACGGATTGTGTGCATTGCTTTGGGTGTTTGTCAATTACTGCAGTCGACTAGTTGAAGTTTGCTTTTATTAGTTAGGAAATTGAGGTACATGTACCGGTACCTGGGGACGTCCTGGTATCTGGCCAAACGCTCACGTATTAGTTTAATTCTATTGATTATTATTTAGCTCCTAATCAAAATAATCTTGTAATATCACATTCTATAACTATCAAGAGGAATATATTGAAATTTTTGTGCAATTATTTATTTCATTTGTATCTTTAAAAAAATATTTAATTATTTAACTGGTGCTCACGTGAAAACATCCGGAACATGCGGTTTGAACTACTATAAAAAAATGTTATTTGATGAGAAAAGTATATGGGGCAACACAGTCACTTCTAGGGGGTTCACGCCAAGAAGCCAGTGTATATTAAAGTCCAAAAAAGGGTTTTTGTTTAAAATGATAACGTAAATAGTGATGCCAAAAATCATTCGTAAATTTCTTTTAGATCATTTTTGACCTAATAAACCGCTTCCCATATTTTTTTCCAATTGAGAAAAGACCTTGGGACTTAAAAGGTTAAGCCCAACAGCTTAAAAATGCTACTTTGAATCTAAGAGTTACTCATTGTTGTTTTATCATTTTATGCATTTAAAAGTTTTCTAAGGGTATTTAATAAGTGAAAATAAAATTATAATGTGTGCGAAAATAATACATTGTGCTACAAGGGGAGAAAATTAGCTATTTCTAGCGAGGGTGAGGAACCCGCATATAACTCATGAAACTTCAAAGATATTTAAGTTTTTGCGAAAATGCGTTTAACGCTTTTTCATCTCATTAGGGGATGATTAGGGTAAAATTCAGAAAAGAAATTGATTTTTAGGAATTTGTATGAGTAACCTTTGTGAATAAAAATGAACTCTATATATACCATAAAAATTTCAAGTTTCTAGGTCTAGCGGTTTGGTCTGGTCGTTAATGAGTGAATGAGTGTGTATCGGACATCTTATTTTTATGTATATATAATTGAAATATTACATATACATTGACAAAAACTGTTTATTTCTCTTTCTTTAAATATTACGGTTATGTTTGGTTATGTCTTGTGTTTATCTTTTTAATACACATAATTCCTATGGTGGCGCTGAATGCAGGGCACATCTCACCATTCATCACGTGACTACCATACCATTTGAATTTGAATTTAGATTTTGACGTAATTTTAAAATGTTATAAACAAATAAATAGTTTAACGTAAATATAAATTGATAATTCAGACTTTGTCTAGTTCACTATTGTGTTTTACAGAATATAGACTTACGGGGAAAAAGTTGTTTACTTGAGAAGAAAACGGATGAATGGGTTTAACTCTAAGAAAGCTTATTTTGAAACTTTATTTCCTGTTCGTACGCCTGAATATTTTTAGATTTTAATACAAGTAGTTCTTGAGATATTAAAAGTTAAGATAAGAAATATCGATGTTTTCTCTGTACCCATGAATAGAGAAATGTAATACTTTTTAAATGAAAAAATAAACCTATATCTTTAATACAAATTTAATGTTGTATAAAAGTAAAAACAGATATATCTTTTTAAATTCTATTCGTAAATTACAATACATGGAACAAAATTCGTTTACTAAAAGGAGAGTGCACACCCTCCGGTAGACGAATTTTGGTCAGACTTTGGGAGGTGGTTTCTGGTACCCAAAAGTGAAGCCTAGCATCGATAATCCATTCTAAGGGGCCCTTGTTATCAAGATATGAGGTAATTTACTCGAAATATTTATTATTTTAATGAAGAAAGGTACCTTTTCTTTTGGCCATAACTCTAATATGTAAATAAATGACCCACAAGATAGTATAAAGTAGGCGGTAGGAGCTTTCATTTAAGCTCTACGTATAAAAATATTAATCTGATCAAAAGTTATTTACAATTTCAAATAGTGACCAAAAATTCAAGAATATTCGAAGCTATTGAACTCTTACAAAAATTCGTTGATTTGTTATGCATTTTCACTTATTAATAACTACACCATCTTCAATTATTAATAACTTTTGATCAGATTAATATAGCTTAAATTAAAGCACTTTTCGCCTACTTTTTACTATCTTGTGGATCGTTTATCTATAATAAAAACTTTTAGACTTATGGTGAGAAGAAGATGTACATTTTTCACTAAAATAACACATATTTCGAGTAAATTTATACCTCATATCTCGACAACAAGGCTCTATCAGAATGAATTGCGGGCGCTAGGCTTCATTTACGGGTACCAGAAATCACCTCCCAAAGTCCGATCAAAATTCCTTTCCCGGAGGGTGTACACTCTCCTTGTAAGTAAAACTCATTGAAATGTGACACATCCTAAGAACAACTTATTAAAACTTGACTACCTAAAAATTTAGTGAAACACGCATGTAAAAAAAATACGTTCTTCTCGAATAAAAAACTACTAGCCCAACCAACTTCTCCACCTCTCCGATGTCATATCATCTAAATCAAAAACAAGAAACAAGCGCAATTCCAGGAAGAATCCCGGAAGAAAAGAAGCGAACTTAAAACGCAAAACTTTTCCAAAGGACACGAGAAACAGCTACACGCACAAAAAGCCCATCTTCGCCGGTCCGCTGTATCCCCCGCTCGAAGCAGACGACCTCCCAACCCTCCGCATCGGCGCTATCGACGCTAGAGAACAAAACGAAAAGTAAAACTGAGGAGGAGCAACAATCGGTCCAGGCTCGCAGCACCGCCAATATATACCTACAACTCGCGCGAGCGTCCGCCGAACGGCCTGTTTAGAGCCCCTCCGTGCACACCTAGGCCGGTCTCGCGCCCTTCTGTAATAAGCACGTCCCCTTATAATCGTAAAAGCGCCGCTCCCCCTCCACCCGAAAACACTTGGGAAGTCCCATGAAAGAGGCCGGCGGAAGGACAGTAGCGCCGCGCCCGCTGCCGCGTTGAATACACTGTGCAGGCGCTTTTTACGAGCGGCATTACTTTTATTATCCCTGGCTGAAGAAGTATCGTTAAGGGGCCAAAGGATGGGAGAGAGAGAGAGAGAGAGAGAGAGGGAGGTGGCGGCAGCGTACCCGAGCCTCCTCTTGTAATATAATATTAACGACTCGATTATCCGTGGTAAGTGACTTTTTTTGCGCGCGCGACTTCCGGAGAACAGTCCGTGGATGGGTACGAGTGTGCGTGGGTATGTATGAATGTGAGAGGGTTGGTGGGGATAGTTTACAGCGTGCGGAATTCCCATTGGTGATGCCGCGAGTTTATACCTAAGTTTACACCTGGTTAACGAGGAATCGTGTTTTTTTTCTCGGGCAATCAGTTTTCGCAAGTAAGCAGGTGTAGGAGTTTTCAGGTGATTTCAAGTTGTTGATTAAGCATCGGAAAGAATAGAATGACTTATATCATGTTAAGAATTTCGCTAATGGCTTTCTTAATTTATTAGAAAGAAAAGTTACTTTTTTAAGTGAATAACATTATAATGTTATGATTACTTAATAAAATGTTAAATAGTATTCACCAATTAGCGTCTAAGCGGATATTCTTGTATAGATAAAAATGTATTGGCTTTATATTAATACAATATAAAAACCGCTGCCAATTGGCACTAAGCTTCTTCAAATTTATTTGGGACTTTGCATGAAAAGAATATTCAAAACCATTAGGTCCGTCAGGTATAATAAACAGGTATCGTTTTCCTTTTTTAATTAATTAAAAATTAAAGCAAATACAGGAGGTTAAAGCGCGCATGACGTCACTGGCGTCTTTACGTCCATGAGGTCATTCGCATTGATGGAGTATCTCCATATACGTCGAAAATCTGTAAACGACAAATAAAAAATCCGTGTCTATTCGCCATGTTAAGCAACGAGCCCCTGTTGGACAAACTTCGAAGCTTGTGAGACGCCCCCAAATCTTGGTTCAAAAGTAAGCGCGTTTACCCCTGTAAACATGTATTGCCAGGATTGTTTAAAAATATTAATGGAGAGTGCAGTAACTGACTTAAAGACGTATTATCTGAGAGAAGATAATATTTTGAAAGTAAATTACTCAATGTTACAAACCGTATTAATCATTCGTTTGAATTGTAAACTAATTATATGTAGATTTTGGCAATTAGCGAATTTATACTATAATATATTTAATGTTTTATTTTCACAGCCTTTCCTTCTTTCATACAGAATGTCCTCAAACCATTGTCTACTCACTTCATTCGGTTATTTAAACAAATTTAAACACTTCTCACTTAACATTGTGAATTATTCTTATATTCTATACTTGATGGATCTAATAAATTTTTTTATGCAAAGACCCAATTCTGTAGCTTTTCTAAATAACCACTTAGCCCGTGTCTTTGAAACTCCTTTTTCAAACGGTTTTTTCTCAGCGAAAAAATATTTGTTTTTTTGTCATTATTTTTAATAAAACAACCCAATTTCTTAAAAATTATTAAGAAATTTCTTTTAATAATTTGGTTGTCTAAAAAATAATAATGACAAAAATTTTTAACGAAAGGTAAACCGTAAAAGTTTTTGTAGGTACATACCAAAAACAGTCAAATTACCGTCGGAAAATTTTTTTTTTATGATCGTGTCACCTTGCAAAGTTTTCCCAATATAGTATTGACAGTAGTAATACCTTATTGTGTCACATAGGAGTATAATTTAGAGGTTTTACAGCGGTTAAATTACAGATATTATTAAGTATTTATATAAAAATAATTTTCAGAATTGCTTTTAATGGAAAAAATTTTATCGGCTCTTAAAAAATAATTATTTTTTAGAGTTCAACTCAGTCTGGTTCCCTTAATATTCAAAATAAAGCCATTGAAAATACTGACATAAATTGTAAAATTACATATAAACTAAATTATTTTTATTCATTTATTTGATGAAAATATTACAATATTACCTTTGATATAATATCAATATAAAAATATCAATAAAAATAAAATAAGAACATCAATCTTCTGGATTAGTATGCAACTACCATTGAGGTCGACATAAATTTCATATTTAATTTTAACCGTCAGTGTGGAAACGAACAAACAAGAGAATGCACTTTACAAAACCACTAAAAATTGCGTGACTATGATTGAAAATGTCGGTTTTCCATTTTTATTGATAATTTCCTGAAACCAGTCAAATTGTCAATTCACGTGCATGGCGTTCGTCAATAACCGGTCAATCCGACTGTTAATAGCGAGGAAAAAGCAGGCCAGTCACTAAATCGTCCTTTGACAGTATAAACGTCGTATGATTCTGAAAAGATAAAGGGCGATATCGGCACCTGCCAAAAATTCATCCTAGCCAAAGATATTCGATATCAATTGCCTACGCACTCACCCCCCGGGTCCGATAACATTTTTATACACAGTCGTATACGCTTACGTAGTGCTTTAAATAGGAAATTTATATTCTGCACATAAAGACAAATATATCTATAAATTATCTTATATTTTTTGCTTCCAAAGCATTATTTTGATCAAATATCTTATTGTCATTTTTTAACGTAAACACATACTATATGACTTGAAAAGATCGAATAAGCTACTCCAAAAAATGTCCACAGTATGTGTGTGTGTGTGTATTTTTCTTATTTAAAATCTCTCTAGGAAAGGAATAGTACTTACATCGAGTTTACAAAAGTATATATCTGAAAGCTGTAGTTATTTTCTTTACAATATTCTTCTAGATCCGTTACAATGAATGGCTTAAAATCTTTATGAATATAAATAGAATATATCTTTGATACTTAACCGTTTATTATTCCAAAAAGGAGAGTTTAATCAGTTAACTCATTTTATTTGTCGCAATTTCAATGAATTTTATAATTAATTATACAAATATGATGTGGTGATTGCATTCGAGTAAGTGCTCAAATGTGGGTTGGTAAAATTTTGTGAGTTAGATACTTAAGATCGGGAACCAGTACTGATTTATTTTTTATAATAATACATACACGTAAAGAAGTCAATAAAACTGGGATAACTTAATTTAAAATATTTTCAAATAAGAACATTAAAAATTATTTTATAAAAAAACTACCAAAATTCATCATTTTTTCTATTTACAAAAAAATGAAAATACGTAAATTTTAAGAATGTATACATTTTTAACTGAAACAACGAAACATCGTAAAAAAGTAGTAAGAGAGTTAATAAATTAGTTCAAATTTTGATTTGGTACTACTAGGTCAATGAAATGGGGCATACGCGCGATTTTGTGCACTATTAAAGCTAAGAGACTCACATTTGCGCTTCTTCATTGAATTTTCAAGAAAAAAATATATTGATACATAAATAGCAACATCTTTGAACTTAAAATCCTAAGGCTTTAAAATTTTTAGCGTATATCATTGACTGTACATTAAACTTAACTCGTACGACAGTTTATTGCCCGTAGATTCTGAATCAAATTAAAAGAAAAATTACCCACATTCGATCACCTGAGGTATAAATAAGTAAAAGATACTTTATTCATAAAAGTCATAAAATACACGAAAACAAAGTATAAGTGCAGTTGCGCGAAAATGAACCTCATTCATCGGTAATCTGCAGATACACAAGCTCCAATCCGGTCACTTTCGATCTGCACTGAAATTACTCGAAAGTTTATTCACCGTATATGAGGTCGAAGGTTCGCTCTTGCGCTCGGTCGCCGCGCAGCGAGTCCGTTATATACGCGGCCGGCCAGCGCGCGGCAGTCCCAGCAGCTGGAGTATTTTCGATCACGCGCGCATTAGGCAGTAGAGATGACTTCGGCGTAACTCGGGGAATTGCGTATTTCCTCCATCTCGAGAATTACATTATCCAGTAGTTACGTATCGACTGGCCGTACATTTTCAATGCGCGAGTTAATTCTGTTAGCCGGGGGTCTGCAACACTCGGCGTATATATGTATATATATATACATATATACATATAGTACCTATTACACATGTGTGCAGTGCACCGAGAACATCGAGGATGCAGCCTATAATGCGAGTTCGAAATCTACAAAATTGCTCGTAGCCAATGCTAGATCAGGCATTCAAAATATTTGTTTGCGCGAGTCGGATCTTGTGCAAGTTCTCTGAATTCGGATGAATTTCGAAATTGGAGTTTGCTTTGAAGTTTAACAGAATTCGATACGAGTTACCAATCAAATGTAATCATTTAAAGTATTTTGATACCGTTGCGATCTACCGTTATTTTAAAAATTGAATTGGACTGCGTGGGTTTCCATTTACATGTATACGTACACATTGTTTGCTATGTATGTTTGTAAATAATAAATTTGCTATTTATGAATTGAGAGAGGCATAAGTAGGTAGCGGAGACTGGGATATAACGAGCCACTAAAATACAATGGCCCATTGAAATTATAAAGCGTGTAGTTTTAAATAAACTAATATGGTATTTAGTTTACTAACTACTTAGAGTGATGCTAAACAACCTGTCACCGTCAAATACGGACAACCTTCTATTTTGAGAAAATATCTTTCTGAAAAGTTGTTGTTTTTGTTAGGACAATAACCTTTCATTAAGATATTTACTAAAAATTGAAAATTAAATGAGAAAAGTGGTTCCTTGTATTTGTCGGTGACAGGTGGCTTTAGCATCACCTTAAAGTATGTAAACTTACATTTATGTAAATATTTCACTTTTCATTCCAATAGTAAAGTGAACTTATAAAATTACTTCGATAATCGACATTTCAAAAGTATTGGGGTATAACGGACCACAATTTCTTGTTATAGCGGAATAGTGTACAATTTATTGGTCTTTGTTCAATTATGAGCACGGAAATACCGTAACCCCCTTGCGTTAGAGTTTCTACCCACAAAGTCGCTTCCAAATGCAAACGTTTTGTATTTAGTGGTGTTAATTTTCTTCAATTTTTCTTAAATTTACAACATTTTACATGAGAATCTGGACTTTGAATCACTGCAATAAAATAGCATAGAACTTAAGTTTTATTTTGCAGGGTCACAGACCATTTCAAGTCAGTTAGATCAAATGGTATGAACAAAAATGTTAGGACGAATATATTCGTCATTTTTACTACGGGAACAACTCAATTATTCAAACTTAATATTTGAACTAAGTTACTTTACAACAACTAATAATCAAAGAGCATATTCATTCTCTATGCATACAAATTTTTGTCATTTTCACGGCTATAAAAACTGTTTGTAGTAGCAACATTTCTCTGCCTCGAGGAAAATTGTACATTCAGAGAATATGTAAGTACCTACATTGACACGCGGAACAAAATATTTTATCCCCGTAGGTTAAAATATAGAAATTATGGCTAGTAGCCAGTTATACCCCGTGACCCGTTACATTCCAATCCCCCGATATCATTATTTTGTCATCTTAAATACCAGTGATTTACGATAATCCTAATTTATTTTATCGACTTTTAAGATAAAATGATGGTAAAGTAATTAATTGATAAAATTAGTGTTCCTACTTCACTCAAAATATAATAAATGTCACATTGTAAACTTATCGTAAATTTCAAAAAGATGTCACTATACTTTTATCTTAATCTAAAAAAAGAAACCAATAGGTCTTGACTCAATGGAACACTCCTCAAAAAGTTTCTCACCTCCTTATCTCACATCTCAGGAAAACTCCTACATAACGACATTTTGAAGAGCCAGATCCAAATCGCCCAACCCTAGAAGTCGTGTGCGTTCGTCCCCCCAACATACGGAATCAGACAATTGTATTATCCGAGACGCGTGACTCCTCCTCTCGCATTAAGGAAACTCAAGGAGGGAAAAAAGTTACAGATGTTGGATATATGTACTTATTCGTAAAAATAAACAAATTTTTTACGGACAACTTTTTCTCGAGCACACTTAAAAGTTATCAAAGAGTTCGACAATATTTTCTTCTATTTTCAAAACTTTTCAGTCATCTTCCTTTTTCATAACTGTGCTATCGAAATTCCGAATTTCCCTTAAAAAAAATTCTCTCACAAAATGCCTATTCAACAATCCGTTATAAAATGAAAAGCTCCAGCCATGGTGATAATCTCAATTCAAAGGGTAAACTTCAGGAGCACGCGAGCTCCAAAAATCCTCGTTATATACCCTCGAACAATTCAACCTCCCCGACGAAAATTGCTTTTAATTCCTTGACCGGGCGCATCGACGCGAAATTCCGCTGCTTACGCGCGTATATTGCGCATCACACCCATCCCGCACACCGCAAGGAAATATTACTACGCGCGATTTTTGGCCTTTTACGAGCATCGAAAATTCCCTCGCAAAGTTGACGCGCGCTCCAAATTGGCGTGTACCTATAGCGCCGTACTCATACTTACGTAAGAGCCCCCGTCAACGCGAGACTATGCACGGCGGGACATTAGCCCGTGTACCCCCACATGCTCGGCCCGAATTCAACGACATCCGCCGCTGTCGGTGCCGCAAATTTCTCTCGCGAACTCAAAGGCCCGTTTGTTCGCTCACCTCGCAGCGCTTAACTCGCCATTTGTTTAATAATAAAACTTTTAATTAGGGGAGAGGGGGGAGGAGAGGGGGAGGGCCCAGGTGGCGCCGGCCGCTTTGGAATGACTTTTGCGACCGGCCATTCTTCGCGGCGAAAGCCTATCCCTGTGTATACACCACCGTTGGATCAGATAGCCAACGTCGCCGGTAATGCGCGAGCGGGCCGATACGCCTATGTATATATACGTTGTGGGGCGCGCGCGCGCGGCGTTGTGAAAAACTTACTTTTATTCAGCGGATCTCTTAACGAGGAAAGTTGCAGGAGAGGGAGAGAGAGAGAGAGAGAGAGGAGTTCCTGCGGCAGAGAATGAGTCTGAGTGGGCTTGAATATACAAAATAAGTTTCGCGCTCGCCGGATGATAAGACTTCAGAGCACAAAGACGAGTCTCCTTAAATTGCGGGATATAACACTTAGCCGCTTGTGTATACTTTTATGCGTAATTACGGAGATAAGTAACGATGGTTGGTGTACTGTGAAGATGACTTCTTTTTCCGTATAATCTTTAAGTCGAAAGATTATAGCAATGTTTTGATATAATGAAAGGGAAATTCGCAGTCCATAATTGTACGGCGATGTGTGCGTAAATAATATTGAAATAATAGGAAAAATCATTTCAAGATAACTCAGAAACTGATATTGAAATGGTATTAGTAGGATGCAAACCCAATTACATTTTACTAAAGCAATAAGGTATATTTTATTTTAAAAAGGTAGTCTATAACAATTCTTGAGAATTATTCAATAATTATTAATTAAATACTAAACATTTCCCGGTACATATCACTGTTCTTTAGAGTGCTTCAGTTAACATGTTTATTCTGTAGAAACCTTAAATATAACGCTTCAAGAGTAAAAATTATTATTATCAACAATTATTTTAAATTATGAACTGAACATTGAAATTAATCACTCAATTATATTTTATAAATGCTAATAATATCTACATGGTATTTTATATTATTATTATTATTATTATTATAATTATTACTATTATTATCTGCATTATTGTTGTTATTATTATTACTCGCATATTACAATTATATCAACGAATCTGTTTCATATTATTTTGATTTTACATATTTTAAAAATAGGATATCAAATTTAAGTAGTATTAAAATTTAATCTACGTACCAATATAGAAATATAACATCACATTAAAAAGCGTCAAATTACTTAAATCCCGAAGAAGAAAAGTAGATATCGCATTAAAAAAAACGCATGTTTCAGAACAAATATAAAATGAAATGATACACAAAACACTATGTGTTGATTTTGTTCACATTTGGTTTAGTATCTTCATTTCAAAATAAGCATTAAAAAAATGTAAGCTTATATCGTTAAATACTAATACTAAATTCTATTTTAAAACCAGTTCAAAGTAGTTATACACGCTGTTTGGTTTCGCGAGCTCTACTCGCTTACAGCCCAGTAACTAGACTCTAGTTTCACAGTACATTACGATTTTAGTTGAATTAGTCACATCAGTACATACTATACATTTTTATAGAGATGTTATTAAATAATATATTGAAGTTTTCATTTTAGACAAATTATATATATATATATATATATTGCTTAAGCCATTAATTTGTTCAATAAATAATTATAATTAATTTAAAAAATAATGAATATGTTTATATAACTTTAATCTATGTAATATTAATTTAGATAGTTCTAATATGTAAAACGTATTACTTTATTAACTCATTTCAAAAGAGAGGAAAATATTGTATGAATTTTGTTCAGTCAAAAAGTCATTTAATATTTATATAAAATATATCAAAATCTTATTGTGTTTTTCATCAAGGGGATCTAACCACCTAAAAATTACAAATAAATTGGTTATTAGTCAATTTCAAAACAAGTTAGAATTATCCAATTTTAAAATTTTTTAATGATTAATTAAGTCTCAAATAGGCTACAACTTTGGCTAATAATTTTATTTTCCAAATTCCCACACTCATATCCTGATTATGCGTATTTTGAACACAATTGCACTTCAAAAACTCCAATCCGATCAGTTTGGCTGTCAAAATCTTGCAGCGAAGCAAGAACTATACAAGTTTATATTCTGGTCCATCAAAAGAAAACCTAACATGCATTAAAAAATCCGTTATATTTTCAAAAAATATTGAAATAATTTACCGAAAAAAGTAGGCAGGTAATATATGATAAAAAATGTGTCCTCATCTGACAATATATAACCAAATTATTTGTAAATTTAAGGTGGTTCTGTTTCCTTAAAATGCCGAGAACTACCTCACTCTTTTCTACTAGTGGTTCAACTTAACTCAATAATATAGAGTTCATTTAAAATTAAAACTGCTTAAATTTTAAAATACGGTTATACCCAAAAAAGTCAAATTCTATCAGCTTCCAACCCGATACTCTAAATTTTAAAATAATATGCAGAAATATTCTATACAAAAGAAATGCAGTTAAAGTTTTCATTTTCTATATTTAATTAATTTATTAAATTCTTTATAAACTTCATATCATTTTAGAGTTAAATCTACAAAATCATAAAATATCTATTTAATTATAATATATAATGAAACACAATAAAAAGAATCAACTTTTTGCCTGACAGATGATCAATGCACATCATTTCCATCCTATCTTCCCTCGAATGAAAAAAAAAAACATAGAAACCAACGGAACAAGCGAAACAGCAGCTGCCGCCGGTGCAGAGAAAGAGCCCCGCGGAAGCACTTCGATGAAATTGCCTTTTCATTTCCATAATAGCGCAAATCTCGCCTCGCTACGGAGATAAGGATAAACAAAAGCAGGCGCGCAACGGCTTTAAAACTTTAAAGAGCAAAGTTCGAATTGCGTGTATAGTACTCACTGATTAGCCGGCTCCGGGAGTTCCGACACAGCGAGACGTCGTCGCTCTCGCTCCCTCTCTCTCTCTCTTTCTCCTTCTCTCTCGAGACACGAAGAGCGAGTTCGGCCGGAGAACTGTGTATTATCGATAGCAGGTCCCGATGCACTCTCACATCTACATTCGCTCCTGCGAACACTTTTATCACGTCCCTCTCGACAATCGCAGAGTCACCGATCTCTCGTGACCGGCTGGCGAACGCACTCCCTGCTCACCGATCTGCACATCCACGGCGACGGAACGATCGTCGATTGTAACCTCGAGCACACGCGCACAAAATTCGTTTCTCTCTCCCTTTCAGGCCCCGTGCATTAGCTATCGACTCGCAAGCTTCATCCTGGCCTTCTTCACAAACAAAGCCACTCCGCGAGATCCATCCTCTTTCAAAAAGCAAAAACAAAAAGCGACGTCAGAGGACCATCCAGCAGCTCACTATCGCGCTCTTCCCGCTCGAATCACACACCCAACGCGTCGATAACGATCAACCGCGCGCACGTTGAAGGGAAAAAACGCGAAAGCCGGCGCTTGCGTCTGTGTGCGCGCTCGCGTCACGAACCGAGCGAGCGTACGCGCGAGACTGAACGTCGCGGCTGTACAGCTGCACACGGTTGCGCGCGTCCGAGGACTGCGTCGAACTACTGGCGCGCGCAGTCGGGACCCCCGCGCACACGGAGAGACGGAAGACAAGCGAGAGCGAGAGAGCGAGAAAGAGAGAGTGATCCGGGCGCGCGCACCTCGCGCCCGCCCACTTTTGCCCCTACTTCCCGGTGGCGCGCGCCCTTTGACGCCCGCCTGCGTGGAGGGAAGATTCGCCTAAGGTCTACCGTGTATATACGTATATATGCGTGGAGTTCGCCGAAAATCAGCGTCGCGTCCGCGATGCGCGCGGAGCACGGAACAAGCGAGGCCAGGGGGGAAGCGGAGGAAGCGAGCTGTCGGAGATAACGACTTGAGTATGTATGATTCTCGACCGATCATTTGTATGACTATTAGTGAGAGCGCGCGCGCACCCCGGCGACGTCTGCTGCGGATGCCAGACGAGGGAGCAGCTCGGCTCTCCATTGAAAGTTAATGGCCGGAAAATACGACGAGTTTTCCTGCGTACGGGGTTACTACTGCTGTCGAGGAGGAGGAGGAGGAGGATGAGGAAGAGGATTGTGGGTGGGATGAATGCTCTTGGTTTCTTTAGTCGGCGGTGGGGTGCGGGATTTTAGTGTTCTTTTTTGGTGATGACTTGATTTTTGGGAATTTTTCGTTGAAGTTGGGTGTGAGCTGGGAGTTACGGGCTTTTTAGGATGAAACTTTTTTAAGATGATGACAGTTTTACGTGTGTAACGTATGCTCAAGTACATTCTCTCGATTTCTTATAGGTAAGTGACAACTGTAGAACGATATTGAAAGGCTAATTTTAAAGAATGTATATGATTTTGAGTGAGAATTAACGTGCTTTAGAGTGGCTGTTCCTTATATTTGGGGAGAAAATGTAGGTCGGAGTAAAAATTTCACTCGATAAGACGTAATATTGCACTTTTAACAGTTTTATCAATATTCCAACTTTTTATCGAGTAAAAACTTTACCATAACATAGTTAATTTTCACTTAAAAAGCTTAAATGTCAAACAGTTAATTTTACTTTTTTAACAGCTGTGTTTCAGACAATGTTGCTGTAAGATAAGAATGTTTAGTGCTATTAATCTACAGAATTTAGAGTCGATTAAAGTGATCAATTGGCTGAAATACACTTTTAGTCAATACATGGGGTAAATATCTCCGTTAGACGTCATATGGGTGATTGTCAAAAAAATGGTAATTTTCCATCTAACTTTTCGACAAAACTAAAAATCTTTGTTTAGGGTTAAATTGAGTTTCTAGTTGTTATTATATAATAAAATGAGACCACCTTTTCTTGGAATGAGCTACAGGTGACAACCAATTTTTTTACATGTATTTCTTATGGCATTTTACCAGATTGGCCACGGTAATTACGTTTTGCTAGAAATATGCCTGCAGTTTTATTTTAGTATGATACAAATAATTTTCATACTAAAATAAAACTACAGGCATAATTCTAGCAAAAAGTAATTACCGTGGCCGTAATTATCATGTATATATAGTGAGAATAAAATGGCGATATCATGAATTGCCAGAATAATTACCAGAATAATTACCAGAAAATGACTCAGAGCAGCCTATTTATTTATAACAATTTTATAATCAATATTCAAAAAATGGTCTTTTTGTTCTGAAAAATTTGACCAATTTTAAGAAGAAAAGTTTTTTATAAATTTTTCTTTAGAATTTAAAGATTCGCTGTAAAAAGTCCGTGAAGTTTTGAAAAATGGCAAAAAAACGTCATTTTACCATTTTTGCGGGTAAAAAAATTATTAAGTATATAATAAATTTAATTTTTTAAATTTTACAAGCAACATTGTAAGTGATAGCCATTAACCTTTTGGAATATACAAAATTTTCTTTAAATAACCTATTTTAACTCATCGTAGTAATTGTTTAAAAAAAATAATATTTATTACTACGTTCTACAGCTCACTTATGCTAAATCGTATAGTTTAGTTCAACCAATTACTACGATGAGTTAAAATAAGTTATTTAAAGAAAATGTTATATATTCTAAAAGTTAAAGGGCTATCCTTTACAATGTTACTTGTAAAGTTTCAAAACATTAAATTTATTATAGTATTTTTACTCGTAAAAAACTGTAAATTAGGGTTTTTCTGTAATTTTTCAAAGCTTTACGAATTCTCACAGCGAATCTTTAAGTCTTAGAGAAAAATTTGTGCCATACTTTTCTTCTTAAAATTGCTCAAATTATATGAAAAAAAAATTTCCAGAATGAAGAAACCATTTTTTGAATATTGTTTATAAAAATGTTATAAATAAATAGGTTGACGTGAGTAATTATCGGATAATTTACTTTTCCCAATATACTGGGATCATGAGCTATCGTTTTAAATAAGTTTTAGCTTGTGGTTATGATATTGCCATTTTTATTGTCAAACCGCAGGTCTACTAATTAAATCATAAGTGTTGTATCTGGTAAATACAGAATAATCTTAATTATTGTTCGATGTACGACGGGCCACGGTATTTAAATACATTATTTTGAAGAACTTTAAAAGTTTATGAGACCGTAATAATATTGTCTTTCTACTCACAAGGAGAGCTACCACTCTCCGGGAAACGGATTTTGATGAGACTTTGGGAAATGTTTTCTGGTACCTAGAAATGAACTTTAGCATCACTCGCAGTTTGATCTCATAGGCCCTTCTTCCAATTTTCATGTATTTTTGATCACTTTATTTAAATATCAAGAATTGCGCAACAAAATAACATTTCTTAACCACGGCGAGGCTGAACCACATTTAAATGACACTGATCGCTACTGTGAAAAAAATTTCACATTACTATTTTATAGGCAATATAGAGCCTGAAACAAGTGGAAAAAGAAAAATTCGGTAATTCCTTTTTTTAATCACTAAAAAAACATTTTTCGTCCGAAATTGGAATAAAAGATAAATAAAGTAATAAAAATAAACACTTGTTTCTGGCTCTATATTGCCTATAAAATAGTAATGTGAAACTTTTTTCAGAGTAGCGATCTGTGTCATTTAAATGTGGTTCAGCTTCACCGCGTAACATTACAGGTCTCAAATTAAAGCTCTTTTCGCCTACTTTCTTACAGTTTTCGGTAATTTTTTAAGTTGGAATTCATGCAGAGTTATAATCAGAAGAAGAGGTACCATTTTTCACTAAGATAACGTTCATTCGGAGTTAAGTAGGTTATATATTGGGAGGAAGGATCTATGCGATCAAACTGCGAGTGCTAATGCTCATTTTTTGGTGTTCATTTCTGGGTACCAAGAAACATTTCTCAAAGTCTCATCAAAATCCGTTTCACGGAGTTTGGTAGTTCTCCTTGTCAGTGTAGGTACTGACGACACTAAAAATACCGTTATTTTGACAATCACCCATATCTTTATTGAGATGTTAATTAATAACTTTAATAGGGATGAATAAGCAGGCGAATGAATGTGTATCACTTGATGATTATTTAGATGGATGAGTAAGGTGGGTAAATAAGTGCGTGGGTGAATGTGTATGTGAGTAGGTAGATGAATAGATGCATGTATGGATGGATAAGTATTTGGGTGGAGATATGAGTATGGGTGAATGGATAAGTGTGTAGATGAATGGGAGCTTATGGGTAGACAGGTGTGTGCGTGGGTAAAGATGTACGTGAGTGGGTGAATAGATGTGTGAGTGGGTGAATAGATGTATGAGTGGATCAAGTGGATAAATGAGTTCGGTTCGGTTGATAGGTAAGTACGGGTGGGTGGTGGAGTATGTACGTAAACAAAAGAGTTCCTGCAGGTGGATACGTGTATGCATGGATGGATGTGTGAGTGTATGGATAGGTATGTGGATATATGGGTGAGTGTGTAAGATGGATGGATGGATATAATAGATGAATAGCTGTATGAATGATTAATGATGAGTGTGTTCTACTAAACATATCGCTGCTTAATTAAAGTGGCTCCTTGGTGAAATTTATAATATCTCTGTATTAAATTTTAAAAATCTGGGGCTTACATGAAATATTTGTTATTATTATATGAAGTTATACAGCGATTTTCGGATTATTTTAGCCTATATATTCAAAGCTATTCAGCATAATGTGCTATTTTTTAGTAAAAATTCAAAATAGCCCTCGCACACACCACATTGTCATACACTTCTAAGAAAATTCTATTTGACTTAATTATTTATTACATTTTTTTTTTTTTTTTTTAAATGGCATTTCGAACTCGAAAGTTCATCGCCTCATCTACGCAAGCCTTCCACGTTTCCCTATTTTGTGCCAACCCCATCCATTTCGCGCCTTCCCGCCCAATTTCAGTTATGTCTGATTTTACGTTATCCTCCCATCTGCGTCTAGGTCTACCAAGAGGTCGCGTTGCTTTCGGTTTTCCTTTCATTATGCGCGCTGCTGTACGATCATCGCCCATTCTTGCCACGTGCCCTGCCCATCTTAGTCTCCGTGATTTTATTATTCTGTTAATATTTGGTGACGCGAACAAATTATGTAGCTCGTCATTGTGCAGTTTCCTCCACTCCTTAGTTTCCTCATCTTTCTTTGGCCCGTATATTTTCCGCAGAACCTTATTTTCAAATACCCTAAAACGATTTTCTTCCGCTTTAGTGAGCGCCCAGGTTTCGCACCCATACAAGATTACCGGCATTATTATAGTCCTATATATCCTTATTTTGACATTTTTCGACAGTAGCTTTGACTTAAGTAATCTGTTCACAGCGTAGAAGCAGGCATTACCCGAATGAAGTCTCTTATTAATCTCGGCTTTAATTTCGTTTCGATCATTTATAGTTGTACCTAAATATCTGAATTCGCTAACCTTTTCAAAAGTGAAATTTCCGACTCTGAGATCCCCCTCTGCTTCGCGAATGCCCAGTTTCTCCATGATCATATATTTCGTTTTCGATTCGCTCACTTCTAACCCCGTGTTTTTAGCCGCATTTATAAGGATTTCCGCATTTCTCGCCACCGTTTCACCATTATCTCCCACTATATCCAAGTCATCCGCATAGCCTAAAATTTGTGTTGTTCCGTTGAGTGTTGCGCCTAGCTCGCTAGCCTGCATTTTTCTAACAACATGCTCTAGCGTCAGGTTAAAGAGTACCGTTGAAAGCCCGTCATCTTGCTTCAAACCGTCGCGTATCATGAACGATTCGGATACATTACCGCCTACTCGGACCTTTCCAGTGCTTCCGTTCAGACATATTTGAATTAATTTTACGAGTTTTTTTGGTACGCCAAGGAGCACTAGGATTTCATACATTTTGCTTCGTTTGACAGAGTCGTACGCTTTCTTAAAGTCCACAAATAGCTGGTGTATAGTTTCGCAATATTCCCACTTTTTCTCTAATAATTGTCTTATGGTAAACATTTGATCGCTCGTTGACCTGTTGCGCCGGAATCCACACTGATAATCTCCTATTATATCTTCCGCGAATGGTGTGAGTCTGGCCTGTATTACGTTTGACAGAACTTTGTAGCAGGTAGCTAAAAGTGAGATTCCCGGTAGTTATTGCAGTCTGTTTTATCTCCCGTTTTGAAGATCGGTATGATGATGGATTCTTTCCAATTTTCTGGTATTGTTTCATTTCTCCAAATAGCACATACTAGATAAAAAATTTTAGATGTAAGCGCGGTGCCTCCATATTTAAGTAGTTCAGCTGGTATAGAATCGTTTCCTGCGGCCTTATTGTTTTTTAGCTTTTTGATCGCGGCCTCTACTTCTTTGTAGGTCGTTTCGTCCATATGGAGTTCAGCAGTGTGGATTTCGTCTCCCATTTCCTCGGAGTTTTCATGCACGTTTAATAACTTATCGAAATAATCTTTCCATAATTTCAATAGTTCATTTTCGCTTGTCACGAGGTTCCCGTCCTTATCCTTCATTAACTGCGATCTACTCTGAAAACCCTTCCTAATAGCGTTTATTCCTTTGTACATCTCGCGCGGGTTATTTTCCCTACTATTAGTTTCTATTTTTCTAATTTCATTTTTCTGATACTCGCGCTTCTTGTTTCTGTAAATCACACGTACTTGCTTTCTTATTTCATGGTATTCTTCTACGCCCCTATCGCTTTCATTGTGTACACTATCTAATTTAGCCTTCTTGCGCCTTTCAAACCAGAGTTCGCACTCTTCGTCAAACCATGGTTTGCTCTTCGGCCTTTTTTTCTTACCCAGTACTTTGTTCGCGGCCCCTTTTATAGTTTTTTCGATAGCCCCCCACAACCTGTTCGGATCGTCATCTACTCCCGTCTGTTCATCCGTTTCCTCGAGCGCCTGAAATCGGTTGCTAACTTCTACTTGGTACTTGATTCGCTCTATCCCGCTTCGTAGTTTTCCAATATCAAAGGTTTCTACTTTGTTCGCTCGCTTACTATTTTGACCGGCTACTAATCTGGCTCTTAATTTGGCCACTACGAGATAATGATCTGAGTCGCAATCCGCCCCCCTATAGGTCCTTACGTCGAGTACATTCGTGTGGCGCCTCTTATCAATAAGAAAATGATCGATTTGATTGTGCGTGGCCCCATCCGGCGATGTCCACGTTGCCTTGTGTATATCCTTGTGCTTGAAGCACGTGGTCTTGACTATAAGATCTTTTGCGGCTGCGAAATTTATGACCATAATACCGTTATCATTGCTGGTTTCGTGCAGACTTTCTTTGCCTATGGTGGGCCTAAACATTTCCTCTCTCCCTATTTTAGCATTGAAATCCCCCACTACTATTTTGGTGTCGTAAGACGCGAATTGGTCGATTAATTGCTCTAAAGTTTCATAATAAAGATTTTTGACTTGTTCCTCTTTGTCCTCCGTGGGACAGTGGACGTTAATAACCACGTAATTATACCACGCTCCGTCGATGATGATATACGAGAGTCGGTCATTCACGAAATTGCAACTTTTCACGGAATGTATGATGCTTTTGTTAACAAGAAATCCGGTGCCTAGAGAATGCCCGCTCGCGCCCCCATATAAAATGGTGAAGTTACCGGATCCTAGCATCGCGTTATCTTTCCATCGGGTTTCTTGTATTGCTATCAAATCTAAATTGTACCTCTCAGTTTCATTTATGATTTCCCGGAACGCGCCCGCTCTGTGTAGACTGCGTACATTCCAGGTTCCCACCCTTAAGTTTCTTTTCGTTTTGGTTTGGTTTTGTTTTCTTTGAGCCATGATAGTAAGTTAAACCCGCGCGTTTTGGATCCTGTTCCGATCGCAGGTGAGTCCATCCGTCTAGGGGTGATAACCCTCATACCTCCCTAGAACTAAGTATGAGAGCTTTCTGACTTTGGCGAGGACACAGTCAACTCGTCGTCAGACACACTCGGTTTCATTCTCATATCCTAACGCCCCCCTGCAAGGCAGCGCGCCTTCGCTGGCTTCGTTGCCATGTAAGACCAGGTGGCGAATCATTCTACACATCCCCTCTCAGGGCAGTTGTCATCGCTCCCGCATCCTCCACGACAGCAGGATTTTTGGCCCATTTTTTGTTTGAAATGTGTGGTAAAAGAGATAGATTACAGAGTAAGGTAGAAGAAGAAAGTAAGATAGGAGATTTTGTATAGTGTTTGTAGTTGTTGCGGTGCTTGCGTAGTGTTTCTAGATGAATGCGTTCGCCAGTGCGGGCTCATCACACCCACGCCTGGGCCTATCGGCTGTCCGCGACTGCTTATTCGCTTTATTCGCAGCTAACCTCTTTCTCAGGGGTCGTTCCTCTATCCGCAACCTGAGGACGCGCTGTGTAGTGGTGATAGGCACCCACCCGTCCGCTCTGGACGACTACGCCCAGGACCCGCTTAGGGTAACGGCGTTGCAACAGAATTATTTATTACATAGCTCTGAAAAATATATATTTGATTTTGTTTAAAAAATGCTATATAAATACCGTTATTCTATTAAATATTGTATTATAAATAAACTTCGAAGTATTAATTAATCAAAATCGAGTGAATTTTTGTTGAAAATACCTTAAAGAATATATTCTCAAAATTTCAATAATTTTTTAATTTTTGTACGTGCAAGGATCAGTTTATGTCCAAATTCTGGACTTTGATAAGACCATTAATCGAAAGATGCCTATGACTCCATAAAAAACTTTTGTCAAAATCATAAAAACACACCTCGGAGCCACCTTAACATGGAGTCGTTTGAAATGACTTTTTCATTTGTGTGTGTATTTGTAATCAACTTATTGTTTATCAGTTTGTTTACAAATTTGTATATACGGGATTTTGGGGTCACTTATTACGATTTTGCAACTTAAACTATGCAAAAACAAAGAAAACATTAATAATGGCGGATTTTTCAAAACAACTTTTTTGAAAAAGTGTATATTTTTTAAAATCATATTTTGTAAGGATAATTTAAGACTCATTATTTCTTATTGAAAATCAACTACCTTGTGCGGTTTTGGTTGTATGTTAAGGGAAAATTGGATCGAAGAGTCAAATACAACATGACGATGTTAAATTTGCAGCTGAAATTTGGAAAAACTGATAAATTATGCAGTTTAAAGGAAAAGGTTGACTAAATGTATATATTCTAGCAAGAATTTCTGAAATCTCGTACGTCGTAGTTTTTCGGGTCTCTGATTACGAATCGGATGTCACAAATTCTAAATTCAAAATCTCCGATCCAATATGGCGGCCAAAGAATAAAAAAATTACTGTCTTTTGGTGAAAATCGGTATCCAGAGGTTTTTCGGGTGACTGACTACGAATTCTACGTCAGAATTTCAAAAATGAATATGACCGAACCAATATGGCCGCGAAAAAGTTAAGAAATTATGGTTTTCTAGTGAAAATCGGTATCCGGGGAGTTTTCGGATCGCTTATTGCGAATCCGGTGTCAATAATTGAAAATTCAAGATGGTCGATCTTAGGGTCGTTGGTTACGAATTCAGTGTTACAATTTCAAAACTCAGAATGACCGATCCAATATGGCGGCCAATACCGATATTCTTCAGAAAACAGTAACTTTTTAATTTGTTGCCCGTCATATTGGATAGGCCATTCATTATTTTTAAATTCTGACGTCAGATTCGCAATCAGCGACCCGAAAACCTCCAAAATACCGATTTTCACTAGCAAACAGTAATTTTTACAAATCTTTTGCCCCCATATTGGATCGTCCTTTTTAAATTTTGAAATTCTGACATAGAATTCGTAATCATCGATCCGAAAAACCCCTGAATATCGATTTTTTCCAAAAAGTGGTCATTTTTACAAATCTTTTGCCCCCATATTGGATCGGCCATTTTGAATTTTTAAATTCTGACATAGAATTCGTAACCAGCGACCCGAAAAATTACGGGGTACGAGATTTCAGAAGTACTTGCTAGAATATACGCATTTGGTCAACCTTTTTATTTGAACTGCATATTTTGTCAGATTTTCCAAACTTCAGCTGCAAATTCAACATCGCTATCTTGTATTGCACCCTTCAGTCCAATTTTCCCTTAAAGTATAACCAAATCCGTACAACATATTTGATTACCAATAGAAAGAAACCGCTGCTAACTCCCTTAGCTGAATGCTTTCTCAAATAGAGGTCATGGTCAATTGACTTATAGAATCTTATCATGGAAATTCGCATTAAATAAATTAACGCTAACATTAATTAATGATTACAGGGTGCAGAATAGTTTTAAAAGAATTAGTTCGAATAAAACTTTACGTATGTTTTATATATTTTAGTAAGTAGTACTAAAAAATTAATTTCGATTTGCTAAAACAGCTATTTTAGAAAAAACGGATACATTATTTAAAATCACGTTTTTCACAAATAAAAAGAAAATCAGGCGCACTTTAAGAATTTCTGTCTATCATTTATTATTTCTTCTATGCATTAGGCCGAATATATTTGACATACCACTTTTCTTGAACGTTTGATCTACCTAACTATAAAAGTTCAGTGACTTCACAAACTAAAGTCCTAGCCTATATTGTTATAGGAGTGATTTACAGTCCCAATTCTGATGAATAATATTGTAAATTAAAGAAAATTGACTTTACAAAATACATAATACCTGCATTTAGAAGCGACTTCTTGGGTAGAAACTCTAATGCAATGAGGTTAAAGTCCTATAAACTAATTTCCCATTTTCTTTATTATTTTCGCAGAAAAAATTGTCAAATTTAAATATTCCACACAACAAGATAACAAAACGAAACAAAATACAGATGATAAAACTTGTTTCTTGCGCTGTGCTTGCTTATGCAACAATGAGAATAAATGGATAAAAAAAAATCCCAGCTCGCAAAACAAGCCCATCTAGCTTTCTCCTTTTTCTCCCGCTCATTCTTTCTCTTGTCCTCCGCGTGCTCGTTTGATCGATAAGAAGATGCCGGGCGCGCGAAGCTCAGCCGCAGCAGCAGTGGCAAAAAAGAATTAGTGGCACTGTTTTGCAAGCTGCTACTGCTGCAGCTTTGCCTCCTAGAGCATCTCTGCTACCGTCTCCCAAAAGTTTTGTCCAACTAGCCTTGTACCAGACACCAGCTACCGGCCGGTCAATAACAGATCCGCGAAATAATTAGCTGATGTGATCTGGCGCAGCTGCTACTGGCCCAGGCGCGAGACAAAGGCACGCCTAAGCACTCTATTATGCGCGGATCCTTTCCCATTTGGATGACTATTTTTTTTCCACGTTAACCCGTAAATCACTGGGCTGATTGTTTTCACGGGGCTCTCGGTAGCGGTGCGTGCAGCGAAGGCACACAATAAATGAGAGTAGCGGTGTATAAGCGAGGTATAGGGCGGGAAAAACGAAGGAGACTCGGCGGGCGCTGGCTGCTGGGCCTTTGTGGAGAACACTTCAAAGATCCAGACGAATGGGTTCCCTGCTACCGCGGCAGGGCTGCTTTTTCTGGCTGCGCCGACTCTCGAGAAAAAGTTCGAACTCGAGGCGAGAGTGAGAGTGCGAGAGAGTAGGGCCGACGGCCCATAGAGCTTTTACAATTTTTAATGAATGAATCGCTGCTGCTGCTGCTACTGCTGCTTGGACCTTTTTTAAGTGTCTCGTGTGGAACATAATGATCTTCTCCTTTAACGAAACGTCTCTTCATATAATTTCATGATAAGTGAGTGATGCTGCATTGAAAAATGTACCGTGTTGAACAATTATTTGGCGTTGAATGTAAATATGGGTCTCTGCATTTTGCTGCTATGATTATTCAATAACTACGAGGGTTGTTCAATAATTCCATAGAAAAAGATAGAAAATAAATCTTTTTTGGGTAAATTTTTTTTTAGTTTTGAACATAATCTCCTTAAAGATCTACATATTTTTCCAAGCATTTTTCCAAATTTTGTAAACCGTCCAAAAAGTAGGATTTCGGAAGCTCCTCAAAAAAGGTATTTGTTTGGGCGATGACCTCCTCGTTCAACGTAAACCGTCGTCCGCCAAGCCATTTTGTCAAATTTGGAAATAAGAAAAAGTCACTGCGGGCCAAATCTGGTGAATACGGTGGATGTTGTAATAATTCGAACTGGAATTCCATAAGTTTGGCCATCGAAACTGCGCAGGTGTGCACCCGTTCATTGTCTTGATAAGAGAGCATCTTTTTCTTTATCAAATGAGGACGTTTTTCCTTGATTTCTTCGCTCAACCGGTACAATAACGACGCATAATACTCTCCTGTTATCGTCTTTCCTTTTTCTAAGTAATCGATGTAGATGATACCGCGCGCATCCCAAAAAACCTTGGCCATCACTTTGCCGGTCGATTTGACCGTCTTCGCCTTCTTCTGAGCCCGTTGTGCGTGTGTATGTATATGTATGCGGGCATCGATATCTCGAGTAATACACGGTAAAATTTAATGTTCCAGGGTTCAATTTGTTTGTATTTTTTTTTAGCTTTTCGGATTAGTTTTTGTTTTTAACGGTCTTTCGATTTTTGGATTTAAGTTTTTCGTGGTTTTTAGTACGTAGGAAATAATATCATCGATCCAGTCAAAATGCATTTGAAAGAGCATTACCTATCATTTACCACCCGAAATTTTGGATAAGGTATTTTATTTGTTTTCTTATACATGGAAACGTTATTTTTTGTTAGAACCTTTCATACCCCCTTAAGTTATTAATTATAATAGTAGTTGAATATTTTACTTGATTTAACAATAATTGCTTGTATAGTTTAGTTTAATTTTCATTATTAAAACAAAATAATACTATATTTAGAAAATGTCTGTATGGATATGTATATATGTGTGTGTGGATGGGTGTATATGTGTGTATATGGACGTGGATCAGTATTACTCTGAATATACATGGTGAAAATTAAAGTTTCAGGGCACATTTTTTGCTTTGTCTAGAGGATGGGAGGATAAAAATATTTTCATCACCATACCCTGGTCGAAAGTATCACATTTCCTCTCGGCTCAGAAACTGAAATGTGTCATTTTCGGCCCGGGTATGGTGAAAAATAGTATACGCACCACGGGAGGAAAAATAGCTAGTACATAGCACGTGTAAATTGCCACCCATGCCTTCGGCTTCCTCCCTAGATGCGTAATATACTACTTATGTTTTTCGATGCTTTTTGGTTTTTTAGGGATTTTTGAATTTTGAGTTTTAGTTTTTGAATTTTGAATTTAGTTTTCCGAGTTTTTTCTGACCAAAAAGTTTGGATAAATTAATTTCCTTCTTTTGTTATACACGAATACGTACATTTTGTTTAAACGGTTATATCTCGAAAACATATAACGGAAAATCTTCAGTAAAATTTTTGATTATTAATTTTTTTCTTTGCCGAGAAAAATAAATTTGTAAAACATCGATTTTCTTTCTCCAACGATAACTGGAGTGAATCGGCAGCATTTTATTTCAAACTTTTGAAAAAGGTAGCGTTTTACTATCTCATGGCCTGTATATTTGTCCTATATGAGGTTATGTGTTTTTTGAAAAAAAATTTGATTGCTTTATTTAAAGAATGGCACGTTCATGTTTTCCAAACAGGGCTCATTTTTTTCGTTTTCTAATGAAGATTCGAAATTCAAAATTCTTCTTTTGTTATGATGGGAAATTGTCGACAAAATTATAGATGATTAGGAATATCAAGGAAAATATTCAGTGAATCGACGTACTAGCATCTATTTACATAATGTAATTTAATTTAAATATTTTAATTATGTTAATAAATTACGTACAGAGAAAAAAATCGCCGTGATAAGGATTATAACTTATCGTTGTTATTTTGTTATACAGGGAATTTTTTTTTCTCAAATAGGTTATATGTTGTAAACTGACCATGGCATCTTAAACAATAACGGTTAACATTAGTATATTAGATCGAATAACTTCAAAAAGGAATAATTAATTAAATTCGAGGAAGCTAAGTACCAATGAATTGGCAGCAGTTGCTCTCTTTATAATGCAACTATTTTGAACCATTAGAACAACCTCTAGATATACACCCATCAGGACAATTTTATTCAAGAGCCCACGCTGTAACTACTTGTACCTATCTTTGTCTTTGTATAATAAAATAACTAGTGCACCCGCGTAAGGGGACTTTTCGTTGCAGACGGTGGAAAGAAATTGATTTTTAAATTATTTAAAAAGTAAACTATACAAGTGTAGGTAAAAGTACTTTTCGGACGTTATTTATCAACTATTCAAGTGACCATAAATACAAGTGTAGCGATTACATTTTTCGATGAATCGTGCACTAAATCGATAGCTCGTAATAAAAAAGACATATCTCGCGAGGTCTGTTAAGAAACCCGTTACTACATAGAAAGCGTGAAGCAGTTACGCGGTTTCTAACCAGTCCGCCTGAGATACGTATATTTTATTTGAAGATATCGAAATAAGACTAAATAATGTTTTTGGATGTTTTGCAGTAACGCACTGAGCACCATCTATCAATCATGTCGCTACACTAAAATTAAAAAACAAATTATTTCATACACTTGAATAATTTATAAATAACATCCAAAATCATTCATTACCCAAAATTGTACCCTTTTCTTTTTAAAAATGTTTAAAAATCAATTTTTTCAACCATCTACAAGGAAAAATCCCCTTGAGTCGCTAATACTGTATGAATCTCTCCTAAAAACTGCACAGCGAAATTAAAAGATCGAACAATCATAAAAATGTTCAAAAGAAAAAAACTCATCGTTCGTACTCGTAGCCCCATTCATCTCGCATCATTTCCAAGTAAAACGGTAATTTCCCGACTCGCGCCGAGGATACATACCCTTCACTCGAAGCTTTCGTATTCTTTAATCACCTCTCTTTTCTCTCTCGACTGGCGCGCGCGCGCAACACCAGCCATTACACCATTGCACTCGGCTGCAGCGCGCAACGGCAGCTTCTCGGAGCAGTTGTATATACGAGTGGCCGGGCGCGCGTTTGCTTTCCAACATTTCACCCAGGAGAAATGAATAGACACAAAGCGGGCACACGGTGGTCCATGCGCGCGGTGCCCGCGAGCGCAAGCGAGCGAAAGAGAGAGAGAGAGAGAGACAACAGGGACCAAGAGAAATGGGCAAAACTATATCATACGACGCGACTGTTAATACCGGCTCCGAAAGCCAGGGCCGTGTGTTGCAACAACGTTATACGAGCGTCCACTATCTCGCTCCGGCTGCCAGCAGGTCTTTCGAGGGCAGGGCGCGGGAAGTATATTTCGCCGTGCGGCGTCCGCGCGCGCAAGCGAGAGACGACCGGGGGTGGTAGGGGGAGGGGGAGAGGGGGGTAGGTCGAACGTGTTTCTCGTTAAGTGAAGCAATTACTCGACCTATCTATTACTTACACCACCGTCAGCAACTACCGCAGCCTTTTAGTTTTGAAGAGTGCATTAACGGTATTTCAATCCCCATGGCGCACTCTCTGCCTCCCTTTCTCTCGCTCTCTTGCTCTATCTATCTAGCCTTTTCTAGCTTTTTCTGTTAGTCTTTGTTACTTTTTCTCCACTTCTGCCTTACTTACTTCTCTTTTTCTCGCTTCCTCTCTTACTGTATCTTCTTCAGTTAGCCACTGTCCATTAGGATCTCTAAGACCTGGATATAATTGTTAATAATGGTAAATGTACACAGACACACACACAAGCACACACACAAGCACTCATGTACGCACGCTCGCACACATGCGTACATATGTATATACTTGAGTTGAGAGTTTCGATACAAAAATTCGTTTTCTAATAAAAAAATCTGAATATTAATTTTTAACTATCAGCAATAATAAATTGCAGTTCGATTATTCGTGTATCCCACAAACTATAGCAAAATAATACGATACAAAACTTACTTATTATGAAATGTTTAGTGGCATATCTAGCGTTTTAAATTTATTATCATACCCAATATCGGATCTTTTACGTCAAAAACTGACAAGTCCTCTTAAATATACAAGACATTATTGATCAATCGACCATTAAAACGCGTGATTGAATTCATCATTGCTATTCTTTCAGGATAAATTGCTCATCGTGTCCAATCTAATATTATGTTGAAATTACACAATTTCTTTCTTACATTCTCAATTTGCTTCATTACATAAATTCGACTTTACAAATCAATTCTCGCCCATTAATTGATTACATATCTCTCGTTTGTCTCCATTAACTTCTTTATCAAATACCATCAAATGAATAATAAACATCGCACCTAAACCCTGCAAACATTCTTTTTCCCCGTATACATAGTCGCTGCAACGGCATCTGCGCTCGACAAACGATATTCCATCTCCTCCTGCTCTTTTTTCTCCATACGCGTTTCTCTCGACTCGTTAGCGCGACTCTCTCTCTCTCTCTTCCTCTCTCTCTCAAATTCCGAGGCCACAAATCGAATGCGCGTTTCTCTGCTCGACACAGCGCGCGGAACTCGCTCGTCCGTGATCCATCTCCATCATCGCGCTCGCCGCGCGTACGTGCGTTCTCGGCTTTCCGATTAATTTTACAAGTTCCCCCGCGTGCTGCGCGCTGCAGTGTCCATATTTTTCTGCCTCGTTCTCGCTCTCGGCGCGGCGTGGTCTAGACCGCGGAAACGTGCGCCGAGGATCGTGCATTATTTATGCTTCGGACTTTCCGGGAGCTTTTACGGGCCGGATTAATATAGCGGATCGAAGAGGTACAGAGCGCTGCACATAGCTCCTGCGTCGCTTTTGAGAGAGTACTTCGAGCACTTATGATTAACACGGGTAGATCGAGCTTTTTTTCTTCATTTTCCTGAATCGTGGCTGAATATTTCATGGACTTTCAAAGATTTTTAGTATGAGCTCAGCTGGTGTGCGTGTAACTGCGCATTTTAATGTGTGCGCGTAATATGGTTAATCTGTTTTAATCTAAATAATCACTTTTATTCGTTAAGCCGCCGTTTAATCCTAAAAAATGGAAAATTCATAAATACTGTACAATTTTTATTTATCATTTAAATACTAAAAACCGCTGCCAATTCATTGGCACTTAGCTTCCTCAAACTTTAAAAATGGTTCAATATGAAATTATTTAGAAGAAAATTTTTCAATTATAAATAAATCTATATAAAGTTTTGCATATGAAGTTAAATTTTTTTCAATTATAATAAATTTTGCAACACTATAATTGTTGATTAAATTTTATTTATGAATATAATAAATACATACTACTTTTACAAATAAATTGTTTTCGTAATTTTATTCGGGTTTACGTATAACAGATTTATTCATTTATTACAAAAATATCATAAAAATGAAAAAAACGGTATAAATCTAAAACAAACGAAGAATCTTAAATTCTTTCATTTCAAATATTCATAAAAAAATACATTTAAGGTGACTTTCTGGTGATTTTCTAAAGTTTTTGTTTAGTCCACGATAAAAATCTGAAATATTACCTGATATTTGTAATATAAAAAGTATGTTTTCCAGAATTAATTAGAATTTTTCCCTCCTAGATTCCAAAATATGCACACATTAGTCATTTTCTATAGCAGAATAAAGTACGTATTGTAAAGTTGGTTTTCGTCAAGATGTACACGAATAGATTTAGGAAACTTTATCGTCATTCTAGACATTAAAAAGAAGAAAAGTTAACATGTATTATACTTTAAGTCTATTAATATACTTTTAGAAATATACTCCATTGAAATCATAAATAAATGTCATATTTTCATGATTTTTTAAAGTTTAATAGCATTATATACCATTAGTAATTCAATAAAAGTATATTAGAAAATATTAGCATACTGAAAAACTAGAAGCTGAGAAAATCGATCTTTTATAAGAACAAGACTAAAATTCTGATGTATTACGTATTGCATCCTTGCATCACATTTATAACAAATTTTTAAATCTTTCATGTATCAAATACATTTAATACTATATCAGATACAGGTATTTTAAGTAAAGAATACTTAATTATAAATATACTAAACTTTCAAGTCTTCATTCTATTTGGTATGAAAGCGAAAAAAAAATAAAACTTTATTTTTAATGTTTTACTTCCACTATAAAAAAATGTTTTCGTTTGCTGGGACTACTTGTATCTTTTCCATTAACGAGTAAAGTTCACTTTTCTGCAATAAATTTTTTTTCAATTTTTCGGTCAATAATTACCAGAAACTAAGTCACTCATCATATATTTACCTGTTTTTCGGTATATTTGAAAAGTTTAACAAAATATAACTAACATAATTTTGTTTTAAAAGCTCTATATTTCTTAGGCTACCGCAAGGTTTAGAGAGTTAATGTGATCGAATTGACGCTTTCAAGGTTTTATTATGTTCAAAATATATGTAGTTATGATATGAGTGTGGGAATTTGTATATAAAAATTATTGACCGAAGTTATAGTCTATTTAAGCCATATTTCACAATAAAATTTTACAAAATTGAAGAACTTTCTCTAGAATTAACTTTTAAAAAAGTTGAAAGGTTTAAAGTTACTATAAAATAATTAACTACTCGTAGTTAAGTTAAAAGTTAGGTCGTTGCAAAAACTAAGTTAAGTTAAAAGTTACTAACGTTTTAACTTTTTAACTTAAGATGTAACTTTTCAACTAGTTAACCCTGCCGGTATGGCACTTATTACAATATTTCCGAAGTATCACAATTCAGCAAGACTAGTATATTAATTTTCCTGCTGCGATTTATAAATTCTGCAACAATAACTCTCTCAGTTTAACATACTAATAAATTAATTTGTATGTACAAACAAGTACATATTTAATTTGAGGTAGCCACTTGTAACTCTCTTTTTTGCATAAGTGTCTCACTTGTAACATAGCAGAGACATTAATATTGTCACTTATGTTACCGCTCGACCAATCAGCGTACCGCTCATCACTCATTGATACACTTCCCATCGGCCATACAAGTAGAAGCTTTATATAAACATCAAGAACCTAGCTTACGGTATACTTATCTTTTATGAATACCAATTTTTAAAAGCATTACTTACGATATTCAAAAATTTTCGGGATTTATGAACATTCCTAGTAATGCAAATGAGTAGAATAGATTTTACAGCATACTTTCGTTCGTTCGTTCCAATAAATAATGGACACGTTATACGTCTTACACTGTGTCATTACCCATTTTGTACAGTAATACTGGTTCGTCCTGTTACTTGATTCGCTGCGTTCGATAATAACGGACACGCCATAGACTCGAAGTATGTTAGTTTGTTATTTTATAACGGGTAACCCTGTTAACCAAAGGAACTTGAGTAAAGAAAGGATTAAACAAACTTAATGTAGGGGAGAGCAGTACACATTGAATATAGTAAAATTCAAAAGGTCTTCAATTCGGTATTTAATGTAAAATCCTTACAAATAAAGTATATGTAGATAGCTATAGGTACCTATAGGTAGAACCTTATGTAATTCTTATAAGCTGTAAAAGACTTCATGAATTAGAACAATTAACATTAATAAAAAATGGTACACTATGAACTTTTTGCACTTATCGTCTACACAATGAATTATCGTCTCAATCTACTATAAATAATACTTTTATAGTAGGTTTTCTCAGTTGATATTTAAGAAAATAATATAAGGTATTGATTAAAATTGATTTCGTGGAACAATTATTGAAAATTTATCGAAAAAAGGCAGATTGAGTTGAAAAGAACGCATTTAGCGCTTTGACGTTGAAAAATATCAATGAGAAATCGTACCTATGAATATACGCCAATCTAAGAGCTTAGAAATGAGTTACTTTTAAGTACTCAAAAAACTTTTTTAAAATTTTCAATGCTACCAATTTAACTCACGCTCTTTAGAAAGTATACATTGTGTACTTTGTGTACTTTGAGATTTTTTATCAGAGATTTAGATGAATTTTTATTTTGTCAAGATTCTTTAGTCAGAAAAACATATTTCTTAAAAAATATCAGTCAGTCTGTATGTATGTATGTGTGTGTGTGCGTATGTGTATGTGTGTGTATGTGTGTATGTGTGTGTATGTGTGTATGTATGTGTATGTGTATATGTATGTGTGTGTGTGTGTATGTGTGTGTGTAAGTGTGTGAGTGTGTATTTATGTATGTATGTATGTATGTACGTATGCATGCATCTATGTATGTATGTATTTATCGTGTTGAAAGAAAACTTCAGATAGTACAGTTTACGTCTAACCCGATGATTTAGAGGTGGATACCTTGATCTGAAGAACTGAGTTTTAGCAGTTGTAGATCTAAATAAAAACCTGCTAAAATTGCATAAGAATAAGAGACAACGGAATTTCGATTTATTCTATAGTTTCCACTATTTTAAATGACTACATTCAGAATATTCAAAAACCAAGAAAATTTTGGACCACACTAGTGTACACATGGGATTTCTGCCTCACGTGTATTTTTACGCGCACGAATAGCTCTCTCCCTCCCCCCCCCGGACCATATTCAACCCTGCATGTTGCATATACGTTTTCGCACGTCTTCGAGTGCGTCGCTTAGCGAGGGCTCTTCATGCATGGACGTTTTCAAGAATTTTCCTCTTGCAGCGCCTTTTCGTGACCATATATATATAAAATCTGTAAAACTGTATAGTAACAAAATTGTATAGTGTTAATAGTAATTAAGGCTGTCAGATTTTTTCGACTTTTACAAGTACTCGAAAATCAATTTTCGACTATTCGAATAGTATGCCCATTTTGGTCGGAAAATCGATTTTACTGTAGTTGACTTTCGAATAGTTGGAAAATCGACTTTGATCAAAGTTGAAAATAGATCTTAACTAAATAAAATTATCATTGTTTTACTTGACACTTTAAGTATTATATTTTTAAACGTTGAAAATTGATTTTCGAAATTTTCGAATGCTACGAAAATCAAATGTGTCGTGGCTAAAATTAAAAAAAGTAAATATTGCCGGCTCTAATCGTAATCTAATAATAATAACTTTCAAAAATTATAGTGCTAAAGTAGTTGGCTGTGTTTCCTGATTTGCGTGTATAACACAGGGACAAGAGGATCGTATTCCAACTGAGGCATTTAACATTTAACTTCAAGCAAGCCTCCCAATCGAAACCACTACAAAGCATAAAATTTCAAACACTTTCGCCTTCACTTGTTCCTCACGTACATCTCATAAATAGGGGAAACGCCGACATGGTAACCGAACACCAAGCTACGCGAAGATACACTGCGTGTCTCGCCCGCGCGCGCAAGCTTCCTGCGAAAACACCTGAACCGCTCTCTCGCAGAGTACAGACGTTTGCACGCAAAGGGGGTACATACTCTGCAGCTTCACCGGGGCCCAAAAGCCGAAGAGAGAGGCAGCGGATGCAGCTAGGGATATACACACAAATTCTGATTTACCTACGATCTAGCTCTTGCGCGCGCTCAGTTCGACCGCATTGCTCAGGTGTATATATATTTTATATGTATATTACACCTTCGAGACTCTAAGGGGGGGGGGGGGGGGGGGCTACACACCTGCCTGGAATTTTAATGAATAGGACGACCGCCGCACCCTCGTCTCGTCCCTGCGCTTGCGATTCTCCGGTCATTCGGTACGCTTACATACACATACACACGTACACACTCGTACACATACGGAGAAATACACCCCAAATCGCCTGCATATTTTATTAATATTGCCGAACACATGCGACACACATCCTCGAGTATTACTTTCTTTACGGCTCGGCCCTCCGTAACTTTCGAACCTTTCTCTTGCTCTTTTTTTGCCAATGCCTTTTTTGCTATCTGCCCCTTTTTTGCGCTCGCACTTATCGATTTCTTCGCTTTTATCCTATACGTGTCGTTTCTCGTCCCTCTCTCTCTCTCTCTCTTTCCCTATCTCGTGGCGCGGAAAAGCGCCGACCGCATTTACCGCTGCAGTCGAGCGGAATCGCGCGCTACGCCGATAAGAAAGAGGAGATATCGAGGAAAGTCAGTGTATTCCGGAGACCAAATTATTTATTCGGGACTAGCGAGTAGGCGACCGTGTGTACGTGCACGTGCAAATGGTACGCAGGTATTGAAAGTATGTACTTGTGTGCACGGGATAAATTTACATTTGCATTAGCGGGAGGTCGAAAGATACCTTTACTTACTCTAAATCTTATGGGTTTATATCTGCGGAGATGTATATATGCAAATCGATGCATTATCCGGTAAAGGTATGAATATATGATGTTAGCAATACGCTGGTGAACTTCCAGATGTTCTTCGTAAACAAAAAAGGAAATGGATGAAAAGATAATCCAGAAAATTCGAATCATTTTAAGTTATTCCAAACTTTAACGAATAAAGTTTTAGATAGTCTGAATAAGCCTGCAAGCTATCTACTACCACGATTATCTTTTTTAACTCTTACTAAGTATGTATGAAAGTATTTGTTTTGCCAATATAAATTTTAACACTTAGCTATCGTGTTGGGCTCTGCGAGATTAATGTAATTCGATATTAATAATAACTTAAAAAATGATATTCTTATCTGTTTAATTTTTATATATGTTACGGAATTACATAATTTGCATTTTTAAATAAATAAATAACCTTGTTTAATAATAAGTGAGTGAGAATTTGCTATATCCTAATTCATGAATTCCTACAGATTCAAATATTTACTAGAATATTTGCGTGGTTCGATTTGTATACATCTAAGGCGATTGCAAAAATAGTTGAAAAGCGTTACGAAGTAGCTGTGACTGTAAATAATAATTGCGAATCAGGACCGATTTAAAGGTCGTAATATAAACACGTCTCGCCATTTTTTATCGATTGATTTTCTTATTGTTAGGCTAATTAAGTTATTGGAAAAGTATAAAATAGTATTTATTTATACTATTCTCCTGCCGTATAATTTCGTTTTGTACGGAATAATGTAAACACGTTATTTAACTTTTTCTTTCTCTATAAATTGTTCGATTTCGAAGATTTATATGTTTAATAAAAATTAAAAAAGCTTTTAATGAGATTATGAAATACATAATCGATTTTATTTATTTTATACGTCACTCTTTTTCTGGTGCATATAAAAAGGAAGGTCCAGAACTTCTTTAAAAACCGCTGCCAATTGATTGGCACTTTGCTTCCTCAAATTTAATTAACTGTTGCAATATGAAATGACATCTTCTTTTAATAACTTTATTATTATATACATTTAGAAATAGCAACGTATTAATACAATTCAAACTCCAATAATTATTCTTCAATATAATATAAACCCATTAAAAAAATTTTGTTCTGTTTATAAGAAAATAACAGCGATAGCTAATCCAATAACTATTGTACTGCAAAAAGCTTATTATAATATCTTTCCAATACATGTGCACTGAATTAATTACTATATTCTATGAATTCTGAAACTTTGTCGTAATTCTTATTGATTTTAAGTCTCCATTAAAAAACGAAAAAAATGAGCATTAATTGATAAATATGATCTACTCGTTCTCGAGATATAAGCAAGCAAAGTTTAAAAGAAAATTACATTACGTCAAATAACTAACAAAATAAAGGACCTTATTATCTGGGCAAACCTCGGGGCAAAGATAGTTATCATTGGACATAGAACATCGTTTTTGTTGATTTTATTTTTTAAGACGATTCTATTGAATTAATCGTTCGTATCAGAACATAAATACCATGATTTTTATAACTTTTATAAGAAAATTCAATGTCATAAATGTCATTTCATGTGACATGAGACATTAAGCAATGGACTAAAGTGATGTTGTCAAAATATACTTCACATCCAATAATAAGTAACTTCACTTTATAAAAAATGATTTTGTTATTTTTTTGGCATACGAAAGCACACATGCACGCACACATGCACACACACACAAATTTGCGTGTACACACGCATAACCTACGTTCGCAGCCAATCTAATTACTATAGGGTTGCAAGATATCAGTGTGTACGCGCATTGCCTGACGTACGTGAAGCATTCGACCCGGTTCTCTTTGACCTTTGTTGCTACAGCAAGGGTAAATTACGATATTTGCTATGAGCTCTCACTCTCTCGCTCTCTCTCTCTCTCTCCCTCTATCTCTCTCTCTCTCTCGCTCTCTTTCTCACCCTCTTTGTTCCAGTATCGGCCCAGTATAAACGATGCAAGTAATGAAATTTCCGAAGGCTTGGCGCGTAAGTTTGGCGAGAGAGAGAGAGAGAGAGAGAGAGAGGCTTCCGATATACCGCGAGAAATTCAAAGTATCCCGGCGGGCTGCGCAGCTGCTGCAGGTACTGGTGCAGCGCGCGTTTGAGTGGCTACACCGTGCGCACTGCCTATATTCATCAATTGCGCGGGGGCGAGTTCATACACGTGTGTATGCACGTATGTACGTATGCACACGTGCGCGTATACATTCGCCGAACACAGAGGTCCGCGCATGCGGCGGTTCTAATTGTCCGACTACGATTATTGCGGTAAACGTTTGACTAATTAGTTTACGATATACCAGTCGACCTGAAAACCGCATTTCCAAACATTATAACGCGCGGCCGTATGGTAATGTAATCGTCTATACTCGCGGCGCGCGCGAGTAACAAGAAATCGATTTGCTCAATTTTCAAGTGGTTTTGAGCACCGCCGCGCCGTCAAGTGCGCTGATTTTACCCGAGAAATTAATTATTCTTCGACCGCGCGCGGGGCGCCGCTTCTCGATCCGTATCTCGCGCGGAAAAGCCGATATTTCGCGAGCGAACCGACGCGGCGCCCGGCCGTCCGCGTTGCCGCGAGCCGCTCGAGGTGATTGCGGAAACGAAAAATATTTTTCCGAATTATTTCACGCCGGCTGGGATTCGTTAGTACGGGGAATGTGGAGAGTGCTGCTTTTGGGCTTGATTGAAAGTATTAACGGCCATTAGTTCGATTGCATGTACCTAGATGATAGTTGTTTCGATGCTTTTTCCACGAAATAACGTAAAATATATTGCACAGCGGATTATTTATTGTACTTTTATCTTTATTAAGGTGGCTGTCTGGTATAATTAAAAAAATATTCAATTTATATTCTTTTAAATTGCCACTTTACGGGTATATTCATAGTGATTTTACTAAGTTATTTATCAATTTTCAGCAATTTTTATTTATATGATTTCAAGTTATCCAGGATAAAGTGCTTTCTTTCACGTAAAATGCAGGTATCGTTTAAGTTATCCTCGCGCATTAAACATTACTATACACCTTTGAAAAAATGTATGTATATACTATGTATGAATACAAATGAAACTGCTAGTTTAAAATTGTTAAGATTCAATTATTAACTTTTGAAAAAATCAAAATATAATATTGTTTTTAAATTGCTTAAAAAACCCTCATATTTTAGATATAAACTTACTGTAAATGTCCTTTTATATTTGAATTTCAAAAAACTGAACAAGCACTTCTTTTTAAAACACTTTCAAAAAGATATTCTAAAAGTTTCATAAAAATCCATCAATATGATTTGCGCCAGGACTATTAGCCAGGTAACAATGTTTGATAAAAAATTGTATTTTTACAGAACTATATTTGATTATATGTATTATATTTATATAAAAATTGATAATCTGTTTTCTCTTGATAATTACATGACTACTTAAGTTAAAAGCCTTAACACAAACATATTGCAAATACTCTATAATAATAATCTAAAGAATTACGAAAATTATTAATAAATATTTTTAATCGTGTGTTTTTCTTTTCAAGTTTAGAGTGCTGATACCATTATCTGAATATTTTTTGTAGCTGAAGAATGGGTTAAATGAGCGCTATCACTGTCCAGAAAGGTTTAAGGCAACAGATTGTAAATATCAGTAAACATTGAACATGTAGAAATGTTTCTGAATGAATACGCCATAAAACCATCATTATGATTACCAGACTTTGAAGCGTTAGCTAGGGGGGTAGTTAAATATTCGGAAAGATAAAACTGCATAAAAGAGTGAAAATTCCTGAAGTGAGCACGCCATTTTTCGTGAAGTCATGAAAATTATAAGACGTTGCCCAGTCGTCAAGTATATATCAATACAACAATATCCCACCCCATTGTTTTTAGAAAATTTAATTGTTTATTATATATTTTTGCAATTGAATATTTTATGGATTTTTTTTTGAAAATTTTTTACGAACAAACTACAAGCTGACAAAATTTTAAAATAATAGAAGCATAACTCACAATAAATAAACTTTAATACGAAATAAAAAAATATGAAAAAAAGTTTATTTAAGTAATTTTTTAATAACTTTTTTATAAACAAATTTTTGCCGTAGGCGCCCCCGACTGCCGTGCTCAAACATCATCCTCGCTTCGAAAATCCCATTTTCGCCCCTAATTGTGCAATGTACTATTAATTTAAATCATATTATAATCAGTAAAAATATATAATACGAAGTATTAGCCGAAATCGTACCGGTCGATTGTTACGAGGAAATGTTATCGGTCGGTGCTGAGTGCTTGCGGCAGCTCACCAACCGTATTGATAACATTGGGAGTAGCAGCGATCGCGCGAAGGAACCGCGAGAAATGAAACACGCGTATCATAGTACTGTGAGTGTCCCCGAAATGACCTCACAGTATAGAAGCGTTGGATTAACCAAAAATCCCCTCTTGAACAGCCGGGAGTATAGTGCGTGCTTTGGCCACAATACTCAAGGCTAAAATGATAAAAAGGCAGAGGCGAGCGCGCCCCGGCAGATTCTACTCTCCGACGTCAAGTGTATGACGTCGTAATCCGCCACCATCCACTCACCCAGTGTAACTCTTAAAATATATTTCTTACATAAATATTCATTTCTTAACTACTTTGCTTGTTTATTTATTTATGCTCCCCAATCTACAATATCATATATGAAATACAGTTGAGTCGCGGAGACTGAAAAGGCTCGGGACCAAAATTTTCGGGGACTGCAATATGTGTTCAGTATAGGAGCGTTTCAGTCACCGAGACATCCCCGTGTATAAGAGCATTGCAGTTCTCACATAATTTCAGTCCCCGGGTTCTCAGTCCCCGCGACTCGACTGTAATTAGTATTTAATTAGCTTATATACTGGGCATGTACTCAACCATCGGAAAATAACTTTAATTCAGAAATTAATGGTTTTTTCTTTATTCTCGAGAGAATCTTTGGATCTGTCATTTAAAAACAAGAACCTTCGGTAATATTTAATAGAACGATAACATGCATCTATTACAGTATATAAAGTACTGCCATCTAGCGGTATCAGCCCAATAGCCATGGGTGGAAATATAACTGAAGGTTCCTGGTAAGAATCCGGAAGGGATAGTATAGCGTTTCTTTAGAAATATTTATTTGTTGCAGAGAAAAGAAATATAAATGTGATACCGGTAAGGTAGGGATTATTATTTCACTTTCACATCTCCTTAATTAATAACGAAAAGTGAGGGTTTTGAGTTTTTGAAAAAGTATCTCCTAGTATGACCACCCAATGTTTACAGAGGAGTATTTTTGCTCTAAATGCTTAAAAATTGTGTTTAAAAGACAGGTAAAAGTTATAAAATAGTATGTTGTTTAAACCTATTTAAGTTTAAAAAATTTCGTATACACGGAGAAATAGAATGCTCGAATAGCGATAAATATAGCAGAAACAGCGATTTTCTTAGCTACTTAAAGACAACGAAAAAAATCGCTACAGCTGCAAAGAGTTTCGCTAGCTTAGAGCATACTTTGACATAGCGAAGGAGTTCGCTACTTTAGCAAAAATACCGTTGTTGTAGCGAATTTCATTGCTGTCTAACTCAGCGATAGCACATCGTTGGCATTACAAATATTATTTTTTTCCGTGTATGAAATAATTAGTATTTAATTATCTTATATATTGGGCACACATTTAACCCTCGGGAAATAACTTTGGACACGGAAATTAACGTCTTTTTCGTCATTCCCGTAGGCTCGAAGTCTCTACCATACTATCCGTAATCTTTCTTACAATCTTTTATAAACTTTAAAATCAATCTATTTTTTTCATAATAATCTTCTCTTTTTACACCTTCGACAGCAGAGCAGCAGTCAGCAAGAACAATTAAAAAATATAAAAAAAAAATGAAAAACAGAATTTTATGTCGTTTTAGTAATATTTTTTTAAAAACAGATGGCAAATTTGTTATCAGCGGTAAACGTGTACAACTTAAGGCAAATGCCGCTCAAGGATCGTCGTTTCGAACGCCTCGTCAGTCCGAATTTTTCAAACCTGTATAATTAAAAAACCAAATAATAAAATTAACAAATTTTAATATTATAATTTATAAAATTATTGATTTTTAATATTTTGGCTCTACAAATTTTTATTTTCAATATTTTGGCTCTACGAATTTTTATTTTCCATATTTTCACCCTTACGAATTTTTTTTTCTATAATATGGTCTTTCAATATTTCTATATTCAATACTAATATTTTCCAAATTTTTTTCTTTTCGAATTAAACTTTTCAAAATTTTCCATTTTCCATAAAATATCTTTCCGAATTTTACTTTTATACAGTTTTATCTTTCGGAATATTGAACTACCCCCTTAGCGAGCATCCTAATGGGTGACATACCATCTCCAAGTACTGCTGAAGAAGCATACAATTTACATTGTGAAATGATTGAGCGAATAGAAAATTAAATTCCGTTTCTGTGATTCTGGATTTGTAAACAAAACCTTCAGTTTTGTACTGCAGTTAATCTTTAGTTGTATTCAATTACAAAGATACTACTTCTATATGCTTTATTTGTAATAAGTAATAATGTTTTTTATCTTAAAATTCATGACATTTGGGTTGTTTGTGAAGCAATAAATTTATTGTTATAACAAAAATAAACAATTTACAGAGAATATTTTTTTAAATGTATGCTCTACGACTTAATTGCCATAAGAATTAAATGTAAATAAGAATTGAAGGCCTAGAATTCAAACAAGTTTCAATTCGGTGCAACAATGTAGAAAATTCCTCAAAAATTGACTTAGTCTCGCCTACCACTCTTTTGAGGTGATGCTTGACCGATAGTACCCTCTCGGCTAAGATCCTGAGTAACAAAACGACTAAATTCAGATCCCTTTTTAAACATTTTTCGCAGTTCAGCATCAGCTCCTACAAAGTTGGTTCTGTGATAGCTGAAAAGCTTAGCACATGGACAACGCCTAGAAACGAATCTACTATAAGCGGCAATGAAAGCCTGAGTATCATAGCCAGTCACTGGCTCTAAATGCGCTGCTTTTGTGCTTATGCAAAAAAATACAACTATATATACTTTGTAGGATTTATTACCAGGATGACGTGAAAAATAAAGCCAATAAGGTTCAGCATTATCTACTCCTGAATGCAGAAAAGGATGAACAGGATCGACTCTATACCTAGGAAGATCTCCCATCATCTGATACTATCTCGAGGCTTGATTCCTTCTTACATTTAACGCAGTTTCTTGTACACGTCGTGTCGCTATTTTTACCTTAACTATCTGAAACATACTTCTAATACTAGTAAACATACGTTGAGCGCCTCCATTTAGGCTAAAATTATGAAAATGACGATTTAGCAATTTCGTGAGAAGATAATTCATCGGTAGAATTACTGGATGTTTCTCGTCTGAATCTAAAATCGAATGTTTGAAGCGACCGCCCACCCTAATCAAACTGCCGGAAAGTAAGGGATTTAAACTTTTCCACGGGAGCGAATAAAGGAATTAACTCCAGATGAATTTAGCATGTCTGTCTTCTTCTCGTTTGATTTCAATGCCAATAGGTAAAGGGAAATTAAGTAAAACTTCAGAAGTTCTTTTCTTAAACGATACTTTTTCTAATAATCTACGAATAAATCTAAGAATATATACAGTGAATCGACTCAATTTGTTCATTGATGAATATTTCTCAACTAAATCCTATAACGTTATAACGTTTAGCCTTTTCCAGCAAATCAGAATTACTTTGAATTGGGTCTAAATCATTAGTACAACTCCAGAAAGTTGCGTTCGCCCATAAACGTGCAGGATTTTTCTACCATAAATCATTATCAGCGAATTCACAAGCAGTCCTAACTCTTGAAGCAACATTAGCTGGATTTTCTGACGAATTAATGCGGTGCCAGTAAGCATTTGGTAACAAGGTAGAGATGTCTGAGCTCTTATGAGCTACAATAGAGGCCCACTTAGATGGTACCTCTTAACCAATATAATTCATCTCTTGAATCAGACCACAAATGAATAAGAATAGCAGGAAGTTTCAAATTGTCAACGTAGTGATGTGTTAAATTAGCAAGAAAATGCGCAGTACATAGCTCTATTCGAGGAATTGATAGAGTTTTTAAAGACGCCACCATTGTTTTAGTCCCAAGCAAAGTAACCTGAACATCTAGTATAGCTATGACTCTCAAATAAACTACGATAGCGTACGCCGCTTTCGACGCATCTGCAAAGTCATGAATCTCGTAATTTTGTTTAGGAGGTTGAATGCCTATCCAACGAGAAACTCGAATTTGAATGACTGCTGAAAGCGAAGAATACTATTTTTTTAAATATTCAATTCGATTGGAAGATATAACAGACTCCCTATTTTTGCAACAAGTTCACAGAGATTGCAGAAAGATTTTGAAAACAATAATAACTGGAGCTATCCATCCCATTGGGTCAAACAATCGAACAATTCTGGAAAAAATGTTCCTTCTAGTGATTGGACCAGAAGTAGGTTCCAAATTCAATCTGTAATAGAAGTAATGCTCAGATGGACACCAAGTAATATCAAGAACTGAAAATCTCAAATCCATTTTCAGAGTATTTTGAGAAGCCAAAACGTCTTTTGGTAATCAATCGATTAATGACCAGCTGACCATTTCCGAAGCTAAAACAACCTTTGGAAAGCAGTTTGAGAAAATCTGCTTGTTTAGTTTCAGCCTCCTCTAAAGTATAAGCACCTGGAAGTACGTCATCCATATAGACTTCTTCCTCGAGAATTTGACTGCCTAGTGGATGTTCAATTCCTTCGTCCCTCCCCAATTGTTTCAGTGTCCTAATAGCCAAAAAAGGCGGGCAAGCAAACCCAAAAGAAACTGTAGTTAGATAATATACCAGCATCTCCTCCGCAATAGACTCTCGCCAGACAATAGCTTGCAGATATTGATCAAGTTCATTCAACCATATCTGCCTGAACATTTTCTCTATAATCGCTGAAAAAACAAATGAAAAGCAATGTCATTTATTGTACCAAATCGATCAGTTCAATCAACAGATTCGGAACAACATGTAAGAAATTATTTAATGAAAAACCTAAATTAGTTTTGGAGAGAAGCGAGAATAAGAATCTAATAGTATTACTACTTTCATTGATTACTCTATGATGGGGAAGGAAAACGCATTTGTCAAACTCTGGATCAGCTGACGTCTTTCGCCTCATGAGACCCAAAGATAAATAATCATGCATAGACTCAGTATACCCATACGAAAGAAACCTGCAGGTGAATCTGCATGTAAACGCGAATGTGAACATGCATGTAAACATGCACGATAACATGTATGTACACATGTATGTAAACCTACATGTACACCTGCATATAAACCTGTAGACATACCTGCATGTTAGGCTGCTTAGTGACCTGCATGCTAACGTGTATACAGATCTGCAGATCCTGCTTCACGGAAACCTGCAGGAAATTCGCGGAATATCTGCGTGCAATCCTGCATGTGAACCAACATGTGAACCTGCATGCGATCAAGCATGTGACTCTGCATGCGATCTTGCATACGATCCTGCATGCGTTTCTATATGCGATCAAGCATGCAACCCTGAATGCGCTTCTGCATGCGATCCTGTATACGAACATACATGCTTATGTGCATGGAATTCTGTATGCGATCCTGCATATAGACATGTGAGTCAAGATCCATGGAAAAATGCTGTAATACAAAAGTGAAAAAATACTATTGTGAACATATACGGCAACATATTGTATCTACTTAGTTGTTAAACAGAAAAAAATATATATAAGTGAATAAATTTTCCTCCGATAAAATAAGTAATGTATAATCCAAAAAGACCCGGAGTCCGTATGCTGCTAAAACAACGATAAGAGACTGATCCAGAGGCTGATTCGACGACTCGAGAAACTTCGCTGTAAACTCCGTCTCGCCGAGGCTGGTAGTTCTACTTGCATCTCGCCTACGTGCATTGTAGAATCCAACGTACAAATAAGCAAGACTACTCAGACTTATTACAAATCGCAAGTCAGTCACGAATTTCTCATCTGAAAAAATGGAACGAGAAAATACAAAGGACACATTTTAAAATCTTAAAGTTTTATTTAGGTTAACTTAAATTATCCGCATATTTTTAATAATATTTCTTAGAAAGCTTAGAAAATATATTTTAAAATTCGTTATAATACTTATCTATACACATGTTTATGAGTAGATGAATTTTTTCCTGCTAGATCAACCTCTTTATTGACTCTGCTTATTTTATAAGAAAATTTATGTGAACATGTCAATGAAAAAATTTAGATAACCGTGAACTTGACTTGTCAAATAATTGTTTGATGGTAACTAACCAATATTGATAGCTTCGCGACAACATACAAATAGTTTTACGTCGCATCAATTTTTTTCATTGTCATGTTTATAAATATTTTCTTCCAAAGCTAGAAGAGTCATTAAAAGTAGTTAATCTATCAGGAAAAAATCACTCTACTTTTAATCATGTATATAGATAAGTAACGAATTTTAAAATATATTCACAAAGCTTTCTAAAAAATAATATAAATGTACGGATAATTTAAGTTAACCTAAATAAAACCTTAAAATTTTAGAATGTGTCCTTTGTGTATTTTCATTTCATATTTCAGATCAGAAATTCGTGACTGACTTGAGATTTATAATAAGTCTGAGTATTCTTGCTTATTTGAACGTCGGATTCTACAATGCACGTAGGCGAGATGCAAGTTGAACTACCAGCCTCGGCGCAACGGAGTTTACAGCGAAGTTTCTCGGGACGTCGAATCAGCCTCTGGGTCAGTCTCTTATCGTTGTTTTAGCAGCATACGGACTCCGGGTCTTTTTGGATTATTCATTACTCAAGGTATCGTGTTATAATTTATTTTATCAGAGAAAATTTTATTCACTTATAATAAGAGTGACAATCTATTAAGAAATTCACTTCGATTAAAATAAAATGTTTTTATAACACGTGAATAAAAAAGACCATTTTCGGTGCCTATAAAGTGCAGCGAATATAGAGTTTTCCGAGCGTCATATAAAGGGTACCGAAAATACTTATTTTCGCTACCTTTTATTGGTAGTAAAAATACTCATTTTCGCTACTTTTTATTTTCGGTAGCGAAAATGAGTATTTTTGGTACCCTTTATTTATTTTTGCTCTATTTCCTTAATAAAGTGGACGGCTCGAAAAACTATATTCTCAATCCACTTTGTAGACGACAAAGAATGGCCTTCTTTGTGTACTTGTTATAAAGAATACGGTACGCAACTTGGGGCAAAAGGGTATTTCCAGACTCGGATGATGATTTTGAGCACTCGTGTCTAAAAAAGAAGACTCTGATCTAGCAACTTTCTCCTCCCACTTTCTCTGAATAGCAGGAGTTAAACGACTCATAGTAAGAAAAACAGTCACATGATCCCAATGCTGAGTCGGACTACATAATACTCTGAGAACCTGCAATATATTTTTGGTTCCAGTACTAATCCTAGTTATCTCGTTGGCACTTTCTTTTCCCATGGCCTTCAACGAAAATAATTTAGAGAGAAGTTCCGTAATCAAGAGGCGGTTATTTATTTATTTAATAAATCAGATAGATTTATAGAAATATACATATCTATAAAAACTCCGTAAATGTAAACTTGTTACATATTCACAGATCGGGTAGTAATGAAAAAATATAAAATAAAATATAAAATATAGCAATATACTTAAAAACTAAACTTAGAAACTAAACTTAAAACTATAAGTCTCGCTTATAAGTATTACAACTTCTTAACATTTCTCAATATATAATATAGAATCTGCGACAAAGTAACAACTATATCAGTGATATTTTAAATATTAGATTTTATTAAATTTTTTAGCTTAATTTTTTGAGAGACTTTATCAATGTCTAATGTTTTTAGATCATTTGGTAGACTACTAATAGTTACAATAGCTTTCATATAAGTATTTTTATTACTAACTTTTTTCTTGTTACTCGGTATGAGTAGGTTTTTTTTCCAATAATACTGCTTGAATTGAGGTATTTGTTTTTAAGATTAGAGTAATGGTATCTTACAGCTTTAGTTGTTCCAGATTCATTGGGTTATTTTGTTTTACAAAATTATTTTTACTCACTATTTTTAAAAAAATTTTCTATAGGTTTTGCAATAAATTTAGATTATTTTCGTACACACTTCCCCAAGCTAGAATTCTATAATTCTCAATGTTACTGTTGGCATTGTTTTGTGAAATTTTATAAAAATATAGACTATATATTTTGTTCTTTTATATGCCTATCCTACTTCAAATTATAGACGAATATGACTCGTAAGTACTTACAGCTCTCAACTCTGCTTAATTTCCTATCCTTGATCTAAAAGCGCGCAATTCGGCGGCCCATTTTCGTTGCACATATATCTTACGCATTTTTGCTCGCCTGTCAATTTAAATTCGTTAGAATATAGAATTATACGTGGACCGAGGGAGCATTGTATGCTCGGACTCAATTGCTGCTGCATGCCTGATGCTTGTGATCACTCGCTCTCTCTCTCTCTCTCTCTCACACACACACACGCTCTCTATCTCTCTCTCTCTGTCTCTCTCTCTCTCTCTCTCGATCCTTCTCTGAATTCCCGCGGCGTCCCGTCGATCATGTTCGGTCGCGTGTTTACAAGTGCGCGGGCTGCGCTTCCATATAGTATATCTCGGTTGGCTCCATCATATATTACATACGTACACATACATTTATAAACGAGCGCGATCGGCTGACCTTTTGTAATAAAATGTGGGACAGGCAGCGGAACGCACTCGCCTCCCCGACTGTAATTCATAATTTATTGAATCTAATTATCGAACGGCTAATTGACTTCCGTTCAATCGTGAAAACACCGCGATAATTGTTAATTTTACTTGGCTGCTACCGCTGGGATTGGTTATAAGTTGCCGCTGTTGCGTAACCTTCGCGCACCGAGTTCGCGCTCGGTCATGCTCGTTGCGGGTGTATATAATATGTATATGCGCGCGCGGTGTAGGTACTTCAGACTTGATGGATCGGAATGATGTAATTGCGGTCCTCCAGATAAATGCGTATACGCGCCGGATATTATCGCCGATCTAATGAACGCGCCAAGTTTGTACGATTGCGGGCTGATGCAGTTTGTTATGCGTAGTGCGTTAATCAGAAATTTGCGCAAACTAGGAATTTCGTTTACTGCAGTCAATAATCGGAATACCTAGTTAGAGGAAACCGGGCGAGATCGCTACACTGGGTTAAATGAGCACCCCTTGTGTTTCGAAATATTCTTACTTTATTTCTGTGCTCTTTTTAAATATATTAGTATTTAATGTAAATAAATTATCCGATAACTTGCAATTACGCTAAATCAATTCATTTTTAAAAATCTCTAATTTGTTGATACTTTTTAGTCCGGTTTTTACCGTAATTCAAACTAAAAACAATTTAAGTAAAGTATCAAAATTGTTCAGCATTCTATGTGCAGAGTGGAAACGGGGTTGAATAGTCAACGGGCATACAATTCATCTACGTAATTCCAATAAATCTCAGTTTTATTTGCAAATTAGTTATCTTTTAATTCTATAACAATAATTGTATAGTACCGTAAAAATTTTAGTAATACAAAGTTTCTTTCAATATTCCGTAAATCACTACGCATTATATGATGACTTTTCTAAAAAAATTAATTTTTCGACATTATATTTATTATTAAGTTTTATTATATATATCGTAGCCATTACGATATTCTTGTATCAATGTATTGGACTTAAATCATTCGAATATTCATATTCTTATCTTGTACTAAATATTTATTTTTAGAATGATTGAAGAAGCGATCAAAGTAAAGCTTTTAACGACGCGCAAATATTAGGGGCGTAAATCTTTTGCAGTTCATGCCCGAGACATTAGAACGAGCGTCAAGCTGCAATTATGCGATTGGCGGTTTGTGATAAGATTCGCTACACGTGGTTATGTATACATATATTACGGTTTATCTTGTGCAGCGCATCGCCGCTCCTGTATGTGTGAAAATGACTGGTGTTACGGCTACAATTACTGGATGATTCTCTCTAAGGTTCCGCTTTTACTTTATTTTCTACCCTTGCTGTATATCGCTGTCATTTTATGTATATTGTACGTGCATATAGTTAAAATGTTAAATATATGAAAAATGTAATGATTCTATTTCAATAATAAACAATAACAATTAAAAATAATTATTTAATTACCTTGATAGGGCTACGACAGTTTGGAAATGATTATGCGGTAAATCGTGCAACTAATGTATTATACTAATTTTGGTTTGAATTAATTTTTAAATAATGTGTTAATTGTAATTAAAAATATTTATCGATTTCATGATCTAGTAGGAGAGACCGCTTCAAAACAAAATATTACTTTGAACATTCACGGTTAAAATTAATGTTTCAAGGCTCAATGAGTTTGCTTTTTCGAACGGAAGAGAGCTGTAAAAAATATTTGTTGTTTTTCGATGTTTTTATATTTTTTAGCGGTTTTTAGATTTTTGAGTTTTAAGTTATTGAGTTTTTTGATATGTTTGAAATAATATAATCGATTCATTTTTTATGCATTTGAAAGAGTATAGCATAGAAAATTACTTATAAACGGTGCTATATCTGTTATTCTTTATAACTTTTCCATTGATATTTTGAAACATTGATTGAAAATATATTTGAAGATTAATGAAATAATGTATATGAGTATTTTTTATGTTCCTATAAATCTGGCTAAAAATGATACGTATGAATGATTTAATTACACGTTAAACCCGTTGGATTGACATTCCACTGATTCAGAGTGAAATTCCACGCGAAGAATGAGTGGACCACTAAAAATAGAGTGGAAATCTTTAATTTTTAAGTAGAGTGAAATTTCACTCTACTTTAGCGTGCATACTTTCCCCATGGACATCGACGAAAAACTAACGTTTTGAAATAAAGATTCAAACATAAAAAAAAATTTAAATTTATCTAATCGTCCTTATTTTATGACATTTCGATTTTTTAATTTTAGTTATTCAAGTTTTTGGATATTTTACAAATATTATGATAAATTTAGTGTAATTCCATTAAAAAGAACATAAAATCACTTATATTTTATAACCGAAAATTTTAAATCGACACTTTCTTTTATTTTGTTATAAACGAAAACGTCATATTAGTGCTAAAATGTCCTCGTAGTGATGGAAATACTGAAAATAAACTGATGTTGCATATACACGGTGACCCATTTTAACCGCCGCACCCGGATTTCTCGGAACCTAAGCCAGATAGGGAAAAACGATTTAGACAAAAGTTGTAGGGAACAAAGGGGGCCACACAATGGCGCTAACATCTTTGACCTTGAACTTGACCTTTAAGGTTATTTCAAGGTCAAAGTGGTTTTTTCATATGGGAACACCTAGTTTTGACCCCGGATTCGGAAAGAGCGGGAAATTTTACGTTTAAAATCATATTGAGACAAATTTTTTCAAGGTCATTTCAAGGTCAAATCAAGGTCAAACTCCGAAAAGTCCGTTTAAAATCGTTTTTTTCCATGAACCATAGGCTAAGCTGGTTCAAATTGATCGTAGACTTAATAGGGGAACCCACACACCCAAAACTTACACATCCTAGTAAATAAAACTCAAACTCGCACATCCTAACCCCATAAACTTCGTGCCCTTACATACTAAACTGTTACACCCCAGTCCCACACAACCATACCCCACACTCCCCAGTCTCACACATCCCTACCCCACGCATGCTAATCCCACACACCCCAAACCCACACATCCTGAACCCTGAAAAATTTTTCTCAAAGGCAAATAGATTTTTTAACGGTAACTTTAAGATCGTTGAAGCTTCTGTTATAAATGTATTAACCTTACTTTTCGTGCTACCCAGAAACAACGACGTGGACATAGTAAGGATTGTTTCCTTTGGGGTGCTTGATTAAAGTGAGTCCCCTTGCCTCTCACTGTTCGGGGTGCTTGATTATAGCGAATCCCCTTGCCTCTCACTGTTAAATACCATTACAGTTATAATTGCTAGTAAATTTTAAAGTTCTGTAGTGTAGAGAATTATTTTTTCATACTAAAAAAGTTTTACATTTCTAAACAACATAAATGTTATTCAATATTGAAAGTTAAAGCGAGACTATATCAAACTGCCAATAAAGATGAGGCATTACCCTTTCCCTCCGTAAAAGATGGTTCTTCTTCATGAGCCGAGTTTCGGGCACCAAAATGTATTTGCACCAAGCAGATTATTACGACAGGAGAAAAATAAGTAATTGAAGCGATTCTTATCTTTTACCGAGTAACATTCGCGAAATTAGTCAAAACGACCGATCTGTGACGTGTTATCACGGCGACGATGCAAAGAAAACTGACTCGCAATTATTACAAACAGCCAATACTGCTCCGCAACGCTACTCATTTGTTCATTTCAACATAAAATATCACTTGATATCCTATATTTGAATGTCTTCTAATTTATTCTATATGATTTTACAAATATTCATATGGTACAATTTACGGGTAAAAATACTTTTATAATTATAAGAAAAGGGTTATTTATTTTACATATATATACTATGCCAATCCGTAACAATAAGTATTAATTAGATTTGAATCCGTTATGTACAGTGTAATCATGTGCGAATGTGCGATACGAATAAAGCCGAGATCCCGTTTTATCCCGGCTTCTCCTATCATTCCGGTACCAACTCGAATTTCTGCAATAATGTTCCCACAGGGGAGGAATAAACTCAGTTCTATAATTAGTAATTTGTTCAACAATTATTCAGTAATAATTATGTATTTATTATGTACTTAATAGTAAGTTTAATTAAATTTAATTTGTGAACTATGTTTGAGCATATGATGTAAACTCGACGGAACAAACATCTGATCGAATTTGTTTGAATTATTTTGAAATACTGCAACTTCATTGGATCGAATCCTTGTTTTCACTAACCTCATTGGAGGATTAAAAAAAATTCAAACAAATTCGATCAGATGTTTGTTTCGTCGAATGTATATATGATGTACACCCAACGGAAAAAATAACGTTGAAGATGGCGGGTCATTTTGCTTCATGTTAACTGGGGTTTCGATAGGTTAAATATTAGGAGGATATATAAATTTATTGTAATCTCAGACAACACGTAGTGAAATAACCCCACCATATTCAAAGTTATTTTCACCGTTAGGTGTACATACAATAAATTTTGTTAGATATATTATTATATTGTTATTAGTTTATGTTCGTGAATGTTACGTATGCTGTAATAGATATAATAATTCTTGAATTTGAATATACTTAATTAATTGTTAAAAGAATGAAAGAAAATGTTATTTGTTCTAATATTTTGTTTTATTTAGAATATGTGTTATAAATCAAACTTTCTAATGATTGTTAGCATTTTTATTAAAAGTTTAATATTTTTATACACCGAAGTAAACAATACTCTTTTGAAATGTTACTAAAAACTATGAATATTTCACTGAAACAAGAATTTCGTGAGAAACTGCAGTTTACATTGTTGGAGTTAGTCATTCATAGAGATGACGGGATAAGAGCGTGTCTCTCGCAAAAATTTTCTCTTTTCGGAGGTAAATCGCAATGAACCAGCGACACCAATGAATAAAAAAGTGACAAGGTGCGCGAACTTCGTTGTTGTAACGCAGCAGAAAAGATCTCGTGCATAAAAGAAACATTTCACACTGATTACACTTCACCCTCTCGCGCCCTGGTATATTCCATATCTTGGCCTCGTCCCACCTCGCCTCGCTGTCTCGCACAGTGATACCTGCAAAAGTACACATGTATCATGCATAATCTTTCGCTACATGAGCAGTTTTAATTACATTTTATTCTAACATAATTGTTCGAAATTTCAACGTATAGTAACTTAATATCAAATTAATTCACCATAATTGAGATGATCTTATAATTAAAACGTATTTTCTTTTAATTTACAAAGATTAAATTACTTGCGTTAAATTAATTATATGCTTAAGAGAAGATTTAAATATCCGACTCAATTATGCTTTTGTAACTTGGATGATAAAGTGCATTTAATTTATTGAATAAGATTAAAAATTCGACGATTAATTTTGGAGTTAAGTGATACTGCATGTAAATTATCACCAAGAACGAGGTCAAAGTATAAAAATTATAATACATTGGAAATTAAATTATTTTAATCAGATACAGCTGCATTGAATTAAAGTTATAAATATAAAGCACATAACCAATTAATTAAATCTAACACTTTAACGACCAGACAAATAGTTTATGTTTGATACTCATCAATAATAGGGATCAAGAATGGGGACTAAGCTACGGCTATCGTTAAGTACAAGAAAAGTATAACTGTCTGTCATAAACTTTAAATTGGCAATGCCATAAACAATGCATATGGGTAAAGCAGATAATATAGAACTGTGGAATCTTTTCTTAAAACATTCAAATAAAATTATATTTTTGATATTCTATCTGATAGGTAAGTTCTTATATTGCAACACTCAAAATAACTAATTTATACTATAGTTATAGTTTTATAAAAATTTAATTAATTTAAAAGAAAATAGCTTGTAATTGTTTGTATTAATTTTCTATATTTCATATAGAAACTTATAAAAACAATTGCAAGTGAGTGATTAAAAATATAATAAATGCTAATTAAAAGAGACTGACAAGTGATTTGGCAGTCTACTTTCTCAATGAGGCATCGAGGCATCGATCATATAATACACTATACTATACTATTGTGCATATATCAATATCTATTGATGAAATTGGCTAAATACGTAAGTTATTATAAAGAAAATTTACTTGAGAATTTCCTAAGTAACTTATACTATTACGTTAACAATGCTTATAGGCTTCTATTCTTATACCGTACAAATTATTACGGTGAATTTCAAAGCAAAGTATCAAAAATCTTTCAAGTTATCAATATCCAAAAAATGCATTTTTTAACATTTCTTTTAAAAGAAGCAATGAATCTTATCACTTGAAAATGTACAGATTTATAGTTCTATTATAAAACTAATATTCAGCAAAAATTGTATTGAATTATATCCTTTTCTTCGAGTTATATTGGGTACAGATTTGCTTTGTACAAGGTTCTTTAAGAATGCCTTTTAATACCACGATGTGTTTCTTTTTGGGAGTAGGGTCAGTGCACAAATGAATTAGCAATTAAGGCTTTGCCGAATTTTACTAACTATTAACTATTCCATAAGATTCTTAAACAGTGAAACTTTAAAATCCAAGCCATTAATTAACAAATTAACATTGCAGGACTAAAAAATTATAAAAATACTTTAATAAAATAAAAATATGCAAAAACATCAGTGAATGATCATTCAGTGCCTCTAAATGATCATTGTGATCCAGCGAATTAAACTTACATAAACTTTAATATAAAGAGAATTAAATAACGAAAATAATATTTTGAAAAATAAAATAATATATATGTACACCCACCGGAAAGTGATTTTTTTCCGAATCGATTTATATAAGTAATCTAACAAATAAACGAAAATACAATTTCTTCATATATAAGTGTGAACAATTGGTCTACGGCATTCCAAAATCATGAAAAATAAACCTTTTTATAAAATAACGGTCGAAATGTTTATTAGAATCAGTGTAAATATGATCATGGGTACGGCCGGCCTTATAGTGAATCACGCATTCTGCACTCTCATTGCGAGAGTCTATGAATTGCTATTTTTTATATTTATTTTAATAATGAAACACTTACAGATTTCAGCATTATCTTTGTTTTCTAAGAATAAAACAATGAAAACTTATTTTTTCAATCCTTTTCGACCATTGGTCATTGACCAGTGCAGGGTCACACACTGGTGCAGCGACCCTATTAACGAGATGATACATCTAATAGGGGTTTAGAGTTCATGTCGAAGTATCGAAAGGTATTTTTGAAAAATTCATATAAAAAACAAATCTGTGTCCACATGGAAATCTATATGCATTTTTATGAGGATTTTATATGGCGGTATTTATTTCATATGAATTTCCTCGTGGAATTTTCATATGGAACACATATGAATATTTTCATCAGAGTCTATAATTCCGCGTCTTACCAACTTGGACTGATTCTACTTAAGTCTGACTAAATGGTGAAAATGAAAAGTCTTTCTTATACGTATAGAAAACATATTTCAATTTACCAAGTTGTTGCTACTTAAAGTAAAAAAGTTGTTTGTAATTATAATTTTAAGGTGTATATTACGCCACTAAGTTTATTATTTTACAGCATTTTGAGAAAGTGACTCGCTAAAGCAGTTAGCAGCGGTCTTTCTCTCGCGACCTCAATTTCACAAAGACCGAAAAGCGTGGATGAAAATCGATTCTCGCCAAAAATCCCCGGTACGCAATCCCTCCCTCCCCCTCTACGCCTGACGAGCGCGCTCTCGCAAAGACACACACCTTTGTGCAACGACAAAAGTTCCGGGCAAACGTTGTATATCCCTCCGCGTCGTATATTCTCCGGGCGCGAGATCGGCAAACAACCAGCGATGGGCGGAGGCGGCTCGCGCGTCGCGATGGCCCCTCGGAGCGGATCGCTCGGGCGCGTCAATCGCCATCGGCGCATAAAGATGCGTCCACTCCCCCCGCGGAGCAGGCGAACACGACGAGGTATACGCTGCAGCCGGAGAGTCCGCTCGTTGCCTTTGTATCGCGATGGCTCTCCTCTTTGGCTCTCTCCGCGCCTTACTACGAGCGGCCCTCGAGCAAACAACATGTAAATTCGGTGGCGAGAGATAGATAGATGGATAGATGGATAGATGGATGGATAGAGAGTGCGCGCAGGTAATTAGATGCGTTGTTGCGGCAGCTTTGAGCCGGATATACGCTCAGGCTACGGGCAACTTTGCTCCCCCCCCCCCCCCGCCCCGCCCCCTCAAGCAGCTGTATGTACGCGCTCTTTCGTGACTGCACGAGTTTCCGACGCGCGGTGTGTATATATATTCCGAAGGAACACAGCTTCGAATTTTAGCCCGAGCGAAGGATGTCTACTGCGCGCAGTTGAGGGAGTGTGTGCCGTACTGCGGCTGGAGATGTATACATACTTTGTAGGTTGAATTTTGAATGCGTGTCGGAGGCATGCTGCTGCTGCTGCTGCTGTTGCTGCTGCTGGCTGTGTTGACGTATGCGCGCGCGCGCTTTCGTGTGCTTAGCGCGGCAGTGTGCAAGCAAGGAAAAAGCAATAAGTGCAGCCGAGAGACGCGCAGGAGCCAGAGGTGCGAGGAGCCTTATGTGCCAAATCCTGGACACGTAGCGACTGAAGAGGATTAATTAAGTGGGGGATTTTTCAATTTTGCGAGCAGCACTGATCGAATGTTTGTGGAATTTATACGATGCAAAATGTGGTTATAGATTTACGATAATGCGTGTTAAAACATCTCGAAAAATTAAACAAATTTAGTCATTGAATATATTTATAGGTGATTGTGTTTTTAGACAAACATCAGTTTGACGTAGAATTTGTAAAATATTGTAATAATTTGTTTTTATTTGAATATTGAGCATATACTATAATACCTTACGACGAAAGTCGCAGTGACTTTCCTACTAAAAAGTTGTTTTGACATAATATATCGCCGGATTATACTTATCACTTGATGTAACCAACTGATTTATCATCTAAATATATCATGATGAATATATCTGAATGTAAATAATGATTATCACAAAATTGTTAATAATAATTATCTCAAAATGTTAACAATGGTATCGTCTGGATGATACTGCCAAAATATGAAGCTTCGGATCTGTATACATAAAAGAAAAATAAATTTGCATGCAATAAACAATAGTAATTATTGACAAAGACTAATTTAATTGTTTAGTGGTTACAAGGGTTTGAATCACAGGCCATATCCACAGCTTAAGTTGTTTCTACGAGAAAAATTACTAAAGAAACGTATCTGAATAATCAAGAAAAAATGTATAATAGGACATTCATTATTAATAATTATTTATTGTTCATTGATTATAAAAAAGAAAGACCTAAGGCTCTAAGGGTTTTGAGGAAAATTTTAAAACCGAATTAAAAAGGTATGTCTTACTAGGCCTATTCTGTATCTACTTGTATGGTCAATTTCTTTTAAATTAATCACTTCTTACTCTCTAAATGATATGGATTCAGCTAAAACCATCTGACTAGCAAATTAAAATTTTGTACCAATTGTCATCCATCTTTCTTTGTTTATGTTATGTACTTTATTTTGTTAAAATATAAAAAGCAACGATTCCAAAAGCTCTTAACGATAATTCTTTTACTCGTTTCGAGGCTCATTATGTTTCTTTTCGATAAGAGATTAAAATAAACTAAAATACATTTAAAAGATTTTTCAAATGCTCTCATAAAAAAATCAGCAGCTATTTTAATCTCAATATGCTGAAATTATCATCACTCAAATTAAACGTGCACTCTTGTATTTAAAATGTATTAAAAGATTCCTGAAAACAATCAAAACAACCGTATTAAGTAGACCCATTCATCAATAAACGGCTGAAATATAATTGAAAAGCGAATGCGTCAACGCGGTTGATACATATGTTATATACATCGGCTAAAAGCGTCGAGCGCAGACGCTTTCAGCGAATAAAGAGGCGCGCGATAACGCGCGGGTGTGTTCGCGCGCGCGCATAATATAAAGTAATAATAGTAATAATGCAGGCGCACCAGCAACAATAACAGTAGAAACCTACAGAGAGAGAGAGAGAGAGAGCGTGAGAGTGAGAGAGAGAGATGCCAGAGACAATTCTTTTGACTACATGGTCTCGTTCCATTTCATACACGTACACATACGCCGAAGCGCGCACGCTTGCGCGTATGTATGTACAGCTGTAGGACGTGCCGAAGCCGTTATCGTTTCCTCGGCACCCCGAGAGCGATACGCGGAAGCGTAAGCCATTCGCCTAATGCAAAATCGTTTTGGCTCGCACATACGGCTCGCTCGCTCGCATCGTGTCCCAGCATTGTGCCATCGATTACTGCTCGCGTAGTGATGCGCTTTCCCCGCCCAGCCACTTTTTTCTCATTCGCGCGGCGGTTTATCCGTATTATTGTGCGTTTATATATATATATATATGTGAGTAATTCTATAGTGGTTTTGAATTTTGAGGTGATTCTATCACGAGGTCACTTATCCGAGACTTTTCCGAGCTTTAAATACGTTTAGGATAGGATACTTTGGAAGACTTGTTTGCAAAATTTGAAAACCTGTTGCAGATGAAATAAACGAGAAAACTGCTGCCAATTCATTGGCAGGTATAGCTTCCTCTAACTGGCAGGGTATTTTTATACTCATCGAGCTATTTTTATCTGAAATAATGCACATTCAGGGTACAATAATATCCATACCTTGAAAACGATGGACTTATTATAAATAACTCATTAAAAATATAAAAATTACTTGAACTGACGTTATACCTTAAGAGTGAAAAACAAGCCTTATAAATCCTCCTCCTTTTGTTTCAAAAATGTTTTTTGTGATCGAAATAACTATTTAAGATAGAATGGTTGTATTCTCAGGGATTTAAACTCATACAACGGTAGGCCACCCGTGGGTATTGTTCTTTGTATTTATAATGCGTCTACCTCTAGCCCGAGCTGTACTACTTATTTACATGCTGGAGTATGATACCTAACACGAATAGTGCCTGATCCCATTTTTATAAAAATGTTCATGTATTTTTTTTTTTTTTTTTATTATTATTATTTAACGTCGCCATGTTTGTGCTTCCATGTGGTGCTAATCGACGACGGGGGTCTGCGGTGTGTTTGTAAACAAAGCACATGTAATTTTTACAGAGGTGCTTGTATCAATCGGCAGAGACTAGGATTCGAACCCGGGTCACCGGCGTGGGAATCCGACACTCTACCGACTGAGCCGCCGCAGGCCCAATGTTCATGTATAATGCATATTTATTTTATCACTTGATACTTTTAATTTATTTATATAAATTTAGCTTAAATTATATTCCATAAGAATATCATTGATAAAATCGCTGCTAACTGCATTAACAGAATGCTTACTGGAAGAGAGGTTCTAAATCATAAAGTAAGAAAATTTTAATTAATTTGACAAATTACCCTTTTTCTTAAAAGTAGCTTCAGATTATTTTTAAAGACACAGATTGAAAAATAATCACGCTTTCTTCAAGAATATGTATGTATTTTGTATGTATCTTAAATACAATTTTTAGAAAACAAAATTGTTATTTAGAAATTTCTTCAAATATTTAATCAAAATGTCTTTAATATTATCCATAATCAGTTCTAAGTTGAAACATACTTTAATGTTCCTGCAAAATTTCAGCGCGTGATATGTTTCTCTTTGGGAGTTACGGGATACAAAATTGTTACGCATACGTATATATACACATACTCATTTATATACATATATACACACATACATACGCACATACAGAGATATTTTGTAAAACTTAATTTTCTGACTTAGGAACCTCGAAAACATCAAAATTCGACAACACATCCGATATAAAAATTTGCATCGTTACAAAGCTCTTTCGTTGAGAAAGCAAAATATTATGGACAGGTGACTGAGATTTAAACCGAGTAATGTTTAGATTGTTGACGGGTAGCAAAATTTTTGTTTACATATTTCGAATTTAAATTTTTTACAATCCATAAGAATAGTGCATACCCTCCAGATAACGGATTTGGATCAAGGGGAAATCAATTATCATCATTTAATTAATTAAGTTCTCCAAGTTTATTTCCCGGAAGGTGTACAATCTGCACTCTCCTCGTAGAAGATATTGACAATCTACCCCTTATCTATCTATTAACAGTTGATGTCACCTTAACAATGACGCGAAAGGCGTCATATAAAGGTATGAAAATCGATAGATAAATTTCCTTTTCCAAGAAGCTATATATGAAAAAATAAAACTGTTACTCAAAGCACGTTACAACATTTTCAGTTAATTATAACGTTTTGCAAAATCTTATGTTTTAACAAAATGCCAGAACTTACAAGGAGAGTCCACAATCTGCAGAAACGAATTTCTATGAGGCTTTGAGAAGTAATTTTTGGTACCTAAAAATCTCAAAGGCCTTTTCAGTCAAGATATGGCCTGTTGTATTCAAAATTAGCATTATTTCATTAAAAACTGATACCTTTACTTTGAATCATAACTCTGCAAGTCTTTAGGCTAGAAAAATAATGTAATATGACTATAAAGTTGACAAAACGAGCTTCAGTTTAATATAAAAATTTTAATTTATTCGTTTCATATAAAAATATTAATTTGTTCCAAAGTTATGAACAATTGGAAAATGATGACAAAAAATTTATGGAAAACCATTCAATTTAAGAAGCTAAAAATCCTTAATTTCTCATTCATTTTTCGTCATCATTTTTGATCGTTTATAACTTTGGAAAAAATAGATATTTCAATATAGAACAAAGCATAAATAAAACCTCTTTTGGTCTACTTTTGTGTTTTATTATATCGTTTCTCAAGCCAACAAAACTTGCAGTGTTATGAAGTTGAAGTACAGGTAACAATTATTACTGAAATAACGCGAATTTTTAATACAATAGGTCACTAAATATATCTTTACTCCAACGGCCTAGGAGACGAAACTACGGGTACTAGGTATCATTTTTAGATACTAGAAACCACTTCCCCTAAACCTTATCGAAATTCGTTTCCCACAGCTTGCAGAGTCTCCTTGGAAGAAGAAAAAGTATAAAAATTTTAAAAAAGTTGGTTTCACAACTTTACGAAAAAAATATAACACGTATAAAAATAGCTAATTGTACATAAAATTAAAAGTAAAATGATTTTGAAAAATAACACCTCGTGGTTTCAAATATAAATTTGACATAATTTCAATTGATTGATTACTACTATAGTAAAGCTTTTGCATTATTTCCCTTTTTCTGTATTACTGTACAGTTTCTCATATCTCGCAAGAGTAATTGTATTTACTTACCTAGATGAAACATTAAATTTATCGAAACCTAACCAACAAGTTTTATATTTCACAAAACAAAAGCTTATTGTCCAACTTTAGACGTGACGCTAAACAAAGGATGATAACTCGGATCAAAGCGTTCTTTTTTTATTTATAATAGTGTAAAAGTGCTTTTATTACAGAGATCAATAAAGTCAAATTTTATTAACGTAATATGCATGCCGAGCATTAGTATCATTTAAATAAACAATTCATATTTCGATTTTTTAAAAATATATTTAATTAAGTTTCAATTAAAGATTCAAAAAATACTTAGTAAGCGAATATTTGTTGTGATCGAGAAAATCGTGCTTCTCACTAATATTCATTAACATTAAGTTCGAATTTCATCCTTTTAAGGGAGTACTACCAGTAGATAGCTAGTCAAAATAAGTGCACTATTTATTTCTTGTTTATTCGCGAGAGGTGATGTGAAAGTGAACAAATAATCCCTACCTTACCGGCATCACATTTATATTTTTCTTCTCTGCAATAAATAAATATTCCTAAAGAAAGAATTCCGAAAAAACCATACTATCCCTCCGTATTCTTATCAGAAACCTTCTGTTAAATTTTCACAAAAATTTCATTATTAACTCCCGGAGAAAAATGCATTTGAAAATTTAACTATAAGTTGTATATTTTTCAACGCATTTTTCTCCGGGAGATAATAATGAATGTTTTTGAAAATTTAACACAAGGTTCCTGATAAGAATACGGAGGGGATAGTATGGCGTTTTTTAGGAATATTTATTTATTGCAGGGAAAAAAATATAAATGTGATGCCGGTAAGGTAGTAGTATTAGTATTAGTTCACTTTCACATCTCCTTGTAGCAAATCTTCTAAAGGTATTTTTTCTTCTTTAATAGGTATTATAAAAAATAGTGTTGAAAAATGCTGTTACTTATTTTATTTACAAGGCTTTTTTAGAGACAAATTCATTGTTTAATTAAAAGTATAATTTAATCTTTTAATTGTTTTGAGTAAAAAAAGTGGGTATAAGATTTTGCGTACTACCTCGGGTTTTCAAGAAAAAATTCTCGAAGTTATTAAAAAACCTCCAAAATAAAACTTCAAAAAGTCATAACTTTGTTGACGTAGATTTTTTAAATATGGACCCTAGAAGTTTTCTTTTTTGCTTAAAAAAATCTTTATTATAAGAAAAAAATACTTTCTACCAAAACAATTAAGTTGTTTAGATTAATAATTATTTATAATAACCACAGCTCAATACACTCTTCATGGGTATGTCAGCCAATAATTACGTTTTTTTAAACGAGTCATGTTTTGACTCGCCATCTTTGAAGTCACGTAAAATTATTGCTATGAGTGTATTTTACCACTAACAAACCTGGAAAAACAGAAAAGTAATTTTCTAAAAGCTGTAAATTCGATAAAAATCATATTATTACAATATGCGGTTACGCTTAAGGGGACATTTTACTTTCTCGGCCGATAATTAGACCAATATTCAGAGATTTTTTGTGTTGATAAAATAATACTTAAAGGTTTCAAACATTTGCTCATATATTTTAGTACCCTTCAAGTACAAGAAAAAGTTAAAAAAAATAATTTTTTTTTCATCTTTTTAAACTACCATTTGCACGTCAAAATGTTGCCTTCTAATATAGATGCCTTGATGGCGGACATGTTCCGAGTTGAGTGGATTAACTAAAACAAATAAAGCAAAAAAATCTTATTTTTGTAAAAGTTCATCTAATGTTGTCATTTATATACACGTAACGCTTTGAGATGGGAAGGGGGTCATAAATATATAAAAGTAGACAGATGCTAATTTAACCTATCATATTGAATCATAAAATACTACATTTCAGACCACTCCGTTAAACTCCAAAGAGTAAAACTTGACGCAAAAAAGGTACTTTTCAAAAAAATAAACTTCGAAATTTTTTCCTTTTTTAAAAGAATAAACTCCGAAATTTGTATACTTTTGCAAAGTTGAAATTTTTACGCTTTGTCTTGTTAAAAAGAATGAACTGCTTAATTTACTCTTTTAAAAGCTTGTAGATACAGTCTCTATTTATTTACGTCAGTTTTTACTTTTTCGAGTTTAGCATGCAAACAGAAAAAGCATTTAATTATATTTACAAGAACATACTGCCAAGTCATACAACAGTTAAATATTCCACAGATTTACCGAAGTCGGCGACAAAGTCAGAAAATTCTTCTCTGTGTAACTTCACCTTTTTTCGCAGATTGATTCGTGTCCTCCAGTGGAATAAAGTACCCTACACATCCTCGTACAAAGAGAAACCGCACAAGAAAAAGACTATGAGGCTACACAGGTACATGACATAAACGGCCGCTCGCACACACACACACACACCCACACACACATAGCGCAAAAAGCACATCCTCATCTTTAGCTACCCTCGCGCCGCTCGCTTTGCATTTTCAAATCGAATGTGAAATGAATGTCGGCTCGCTCTTTATTCTCCTCTACGTCTTTCTACGTACCGTCGCAACAGGCATCAGTGTCCGTCACCAGTACATACACACACACACACACGTACACACACTCGCTTCTCGTTTTAATCTTCTCGCGGCTGAGTGACGTACAGTATAGTATAGTACGCATAGCGCCGGTGCAACATTGTCAAGCTGTGTGCGGCTGTTGCACACAAGCGCGCATTGAAAAATTGCGCGCGACGACTCGTCGTCCTTTCGCTATATATATATACATATATATATAATGCTGGAGTCTCTTGCGGTCCGCTGGCTGCGCGCTGCATACATGCGAAAAAAAGAACATGCCCCATACACACACACACACACACACGCATAGTGGGGAAAAGGAAACAGCCTGGGCTATATGAGTGGACTATGAGGGCGGAGGGGGGGGGGGCAGAGAGAAAAAACATAAACAGTCGTCGTCGTTGCGCTCAGGAGCTGATGGAGGAGGAGGAGGAGGAGGAGGATGAAGAAAATGGGGGGTGGAGAGAGGTGGATGCAGGGGGCGAAAACGAAATGGAAACCAGAAGCTCGAGCATAACGGGAGCAAATATACATGGGGAAAGAGAGAAAGAGAGATAGACGCATAGCCGGCGGTAGGATGAGTAATGAAACGGTCACGGGCAGAGGTTCTCTCTAATCCCGCGGGATCAAAAAGGAAAGCGCTCGAAGAGAATGGCCAGGGGAAGGAAGAATCGTATATATCTATATGTGTGCGTATATGTATACATGCGCGCGTGTATACACGTGCAGGGGGATCAGAGAAGGCAATGAGCGCCGGCCGAATCTCGCGTAGCATTCATGCGTCGGCACGCATGCCGCCTTGCTGCACTTCAGAGTGTAGAAATCCCTCGTAGCAACTCGCCGGTGGCCGCGGACCCTCCACGGCATACCATGTGTCGTGTATACTATATATATATATATATATATATATATATATATATATATATATATATATATATATATATATATATATATATATATATATATATATATATATATATATATATATATATATATATATATATATATATATATATATATATATATATATATATATATATATATATACATATATATATATATATATATATATATATATATATATATTCATGTGTACACATGTGTGTGTACATGTGTGTGTGTGTGTGTGTGTGTGTGTATGTGTGTGTGCAGTAACGTAGCGTGAACAAAAGGATGCGTGCGGTAAACAAAAAGGTACGACGACTGAAATATAAAAGAAACATGCGGGAGGAAAAGTATTATGCGCGCCGCGCAGTCTGTTGCGCTTGCAGGGTGTACTGTGGAAAAAGTATGTATGCATGTATGTATAATATTGGACGTTTGGAATGGGGTTCTTATTTCTATGCGTACATGGTGCTGGCTGTTTTGATTTATTTTTTTCCTTTTTCTGTTCTCATTGTGGTTGAGTGGGGAATTAAAAGCGCATATACGAATCTAATGAGAAGGTAGGGTGGGAAATTGCAGGCTGTCTTCGCTCATACGATGAAGCTTTTCTTTTACAAGTCTACTTCTGTCGGGCTATGCTTGAGGCTACGCATGATACACTAAAGAATGTTAGTTTCTAAACATATTATAAAGTGCACAGAATTGTACAAAATGCGTAGCTATCTTAAAACGTTTTTACTAAGGTAATTCTTTTATAAAACCAAAGGTTACACGTATATATATGAACAATTCTCTGTGAAATCGAAGACAAAGAAAAATTTTTTTTTCTAACTAATTTTAACATGTATATAGGGTTCTTATAAGTGTCTGTGAATTTTTTCAGATTTTTTTGACCAAGTATATGCGAGTTACAGTGGGTCAATGACGGTAATTTTAGCATTTTTTGCATTTTGGACCTGTTTTGAATGATTTTCAGCTGAGTACATTTTACGGAGTGCATTTTACGCAAAAATTGAATCTGTACTTTCTGTATGCAAATTTTCTGAATTTTTCAAAAGAAACATTTTTAAGGTCATATGACTCTTCATTACTTGGATTTAGTCCATTTCCAAAATTAGAGATAATGATCAAATTCTCCTAAAGAATTATTAAACCGTACATTTTAATAATTCTTTAGGATAATTTGACCATTATCTTTATTGTTAGCAAGAAATGCAGCTTTATTACGGTATTGAGACTATAATAGTTTCTTTTGTAGTAATATAAGCTATCTTCATAATTCTTTTAGTGATGATCCCTGTAGTCGAACCCATTATTATAGGTGCTAAATAGGCATTTTAATCATATTTTAGCATAATTTGACTGTTATTTATGTTTTTAGCAAGAAATACAGCTTTATTATCATTCTGGGAGTTATGCAGGTACTTTTGTACTTAAAAAGGCATCTCCATGAATTTTTTGGTGTTAAGCCGAATGATCAAACCCATTATTAATGGTGCTAAATAGGCATTTTAATAATATTTTAGCCTAATTTGACTGTTACTTGTAATTTTTTAGCTAGAAATACAGCTTGATTGCCGCTCTGGGACTTTTACAGGTACTTTTGTACTAAATAAAAGCATCTCCATGAATATTTTGGTAGTCGACCGAGTGATCGAACTCTCATTTTTTCAACTTTTGAGTTTTGAAATGGATTAAATCCATTTTGAGGAGTCATATGAGCTTGAAAATATTTATTTTGAAAAACTCAGTACAGATTCAATTTTTGCGTAAAATGCACTCCAATTCAGCTAAAAATCATTCAAAACAGCTCCAAAATTCAAAACATGCTAAAATTACTGTCTTTGACCCACTGTAACTCGAACATACTTGATAAAAAAAATCTGAAAAAATTCACAGACACTTATAAGAACCCTATATGCATGTTAAAATTAGTTAGAGAAAAAAAATTTCTTTGTCTTCAATTTCACAGAGAACCGTCCATATATATATATATATATATATATATATATATATATATATATATATATATATATATATATATATATATATATATATATAAATATTAATAGCTTTTCCGCTGCAAAATTTTAGGGTAGTCTATCGAGCTTAAAATCAAGAAAAAACCCACGAAATGCAATAATGTATTATAATACAGATGCTTATGACATTCTACAAATTTATGCGCAATTTCCTAATTATTATTAAACATTTTTAAGTGTAGAAATTGTTAAAAAATTTGTTCTATAATGTTAGGTTACCGAAAGTACACTCGACAGACAAAATAACTTTGAACATGGTGAATAGTTTTCACTATGTTTGTGCACCTCCAAATTCGTAATCTTTCAAAGTCCCAGTTCACGCGTAGCAAAACGACCAAAAATTCCCCGTCATATTCAAAGTTATTTTGTCCGTCGACTGTACAATAACGTTATTGTATGAACATGAAAATATGAGGTTATATCAAGGAGACTAGCACTTTTCAGTACTTACCACAAAGACTAACACTTTATAACTTTCTCTCGAAGACTATAGTTTTATGGATTTTTCACGAAGACTAACACTTTTCATAATTACGCTATGAAGACTAGCACTATTCGTTATACCTAGAATATATAAATTAAGGTTGAATCGGTAAACTCTTATCGGGTCGAGTCGAGTTTAATTTTTCTTAGGAGTTTGAGTCAAGTACTATAATTTTTTGTACTCGAAACATGATCAGGTTTCCGAGAAAAACAAGCACGGTATACGTGTCAATATTGTTTGATGATTATCCATTATATACTTTTTATATACTCTTACATGCTATAACAATAAATATTTTAACTTCATTCAAGAATTTTAATTTATCGGAGACTAATTTATAAAAAAAGAATATTGATTCTCTCAAAAATATTTTAAAACAGGATGAAAAATGGGAACTAGGAGCAAAATTTGCATTTTAGGAAGAAAAATTGGAAAGGTGATGCACTTCTATGCCTTTTATTAAAAGTAGCCCGAAGAAAGTTAGGCGGCAGAAAATCCCGAAATGTGCTAGTCCCTTTGTGGGAAACTCGTGAAAAGTGCTAGTTTTCGTAGTGAAAATCTAAATATATGATACTCTTCGTGATAAACGCGAAAACTGGGCTAGTCTTCGTAATGGTCATTGCGTAATGGACATGATGTAATATGTACACAGAATATGAATTATACGTAAAGCATATAAAATTGAGAAGACAAAACAAAAAGGTGGGTCCTCATAAAAACCGGTAACAGGTGGGTTTAGGATCATCTTAATAATACAGTACACAAAAATTATTTGCAATAATGCAGTTTCAAAATAAAATGTGAGTTATATAACAGGTCAGTTCCATAACACGCTATAAAAAGAATTGTCAAAATAAAAATCATTTTCAATCATTTTCAATCGGAATCAATATACGTTGTGGGTAAAAGGGTGAGTCTACAAGGCACTTGTTTGTTATCTTCCCTGGTAGAAAATTAATCTAGAACTATGTAGATCTATCTAGTTTGCCAAGGAAATAATCGAGGGCCTCGATAAAACTAGATAATTTTCTACCAGGGTTTATAAAACTAAAAAATTATGAAATATATGTTATTTTAGAGTAACGATGAGCGCCAAAGGGTTAATGTATAAGTGGAGACTGTAAACTAAAGCTGAGTGATTGTCAGTGCTTATACCCTATTCTGTAAGCACCAATGGCAAGACCACTCTATTGAAAATGGTTCGTAAGAACTTATGTAAGAACTTTATACGTACGGATTTCAACGAAGATCTTGTGATTTTAAATTCAATTAGCCAACTAAACAATAAATTAAACAAATTAATTCGACATCTATTGAGATACCCACTATGAGATGTACTTATATACTTTATACGTACGGATTTCAACGAAGATCTTGTGATTTTAAATTCAATTAGCTAACTAAACAATAAATTAAACAAATTAATTCGACATCTATTGAGATACCCACTATGAGATGTACCATCCGGGTGGTTCGGAATTTGGTACTTTTGAGGCATAACAAATTATTTTTAGTAATTTTGATATTTGTTCAAGCTGCCTGTGTAAGAACTTACGTAATAATTTAGGTAAGAAATTACGTAAGTTCATACATGAGTTCATACGTAAGTTCTTACCTAAGTTCTGTCGTAATTTCTTACGCAAATTCTTAAACAGGAAGCATAAACAAATTTCATAATTACTAAAAATAATTTTTAATGCCTCAAAAGATGAGGATGGTACTTTCCATAGTGGGTATTTCAATAGATGTCAAATTAGTTTGTTCAATGTATTGTTTAGTTGGTTAATTAAATTTTAAATCACAAGTAAGAACTTACGAAAGAAGTTACGTAAGTACTTACGCAAGATCTTCGTTGAAATCCGTACGTAAGTTCTTACGAAAGTTCCTATGTAAGTGTCAGTGTATATGAGGTGCGAGTCATTGTTAAGTAGAAAGTAGTTGAGGACTGAGTTTGCGTCATTGGGTTTTTGCAAAGTAAAACCAAATTCTTTATTAAAAGGGGCAGACGTTATTATTGTGTTTTAGTTTGTCTTGTATATACTGTAATTATTGTGCGAGATGTTGTTTTTTTCATAAGTGAGAATCGAGGTGATACAGGTATTAAGTAGTCTGTTGTGATTACAAATATGTTCTTTCGTGTTTTTGACATAATCTTTTAAAGTTTTGTATGCAAAGAGTCGTTGTTAGACAGAATTTTAAGTATATAACATTCACATAAGAATTTAATGCGATTTTTGTGAGCTTAGATTCTTCCCTATTGGTTTAAGACTTTTTCCGTCATATTTGGGAATAAAATGTACGAAGGACTTTTTCCAGCTGGATGGGTATATACTACATGAGTACATTTCATTGAAGATGTCTAGTAACAATAACTTAAATTTATGGGAAGATTTTTTAACATCTGAAAGTCGACGCCGTCCATACCTGTGGCTGATTTATTTTATTTTTTCGTATCAAGAGCTAGATTGAATTCGGCAAAGCTAAAGGGGCTGTCGAGGAATGCATTATCATTACATTCAAGCAAGTAGGATGGTTCTGTCTCAGCCCAAGGAGGGCATATTTTTTTCAAAGTATTCTCGATTGCCCCTTCACTTTGCAAGTTGGATGTTGTGTTTTGAGTATTTATCTTGACCCAGCTGTTTTTAAAGACCTAGCACTTGTTCCACACATAAGTGGAATCCGTTTGAAAGTCTGTTTTCAGCGAATTGTTTAAAGGGAGATTTCTTTTTTATCATTAAAGGGCTTTTTGGTGAGCACGGAAGGATTTTTATAGTTTATTAGATCGCTTAAATTTCTTGTGAGATTACACTTTTTGTAAGCAGCTTTGCGAAGTCTTTTAACTTTTTCACGTAATTGTTTTGTTATTTATACTGGAGCTATTATTAGATTTTCTTTTAGAAGTACGATTTCTAACAGTAAAGCCCGTATCACTCATTCCCGCTTCGATGTACGTGATTTTTGACGTAGGTACGATATGAAATTTGGCTAATTCGTTGAAAATTAAATCGTTTAATATAATAGGGCAAGCGTTCGATAGTATGATGCGTTGAGCCTTTGAAATTAATGGTATACTGGAGTTCGTGCGAACCGATGTTTATTTTGGTAGGCTTATCGGTGAGACTGTCCGCGACATCCTTGCTGCTCAGACCCATACACATGCGTCCGTGTGAAATGCGTGATATAAATCTAATATGGATGAGGAAAATAACTTTTCCGAGAACACGTGCATAGTCTTGGACAGAGACCCCTTCGATTGTATCCAGAATTATGGCTTGATCTTTAGTGGGCACTTATTGTGTGATCTGAGAATAGGAATCTTCAGCATTGGTTGACGATGTATTAGAATTGCTTATTGAAGCCATATTAGAGAACCAAGTGCAAGCGCCCCTGCAATCAAAAGCACTTGCGGTTCTCAAAAAATATCGAACGAGGAGAGGAATTTCTCGCCGATTCACTGTAACTTTATAGCACTTTATCACTTATGTATGACGCACTGCAATTAGCCATTCAAGCGAATATCGAACGTCGACTATAAACATTTGTGGATACGCACGAGTTGGTAAACACGTCCGACTTGTTCAAAGGCTCGACCGAGACCTCAATCAATCATATTATTTATAATATATCAAAATAATTTCCTTTATCAAACCGAAGATATCATACAATAGAAAAATCGTTATAAAACAAAAACAAATAGATGAATTTTTTTCTTAATTAGAATCTTCAAACGACGAAAAAAATCACGCACGAACGCATCCACACACACACGCGCGCGCGCGCGCGCGTACACGCATATGCATAATTCTCATATATATCTAATTCTGTGGCTTCTGGGAATAACCACTTAACTGACTTTTTCGTGTTTTCGAGATATTGAGGTTTTAATGTTTGCACTGATGCGTTAGATCGAAATGTAAGAGTTTTCAGGTGACACAATTTTTATTAAATATGATATCAAATACCAAGTATATTGCAGCCTTAGGTTTAACAAATACTAGTTACATCCCCGAGAAAATGCAGTAAGAGCATAAAATATTGCAGTTATAAGTGGTTATTCCGGGAAATGATATATACTCGCTATAACTCGGGTAAACGTATTTTAAAGCATTTTAAGAGGTCAAAAACTCAAAACGAATTTATCGGAAAGAAAGTAATAAAAAAATAACATTTAACCAGTTTAAAGTAAGCTCCAAAATTATTATTAGATTTTTTGGGTGTATGTTACATGCGAGAATATACTTAAGTTGTTATTTCGGGAACACGATAGCTTCATTTTTGTAAATGCTACAATAATTATTAAAAAAATAGTTAAAGTGGTATAAACCTTTTCAAAAATAATATTTTGTTGAAAATGTATCATATAATGCTTTAAAGAATGATAAAATCCTTTATTAACGATTTTAGAATGAACGTAAGTGGTTATTCCGGGCACAATTTTCACGAAGGTGCAGTTAAGTGGTTATGCACTTGGCTGGCATTGGCTATGTAAGTTTCGGTACTTTCTACGATTTTTAAACGAAAAAGGGTTATGAAAACATATTAAAATCGATGTAAGCTCAATTTTGAAAAAAAGTCAGTTAAGTGGTTATTCTTGCGAGCCACAGAATTAAGAACATTAAAAAGTTTTTTTTTTAATGAACCGGTATCAAATATTTATTATCTTTATTGAATAAAAAGTCAACATTTGGGTCATTTAAATTATATTACAACTATTATTAGTCGGCGCGAGAATCAATAATTTTATTGTGTTCAATTGAAATATTTTATGATTGAATATGATTGGTTGATATCTGGAGAATAAGAGCCCATTAGAAAAACTAATGGTGCTGCACTTCATTTTTAGGTGTCAGAAAACACCTCTCAAAGTTTTAGCAAATATCGTTTTCCAAACCTTCGACATTCTCCTAGTTAGATTCCAATAGTTTACAAGAAAATTAAACTCTAAATATAATTCACATAGGTGGCATTTATAAACGACTATAAGTCCTCTTGGTCTTAAATTAATTAAATTTGAATATCTAACATAGTAGATTGTTAATTTGAGTGTTCTTATGCAAGTGTTCATCGATTGAATAAATAAAATATATGTTTCTTACGTATTTTTATGGAAAAATCTGCAGGGCCATAGGCATTGTCTTATTCCCATACACATTACTTTGTTATTAAGCCATTTTGAATTTGTCGGCAGGCAATTGAGTTCTGTTTATTTTACCGGTATCATCGGATTGCTTTCTAGACAAACAAAGCATTCATATGTTTCAGAAACTTTTCTTATTAACTATCAATTTTTTATGAGGTCTCATCAAACACGCGTGGCCGAAATAGGGCATCTGGTTTTTAGTTAAAGGGTTAAATAATTTTTTTCTGTATTTCTCTTATTTCGACGGAATTTCTACTCTAATTCATCAAAAATAATGAAAAAGTTCAGGTTTAAAAATAGCGTAGGATGTAAAAAAAACTGTATTTTTATCTAGACTATACATTTTTTTAAAATGCCTTTTTCGAGATATAACACATTTTATGTTTTTTCATTGTCAAAACGATAACACTTCGAAAAATAAATTTCACCATAAAAAATCTGTTGAATAAATACATCAAAAACGTGTGTAAAGTTTTTTTTATAGATATTGTACCTACTAGCTTTAGTTAGTACTTTGGCTATGTTTACATAATTGTAATAGTCACTGTAACTGATATGCATATATGTAATGATGTAATGCGCTTTTCTGCGAAAAGCGCGTAATTACTCCGCATCTAGCTCATGATTCTGGAAATAAATTCCCAAAATATTTATATTAGTAGACTTTTCAGAAATTAAAACCAATAAGTACGTGACGCATGTATACGTGGGTTCTTGGACAGAATAATAGCGTGGTGGTACGCTCGCACCAGACGTTTCCTACACTCGTGGTGTTTCTGTGTGTACATATGATTGTTTTTTGCATGTGCGATTGTCTGATCTTTGTGTACGTACAAGTATACATGTATCTGCGTATATGCAATATAAATATAATTATAATTATATCTATAAAATAAGTTAGCAATTACATAACTCATTCAAAGTTGATTGTATGCCTTGACTGGACAACACCACACTAGCACATCCAGCCATGAGCCACGTTTCATTCTATAAAACGGCTAATGCTGAGTGGTAAATAATACCACAAAAAGGCCCTAAATTGCAAAACAAAAGCTTGTAGTGTCCAAAAAATTGTAAGACCCAGAAAATCGCACGGCATGAATAATTATAAGATCCAAAAATTCACAAGCCCAAAAAATCATACTACCCAAAACTTCATAATACCCAAAAAATCATAAGACTTAAAATCATAAAGCCATAAAGTACTCACAGATGCGCATACACGCCACATATATACACACACATAAACACACAGCCACACTTAATCATCTACCCGAAGAAACACAGCCACCCACCCACTCACTCGCCCATCCACCCATCCATGCATCTAGACATACATTCATCAACTCATACAACCATCAAATGACACACACTCACCCAAGTGCTCATTCTTCTATTTATTTAAGTAAACCCACATACATCCATTCGCGTGGCACCCACGCACACAATGACTCAAGATTTTGGTCCACTTTTACATCACACATGATCATGGAGCCCCACCCCCATATAATTTTCTTTGGACGTGGCCTAGATTCCAGCTAAAATTAGTAAACAATAAACAATGGTTTAAGTCGAATTTTGGTGAAACGAATACAAAAGAAAAGCTTCCAGTTCACTTCCGGTTTACTTCCGGAGGCACCTACGAAGATTTTGGTCCACTTTTGTGTCATAGATTATCACTTACCTCCTACCCAATGGTATACGCCCAAAAAATAAACGATAGAAAATGGTTAGTCGATTTTCAGTGACACAAACATAAAAAAATTTCATATTGATTTTCTAATTCGAAAAAAAGTACTTCCGGTTTATTTCCGGTGACATTCACGTAGCTTGCAGTCCACTGTTACATCACACATGATCACGAACTCGCACCCAATACGCCCAAAATTACACAATAAAAATGGTTTTATCTTTATTTTTTATGTGTTGACCTTTTTATTTAACATAAGTGGGGTCCACTATGTATATTGACTTTAGGCCATGACCAGGTTCTTGATAGATGTTTAGTATTATTTGTTATCAGATTTGATAATTTATTAGTTTTACTTATTATATGATATGAAGTTAAAGGATATGCTTTTTACTTATTTTTTAAATGTGATTTGTATTTCTTAGCCATATAACTGATGATTAAAAAATGGTTAATTGAGCGGACAGAAATCTCACCCATAGACTTTTATAATATTAATAATAATAATTAATGAATAACTTACAATAATAATAATTACGTTCGAAAAAATTATGCATTTTCAATTATAGTTTTCAATATTTTTTTAGTATTTCTCTGAAAAACTGATGTTATTTAGTTAATAATAACTGTATTTGTTACATAAAAAACAATAGATATTATTCTCGTTTTAAAAATATATTCTTAGCAAATTCTTGCCTAAGGCTGCCTGTATATCTATATGTAGCGGTACAAACCAAATTAAAAGCTTATATGGCTTTCCTATTTATTCGTCTTTTAAAAATTTTTACATTTTTTATACATATGTTTTATGCTGTAATGTAGTATAATGTACAGTAAGGTGATGCTAAACCCCCGTGTTACTGGCAAATATGGGGACAACTATGTTTACTTAATTTTCAATTTTAATGAAATATCTCTCTGGAATGTTGTTATTTTTTATTAGGACAGCAACGTTCTAGATAGATATTTATTCAAAATTGAAAATGAAATGAGGAAAGTGGATCCTCGTGTAAAATAATTAATTCATTGTAACGCTATAGGCGTTAACAAACGGGCATTTCTCAGTTAAACATTTATAGAATATCGAATTTTTTGCATACTTTTATGTAACAGAGTCTCAAGCTAGACCAGGTTTTTAGAATTAAATTCTCATTGGTAAGTATAAGAATGATTATATAGACTTTAGACGCAAGTAAGCGAGTCACACTCTAAACGTAGGTATTTCACGCTTTTCGTGTACGGGCACCACTGCAACTAATGCAATTCTTGGTTGATTGTTAAAATTCCAACGGGATTCTATTCGTAATTACAATCGCTTCCCAGTTTCCCACTTTTATAAATTTTAAAACATTTAACTTTATTTATAAACGTTTCTGAACGAAAAATTTTTCGAGTCGATTTTGATTGAACCATATGCAGATCGGTAAATTGTTTTTTTAATAAAAGTGCGTAGTGCAATATCCATCTGTAAGATGTTAAACAATTTTTTTTCTTTTAGATCACTCTTTCTGAAGTTCTAAAGGTATTCGAGACCTTAGAATAACAATGTTATTCCAGGATCTCTAAACAATGTCGTAGGATATTGCCGCATGATGTTCACAGGGTAACGCATAAATTTTGACGTATACCGTAAGCAATGGTTACAAAGCTCACGCACATTTTAATGTTTTTTCGAAATCTACAATTACATAAATCAATTAAAAAAATTTACAAGACTGTCATAGTGTCGTGCAACATCTACATCATGCTTGCAATTTTTTTTTACCCTTCAATATTACTACAATACCTTTTTAGCGTGATTAAACAGATAATTTCTCTAATTCTGCGATAATTCGCAAGCACTATTTTTCGCAACTAGCACTAATAACGTGTTTTAGAAACCTTTTCTTTTATCAATTATCGATTATAGTACAATTATTGGTTTTATTGCACACAGCAATACTGAACATCGTTATACAATTTAACTGTTAAAATGAGCAAATTGATTTTTATTTAAGTACAAATTTAGAATTTATAGGATCATATCGTTAAAGTTTGTTTTACGTTTTTATATGCGTTTTTATGAATTAAATGTTCATACTTATGTGACATTTAGAAATCTGAATAATTTACACAAAAACGAATTACGTCAAAATCCATAAACGTCTTTCTTTTCATGCAATCGTAATTTTTTTAATTTATCGCTGTATCCTTTCAACGCAAAAGGAAAATAAACGGAAAACAATAAGTTTAAAATATAATTCAACCTCAGTTTATAATGAAAATTCTTTATTAATTTTTATGTGAAACAAAAGTAAATTAATAATATAGAAAAACAAACGGGAATATTATAAAGCTTAAACTATAATGCTAAAAAACAAGAAAATGAAAAAATAAATTATGAAATGCCATTTATAAAGAACTCAAATCTTTACAAGATATGTTAAACAAAAATTTACATGAATAAAAATACACAGTTCGTTAGAGTAAAAAGAAATTCGTCTGCAAATGGAAAATATCGTAGTGCGCTTTATTATAATCAAGTATCGGGGGACGATAATATATCGGTACTTACAAACACGACTTATCTTATATCTTAATTAATTTTTATTCGCAGCCATGTTTTACGACATTTTATTCACAATAGCTAAGTGCAAGGATTGCAATTGGGTAGTCCATTTATCCAAGGCATTATAACGAGCAGCACACACTGATTTCCTATCTAGCTCTAGAACTTGATTCACCTAGAAGTTAAAAATTTTATATATTTATATTTTCGTTAAAAAATTTTAATCATATAAATATTCAAAATACGGGCGGGAGAAAGTGAAGCACAGATTTCGGATAGAGGGCAACATACGAAAAGAAAGAAAGGCAAAACTATTAGCTTGGAAAGAAAACAGAGAACATAACTGAAAAGTTAACGGCATACTGCTAAAAAGAGGAAAAAAGTGGAACGATGAGAAGAAATTGGATGACTGGTTCCAAAAATTTGTTGGGGAAGAAACATGGGAGATAGAAAAGTCAAGAGCAAAAGGCGTAGCGAAAGTGTTCTTTGAAAGTGGGGAGCTGAAAATGAAACTGTGGAAATGGAGATAAATTCTATACCAGCAGGGAATAGTCTGAATGGAGGATTGGCTCAGTTTCAAAGAAAAGAAAGCAAGTGAAGAAATAAAGTGGTGGTTGCTTGAAGAGGCTAAAATCAGAAGAAAGGAAGTAGAGAGAACAGGCAAAAAGGTGGGCATCATAGACGAAAGTAGGAGGATCAGTATCGATGGAGAATGGTACGTGTTGGACGAGGACAAGGAGCATGTGCGGAAAAAAGAAGACGAATAAAACGAAAGAAGGAAGGGTGTGTAAATAGATAGGGACACTAGAGCAGGATAGCTTTAAGATAATATGGAAAGTTAGACTGGGAGCATATAGACAGTTGCTCAGATAAAGATTTGTACAGGTGGAAGGGACGGAGTAACGTTTAGGTTGAAAAACAAGAACTAGAATATGGTTTAGATTAGAAAATTAGAAACAGCTATGGTTAAACGCTAGACAAGCACAAAAACATAATGCTCAGATCAGGGGAGATAAGATGTAAAGAGGGATAGGTAATAAAGAAAAAGGATGTATATTGTAAAATGATAGAAGGTATACTAGGGAATGAAGTATTTAGCTAGGGAGGACAATGAATGAAATTTAAAATAAAAACAAAGAAATGAATGATATTAATAAGAAATGTATAAAGTTATGTATTTTTAAAAACAGAGATTACAATAAAGATTATATATATATACAAAATACGGAAAAGAAAAAATTATACCTGATCAATGCGCCCTCGGATTGTGTTATCCAAAATACAAGATGCCAGCAGACTTTCAACTTCTGAAGCATCAATATTTAATTCTTTGCTTATAAATGGTATATGAATTCGTGTGTATGGCTTTATTAACTTTATAAGAACCTGGATATTAAAAATTAGTCATTAGCAATCAGTTTTTTCAAATACATGTATAAAAGAATTCACTGACTAAAAATTTATTGTTACCTGTGTTCTTATATTTCTGAGCAAGTCTTCAATATGCTCTCTAATAAAAGGATCATCCATAATATTATTCCTGTTTTGCTTCAAGATCAACTCGAATTGGTTTATATCATTGTTTTGATAACTGACTACTAAATTCGTCATTGCCAAAATCTCGGGATCATTTTTGTAAGGCTTTGCTTCTTGTGAATCAAATGGATTAATCCCTGACTTCATCAGCCTGTAAATTTTAATTTATTTTTAAATAGTTAATTATTTAATAGTGTATAACAACTGTCAATATTAAATACATACATATTTGCAAGAACTAAATATTTTAGGCACGTTGTTCGACGAGGAGAACCAGACTCGTCGTAATTTTTAAATGCTTCGAAGAAGTCAGTATGTGCTCTTTCGAATTCTCCTTCTCGTAAGTGCATTTTTCCCCCACACTCTATGAAAATTATTTATTTAACGTTTATGTAATGGATACATTACAGTGCAACAATATTAAAATAATTTACCTCTTATAACACCCATAATAAGTGGATGAGGAATTGCACTTTTGATATGAAGGCTTTGTTCGTAAAGTGTTTTTAGTTTTTTGTTATTCTTTTGTGCAGTATACATTTGAATTTCTAACGCATATATTTCTAATAACTGAGTGCCTTTTTTCAAATCATCTTCACCATCATCAGTCTTAAAAAAATATTAAAATGTAAATTTTGTATAATATAATTTCTTGTTAAAAATATTAAAGAAAACTGTTACTTTACCTGACAACTTTGGTGAAGTTGTTTTAAAATCTTAGCTAATTTATTGAAGTCGGACCTATCAAAATATAACTTTCCTAATTTAGTATTGGTTTTGAACCACAATCTATCGTTCTTGGCATCTTTTAAAGCATCCAATGTAGTTTCATAAAAGTCTTGCAATAGTTCCATCTACAACAATTAATCATTATGGTTTACTTATTATTATGTGCCACTTTTATTATTTGACAAAAAAATTTCAGTGTACTTACGTTTTTCGATGTACTGATATAATCTAAAATAGAATTGATAGATTTTTCTGAGTGATTTCTCGTTACTGCACTTTTGATGTATGTAAGTAACTGTTTATACCTGGTCATCATTTCTTTGTAATTACCCTTAAACCAAAAGAAACATTTAAAATATTCATAATACACTATTTAAAGTCATTCTTTGTATAGATGAAAAAATTGAAATGGCTAACTGTTTAAAATACTAATAATTACTGAAATCTAAAATATTATAAATCTTAGAAACCACAATACAATTTTATACAAACGCTAAATGCAAAACAACTTATATATAATATCTTGACTTATTTTTACATCAGTTTTCTCACAATATACTAGAATGTGGACATTTTTTATGTCAGGTTATTCTATTGAAAGAGCAAATGCAATGTACGCAAAGTCTCAGTTTACTCACAAGTTTAAAATTGATTTTAATCATTTGTTTGAGAGCTTTGAAGCCCCACTCTCCCTTATCACCTCCTTCCAAATCCAAAACCTTTTGGAAACTCTGTAAAGCTGCCTTGGGATCATCTTCCTTCAAAGCTTTGCTATTGTAATATTGATTCTCCAAATCAACGTCCGGCTCCGAATTCGAGTCCTCCGAGTACTCCTGAAATCATCGACAAATCTCGCTCAGCAAAATTCACCAACCCCCCGTATACCCCATAATATACATGCGCGTAACCCATCGTCATAGCCTCCCCCGTCCGGATTTCGTAAAACTGTCTAATCACACTCTCCGATGGTTGGAGTCTGCTTACCGAGTAAATCGGCGACCTAACCTCAAACGCCGGACACTGGCATGCAGCGCACATCTCCCTCGGAGGTCGAAAAATGTCGCGATACCCAAGTACACGCGCAAAGTACCACTCACCAGACCGTAGTCCTCCTCCTCCTCGCACATGAAGTCGTCCTCTCCGTCGGACATCTCGGCGAGTCTCCGGAGAGCGCGCTCGTCCGGGCCGCGGCAAACAACAAAAAAAAAAGGGATCGAAGACCGCGACGAGCGTAAGGGGGCCCCCCCGAGGTGCAGTCGGTGCGTGCGTGTGTAAGATCCTCGGCAGCTCCGGCTGAGTTGTCGTCCTAATACCGATCGCCGCCAGTTCTGGCGCGCCGCCGCCGCGCGCTCGTCTCACCGCTGATGGGGGCGATGATGCTGCAGCCCTCGTCGAGCCGCGAGGGCACGAGGATTGCCGCGGGTCCAGGGGTCCGATTCGTGACAATAATGTTTATAACAGCGCGATAACATTTGGCCGACGACGGCCTTCGGTGAGCTGCTGCCGCAGATTGCAGAATTGTGCGGAACGGAACGGCGAATTTCGCTCGGCGGCTCCGCGAGAGAGCGCGGGGCTATGTCACGGTGGCCATTGTTTGTAGTTTAGTTTCTCGGCCGGTAGAGAGCTCGGGAGGGGCGCTGAGGTTGGTGTGCCGGGTGTCGCACTGTCGCCGGCTCTCGTCCGACCGCCAATCAGCTGGCGAGAGGACGGTGGCCGCCCGCCGCGGGATCGAGCCATGTGTTTGACTCTCGATAGCACGCTTCTCGGAAACTGCGCGCATCAGCATTTTAATGGGTTCGGTATAATGTAAAAGATAATGAAACTATATTTGCGCAACCGATTTTTGTGTTCTTTAACAGTCTTGAAAATACGTAGAAACATCAATTCTTTGTTGATGTTTGAAATTTCAATTCACTTGCATTGAACCTGATACTTATTTTGTGCAAATTTCTGAAGGACAAGTAGGTACTGGTGAGTGGAAAAAATTATATTGCTTTACACAGTTTTATTTAAAATATTATAATATCTGTGGCTACCCAAAATAAACACTTTTTTTTTTAAATTGAGATTTTAGCGATTTTGGTATCTATGCTAAGATGTTAAAAGTTCCAAAAGTTCATCTATTACTTTTTTATTTTTATAATCTATGCGTTTCTTTTGCATAGGTTAATATCAATTGAAAAATTCAACCTCAATATTACATTTTAAAAAATGGAATTAAGTGTGTGCATTAATTTTTGTTTTCCTTCAAGCATGGATAAGTATGTTACACAAAGCTTGTATTTTTCTAGCTTTTAGCTATACATCAATTATTACATTTATTAAAAAAAAAAAATTTTGTTTGGTTCATTAACAAAATAAAATGAAATTTAATATAAGTAGGAATATGAAAAAGTCATTATTGAAAAATTATAACAATTATATATTTATACAATATTCCTGCAATCATCTAACTGTTTTACAATTCAAAGATTACAGTTTTATTTTCGTAACAAAAGTTTAAAACAATTTTCGTAAGTGCTTAAAGATGGTGGTATACCCTCCAATTGATTCAACAAAGCAATTGCATGTGGTATATTTTTTTGTTTGACTAAATTTTCTATCAATAATTTTATATTATCTTTGATTTCTGGTAAAGTACGATTTGTAGAAACTTCCTCTATTATTCGATAATACAGGTCATGACTCACACTAAATGAAGATGTAAGATTATTAAAAAAGATTTCTTCTAATATTGTTGAACTTAAAGTCAATTTCTGAAAGATTATAATAATATTAAATATATTGAATTTTTAAATAATACATAATATAATGTAGTTATTATGTAGTCATAAATTGTTTTACTAAATACTTATGCTTTTTTCTTACTTTGTAATTTTCTTTAATATAATCAACTGCTTTTTGTTGAAGTGATAATTCTTTAGAACATAGTTGTAAATAAATAAATTGTTCAGGAGTAAATATTTCCTTTTTCTCTTGAAGAAACTGAACAAACATCTAATTTAAAATGGACAAATATTAGTATTTATAGTAAGTAAATATATTAAAAATTTTTTCATGCAGATAATTTTTTACTTACGTCATGCGGGATCAATTCCTCAGATAATAAATCTTTGATTTCTTGGAAAAATATATCATTACAATTACTATTAATTTTGCTCATATTTGTTATTTTAATGATCATACTCAAAGCTAGATTGGACTCTGTATCATCATCATCATCCGATTTCAAATTATTAATGCTTGGCCATTGAAGCAACATATGTTTAACCTTTTTATACTCATCTATACTTTGTATTTTTGAGAACTCATTTTTAAAGATTTTATAGCGCATTTCTTTTGATAAATTATTCTGTTTATTATCTAAAGAACTGGTTTTAAAATCTTCAATATCTTTTCCATTGTCATTTACAGAATCAGGGAGTTTTAAATTTTTATTTTCAGTATTAGGTATTTCAATATGTTCCATAGAATCAGGTATTTGAACATTTTCATTGACAGAATCAGGTATGTCAGCCCACTCATCACCCCAATTATTCCATTCATCAGTTTCTTCAGGTGGAGGAACATAATTTAATGTTAACTTCTCTTTCGTTTCTAATTTAGTGTTACTTTGATTTTCTTCCAGTACTGTTGCACTTCCACTTACTGTTTCATCTCCCCAATTATCCCAATCATCTGCTTCTTCTGACGGAGGAATATAATCCAATGTTAACTTCTCTTTCGTGTTTAATTCAGTACTACCAGGAATTTCTTCCAATACTACTGCACTTTCACTTGCTGTTTCATCTCCCCAATTATCCCATTCGTCAATTTCTTCAGATGAAGGAACATAATCCAATGATAATTTCTCTTTAACTTCTATTTTAGTATTATTTGGATTTTCTTCCAATACTATCAAACTTTCACTTGCCTTTTCATTTTTATTTTTAGTGTTTGTTTCAGTTTTAAAATTTTTATTGTCTTTTTCTTGTTTTTCTTGCATTAAATAATTAATTTGCTGCTTTAATTTCTTTTCATCTTCGTTATCATTTGTAAGCTCTACACTTGACATGTATTGAATCAATTCAACTGGATCATACAAAAATACTTTATCAGATTCAGGGAACATCTTTGAGTAAAGTTTTACTGAACAAAAATAAGCTAAAATTTGAGCATATAATTCAACTTGTGGCAAATTTTTAAAAAGTTCTAAAATATTTGTTAAATAATCATAAGGTAAATTTAATAAATAACTTAGGCCCATAGTGCAGTCTTCTGTAATAGTATGTTCGGTGCATTCAAGAAGTACTAAAACATTAAAAAAAAAATTTTATGTAGTAAAAATAAAAAGAATATTAATTTTCAATGAAATGTTGCTTAATACATACAATGACTAACATCACTAACTTCAGCTCCATATGATGCAGTTTCACTTAGTAAAGAAATCCGCAATAAAGTTTGACAAAGTTTTAACTTGACATTGTAGTCGTCTTGAGAATATTTAGAATATTTTGTATCCAAATCACTTATTCCATATTTCTTGTGTAAAGTTTCATAAAAGCACGGAAATTTTTGCAAGTGTTCTTGTCTTTTTTGTTGGATTATTTCATTTTCTGCAATCACTTTTTGTGCAGGCTCAGTAAAATTAAAATTTAACTTTGATTTCCAAAAATCTTTATTTCCCGCATTTTTTATTAGATCAAAAGTTGATTGTTTTACTATTTGTGCTGAACTTCTCACCAAATCAGTAGATGTTTGAACAATTTTAGGAACAAATTCTTTATTTTCTGTTAGAGGCTGTAAAGAGAAAATAATTTATTTAAAATACTTAAGAACATTGAATAATTAATATTGATAAATTCATAAATTTCTTACTGTACTGAATACTTCACTATCTGTGTTTTCTTCTTCTTCTATATTATCAATTTCAGATGGCATCCACTTTTCTAAATCAGCATTTAAAATTTGAACTTTTAGTAAATTAGCACGTTTCATAGAATGTTCTATTATCTCGCTAGGCCCATTATTAATTGCAAACCATATACAATTCCATCGAAACTGCAAATCATTGTAATCATCACAATAGGCCAAATCTAGTGCTATGCTCCATGCTGATTGATAATTGCTTTTCATCATTTGTTTTATAGTCAAAGAACAAAAATTATAATCTTTCTTTTCAAACGCTTTTTTTGCTATTAAGTTTAATACTTTAGCTTCTCTTAGTCTATTATTTTTCTGTTCAATTCTCAAATATTTTGATAAATTTATTATTTTTTGTTTATTTTTGTAAGCATCATTTCGACTATTTAAACAATCTTCAATAAGTTTGAGTCTTTCATGTGCCATTCTTACTTGAAGTGGTAGGATATTAATATTAAATTCATTTAAAATCTGTAATGATTCTATCAAATCATATTCTTCTTTAATTCGTTCATCATCGTCAGTTACCAATCGAAGGCATTCCCTGTAAATAAATGAATTAATTAAATTAATTATTAAGTAATTTTAAGTTGAATGTTAAATAAAATATTTATTAATATTTTTAAATACTTTGCTAATTCCATATCTGGATCTGAAAGACTTTTAGAATTATTAAAATAATTATTGCTTGCTTCTAAAATAAAATCAATTGCCCTTTCATAAGAGACTTTTAGATGAGATCGTCCAGTCTTTTTCATTTCCATCAAGTTTGTACACCCTTGAATAGCAGTTTTTGAACCGGATTTTAATCTTGCTATCATAGATATTTCAAAACAAGTTTCAATATCTAGACAGGAAAAAGTTTGTTCTTGAATATCAAGCATATCATTCAACATCTGAGACCAATTTTTCTCATTCGGCAAAGGATATCTGAAAGCAATGATAAATACATATATTTTTTATCAATACGAATATAGATAAATATTATAAACATACATATTTGTTAAATTTTCACTCATTTGGATTAAAAGTGCTTTAGCTTCTGAAGAATTCTGTTGGCTTTGTTTTATTTGATTTAGAGGAATTTTAAGTTCATATTTATTTAGTGTCTGTAAGCACTTCAGCTCTTTCTCAAATTCCTTATACTTTTTACTACTTTCTTCTCTTCCACTTGAATAAGTTACTGTAGCATCAAAGATAGCTTTTGCTTTTGGATACATTTCTACATCTTTACATGCATAGATGCAATCTAAAGCTAGTGAAGTTATACTTTCTATTGTATCAAGTATTTCAGGATCATATGAAACTTTTAAAGATTCAAAAAACTTAACTGGAAGTGCCAGATCATCTTTACTTAATAATACTAAGTAATCGTAAAGTAAATCCTTCTCCAATGTATCACTCTAGTTATAAAAAAAAACATTAAAATTATATTTAGATTTATATCATTTATATTAATATTACAACACTTACAAGATATCGTTTTCGTCGTCTAGAATATGGAAGTAACATCGTCTTTACATTGTTTACAAAATTCTTCTCATCAGATTTTGTCATTAGTAGTTTGATTTTTTCCAAATCACTTAATTTTTCTACCTCGGTTAAAGACAAGTCTTCAAGGCCAACTTTATATACAAGATCATCTAATGTTTCTAATTCAAATAGCAAACTTTCTAAACCACTTATATTACGAGACTTGCCAATATTTATTAATGCTAATGCACTGTCTACTAAGCGACTATCACGTTCAATTTCATATGCACGATCCTTATACCATTTTTGTAGTAAGTCTTGAGTGAGTTCCTTATTTCTAAAAAATGTGTAAGGTGTATAAGGTGCATTAGTTTTCATGTTTCATAATCATGTATATTGATAAAAATTATGTTTGTACAATAGTTATATTTTTTAAAAGGGCTTATTTAAATTAATTCAATTGAATGTTTGCAGCTAATATATTGGAAATTTAGACAATAAATTAACAAATAAACAAATTATTAATTAAATAATTGAGTTATAGTAACAAAAATTTGTTTAATTTTTTCTTAATTACCTATACGCTACTAGTGACCTTCTGTTTTCATAAATGAATTCCATATCGTCATCACTTTCAGAATAAATGATTGTAGAAAATGTACTTCTTTCAACCCAATCTTTTTGCCGTAATTCTTGTTGATAGAGCAAAAATAATCGGCCTTCAATATCACATTCTGGTAAAAGTTTCTGGTACTTCTCTGGATTTAAGGTTTCGGGGAAAAAACTAATTATTGTTAACCAGTGAGGCATTAGTTTTGCTCCATAGTATGTAAACATAATTTCTACTCCTTGACAATTACAACTTTTAGCAAATCTAAAATAAATGGTTATAACCATTAAAAAATAATTTGCTATATTTATAGGATTTAAATAAATTTTCATACTTAATAGCATTTTCAACAGGTGACAACTGTCTAAATTCCTCATAAAATTTTTTGTCAAATTTAGATGACGATTCCAAAAGGATTTCATAAGTTTGCAATTTATCTAGATGATCAAGAAGTTTCTTCCTGTATCTTATCAGTTCTTTCTGTGATTCATTCAAACTACCTTTGGCAATGACCTCAAGTGTTTGGTTAATTTTTTTTATCTATAAAAATGTATTGTCCATGTAATCATGATTTTTATTATTAAATATGAAAAAAATATACTTAATGTATGTAACCTTTTTTAATAGTATACTGTTTTCATCTGGATTAATATCCTCATCGTCAATTTCTGCAGGAGTGAATTTTCCATCATCATTGATGCCTATAGCAACTAACGTTTCTAAATTAGCACCACGTAGCCCAAAATTGAGCAATTCTCTTGTAGCTTCTAATGTTTCAGGAACCCTAGATACACATTCATTTAAAACCCATGATCTTTTGCTAACTTTGCTTAAGTGTTCCTGTATTGCTTTTACAGAGAATTCAGATTTTCTCCATTGTGTTTGATAAACTAAATCTGGATCCAAATTATAAGTTTTAGCTAAGGAAAGTGCTTCTTCATATTCCTGAATAAAATGATTAAATTTTAAGAGTTTATGTCATTAAGAAATAATTTTATTTATTTATATTATATAATTTTATAATTGTACCTCTATTTCAATTTTTCTAGAATAGAGTTCTTCTGGTGTTGTACTTTTTAGGCCTAGAAGTCGGTATGTTCTATGGAAGACCTTTGATTTTTTTCTTTTTGGTTGAAATTTTTCAATGTCTGTTATTGAATACAAAGCACTTTGCATTAAGTTTGTTGTATAATTTAGAATTGTAGCCGGTTTAGATTCATCTTCATCTTTTTCACTATCTGATGATAATTCTAAAATAGGAAAATTCAAATTTTTACGAAAATTTAATCATTTAAAATAACAGATAATAAAATCGTTTACCTGATGTATGACTTTCGCTATTGGACTCTCTATTTCTCTTGGTACTAGTTACAACAACTTCACAATCTAAACATAAAAATCCTTTAGCTTCATCAAGTTCTGCTATTTGTGGATGACTGTACAAAAATTCTGGACTAGTTCCTAAGAGATTTTTTAAAGTGTTAATTGAACACACAGAGATAGAACCCGAATATCTTGCAATAATTACAGCCTAAAAACAAGATAATAGCATTATAACGATAATAATTTAAGTTAATGACTATAATATTAAAAAGCTAAATTTTATACTTGCATTATCTGACCACCAGCCTATATCTAAAGGTTGAAACTCTGATATATTAGTCAATGATTTTTTTAATTTTATGGTTTTTAAGGGATTTAAAGCATTGTAATATGGTTGCTCAGAAAGTTTCCATTGGTTTTGCAGTTTTAGTGTTGGTGAACTCCAAATTGAAATTGTACCATCTGTGTGAAGGCACGATATCAGCTGATTATTTGGAGAAATACTAGTTTTGAATATTATTGATTGTGCTCGATTTTTTATTACTGGAATAAAATTCCATATAGAGAAACTTGACTTATAAATTTCACAATCTTGTGAAGATTCGGATAATTTGTAGTATGGTTTATCATTCAATGTTCGCCAGCATGTCAAACCTATTAGCGATGCTGTACACTAAAAAAAAATTTCTTTCTTTAATTCTAGTTCATTAATTAATTATTTACATGAAATCTGGTGATACATCATCTAGAACTATGTAATCTATTTAGTTTGCCATGGTAAATAATCAAGGCCTATATAAAACTGGATAATTTTCTACTAGGAAATATTTAAAAAATAAGAACATAAATCAATATAATTTTCATTGTTTGCTGATAAAAATTGTTTATCAAGTGATTAATATAAAATATAAGAAAAGTGAATGCTTAATATTAATATTAATATTAATATTTTATTGCAGTTGACATTAACAACATCAATTTTACTTATTAAAAAATAATTTTCATTACAAAGCTTTTAGTTGCAGAATTTTAATGATGAAAAATATATGATATAATTCTGTTTAATCTGTTTAAAGCATACAAAAATTGTATAATCATTTTATTTAATAATTCAAATGAAAACTATTAGTTTGCAAAATATATTATTATAGAAAATTGATTTTTGGATTACTAGACCTATATACTTACAGTTAAACTTTGACTGACACTGTTACCAGCAACAAAAAATAAGTTGTGCTTCTCACTATATGACACAGAATTAACACCATTCCTGTAAAAGTTGCCAAAAGAAAAGTCATGATTTTCACTAAATCCATTTAAAGAAATACAATATGACTTAAGCAAGCCACTATAAGTAACTCTAATAAACTCATAATCCCAATTTTCACTTTTAACTCTTGGTTTCTTAAATATCATTGATGCAGTAGCATCACCAGCTTCTAAAACATGCGGATTTTGAGAGATAGATTTTGGACTTATATTGAAAATGTTATTTCCAAGTGAATTATAAAATGATACATATCCATTACTAGATGCTAGAGCTAGAATTGAACCATCTGGGCTCCATGCAAGTTTACGCCATTGTGGGAAAGCATCTTTTGGAGCTATAAATATAATAAAAAAAATAATAATTAAGACTATAATAAACTATTTATGTTATTAATACTGAATATTACCAGATGCTTTTCCAATGATAGATGAATATTCATCTTTTGATTTTCTTATTTCAATAATATTCTCTTGTAAAATAGCAAGAATGCGTCCTTTGTCTCCTATTGCAAATTTCCATGGCAGTGTATAACTAATCTGTTGGGAAATACTTTCAGGCAAAGAATACCTATTATTAAGGTATCGTAATGCATTTTTTATAGTTCCTGGGGTTGGTAAAGCTACGGAATCATTTTTGAATTTCTAACAATAAAAATAAAAATGAATTAATTATTCAATACGAATTTGACAATGTAAGGTTAACCAAAATAATTTACCGTTAATTCTGGTTCTTGCTTTCGCACAAAATACTCTAAAACTTCATATAAGATGGATTCATTTTCTGTATCATCAGGATTTTCACTCATTTTTAGAACAAGAAGTATACTGCATTTTCAAAAGCAATAAAAATAACTGCAGTATGTTGTACTGAATGTCAGTTTTTCGAGGTTAGGAAAATATAAGGTCATATAACATTAATTTTATCATAGAGTATGCTACCAATTTTTGTTTGATTAAAGTACAAATTCCGTGTCACAAAAATATCTTTGGCAAGTACGAGAAAACAAATTTAATTTATCGTGGTAGAAAGATTTTTTGCATAAAGCAGTATATAGGTGACGTTTGCAGCTATGCCCATAGTTGCCGCGCAATGCTGCGTATGATGGAACAATGTTTTGCAGTGGCGCCAGCCCGGCCAGCCTACAAAGACTTCTGCTAGGCTAAACAACGATTACTTATTGGATTACAGTATACCACCACACATCCTTGCATTTGATACCCAGACAGCTGAGCAGTGTCTAAACTTGTCGATTCCTGTTCTTACTGTGATATAGTCGAGTAAAGATATTTTCACGTTTATTTGTATCTACTTTATTCCACACGTAATATTTTACTTTCCTCAGGACAACTATTTGAAGAACTGCATAAACGGATAAAAGTCCTTCTCAAAAAGTGTTATTCAAACAGTGTACATAAAATACTGTACATTTTTTTAAATAAAATATAATATATTGTCATCTAAAATAAAGAGTAACATCAGACATCTATATAATATGCCGCCAAAATCGAAAAAGGTTAGTTTGTTTACTTTTTACATGATTGTTATGTTTACTTATTATACATACAGCCGATTACCGTTATTCCATACTTTTTAAACGGGCGATGTTGCTCCAAAATGGTGTCGGCAATATCAAAATATTTTTTATGTTTATAATCATTTTCGTGGCGGTAACAAATATACTAAAATTCTATATCCCTACGGACAACGTATCACGAAATACTTAAATTCAATAATTTAATTCCATAAATTTTATATGATTGTTGTTTCACGTGAAATTAAAACGTTCAATAATCATGGTTGTATTACATACCTATTATCTATATTCATAGGTATTAGTATTTTTCTTGAGAAGGCAGCTGTTATTTTCACAAACTCATTGGAAGTATGAATAATGATATCTGCATATTTCGAATATGAATTTAATTGTTTTGTTTTTAAATATATTATAATAGCGAAAATTTTAAGGTTATCTCTTGAAGGATTTTTTTGCAAACTTAATAATTAATAGACAAAGTAGTATAAAAGTTGATTATCCTTTATTTGGATATTCCACATTAATAACTCGTATTTTATTATATTTAAATATTAATATATTATAATCTTTATTTTTTAACAATAATAGCAATTAACTGTACGCGATAAGGTAGGGAACTAGTAATTGCCGGTATTCGTGGTGATGCAGATTCATAATGAAAGACTGCAGAGTTCGAGTCGCAGATTTTGAAGGAACTTTGAAAGATAGTTTTTGTTTCCTGCAAATGAAGTTTCATACCTGTTATCTGATCTCGTCGATAGACTGCAGAAACCGAGATACATATCAGTTTATTTAAAATTTGTATTATTTTTGTAAAAAAAATAATACATGTAGGGGAGACCGGGACTAAGTTGAACCCTTTATTTTTCGAGACTTTTATTTTTTACCATTTTATAAAAAATAGTACTCTTGCAGTTAGTCTGTACTCATCAAATAATTGTAACTAACTATTTAAAAAGTTTCAGACCCTTATTTAGTCTTTACTAAATTTGATTTTAGTTTTAAAATTATAGGTCAGTATACTAATATATCCCCGGTCTCCCTCTACTTTTTTATAATAACTTGCAGCTATTTGGGCTGAAAATCTAAACAAAAATTTACATGAAAGTGGACAAAAGTAGCTACAACTCTTTACCCCACGATTTTTTTTTAAAGAAACCACGCAGTTTGACTATTTATTTATTTACGTCGAATAAATAAATAAAGATTAATATAGTTTCACACATTTTTCGAAAGTTAGAAACTCTATTCGTTGGTCCGAGTAACCTACCATGATGATGTAAAAGGGTTAATTTCAGCCTTGTTATAATCTAAGATAGGAAAATATTGATTTGTCCAAAGTTATTTTACAAGTTCACGCCGACATGATCTGAAAATGGATCATGAATTAGGTTGTTGCATGATTTTTTAATTTCACATTCTAATTATACACTCGACGTGGGAAATTTCTGGTCGAATGCGTTTGAAATCCTCCAATGAGCTTAGCGAAAACGTACGTTCGATCCAATGAGACCCAATGAAATTGCAGTATTTCAAAAAAATTCAAACGCATTCGTCCAGAAATTTCCCACGTCGAGTGTAGGGGAAGGTGGGGCACGATGGGTTTGGCGGGTGGATTGGGCATTCAAATGTTCACTAAATAAATGAATATTCTAACATGATAGTATTTTTTATATGTTGTAAATAGCTTTTACTTTTTCCCTCTGCAAATCCTAAATGAAAAAAATTAATACAAATCGTATGAGAATTATTAGAAATTGAGGACTTCAAAACGTTGTTTTTCCATAATTCTAATCTATTTCTCAAGAACAAATAAATCATATGAGCTTCGAAAAGGAATTACTTTTACAGTTTAAATCGTAAATTTTTAATAGTATTTTTGATTGATGATCTCCGATGCTTAGGAAAAAAGTAATATTACATATAAAAATACTCTAAAATGGGGCACGATTGGCATACGTGAGTCGTCAATTTATTTCCGCCGAGTTTAACAGCTGATTTTCTTAACCTTACTTTTTCGCCCTTAACATTTCGGAGTCGGAGTCTTAGATGTTGGTGAAAGAGTCAGTGTTAATGAAATGGTCTGGTTTTTAGTTTTGATCCTCAATCCTATAAAATGCAAATTTAATAGTAACGTCCAATATTTTTTTTTAAATAAATTTTTCATTAATTCACCGTGCCAATCGTGCCCCACCTCCATGCCAATCGTGCCCCACGGATGGGGAAAATGGGCAGTTTTAGCGGTATTGTACTTTGCATTATAAAAAACAATGCAATATATATTTTATAATACAAAATAATGTATCTAAATCTTGAGATATTCTACTTTAAGAAGCACTTTTAATAATTTGTATTGGTACAAAATAGAAAGTACAGGATTCTTTTGACGTTAGGGTGCCCGTACTGCCCCACCTTCCCCTACATACTAAAATAATTAGGTCGAAACTCAAACACTGAGAGGGTAAATTTTACAAATTTCAACTTTTAGGGGATTAAAAGTCGTAAAATGTGTTCTCACGTAATCATTTCAAATCTCCAAAATCCGATGAGATATCGTCTTTTTATCGTTTTAAATGTTTTTCAATAATAATTTCTAGAACGTAATTTCTGGGGTTTTCCCTAATCGGCTGCTAAGTGGATAAATTTTTCAAATTTCGAATCCTAAATTGGTAAAAAATTGCAAAATAAGGTTTACGGAATTGGATTTTTTTTCAAAATCTCCAAGGCCTGATCGGATATGAGCTTTATTGATTTAAAGGGTTTTTTAATACTAAGTTCTAGAAAGTAATTTCTGGGTTTGTCCCTAATCGACCGCTAAGCGGGTAAATTTTTCAAATTTTTAATCCAAAATTGGCAAAATGTGATTTTACGGATTCATTCAAAATTTTCAAAACCCGATGAGATATCTACTTAGTTATCGTTTAGAATGCTTACTAATTATAACTTCTAAAAAGTAATTTCATAGTTTATCCCTAATCAACAGCTAATATAATGTTAATTGTCCTAAATTCAACCCCTATCTTATATATAAAGTACATGTCCTGACTGACTGAGTGACTGACTGATTGTCTGCACCAATAACCAAGTGAGTAGCAAAATGATATCAATTTGATGTATATAACTTTGCTGGAGATTTTGTCAAATTGATGTCATACTACTTTCTCATTTGCCATAAATATATCAAAATAAGTTGCCTTCATTTTATAATAGCAATTTGATGTCGAAATAACGACAATTTTTGCTGTCAGGAGCAGATGTATGAATGGCAAAAGTTGCTGTCATCTTGCTATCATTTTGCATTCTATCGTGTAGATGTGTGAAAATAACAGATTTGTGCGTATTTCTGTAATTCAACAAAAATTAACAACGTTATACATTATTATGTGAATTTGCTGTATAAATAAATTTAAAGATGATAAAATAAATTATATTAAGTAAATGTGAGATTTGAATCCACGACCCCAAAAACTATGTAAAAGCATAAAACAAAAATAAGTAGTGCAACGCCTTAGCCCACTCGACCAGAACTACAATTATTATACAATGGCAAAAACAGATACGTGCTTATCAGTCTAAAGACTGCGTAAAGCCATTTAAATGATTTTTCTTCAGTTTTTATAATTTATTAATTACACTTCTGATTTCTTTCAGTATGAAATGTTTTATAGATTTTTTTATATCTTTTTTTTTTTTTTTTTTTAACGTCGCCATGTTTGTGCTTCCATGTGGTGCTAATCGACGACGGGCGTCTGCGGTGTGTTTGTAAACAAAGCACATGTAATTTTTACAGAGGTGCTTGTATCAATCGGCAGAGACTAGGATTCGAACCCGGGTCACCGACGTGGGAATCCGACACTCTACCGACTGAGGCGCCGTAGGCCCCTTTTTTATATCTATGTCAGTGTTTAATTTAGTATTTAGAGTTTGAGTGAAAAATATCGGTAAGATAAATCATACACAAAAGAATAAATTAATTTATTATACTAACTAGTTTAATAATTTATAAACAACGTTTCTTTTATTAGAATCTACTCATCGATTTATTTCATTAAAAAATTCCAAATACTTTTTACACTGAAAATTTTAATGAATTTATACCATAGTGGAAATTATAACTGTGAAAATTGTGAGAAGCTATGAAAAAAATTTGAGCAAGTGTCAAAATGAATGTTTCGAAGCTCATTTTTTTGTTTTCTTTTAAGGAAGGCGGCTCAAAAATATTTTTGTTAGTGGTTTTTCGATTTTTGAGTTTTAGTTTTTCGGGTTCTTTGATATTTTAGAAATAATATCATCGATTGAGTAATAATGCATTTGATAGAGCATAAAATTACCTATCTTTTCCAATCCGAATTTTGAATAAGCTATTCCCCTGTTTTGTTATTCACGAAATCGTCATTTTCTTCATACAGTTATAACTGAAATATAAGAAGGAATATTTTTGATAAAAATTTAGATGATTAGGAATATGGAGAAGATTTCTAAGGTTATTTATTAGTATTTTAAGTAAAAATAAAATACTAATGTGTGCAAAAAAATAGTTTTTACGGTAATAAATACGTGGCCATGTACTCGTACTTGAAAAATCGTATTTGTAAAAAAGAATATTTTGTAAAATTTTTGAAGCTTCATCTTTTCCTTTTAAAGGAAAAAAACTTTCTGTAAAAAAGCTCGATTTTTAGTCAGCTATGAATACTGGAGTAAATCGTCAGCATTTGATCTGAAACTTTCCAAAACTAAAGTAGCTTTTTACTATCTTTTGAATGAGTTATTTGCCCAGATCAGAACGACCTTTACATTTTGAGATAATGAGGTTATGTATTTCTTGAATTTTTTTTTTATATGTAATTTTCATCGCTTTCTTTAAAAGTCAATAACTGGCTCAGATTAATATCTTTGTTCAAAACAAAGCTGAAATTGAAACTTTTTTCTTGTATGTTTATTTATGTAACGGGTCATTTTTTCTAACATAAAAACTTTTAGAGCTATATGAACGAAATAAATACACCATTATTTTACTCAAATAATCACAATTGAGATCAATTGGTCGATATCTTGAGAATAAGGGCCCATTGAAAAAAACTAAGGGTGCTATACTTAATTTTTAGGTCTCAGAGAATACTTCTCAAAGTCTCAGCAAGTTCGGCTTACACCAAAATCCCAAATATTCTGTGTGTGCAAAAAAATAGTTTTTACGGTAATAAATACGTGGCCATGTACTCGTACTTGAAAAATTGTATTTGCCCGATACCTGGCCAACTATATGAATCACATTATTATAAATAAATATTCACATAAAACATATTTTGCTTTGTGTAATAAGGTTCTTGATAGTGACTATCGTCAGTTTATCAACATAGTGTGATGACATATTAGTGAAAATTTAACAATAATTGCTGTTGATGTTTGGTTACGTGAGTAGCACATACTTTAAATTAATTATTTACATACTTCTATATTCAAAATACATATCAACCGTATTGTATTAATGCATCGAAACAAGATTTTATTGAAAACAGTTTATAATTTAAATCAGAAATAAGTGAAATTAGGGTGGCTATGTATTGGGACAGCGGTGTCCAGGTATCAGGACGTATGATCTTGGCGTGGCCAGGTACTAGTACATTTGACTAGAATACAGTTGTATGAATTACTCAGATTACAAGACGTATATCGATAATTTAAAAATCTTATTTGATAGACAATTAAATTCTCTTTGAAATGGGTATATAACTTTTTATTGGCAGTGTTAATTTTAATGTTAGAATTTAATATATAAGCTCGGCTGCTACAAAGCGTCCAGGTATTGGTACATTTATCTTATTTGAAATCCAAATGAGTCCAACGCTGGTTCTACGATGAAAGAGAAAAAAGCACGCATTACTGAACATCCTAGCCTGAAATAAATGAAATCTTTAAAGTATACAATAATAATGTATTTTAGTTAGTATGAAGAATTTTTAAAAGTTTATATGAAGATTCTGCTTATGCATTTTCAAATTTATGAAACCAATCGCCACATTTTAGATAAACTAGAAGCCGTTATGCGCGCTGCCGCGCGCTCCTATATTTATTATACATTTTTACGTTATATTTCTTTATTTAATTGTAGTGTAGGTGAGATGCGACTAGTGTGGCGCACTTAAGATTCATTATCTGATATCTATTAATAATTGCTAAAATCAAATATAAAAATGTACTAAGTGTTAGTTAAACATGTCTAATTTAGTATAGAATCTAATTTAGTCGGGTAAAATGGCGCGCTGTTGTAATTATGCTCAAAAATGGTTTCTGGCGACGTATTTCTTCATTACTATTGAAAATAATATTTGGATAATAAAAATGTGTAAGTTATTCATTGTTTTGACCTGTATTTTTAATAAATTTTGAAGAATTTCATATAACAGCTGAGAACTAGGTTATATAACCATAATTAATCAAAATTGAATATTTAAGTAATTTATAAGACCTTTTAGTGAATAATATAATATAAATAACAGATTTCAAGACTTGTAAGTTTAATTTTTTGAAAATTTATCTGAATATAGTAATAATTTCGTGAGCGCCACAGTGGCCGCATATGCACTCTTCATTTATTTGGTCTTTTGGTCAATGGCGCGAGCGTTTGTTTACATCTACAAAGGAACTAATAACATCAGACATTTTTTCGCTTATACGAACATTTTGCTAGAAAGAAGGTTAGATAACCTTTAAACGATTTAAGCATGAAATTCAATCGAATAAATATTATAACAAATTTAATACAGGTTTTTATGCTCTGATTTTATGGCGCTGTTGTTGGGCTGATAGGTATAATAAAGTCACGTGATCCGTGTAAACACGCTTTTCGCAAAACATGCAAATACATTTGTATTCTTTTATTGTTTTCTCTGGTACGTTTAGGTTACAGTTGTTTTACATTATTATATCTTTCAGCGCCTTTGTCACTTGACGCAAGGTGTCCACTTTTGCTTGGACATGAGAAAATGCGTATGCGCGTATGAAATAAAAATTTTACCTATTATACTCAATCTCCATAAGAACGTAGGCATTCTCGATTTTAAAGTCGACAACCCACCCATAAATTTTATAAGAACATTGCGGATTGAAATGGGCCGTTTTCATTCCTGTAAACTGGATGGAAAATTACGCATTTCGAGCGTGCCTGATGAAAGTGGTAAGAAATAGCCATTTCTACCCTCTTTAGTGAACCGTACGAATCAAAATGTACAATTTCCCAACCGGCCTTCGGCGCTCTCGACTTGTGCTGACATCACCCTCGCAAAAGAAATAGCTGCTTCTCCCCCCCCCCGATCCCCCTTATTACAGGATATACTATATCCATCAATGGTTCGTTCCACGTTTGAATCACTTTAACCCGTTAAGAGCCAAAATGGCATAAACGATGCGACGGTCTTTGACGCCGTTTAACTCATGCTATGATCGAGTAAAAAAATTGAGAGAGACATATTTTTGAAGTTAGAGACCTGCTCTTTCGAATGGTGACCGCGGAATCGATCTAAATTATTTTTTTCTATGTAAAAATTCAGTTTAAAAAATAAAAACACGATTTTTTCGACCTTTTTTTTCTTCAAATCGAGTTTTAGAAGGTTTCCCGGTCTGTTAACAAGCTGGAACCCGTTCAAATGGTGGAGTAAATGTCTGAACTTTAAAAATATGTTGGGAGGAAGTTAATTTTTCACTTTGGTGTTTACAAAATGGCGGCTGATTCACAGAATTTTTATCAATGCATTCACGATTTTTTTTAGCGGAAAATATGAGTGAACCGAGGAAATTGCTAAGAATAAAAAGTTCTTAGAATCACTCAAAGAATACGTCAACATTTTTTCGAAACCTTTTGAGCAACTTTTTGATTTTGCAAATTGCAAAATTTTTGCAAAATCAAAAAAGTTGCTCAAAACTCTCCGGAAAAATTTGTGCGTATTCTTTGAGTGATTCTGAGAACTTTTTATTCTTAGTAATTTTTGTCTAGAGCCCATTGCTTCCAAGAAAAAAATTATCAAAGTAGTACTAGACGTAAAACTCTGACAGGATTCCACATTCATCGTCTGTCCGCTGCAAACAAAGTTTACATTGCCCAACTATCACCAACGTGGAGGTCGACAAATATTGATAGTCTCATTTTTTTTACATTTTTTTTATTTTTTTTTATTTTATTTTTTATTTTCTAGTTTTTTTATGAAATTTATGATCACGTTTCTGTGTACAGAAATGCTTATCCGGCGTGTAATTGCGAGTAACACTGTTTTCTCTATATCTCTCTATATCTCTATTCTCTATATCTTCGACAGCACCACAGTATATTCGATTGATCGAATTGAGTTGATATAGGAAAAAGTTGCAAAATATCGAGAGGCAACGCCAGCATGAGAGAAATAAAGCTGCGCAGGATGAATTTTCACAACGGATACAAATTCGATATTTGATAATTTTTTTCTTGGAAGCAATGGGCTCTAGACAAAAATTACCAAGAATAAAAAGTTCTCAGAATCACTCAAAGAATACGCACAAATTTTTCCGGAGAGTTTTGAGCAACTTTTTTGATTTTGCAAAAATTTTGCAATTTGCAAAATCAAAAAGTTGCTCAAAAGGTTTCGAAAAAATGTTGACGTATTCTTTGAGTGATTCTAAGAACTTTTTATTCTTAACAATTTCCTCGGTTCACTCATATTTTCCGCTAAAAAAAATCGTGAATGCATTGATAAAAATTCTGTGAATCAGCCGCCATTTTGTAAACACCAAAGTGAAAAATTAACTTCCTCCCAACATATTTTTAAAGTTCAGACATTTACTCCACCATTTGAACGGGTTCCAGCTTGTTAACAGACCGGGAAACCTTCTAAAACTCGATTTGAAGAAAAAAAAGGTCGAAAAAATCGTGTTTTTATTTTTTAAACTGAATTTTTACATAGAAAAAAATAATTTAGATCGATTCCGCGGTCACCATTCGAAAGAGCAGGTCTCTAACTTCAAAAATATGTCTCTCTCAATTTTTTTACTCGATCATAGCATGAGTTAAACGGCGTCAAAGACCGTCGCATCGTTTATGCCATTTTGGCCCTTAACGGGTTAAGGTACTAAAACTGATTTATATCTTGAGTTCTGTAAGAGCCTATAAGATCCATCACAATCTGCTATTCTGATTCCGTGGTCTTTCTTCTTTTATCAGCAAAATTTCTGCTAAATGATCATTTTGGTTAAGGTTAAAAACAATTAAATTTTCATTGAAGAATGCTAAAAAAATTATTTTAGTACATCATATTGTTGATACAGCTGATCATATTAAACCTAATTTTACAATTTTTGTAACAATTATTTTACAGAATACATTAATATTGGTAGCTAACGTTAGTTCTACAAGCCTGGAACAAAATTCATTAGAAGACGAGCCGTTTATAGATAAAGCAAAGTATGCTATGAAAATGTTGGTTGAGAAAAAGGTAAACTTACTATAACTTTATATCAAAGAAAATTATTCTTTTTATAATATTTTTATAAAATAAAATAGATATTTATGCAACCAAAAGATGAAATTGGTATTATAACAATGGGTGATGAAACTGATAATTCTGAAGATATGGATTATATAAAAGAATATAATGAGCACCTGTTAGTACCTAATTGGGAAATGGTAAAATACATAAATGGTTTATCATCCACAACTTATTCCTGTAACTGGATTGAAGCACTTCACGTTGCTTTATGTTTCTCAAAAAGAGAAGTCGTGTAAGAATTTAATAAATGCAGCATTTAATTGTTTCTCATAATGATAAAGCTTACTAATAAAATTATTTATTTTAGAAATCCAGAATGCTTAACTTTTTTGGTCATATTCAACAACTTCAAAGAAGATCCTGAAAGTATTAGCCAATATGACGCTGATAACATAATTGGTGACTTAAATAGTTATGAAAATATACGCCTTATATTTGTGTATGGTTCTTAATTACTGTAAGAGTGATTCTAAGTAAAGCATAAGCATACAATTTAACTTTCAGAAATTATCTGTCTTGTGCGTTACGATTAGAAACGTCTTATATTTTTTTAGGTTATTTTGTAGCAGACTTCGGCAAGTATTCGATCGCAAAATATTTTCGGATACTTTTCTGTTATCTGTAAATATCGAGAAATAATAACGAAATATTAATTTCTAAGCGTTCTACACGATGTATTAAGCCAATAATACGCGATTTAAAAAAGTATCCGAAAAAAGTATCCGTCGAACAAAAAAATGTTATGACACTTTTGAAGCTCTGCATTAATAAGAACATTTTTGGACATGATAGAATAAAAATATTTCATAATCAACAAAATTATAACCATTCAAAGAAAATAATTAACATTGCTTCTTATATAGAACTGAATATTTAAATGCGTTTTTCTCGAAACTTATTTTTCAAACTTCAAAAAGTTGCTCGCGCATTTAGAGTCGATGAATGTAGCTGTAACTAGCAGCAAATATTCCTATAAGGGCTATTTAAAGAAATTAGTATTTTTTTCAATAATTGCGTACATACAAATTTTTGCTGATTATGTATACAAAACATAGTATTTTTTGTCATATTTTTATTTAAAATGAGATATATTTTTTTCAATCTATTTATGATAGAAAATTATAATAAAGAATACTATCTTTTATTTGGTAAGGGTTCTAAAGTTAGTGAGAATTTATTAGGTTGATATTGTACTAGCACTTGCACTTTTAGACCTTTCCAACATAATGTTTAAAACAATTTTTCTTATTGCCTGGGATATCTAACAGTATGCTGTGCTTAGAATCATCTATAAATGTATGTAGGATAATCAATAAGAATATTGAAATTAATTGATTTTTTGTAGAGGGGAAAATCCACTTCATGATAAATCGTGGCAAAAAAATAATGCCTCTCCTAGTGAGATGTTCGCATTATCTGTAATGAAACAGGTATTATTAACTTATTAAAGTTAATTAAGTTAATATAAACATTAGAAGCGGTTACATTTTTATAGTATTATAACACTAGATTTGAAAATTTTACAGACTTCAGCTCAATATGAACAAATACATAGTTTTATAGAAATGAGAAGATTTTATATACCACCATCTACAAATTCAATGGCATGGAGATTTGATTTGGAATGGGCCGGAATAAATATTTCATGCGCAAATTACGTTAAGGTTGAGAGTCAAAATAAGAAAATCACTAAATATTCCGAAAATGACAAATTCAATGATTAACATTTCTTTTAGGTAGCTGATACTGTTAAACTAGGTTCATGGAAGATGACAGCAATTAATGCGTCTAGCGATTTATTTGGCGACTCCACTAATTCCACGCGATTGCCTGATTCTTCAAAATCTAATATAAGTAACATGGCTAAAGAAAGTTCGCAAGAAATTATTATTGATAATAAAAGAGAAATCGTTAAAAAAAATATTAGAGTTGATCTTCATCGAAATGAAATTACACAAGAAAATATTATCAATGGATATAAATATGGTGGAAAGTATATACCATTTTCTGGTACGTTAAATTGAAATTACGACCGCGTGGGATCAATACTGTGAAAAAAATTTCTTTAGGAACATAGGACTAAGCAAGCCTAGATACCCGCAGGAGAATTTTTTTTTCTTATTTACTATATTATTACAGAGGATGACGAGGCAGCGATGAAATATACTGGAAGTTACAAAGGAATAATGGTGTATGGTTTTGTCCCGCAGGACGAAGTAAAACTTGAATATTGGACAGGATCTGGATCGCGGATTATTGTTCCAGCGACAAGTGTAAAAGAGTCAAATTATTTAAATTAAGAATACTTATATTAATTTGACGCCTCATACGAAGACTAACAGATTTCAGTTTTTTGAAATATCGTCTAATTCTTATGAGTTAAAAAATTGATAAAAGTAACAAAAAAATTTCCAGCAAAATACAAACATGAAATATATTGATAGAGTGAACACATTGATATAGTTTTGAATCTTTCGAACACATTATTTTTTTTATTAAAGTAAAATGAAATAGTGTAATTTTTTCTGAAAGCTCAAATCTATTAGTCTTCGTATGAGGCGTTGAATTATGATCCGGCATTCTTTGTTACATCAAGAATGGCGGGTCACCAAGAAAGGTCTCAACATGAGAAAAATGACTTTAAAGTTAAATAATAGTAATCATTAAATAAAAGTTAATTCGTATTTATTTGTGTGGTCTTTTTTTATGATACATTTTTTTAGCCTTGTCCATAGTATTACAACTGACGTAGATGTACGACAGTACATCAGTCGTCAGTTCTTGTGTGTTACCCCCGTCTACGGCATTCGACATCTGCGATACTGCCGCAGGCGACTGTGTCGTACAACACTTACGACAGTGTTGCAGATGTCGTATGCAATTGATGGGCGTAACGCACAAGAACTGACGTACTGTCGTACGACATCTACGTCAGTTGCTGTGCTATGGACTTTAAGGCGCACCTATATTTGACTTTTTTGTTACGCAATTGTTCAAAAACTTTAAATTTTAGATAAAAATAAAAATATTTAAATATTTCAAAATAGATTAATAAAGTCAACTTTTCTTGTGAGACCTTTTTCATTATCAAGAAAATAGGATAAGTATTAGTATAGAAAAAATTAAAATCGGTTTTTTGACCAAACACCTGTATTTTGTTCCCTAATTGGTTATATATTTTTAGGCGAGAATGAATTAATCATCGTATATTACCTATTTCTTTTCGGTAAATTTGAATATTTTATCGAAATATAACGGTCAATTTTTTTTATATTTTGGTCGATAGATTCTCTTGATTGGACATAATATGTATTTATATATTTCTTCATCTACCGCAAGGTTTTGAGAGCCAAACTGATCGAATTTGGGTATTTGAGGTTTTATTGTATTTAAAATGCATATAATTAGGTACTGAATTTGGGAATTTGAAAAACAAAATTATTGACCAAAGTTGTAGCCTATTAAAGCCTTAATTCATCCATTTTAAAAATTTTGATCATAAAATATGGTTTAAATCGGTTATAATTTTGATCAATAATTTTATTTTTCAAATTTCCACATTGATAATTTAATTATATTGTATTTTGAACAAGATAAAACTTCAAATACCCCGATTCGATCAGTTTGGCTCCCAAAACCTTGCGATAGATGAAGAAATATACAAATATGTACTATGGCTGATAAAAGGGACCTAAAGAAAAAGAAAATTAAAATAATTTCTGTTATATTTTGATAAAATATTCAAATTTACCAAAAAAAAACAGGAAATATACGATGAATAATTCTTTGTCATCTAAAAATATATAACCAATTTATTTTAATTTTTAAAGTGGATAGGTCAGTTTAATGGGGTTTAATTATGTACTCTAATGTTTTGATGTTTTAACACATTTTTAAAAAGTAAATAATGCCATAATTTAACTCTCATTATTTTTACTCTCTATACAATACTTTTTAAACAAAACGTTATATTATATTGTTTTTAGTTCTCATGTATATATGTCGTAGGCATATTGTAAATTTAAACAATCTGTAGAACACCTAGGCATTTACTGAAATGCCGGCAAATCATCGAATCCTTGTAGTAAATGTAATATTCGACAATATGCCTAGCTTCAATCAGTCATTTGATAAATTACCTAGGCATTCTGCGAAATGCCGAAGAAGACTTCGGCAGATGAACGAACATTACAAAAAATTTACATATTTGGTCTATTGACTTTCACATCAACTGTGGGGATATTGATTTGGTAACCGAGGAAAGCACCTGCTCGGTACTCAAAAAGATTGTCTTGAAAGAAGCAATTGTGGCGGAATAAATGTCGAGTGTTTCCGAAGCACAAATTCCTCCACTGAATGGAGATTGTATAACATTATCTGTACCTAAAGTAGACCGTGGACCACTGGATTTTGAAAATATTTTTGATATCGTAAAACTGACATTCAGAGCGACGTCTACTAGATAGGAACAAAAGATGGTGTGCTTCTAGGTTGGTTTCCCCGAACGGACATTCAAAAATCGGGAATTGGGGCATTAACATTAGATAATGTCCCGAAATCAATTTATATTTCATTAAGAGAAGCCGCAGTGCATCAATCAGTAAATGATGGACAAGGCTACAAAAAATCCAATTGTGGAGCAGCAAACAATCGATGCTTGACAAAGCGCTGTTCTGGTTTTAAAGCAGGAATCAAATGTGGATCCGGCTGTCATCAATCACTGACTTGTTGTAAAAAGATATAAAACTGTAGAAATGCAGATATGTAGTAATTAATAATTGTTTGACATTTACTTATATTTTTAAGTAAGTAAACAAAATATGTAAATAAAAGCTAAAATACATATGTTGTAATATTCGATTATAATTCATCAATCTGCCTAAGTCTTCTTCGGCATTTTGCAGAATGTCTAGGTAATTTATTAAATAGCTGATTCGACAATATGCCGGAATTTCATTAAATGCCTAGGCATTTTGTAGATTGCCTAACTTTACAATATGCCTACGACATATTATACATATATACTTTGAATTTTTTAATTTTATTTTATACTTATTATTCTTTTTATTTTGTATTATTTAAAATTTTCTTTAATTATTTTATAGGATGACGCTGAAGCATTTTATAGTTTTCTCCAAGCAATGGTCGATAAGCAATATGCAGCCATTGTAAGGAAAGTTTACGCTAATAATAATTTACCAAAAATGGGTGTACTTTTCCCAAAAGTGGACGATGATGATATATGGGTAAACTATAATATATTATTTCAATAAAAAAAATTTTATATAATTCTAAATTTGTTAATACTTTTTAGTGTCTGGTACATCTAGAATTACCTTTTGTCAACGATTTGCGAGTGATTCAAAAAAGGCCCATTAAATCATTAGAGGAAATTGTATCTAAAGAAAAATTAGAAGCCTTAGATGATTTTATTGATTCTATGACTATTACTGATAAGTAAGTAATGATTATCACCTCATTAGATATCTTTGAGGTTATTGATATTAAGGTGATGTCGGAGCCCCGCCCCCCTTTTTGCTGTCCGACCTATTTTGTAATTCCAATTGTTTGTAAAAACTGCAAGTCCAACTAACTTTATCTTGTACAGATCAGTTCATTATAGTAAGCACTACAGCGGTCTGTTACGAATCTTACTGTAAAATAACATTATAAAAAGTTATTAGCAAAAGTTTGGTACGATTGAAATTTTGAGGTTAGGTTTCAATGCGTAAACACCCTATCGTATTTCCAATTAATTAGAAAAATAACTGATCTGATCAACTTTATCTTGCAAGAAAAAGTTTTATTATATAGAGCAGTACGGCGCTCTGCTCTTGATTTTTTCGTGCATTCTATTTTTCAAAAGTAATCACTAAAAGAAAAAACACGATTTCAGCTCCGATATCCCCTTAATAGTGTTCCATAAGTTGTTCATTAAATATATTAAATTGTATATGTACATTTCTTTGCTTGTTGATTGAAACATTATAAGTTCAGATAGAATTTAATGCTAGCTTACAACTTATTAGGTAAATTATTGTTTTTAATAATATTTTTAATATTATTTAGTGCCCCAGTTTATTTGAACCCGGGAATATTTCCGAATGTACTCAATCAATATCATTGGAATGCAGTAGCTGATCGAGCTCTCAATTCAAAAGGTCCTTTGTTACCCTTAAACGATTACTTAAAGAAATATTTAGAACCGCCAGAAGAGCTGAGTAGTAAAGCTAAGCCTGCTCTTGAAAAGTTGGATAAAGTTTTCGAGTCTTGTAATATCAAAGATTCAGATAAAGAACCAAAGTCGACTTTTGTTGTGGAAAAAGATGAAATCAAAACGGAAAATGTTTTAAATGATACAAACAAGAATAATTATAAGGTTCAAAATAGTACCGATGAAGGGTTTTTCTCGCCAGAGGATGTTGATATGTCATTGGAAGAGGTAAATAACAGGATTTTCTAATCTTAAAAAAAACATAAACAAATAAATTAATACAATCAAATATTTTTTAGCTTGATGACATGTAATAAATCATATTGATAAGGGACATGAAGAAGAAAACTAAAGAGAGTTGACTTTTACGATGTAATTTTTATTTTTATAATGTTTTTGATCTTCACCAGATCGAGTGTGCGCTTAGCGCGCCGATATTAGATTATAAGATTATCCTCTTACATATTTAGTATATTAATATAAGAAATATAAAATATTAATACCTTTTTTCTGGTCCTATCACGGAACTCATGAACTGCTAATAATAAAGCACACGTGGATTCTTATTAACAGGATTATTGTTATACAAGTGTTAAATCGAAAGAAGAATATTTCCAAAACTATATAAATAAAAAACGGATATTCATTCATATTTTTATAAAATATATTACTATATTTTTACACGATTTTACTGGTACAATTTCTTATTTATGCAGTTTAATCATTTTCTATTTTTATTATTAATTATATCGACTTTTATTTTTCTACAAAAATTTAACATGTTCATCAAAACGATACTGTATCTCATATTATTAAGTATTTACTTACGTAAATACGTATGTTTTAAAAGCGGATGACGTTTCTTACATCTGATACACGTTCAAAAAAGTTTTGTGATACAAATATTTTAGATAATAAACAAAACATGTAAAAACAATTGTAAAAAAATATTTATTATTTTTTAATTATGTGTTAAATGACTACTACAGCAAGCTATTATTATATAACGTAATTAAAAAATTAACAAATCACAAACTATTTGTAAGAACTTTAATAAAATATAAAATTTTCAATTTGGGAAAACATTAGTTTAAATTTTGTATTAAAAATACACAATGCTGACAAATATGTATAAGTTATTTGGTTACTTGCATAAATAATCACTTATAATTACTTTCTATAATTCCAGTTAGTTTGAATAATTAAAATAACTCAACTTTTGACTTGGATGAAATAATACTTGAAATAATAAAATATTTATTTTCCATTTATATAACATAATGGCACCTAATATAAATATATATATATATATATATATATGTGTGTACAGAAAAATAATTAACATTGAAGAAATACTGCAGTGAGACACTGGGCTTGTGCAGGTGGAAAGAACCACAGCTGCTGTTTGCGTATTATATATCTTTAAAATTATTTCTCATTAGTATATACAGACTAAGCTTGTCTGTTCAACACTACTCGTTACTACTTATTTTCTATCTCATACTCCTGCGTATTATATTTAAGGAGGTTAGATAGATCTCCTGCGCGGCATGAGGAAAGCAGAGTCTCGACGAACCGCGCACCGACTCCCCTCTCACTGTACACCGCCTCGCGCAAACTACAAGCTAGTGTTTTTATTTACACTTCGCTTAGTACTAGGAATTGGTGGTATCATTCGTTCTAAAATTTCGCGCACATAATCCTTAATTCTTTTCCAATATTTTGCAATTTTTTTGTTTCTTTCTGATCATTTTTAAACAATCGCTAAGTTTATTGTCAGTTTACAAGTTGCTTCCATAAGAGCGCGTGCATCAGAGTCAAACTTTAAAGTCAATTATCTTTAAAACAGTAATGGCTAATGCTTTCAAATTTCACATGCTATCGTGAACTTCATAGAAGAATGACATTAAATTTTCAGAAACGTCTTATGATTTTGGCATCACTATCAAACCTCCTTAAGTTTCAGTTTTATGAAATTTGATCCTTGATTTTAAAATTATGATTTTTAATTATTAGTTTGTAAGTGAATTCTCTTTTTCATAGAAGACACAACTAAGAAACTACAATAGTAATTTCAAATTGCAGCTTATTTGAGCAGTTACAAAGATCTTCTATATAAAATTGCGAAAGCTTTTTGTTGCTTGTACTATAAAGCTCTAAAATTCGCACTTCTTACAGAAGATATTTTGGTAATTCTCTTGAGTCATATTATTATTCACTGTTGTCATATTACGAATCAAGTTTGAGCTAAAGTTCACTTTGGGTTAGGCTGGAATTCATAGTTTGATTCCAATATGGAATTTGTAATCTGATTCATGTAATAAGTTGGAATCAGATTACGAATTCCAGTCTTAGTCAGGGTCATCATCACGTTGTATAAAATTAAAAAATGAAATTTTTAATGAATTTAAGGTATATTGAAATAAAACATATAGGTCGTATTTTATGTTTTTTTTTCTTAAAAATAATAAATTTAAAAGTTAAAGATTATTGAAGTTTCTGAATTTTTAACACATATAGGGGAGAGTGGTACACAATGAGTAAAATATTTTGAAAGTCTTGCTAATATTCAAGATTTATATAATGAAATACATTCGATAAACTGCAAACATATAGTTAGTAAAAGTAATACCAACAAACCAACTGAATTATCTTCTTATAATTAAATTATATGTATATATTAATGTTTACCCATTGTGTATCAAGTTGGTGGTACATAATGGGTGTGGCCATAATGTATTAAGGGAACATTCTACTTTCTTAGATATGTACGTGTAGAATATATTTCTAAAATTACAGATTGATATTTCATGTTTAAATGGACCTAGAGTAAAGTTTATAGCTATAGCTATAAACTTTACACATATATGTATATATTCAAATAGAACAGATTGCAACAGCTTTAATATAGGGATCATACTATTTAAAAATCCATTTTCTTTTACTTAAGTTAATAGTTATTATTAATGAGGAAAATATATTCTCAAAGTAACAGATTGATTCGCGATGTCTAAATGGATCTGAAGTTTACAGCTGCGCGTACTTGCAGAGTGCGATAACTTTAAACGCATGTTCTCCCAACGACCTTTTTGCGCACTGCTGGCATGATTACAAAAAAACTATGTAACCAATCGGTCTTAAATTTTATTCAACGTACGTGTGGCTATAGCATGAATCTCGGGCATATTTATTGATTAATATTTCCCAATTTTTTCATCGAAGAATTCCGTAAAAAATTGCTTGGTGTTTGGATGCTAATCTATTTGAGGCGCCCCCGCAGTCGGCCAGGGTTGCTGTAATATACTTTCAAAGTATCAACTTACTATGTTATTATTTCCCCATAAAAGAATTTTAGGCCGAGAAAGTAGAATGTCCCTTTAATAGTACCCTGGTAGAAAATTGAGCATATTAGATGGTCGGTTCACGATCTATTGGGCAGATCCGTTTCCTAATAGTTCGCCAGAAATAAACCAGCATCTGACCAGAAATTTATAGAAAATCTAAATAGCTTACATAACCCTAAAATATTATTGAAAATGTAAATCCCATTATAGTACTTCTGCGTTAAAACAGCATGCAAATTTTTATTCGATTATTTATTTGATTTTTTTATGTCTTATTTAATTATAAAACTCTAACCTTAAAAAAACTTTTAATGAAATAAGTTTTTAGTTTTTATTTCGAATCTATCCCAAATATATCTTAGCATTCTATTAACAATAAGCTACTCGTATTAAATCCATGACATAATAATCATTTTTAACTTATACAAATTCGTTAAACGTTATTTTTTATTTATTTATTCATTAACCATAAGTTGGTCAGGTTTCTGACGAGAAAACGTCGACAGGTAGCGGGGTTTCTGGCCAGACTTTTAAGCAGAAATTGGCCATTCCCTATAAAATAGAGTAAAATCTGGCGAACATATGGTGAACGTTTCTACCAGGGGTAATGTTGATGCAATAAGTTTTAGTCATGCACCCATAAAATATTTTCTTTTCTAATCTATCACAATAAAGTGCTCAGTCACACAAAAATTTATTGAATTTTGTAAAAGTTTTTTTTCTATCTTATTCTGTCGACTTAGTGTATATCTGAAATATAATATAATATAATCTGAAATTTTTCCACGTTATGCTATTTACACATTATAAGTAATTAATTCCGAATAATTTTTCTGCTTTGATCACCCATTGAGTACCACTACCCATTATGTACTACTCCCCTCTAATATATATATATATATATATATATATATATATATATATATATATATATATATATATATATATATATATATATATAGATATACTTCAATGTTACGAGACGTCACAATAGTAGGGGAGACCGGGGCAAAGTGAGCCTAAAAAAGTTTGAGCACGAATATATAAATATATTTCAACTTTTTATACTTCTAAATATATTGAATAGGTAATATAGACTTCGTTTAATATAAATCTCGAGCACCAAGACTGTAAAGTTATTGAAAATATTTTAAGAATCATTTACAAGAAAAAAAATGAGAAGGCTCAGTTTGTCACGAGCTTGGGGTAAAGTGAGCCTTTGCACGAGGCAAAGTGAGCTTGAATAAATATGCGGATAAAAGTTTAACTAATTTAAATTAAATAGTTCTATTAACTTTTTAAACGTAACTTAATCGATTTGTTAACAGATATATCAGTTTAAAGCTTCACAAAATGTATTTATCACACATAACCGCAGAGCCAGTTTGAGGTTAATCTTTATTTTTAACATTGTTTATATATCGCTCGCTTTACCCCGGTCAGTTTGCCCCAAATCCATGTGCGATGTAAAAATATTTTTTAAGAGATTTACGTGTTGTCTTAATGTATTAAAAAACTATCTATTGAAAATTTAGTATACTAAGTATAAAACAAAAAATTTCTGTATTAAAGTAACATACATATTACTTTTTTATCCAAAAACCTAAACATGCAAAATTATTATTTCGAGTGGCTGAAAAATTCATTGTTAAATTTTTCATTAAATAACCGATTATATGTACCAAGAAGCATTTAAAAATCATTGTTTACTTCGATTATTTCATTATATAAGTGAAATTAATATAAATGTTTTATTTATGTCGAAATATAGAGAAAGCTCATTTTACCCCGGTCTCCCCTATCTTCCATCTTGATGTGCCGCTAATTTAAAAAATTCGAACTATTACATCTTTACTTTACTTTTTGCTTAAATTAAAATAGAAAAAATAAATACGACCTATTATTCTCCCAAAATCTACCAAAACATGACAAACAGCAGTCGCGTAATAAAATTCAAAGTACCTATTCTTCAAATCTTACATATTCGCAAACGAAGCAAAGCACCAAACAACACCGCGCAATAAATAGTTTACACACGCCAAAGTTTCAACTGAAATACACTTCGGAAAAATCACTCATCCCTCCTATCCGCGCGCAGGTCCGTTCTACCTGCCGACGCACTCGAGCGCTGGAAAGTCGTGCAGCACGAGTACCTCGTACTCGGCGTACGCCACCTCCTGTCCGTGCAGCGGCACGTAGCACACCTGATGATTCGGCTGCACCTTGCCAATGTGAGCCAGGCCGTTGTGCATCACCCTACCCACGAACAGTGCCATGCCGTCCTCTGTCTCGCCCGCGGGCAGCGCGTCGAGCGGCACCGCGCCCCGCGCGCACCTCGCCCAGCCCACGTCCTTGCCGCAGAGCACCTGGAAGTCGAGCTTTTCGTGGGCGGCGCCGCCCCAGCTGATGCTGCAGCGCGCGGCCCGCACGCCGCCCGGCGTCACCGAGTGACGGTGCAGGCTCCGCCCCACGTACAGGCCGTCCTCGTGGGCCTGCACCGCGTCCCGCGGCAGGCCCAGCTCCGGCTGGTAGTCCAGCCAGTGGCGGCTCGTCTCCAGGAGTTGGGGCCTTATCGCCGGCGCCGTCACGTAGCAGCCTGCGGGTGTTGCGTCAGAGGGGTTAAGAGAATCGAAGCGTCAAATTATAGCGACTCGTCTTGCTGCGTTTCATTCAAGTATCACGGAAGGTGTAGCTGAACAGGGTTATGCCGTTATGGTTAGGGCTGCTTTCTGGAGATTTTATCACGTGCTTTGTAGCATGAGTATTTTATAATATTTACAAAATATGACTTTAAAATTTGAATGTTAAAGATGTCAGTGCTTTTATTAAGATGGACACTTTCAATTTTTGGTACAATTTCTTTTCATTAAAAGATTAGGTCTTTTGATATAAAAAATCTTTGAGAAAGAAAATTAAGGATTTTTTGTTTCCAAGAAACTATACGCACCAAAGACGAAATTTTGTTTTAGTTTAAAGGTCAAATTTTGAAAAATTTAAAAATATATTATTATTCAGCACATTCAATTGCCCCTTATAATCTTGTTTAGATACCTTTTGAGATATTTAAATTAAACGCGATAGTAGATAATATCATGATTTGATTTTCGAGCTAATACGCTTGACGTTAAATATTTTACATTTTATATAATAATATTACTTCAGTAAGTCAATTTAGAATTCAAATTTCCCGCCTGGAATCTTATCGACCGAGAAATGAATAAAATTAGTTAAAATAAAATTTGTAAATCAAATTATGCAAAGCTAGAATATCGTTTTCTTTTCTTATGTATTAGTCTACCATTATACAAAGTTTCAAGCAAATATTTCAATATTTTGACAAATGTCATTTGAACAATGTTTTGAAAGTCCAGACTAGAGATTTTATTTTTATGTGTAATTACAAGAATTTTTTTTGTTTAATCAGTACAAGATTTTAGTCGGAAAATTTGAATGTTTTCCACCGCAAACCTCCTAAAGTAGTTCAAAGTTCAAAATGTCTTTTTCTTGGTATCCAGTCATAAAGAACTGGATGAATCAATTGAAATTTTTACTGCTTATTAAACAAGTTCTAAACTATATTCTAGTACTTTTTTGATTTAATAATACATTACAAGTTCCATATAGGTGATATAGATAGTGGATTTACATAAAAAAAACTCTAAACAACTTTTTTATTATTATATGAAAGTAATTAATCTCGTCTATCGTATCAGACTTTAATACTTATGAATTTGGCTCGTTAACAAAATGGTGTTCGTCAACAATAAAAAAAGCTTGTTAATTTTTTATTTGTGCAAAGGATAAATCTGGCACTGACTAGAATTAAGCTTATAATTATGAAAATAACGGCAGAATTTTTGATTTTATATCAATGAAGCGTATTGTACTACACTAATTACTGTAGTTCAACATTTATTTAATAAAATTAAAAATTTCAATTGAATCGTCCAATTATTTCTATAAAAAAACTTTTGATTTAGCATACTCCATTGAATTGCATTGGATATCCAATATAATAATTATTATGTAATATTATTATGTTACTATTATATAACTTAATAAAAATCGTCATACCGTCTAATATCCACTCCCCCGTTGCACCCCATGCGGTGCTAACTCCGACGTAATTAATTAAAAATGGTTCTTTATCACAGTAACTCAAAAACGGAGATTCATCATCCTCGTGCCCAACAGCAATAAGACCATCGCAAGACCATCTATACGAAAAACAATTTGTTGTTTCATAAAATAATTTAGAACAGTTGCAATGACTTTGTAAGAATGTAATATCGATGCATTTTTCGCAGACTCGCAAACTTCAGCTTTCTGAAAATCAGCTAGTTTATAAGAGGCTTCTTACACAAACTAGCCCCTTGTAGATTCTCTAATAAACATTAAAACTTTTTTAGAACCTAGGGAAAATAATAATTTTGGTCAGGGAATTTGAAAATTTCTGGCCACAGGGGCTGCTGAAAAGTACTAGCATTTTTCTAAAGTGTGCTAAAGTGTACTAGTCTTCATAAGGAGCGCCGATATAATGTAATAAAATAAATAATTATCAAAGTTTAAATCAAAAAATACATTTTTTAAACTTATTAAATATATAGTAATTAAATCAAGAGTTTTTCCTTACTGGATCCAAAAGAAACAAATTTCTTCTTCGCTCATAATATTGAGAGTTTCTGCTTCTGCGACATCGGGCTCCGTTTTGTTTCTCTTGATAGCTGACATAGTATTACCCCATCCACCTATGATGATCTGTATAAAATTGAAAGGAGTAATTATTCCCTGGTAGAAATCTTATCGTCGCGGCCACATTCGCTATAACGGCCATTATAGGCAAACTAGATAGTACAAGAGTGTACAAAACTCGATAAATCCACACAGATCTATATAGTTTTCTCAATAATAATATGTACGTATAAAATCTGTGAGGTTATATATTATTTATTGAACAGAAGTTTTATTGTAAAAATTAATGTTAAATAAAGTTTAACATGCAAGTTTTCAATTATAATAATAAGATCTACAGTTATATCCATACTATTTACATATAAAAGTAGTCAGAAAGCATATCTAACCTAAGAAATGAAAATTTAGAAACAATGTTCCTTGCATATGAAAAACAGTGATCACAAAATAATGTTATTGATTGATGTAGTTGTTTCTTGAAAAGTAATGTATAAATAATAATAATATCCTATGTACAAATATGTACTTTATGACATGCTTTATTTAAAAACTAGAATTTTAATTTCAGAACTACAAATAATTTTGTATCCATCTGCGAGTTTTTATAATACATAAACTGCTCATCCGTGACAACATTTTCAAAGACAAACACATTAGTCGAACACATGTAGACGATAATTTTCTTTATAAGTAACAAATTACTATGTATTAACTGGCCATAGATGTCAAATGAAAGTGTTTGATTATAAATTAATCACAGTAGGAAATACAAAAATAGAACATATGTATATAATAACTCAAATACATTATTTCTTTATAAAAATAGAAAATTAATCAGTTGATAATAAATGTGTGTGAAAATAGTTTTCCTTACATAAACCATACAGGTTTGGAAACCAAGCCTGTATTTAGGATGGAACATAATCAAATGTAAGGAAAATAATTTTACATAAACAAAATAAATATATGCACTAATACTTCATATACTTAGTTATTTGGATATTCAGATTATTTTCTTATTTTGATTGTTTAATATATATGTGTAACATAATATTGTTATTGAGTTTTTAAATACAAAAACTCGATGTATCTAAAATTAGATAACCTTACACTTAAGAGGTTATTTACAATTATTTACATTGGTAATAGGTGAACAATAACAAGTAAATACCTTTAAATCAAAATAATACATAATAAGCATAATAGATTATGCTTCTGTTTCTTAAAACATAACCTTTAAGTGGTTGTTATTGTCATAATTTTGCTTATCTAGTTTTATCGGGGCAAATAATATGGGAAACTAGAAGGGTCGACCGTTACACGCCTTTATAGTATCTATCTAGTTTGCCTACATAGATCTACACAGTGCGAGATTATTCTACATAGATCTATAAAGTGGACGGGATAAATTTCTACCAGGGTTAACACATAAAATTGTCGGAAACGGTATAAGAATTTTACCTCGTAAGCATCCGAGTCCTCGCTTAGATTCGTTCGTAAACATATTCTTGCATCGTGGCTTGCTTTCACATTAAAGTTTATGTACGATTTCGTAATTGGAAAGTAACAATAGTCGACACTATCAGGAGTATCAATTTTTACTAAAACAAATTGATTTTTGTTTAATTAGTTTATACTTATAATAACCATTAATATAATTTTTATGTTTATATTCTTGATTATAATAAAATTAGAGGAATTTGTTGACAAAACATAATTATCGAATCATCCGGCTGTTAGTTTTATTCATAAAAAAATTAATATTATTGTTTCCCGTATGGATCAATAATTTAAACATATGCACGTACTACAAAGTAGGATGTTCATTGGATATGTATAAAATTAATTTTTTTTTATGAATATTCGAAAGTTATACCATCATTTAGAGCTAACTAAGAAGTAAGACGTTTAATTTACAAATAAATGATTAGAAAGGAAAATTTTTTTAAATGACAAGAAAAATCTCGTCTTGACAGACTTGTCCTAGAACTACTTACATTTATTTAGAATACTGCAAAATTTCATTAGCCTTTAATGAAATTTTCCATTCTGGTATGAACAAATGTCTCTTTTTATGAATTTGAAATGTCTACGCTCTAAATAATAGTGTGATAGTTTTCAACTAAATTTGTTGTACCATAGGCATCTTACTTTAGACATTTCAAAAATACCATTGCAAAAAAAATATTTTACTAACCATTACAGTGACCCATTCTTTTACTAAAATTTCAATTTAAAAAAGGTACCTGGAACCAAATGTTATTTTTAATTTAAACAAGGTCACAGACATATTTTCTAAAAATTATAAATTAAATAAAAACCAAAACAATATATTTCCACTTTCAAAATTTATTAAACATCCAATAAAATTTAAAAATTGTGTGTATCACGTTATTATTTATCTAATTTAAACTAGGCGATTGATAAATAGCATATTCAAGTATTTATTGCAGTGATAAAATTAGCTAAATTTTACATTTTTATGTCACTAATATTGAAGTGTTTGCAAAAACTTTGCAAAAATTCTAAATTGGCCTTATTTCGTTATGGTTCTGAACGCCCCAATAGGGAACAGACATAATATTGAAATTAGGCTTCATTTCTTTTTTTTTCTGCAATAGTAAATAATTTAAGAATACGTTATGTGTATGTCGATTTTTAATTATTTAATGCCTCTATGTTTTAGTATTAATTATTTAAAATATAGAAATTCAAGTATATTTTAAAATGTAGCGCACAGTATGGCGCCCGATTTAACACCCACCTAACCTAACATTAACGGCATTCAAGTATTAACCATGTGGTATGTATATATATATATATATATATATATATATATATATATATAATATATTTCCGCTACACGGTGATGGTACTGGATGCCATATTGATCACGTGACCCTATCTTCGTTTAAATTTACGAAATTTATTGCAGTAAACATTCTAGTTTCTTCACTTTTGTGTATAATTTACCCTTAAATTTATATTAAAACATGTTTAAAAATTCATGTCTGTTCCCTATTGTCTGTAACAGGTCCTTAAGAAAGGCAACATTTCAGACAAACTATCTTTAATAATCATGAATAAACAACGCTAAATCCTTCTGTTACCCATAATAAAAACCAACAATAAAAAAACAACAATTGTCACGAGTGCCGGACGGACGATTCGCTATTATTGCCGTCGACCGTGCTCTATTTATACCCCCAATACAATCTAACTAGAGCGACGCGTGTTGATTTTTCGAATCACCGCTGGCACGCAAGCGCAAGCACGAGGAAAAAAAATCACAATATTCCTACATGCATCCATACATTAAAAAGCTCGCTTACTCGTTGGCTCGATCATCCTGTCGGCGTGCCGCGGCCGAACCCTCGGCCCTCGCTACCTCCAAAAGACACAGGGGTGGGGCGAAAAGCTCCGAGTCCTTCACCCCCCCTGCGCGTGCACGTACAAGAATCTTCACCAATTCGCTGCGTCGAGGGGTTACCTCCCGCCGTGCTCGTCCAGCACCTGCAGCAGTCGCTGCTGCTCGCTGGTCGTCGTAGTCCTGTTATCAGCTGCTCCGAGTCTCGTCGTCTGCATTATTGTTACAAGACCGCTAAAGAGCCAGGCCGCGAGAGAGAGAGAGAGAGAGAGTTTTGGTACAGCGACTGACACCTTTTACGCAGCTGCACCGCGAGAGTCTATTCGAAGCTCTTTGTTTTGATTCTTTCGGAGTGTGTATTACGGTCTTTAGTCTGGTGCGCTCTTTTCGTCGGCGCCACGAAGTATTAGGCGACTCGCGGGTGAGGCAGAATGTGCTCCGAGAGTGGGATCGCCCGCGCGGAGAGGGAGAATGAATGCTATTGTTTGACTTTGAAATGTTACTCACGGCGCAGACATGACGAATCGAAAGTGTGAACTGCTCTGCTCGGCAGCATGCATGCGCAAAGCGATGCGTGCGGTGTTCCGTCAAGGTCTCGGGCGCACAGCTGATCGACGGAGCCGAGGCGACATCTCGCGGCGAAGCGCCGGTTCAAACGACGAAGCTTCCGCAAGCTTTCGCGTGGTAAAGGTTTATCAAAATTACAATCTTGGAAAATTGATGGATTAGTAGTGAGTTCTTATTTGGGAAGATGGGTTTTAGTCCGAAACAGGACTGAGTTTTCAAGGTATTATTTTTTCTTTTTAAATAACACTGCAACAAGTGTTTGAAGCTTTTTCTTTTTATACTTATCTCATTATTATGTATCTAATTAGTAAACGAAACTCATCATTTTACGTAATATACAAACAATTTGTAGTTAATAGTTAATATTAGTATTATGTTTTGAATAAGCAAGGAAGCACTAATCCTATCTTAAGCAGACCAACAAATAGCTCTAGTCGAAACGCTTTTTAAATCTTTCTTTAGTTTAATAATCTGTGTATCTTTGAGATTCGGTTATTTCTACACATTCTTTTCTTTTTGGGTGATTTTGGCAGCTGAAAATCAAGTGAAACCGATTTATTCAGCTATCAATAAACTTAGTTTTAATGTAAAACTTAAAGATTTATAGTTTAGATATTTAATTGCCTTTAGATAAACAATATTTCTGTCGCCTTAAGGAATAAGAACTAAAGTCCTTTTTTTTATTTTGAAAGTTGAGTTTTTACTCTTTTGGCATCTAAGCATGGTATAATTTATAATTTCATATAAAAAAAATTAAAAGTCGCCAAATTTTATTTATTACTTTCTTTGTTCATAATATATACTTTTCTTTTAAGCATAAGGTTTAAATACCAAATTAAAAATTAAAAAATAAACATCTCGACATTTCAAACAATGGACTTAAGTCTTTTCACCACAGATTTGATTTTAATAAAGTCTTGGAATTAAGTAAACAAGAGAAATGGAACAAATGACTTTATCTCTATTATACAAAAAGTATTTGATAGGAAATTAATGACATGATACATATGCATTTATAGCTAGTAATAATAGATTGATTGAATTGCAAGCAATAAGTGATACAATGATAATGATGTATATAAATATAAATGTTACATTTCTATATTAAATTAGTCATACATTTATATAGTATCTTATAAATAAGCAAATACATTTTTAGCTTTATCTTAAATATTTTACTAAATATTGAAAACGTTGTTACTATATAGAAATGGAAAATGCCGTGTTTTTTAAATAATCATTATTCAAGTTCAAATAAATCGGAGTAAAACTCAATTATATAAAATATGTATTAAAAAGTAGAATTCCCTCACAATGGAATCTGAAACTGCCACAAAAAGTGTCTAAAACCGGTTTTAGAACACGCATAATGCACAAGTATGGGTGGACCGTAGAGAACTGAGAAAGGGACCCTATTATTAGATATTACCGTGTATTCATAAAACATTTTTAGCCTACGTATTGTATTCATTCTATTAAAAAATACCCTACAAGTAATAAACTTTTGCAAATATATTTTTCATTTACGATTTAAAAAAAATGTTGCACGCGTCAGTTTTATCGTGCACTCATCGCTCAATCAGCATCTTTTAAAAATATATAGCAATCAAGAGGTAACTAACAAAATATGCTATATCGCCAGTACAATCACATCTTATCATCGACTTATATTTACCGACGTTGTAAAAATCTCAATTGTACACGAACACATATGCGCACAACCTACAAACATGTAAACCGATAAAAATCAGTATAATAGCTGCAGCAGCAGTGGCAGCTCATTGACTGATTGATCACGCGCGCGCGCGCGGCTCAAAGATACCCCACAATCGTCATCCGAATAATCATACCATTGTTATCGTCTAATCTACTTTGCCCAATCTCTCACTCTCTTCTTCACCCTACCCTACTGCCATCGCTCTGTGACCGCTCTATACTATACTACGCGCGGTCATGTATTCGTTTGAAGACGAAATCGCTCCATCCGTTTGCATATGCGCGTCAGTACCAATACCGCCGCGCGGCAGCGTACAACAAACAGCGCGTGCCTTTATACGCTAGTACCTTTTAATAATACGTGTTATATTAAGGTTTTATAATTATTATTTATACTCGATAGAGTACTGAACTGTGCGCACATAGATCTATATATTAATTTATAATACGAAGTATTATAGCTTTTATTGTTTTAATTATTAATTGTACATTATCTAAGAATACTGTGATTTAAGGTGATAGTTATCTCAAACAACTAAAGATTATAAAACGCAAGGATAATAATTTATATTCAGTAATTACATATAATATACATAAAAAACAACGAAACTCCCGGAATAAACATACAGAAAATGCAGTTCTAACCGCGCACTAGTGTATACAAATTTAGCGTCGTTTTCCAAAATCGACAAAACCCCGCGAATCAAGCCACCCAAGTATATATACACGCATATATATCATGAGCAAGGAGTCGGAGAGTGTCTTAAAGCCTGGCGAGCAGATCAAGCCGGTCGTCAGTCAGGACGATGGCAGGCGGCTAGTGGAGCTGCGCTACGGCTTCACCGTACGCGAGATGTCCGAGCTGGACGCCTACGACGACTGCAACTATCGCGTGCTGTGCGAGGATCGCGCCCAGGTCGTCAATCCGCACGTGGCCGCGATCGCCAAGGACGGCTACGTGCTGAAGATCGTCAACAGTCTGGACTCGCGGAAGACCGGCCTGGTCGAGGCGCAGAACGAGCTGCTGCTCTTTCTCGGCAGGAAGGGTTTCGTGTGTCCGGCGCCCGTCAGGCAAAGGGACGGATCGTATTACTCGGTGGAGACCCTAGGGAGAGACGGTGAGAGAGAGAGACAGAGTATTATATATAATCTACGAGTTTTGGTGGCATTGTCATGCTGATTTAGGGCGGGGGGTTTCTTTTGTTGTGCTTTTTGTGCGTAAGGGAATGGTGAGTTTGGGTCTCGTTAAATTATAAGCTAAGCCCTTGAGACAGCACCGTTGTTTTTCAAGGTTATATTAACTTACATTTTTGTCTTTTAATTGTGAGGTTTGTTAAATTTAATGTAAAAATGTTGCTTAAAAAGTTTATTATGAAAGGTTGTAGTTAGCTTTAAAGTGGAAAAAATATTTTGAATTTATTTCAATTGTAAATCTATTTTTTGTAACTTAATTTTATTATATTTTCACAAAAATGTGGTATAAGATTTAATATAAGATTTGGTATCTAAATACATGAATTAGAACGTATCCGCAAAACATCTTTTGATTTTAACGTTTAGTACTCGCTTTTAATCAGGGTTATCAAATCGAACTTTGCGTCAAAATAATACATTTAACATATATACTGTATATGTACTTTCGGCACTTTTGACAAAAATTCATGACTAAACGGGCTTATTGGTAAAAAAAACTTATATCTCTAGAGGACAAATAAATAACTGCACAATAGGTGCTTTGGAATATTCCCGTTTACAAAAATTATAGCTATACCGTAGTGGTATTTGAGACTGCACTTGATGTTCAATTATTGATAATTTTATAAACATTATAATCTTATAAATTCCAGTCGGTATGTAACGTCATCAATAATATGATCATATAAAAAATATCAATTTTTTCGAATCTCTAGAATGGGATATCTCTTTAGAAATAGGAGAGACTGGGGTGTAATGGAGCATTAAAATGACATGTGCTCTAAGCTACGTAAAAGAAATTTTTTCTGTTCTTAGCTATGCAAAGAATATTTTCCTATGTTACTGCTGAAATTGATATAATATACGAGTACTTAATTATTCAAATACATAAAAAATCACGATGTTAAAAATCATTGGGGTATAATGGAGTAATCAATTAGGATATAATGGAACGGTATGTTATTATTACCTCCGTATGGCAGTACAATGAGCATATTATTAATTTTTTAAATTATTGTTAACATTATATCTCACAGAAATTTCTACCTACATAAATTATACTAATTTTTATTACATATAGAAAACAGAAACAATAAAATCAGATTTTTCGCGATTTAATAAAAAGCGATTTCAGGATCTCATTTGTTCTATTTCTAAAATTCGTTCTGCATGGTAATGGTTGATGCGAAAGGGTAAATTAACTTATTAATAACTTGCAAAATCGCTACGAGTACACTAACATGGGATTAAATAGATGACGCCACTTCTAAAGTCAAGTTATCACAAGGGCTCCGTTATGCCCCATGCACCGTTATCCCCAGTCTCCCTTATAGATTTTAACAAAAATTTTCTGCATTCATTATTTACAACACATTTATTAATAAATTCACTATGTACGTGTTCCGCATGCTTAACTCTTGTGATGAATATTTTATATAACTTTTTCAAATTTATTCTATATTTGTTTTTGATTTTCGTAACGTATAAACATGTTTTATACCTTTACTTAGGGAGTCCGAATACAGTAGTCTTAAAAAATGTCTGTACGTATGTGTGTGTCTTAGTATACGGCATATCACCACTCGTTCAATCTGCGGTATAACTTTCCCAAACTTTGCACAGATTTTTGCTATCAATATCTGATGTGCGCTTCAAAGTTTTAGCAAAAGTGGTAGAATAATTTTTTTCTTATGGCCATTTTTCAAAATATAAGAATTTTCAAATGTCGGTTTCTCAAATTTTTCTCAATGTATGAATATTTTTTTGAAAGCGAACTTTTCCACAATAAAGTACTCATAAACTCCTTCATTTTAGGACTGAAAACGATTTTATATGAGTAGTTTTTCAGTTATTATACTGTGTGACAACATTTTTTTTTCAACATTTATTATTCGAAAACAATACGATAAAAGTCAGTAAAATTTTTACTGAATACTTGTTTTATATACAAGGATATTTTTGTAAATTTCTAGGTAATAATACGGTTTGTTTTCTGAGAAAAGAAAATGTAAAAAAAATTAATTTCTTTTGGACAACGATAACTTAAGTAATACTTGATGTAATTAATACCTTGAAAATTTCAGAGAATATTTGTTAGGTGTCGGGTTATTGGCTGAATATTTTTGAGCCGATTTGGTTCATAATCTTCTGAGATATTAGAGATTATTCAATTTAATCAATATTTTGTCACCCTGTATACCACGATATCTCTAAGCTTTATCGTTGTGCTTTTAGATATTAAGTATTATTATATATGAGATTTACTATTCTACACTTCTAGCCAATTTTACGCATTATATTGTACGAAAAAATAAAAAAAATGGAAAGATAATGTTATATTAAAAATATTATTATTTTCTGGTTTCTAAATATGGTTTTATAATTTATCTATAATAGACCATAGAAAATTATGATTTTTATACTACTTTGATGATGGAATTTGTAAACTAGTATATGTTAAATAGTAGTAAAAGTTTTAAATAAGCGATTTAAAAAAATGATGAAAATTTGTGTCTTATGCTTCTTTTTTGCAATGAAAAAAAAAACAATAATTCAATCTTTTATAGGTATAGGTTTTATTTGATTTAATGGATAAAAATAGATTTTAGAATCAATGATACATCGCTGACCAAAGACCGTATATACAATATACAGTAAAAGTCTGAGCACTGTGAAATGACGGGACCGAGCGAAACGTGCACCGTGAACAACCTAACCTAACTGATCAGTCAATCGGGTGGAAGCACCCGACCTATAGTCTACCTGCTTCCACCAATTACAGAGAAGCATCGTGGCTTTCTTTTAACAGTGTCCAATTCTGATTGCTTATACTGCTCGTTTTTTCACAGTGCCCGTTTTCACAGTGCACGGACTTTTACTGTATACGATAATATGTTTATTGAAAAATATGATTGGCGGTACTGCGCAGCTCTTCCTTATTTATATAATAATTTTAATTAAATTCTTTTTGAGAAAGCATTAGTGCCAAAGCAGTTAGCAGCGTTTATATATCGATATCTAACAGTATCCATGAAAAGTACGAACCAAACTGGATGTGCGCATTCTTTACAAATCTTAGTGACGTCGTGAATATTATTATTAAAAAATCCTTGTTTTTTTATTTTTTACAATATTAATATTGCCATGAATAATTAATATTATAATTGAAGTAACGATAATTTTAATCATGTTTTTTACAACATTAAAAGCTGTAAATGTAATTACTTTCAAAGAATCTGTTTTTGTAACTTTTGAAAGTCATAGGCAATGCTCACAAACAAAATAAGTGTTCGACCGAACCGCAATAATCACTATTCGAGGATTTGCTTATATCCTCGATTTTTTTTTCGAGATTGTAGCACATAATCCATTAACATTTAGCTCTTCCGATAAAATGATAAAAATATAAATTTAAATGCAAATAAACGAATATCCATTTCCAATCCAAACTCACTGTCAGCAGGGCAGCGACACGTGCTGCGTCTCTTGGTCTATCGTCCGGGGAAGATCCTCAACGAGGTCCCCCTATCCGCGGGCCTCTTAACCAAAGTAGGCCTGTTTGCCGCGCGCCTGGACCAAGCCCTCGCCGACTTCTCTCACCCGGGCTACGACAACGTGACGTCCCTCTGGCACCTGTCCTCCGTACCCAAGCTCCGTGACTTCCTGTTCGCCCTGGACGACAGAGCCGAGATCGACGTGGTCGGGCAGATCGTGGCCGCGTTCGAGGACCGCGTGCTCGGCATCCTCGGCTGCCTCGAGGCGGGCATGATCCACGGCGACCTCAACGAGAACAACATCGTCGCGAGGCCGGACGGCCGGGACATCGAGGCGATCATCGACTTCGGCGACTCGCACCGCAGCTGCTACGTGTTCGAGCTGGCGATCTGCCTGTGCTACATGATCACCGAGGCGCGGGGCCTCGAGCAGGCCAGACACGTGATCGAGGGCTACCGGGAGATCAGAGAGCCGACGCGCCAGGAGAGACGGATACTCAGGCTGTGCGTGTGCGCGAGACTGGCCCAGAGCTTGGTCCTGGGGAGCTACTCGCACAAGCGAGAGCCGGAGAATGAGTACCTGGTCAGGGCTCACCCGGTCAAGTGGGAGCTGCTGAAGAGGCTCTGGCCGATGGACGACGACGAGGTCATGGCGATGTGGGGCATCCAGGATTGATCGACGATGTGATTCGGGATTTGAGAGCTTGATGGTTGATAGTCTTGTGTTATGTTAGTTGCTCGATGGTTTTTTACGTTTTATTAATTTGATCGGCGTTTTTATAGAAGAGATCAGTCAATACCGTGATAGTAAAATGAGTGCAGGTGCAGAATGATATGGAAAGAAACTCATAAAGTGCTTAATTACTCTGATGACTGTAAAAAGTTTTCAGCAATTAATTTAAATCAAAGTTTCTTAGGATTGATATATTTTGTTTTAATTCTGAATTTAGATAGTAGATTAGTAATAATATTTTTAACCAAAATTACTATTGTTATATATAACTCAGACAAGAATCAATACTTGCTTGCAAATATGAATATATTGTTGAAAATATAAATACGATAGCATTTAGGCATTTACATATTATTTTATAATTCTATATTTTTTAATATTTCAATATAGAACTATCGCATGTAATAATATTTTATAAAATGTAGTTTTAAATCGATCTTGTTAAAAAATTAACAACAACGATGCTTACGTCAATTATATGAATATATTCATACAAATTAATATTATATTGTGTATTATATGAAACCTGGACATTGCAATACCATTTTCTGAATAAAAATAATGTGTATAATGTATAATTATTTTATACGTGATTATAAAATATATTATAATTAACAATTATAAAGTTTAATTCAATTTAATAATTGATTGTAACAAAAGTACCAAGTCAGTTTTATTATTATATTGTTTTATGCATGTAGTTTCATTTATTTGAATAAAATTGTTAAATTAACGATATGGTCTATTATGAAAATATTTACTTAATATTTGTTAAAAATTTTATCATCTTATAATAAAATAATAATTTTCTTATTTTCATGTTTCTTTTGCTTTTGATTCTATATTGAGTTTCTTCGTATGTATACATTTTATAAAAATTAATAAGGAGTATTAGTAGGATTATATTTTGAAGGGAGATAAAATAGACTAATTTTAGACATAGTTCTTGGTTTATATTTTTAAGTATACTTCACAAAAACTAATTTGGATATAGCGTTTTGAAATCCTCCAATGAGATAAGCTAGTAGGTGTACTTATTAAAACGTTCAATACGAATTAGTTTCTGTTGAGTGTACATATACATTTATATATATACATCGCACTCGTATGTATATGCGTATGAGGATCAGGCAGTTACATATGTACATAGACGTGATGAACAGTAATAAGTACTCTTTCGCCTTTTTCTTAATTATTCGCAAAGTTGCTGCGTTAGGTATTATGTGCGAACACTGTCGTGAATATACTTATAGTAATTAATTTAAGTAGTCTTAACTAATTTGTATTATGTACAAAAAACCATTAGTGTCTGTACGGATTATTACCGAAGAAATTATAAAAATGGAACACAAAATTCATATGAGCATGTTTACAAATTACATGCACTCTCTTATTTTGTTTAATTTATGTTTTACATGCTAGAGAAAATTCATTTGATTTTTCAAATGCAGGAACGATACATTAAAATATAAAAAAGTATTACAAATAAAATTAGGTAGATGTTTCTCTTCATATATTAAATCTAAAAAGATGTTTTAATAAATTTGTTATTATAGTTTATTAAGCAAATATTATATGAGAATCATTGTTTACTATGTTAATATTTCTAACTTGTATCTCCAAATAAACTAACAAATAGTATGTAATGTCCAAATTTAATATTGTATTCCAATAAATATATATTTCATAATAGGTTAATAATGCAATTGAGAATATGCCAATAAAATTATCTACGAAATTCTGTCATACTTTTTATTATTTTACTGATAAAATATTAGAAATTTTATTTACAATGTATACTTTCTGCATTTCAGCTTTTTTAGATTCTTATAAATATCGATATAAATATGATGTTAATTTACTTATTATTTGCTTTCTTTAAGAAAGTTTTGCATATCATTCATTAATGATTAATTTAATTTTCAAATGTCATTGTTATCATCATATTTGTCATAAACAAAATTGATTAATTGAAATATTAACAATGTAAAAAGAGTTAATAGTTTAACATACATTTCTTTGTTTTCAGTTTGCAGAGTAAAATTAGAAAACGCATTTACGTTAAGTTTATTACATAATTACACATCTAATGCTTAACCTCATAATAAATATAATTGACAATATAAATTAGAGAATAATTCTTTTGCTGAGTATAGAAAGAAAATGTCTTTGTGGCATAATCTTCATTACATTATGAATCTGTTGTATTGGACGAAAGTATTCAGTAAATGAAATATAAATATACGCAACATTAACAGTATTCTTCATTCATTATTCATTAACTCTTTCTCTTCTTTTACATGAATTTCAACGATTTTCGCTTATCTCATATATTAGTACTATAATAACCATTTTTTCTCCGGCGATGATGCCCGCGAATGAAAGGGAGGAAAGGCAGGGAGAAATGAGCTCGGGCGGTTAAAAGCAAACTATCGAAAATAGAATCTATTAGAAATCTCGGCGTTTGTCTTCCGCATTCGTCGATTACAATAATTATCAATTTTGCGCTTTATTCAAGAAGCTCGTGTGTCGCAAAGCCCTCCCTTTCTCCGGCGGATACTTCGTAATTTAATTTTTTTATTTTTATCTTTTTTTTCAATTTTCACTTTACATCATACCTCTGTGTAGCTCACTTTGGCAAACCTGTCGCGCATCCATTCCTTCGAGGCAAATTCGTTGATGGCGAAAGTACGTTAACATTATAAAATTATCAACATTAAACACTCGGCTGTTCGATCGCTTCACTTTTTTTTCTTGTACGAACGACAGACTCTCGCGTGTCAACGAACTTTCGTCAGACTTATCATCTTTTAACAAAATATTATCTTACAATTGCCTATATATATTTATTTATTTATTGCTTACACTCTATTGGCTTATGTTCGACCCGCGAGGGTGTTTTATAATAGGCATATTTTATATATATTTATATATTTATATTTATTTATATATTTATATTCTGCATAATCCACTTAGTGTGTCGCTTCAACGATACTATACTTTTTCATCTAAGTTAATTCACGTCATTGTTTCGTTCTAGGTTAAAAAAATAGTGTAAAGAGAGTAGTAAGGGAGTAATAAATAATCCATATGTAAAGAGAAAAGAAATATTTTCGTCTGATGTGTGGATTTATACGTTCTTTGGAAAACGTCGAGATTAGTTTGCAATCAGCACTGTCGACGTTTTAATATAAATACCAACTTGGATTAGGTTTTTACTCCGTTTAGTAGGATGAATGTTTTATGTAGTACAGTACTTTTTCAGTCTTGAAAAGTGAGTTGTCTCTTTATAATTAAACTAGCCTCCATGTTTAACAAAAATTATCAAGAAAGTTTCTTATATTCTGTAATTTAATATCATGTACAATCTTGGTATCTTTTTAAAAATACATTATAGACTGATTTTTTAATGGGTAATATGGTATGTGGATATTCGGTAATTTGTGGAACAATTATTAACTTCTTTATAAGATACTAAAATATATTGTTGATTTTTTGTTTTTTATTTAGAGAATTAAATCGTGCTCAAACATTATCAAAAATTGCATTGCAAATTATATAGTTACTTTCCTAAAGTAATGTAAGATATAAAAAATAATAAAAATACATTAAATAGTAAAGCTCATCGAAAATTTCGTATAACACATGATACTAAAGTACAAAAGATATAAAATACTTTCTAATATTTTTTGTTGGATGTATTAAAAGTAAATTCAGTAAACTCCACAGCACCACTGATGGTCTGCTGCTGTCACGTCCAGATCCCTGTGTTTCAGCATTGACAACATTTATGTTAAATTTAATTTCGGGTTTTTCTCTGTACGACTTCAAGCACCAACGCCGAAATAGTTATCTCGGATAAAATTATTGAGATCGAAAATTCAAGTTCATCCAAACATTCGAAGAGTAAAGGCGTACATACAAATAATCAACCTCTCCTAAATCGGTTCAGTTTTATCATCCAGTTTAGACATAGAAAAGCTCAATCGTCGAACAGTTCAAGAAGAATTTCACACAAAATTTTTCCACGAATTATCTATGTGATAAATCTCGCAAATTTTCTTCTAGGAATCGAATTGATGTTGCAACGCTTGAATGCCTTACGGCAGAGTATTTCAGTATTACGAAGGTAAGAAAGTTTCGTTTTGGTCGACTCTGACTTTGCGCGTGTCGTCCCTTTTTTTGGGATCGAGTTATTATTCGATTTACAAGTGCCGTTCTTGGTGACAGGATTTACAGCACCGCTTCCCATAGAGAGGCACTTGACACATGCCCATCAACTTCACACGGCCGCACAGTTGCGAATGGTCCTTGCACTCATCTGAAATAATTGAGAATGAAATATTATTATTTGTTACGATAATGAAATTTAAAATGTGTGTTATGTTTTCGCTGTAAATATTCGCAGTTCATATTTGTTAGCAATTTACATAAATATGACTTGTAACATCTTTGTAACCTATCTAAATGTAACAAGCTTTTGCGATAACACGACAGTATTGATTTATTAATTGATTGATAAACTTTATTGATTTAAAGCTTTGGAATATTCCAATTAAGCAATCAATTAAGATTACTTCCTTACAACACTATCTTCAAACTTCTATGTATAATACTATTTTTCTTTTGATGTTGAACTTCATTAAAATTTTGTAAACAGTTATTTTATCTAACAATAAGTAGCACTTTTTACTGCAGTAAGATATCGACTATGTATCTACTTTATTTATTATACATAAATAAGCAAAATTATGAATATATATTTGAAAGAACTTCAAGTTCCCTGTATTTACCCTAATATCAATTGACAAATTAATGGATAATTTTACCCTAGTAAAAATGTCAATATGTGAAAAAAATGTAAAAAATCTGTGCAAAAGTGTATAAAATCACGAGAAACTGAAAAACTGTGAATTTAGGGTTACATTTGTAAGAGGATTTTAAAAAATATTATACGTTATTTCGATCATTTTGTTACATATCTAAGTGCTAAATCCGTGAAAAAGTAGAAATGTGAATGTGCTTATTTTCTTGTAACAAATGTTCCAAATATATATGATTTTCTTTCATACTTTCTCATATTTTTTCCTTATTTCTTACAAAGTAGGTTCTTAACATAAACTAACAATCTACATTAAATAACAATCTAGGTTCTTAACATAAACTAACAATCTACATGAATCATCAAAGCTTTAAATGCTGTAATAGAATATGCATTTTTAACTAATTTATGCGACTAAGTCGAAAGAAAACCATAAAGCAATTCATTTTAAAATCGTTTTATCTTTCGGTGTACCCATAGGGATCCGGGTTAGGAAGAAAGGGTTGAGGTCTTTGATGATTGAAGTTTGTATCATACTACATATCAGCCTTAGTATGCTCTAAACGGTCGAGTAATAATCTTACAAAATCGGTAAAGAAGTGGTCTTCATTCAGTATCATTTTTGTTGTTTTTAATAAATCAAATTGACAAATTATATTTCATTAAACTTAAAACAATTTAAAACGATTTAAAACAATTCTTTTTCATAAATTTTTAGAAACTGTATATAGTTTGTTGCAAAATATCTTCAATACCAAATAATTTATGACATTTATCAGCACATTTTTTTCTTAACGTCTAAACTATCAATCGAAAGAAATAATTCTTTTGAATTGGCCCATCTACGCAGAGATATATGTCAGAAAATATTTATCGTTCCCCCTTTGACCCCCGTGGGATAACGACAAGAGTAAAAATATGTATGGTAAGTATACGTTAATAGTGGATCTACTTTACCAGAAGCTTTGATACATGTAGGACCTCGGCAAGTCTTCATAACCGGCGGTCGGGGTATATCCCTACAAGCGTTACCGGCCGGTTTCTTCGTTCCATACCATACGCATTGTAAAATTCGATATTTTATTCCGTCTTCTTCACACGAAGCTGTGCACTGTTAATAGATTTTATAATAAAATTATTTAAAAAGAATAACTTTAAATATAATTCTTATTGAGAATATTTTCAATATCATAAAACAGTTTAAATAAAATTATATAAGCTTTCTTATAAAATATACTTATTGTATTTTACCTCTGACCATTCTCCGACTCTCCAAACACCTTTGCATGCTTCATTATAACATTCTTGCCTTTGCGGTGGCCTCATAGCTTCGTCACATTTGCTTGGATCTGTAGTAGTTACATTTTCTGTTTTGTCCTCTGACTCCTCAATCAATCGACAACTTATTTCTCTCCTTTGCATAGCTACAGCAAACATCGTAACATATACAAATTAATTAATTAAAAATAAAATCTTCTAACATGTTTTCACATATTGTGAATTCGTGCTCATGATTTCTTTTAGTACCAATCAAGTTTTGTATAAACTACATTTATTAATTCGTTAATAATATTTTTAAAAAAACGTCTGTAGACGGATTCAATGTTATTACCTAAAATTATATGTAAAATAAAACAAAATAAAAAAGATATTTGAAGTTTAATGTTTATTGTTAAAGAAATAAAGAATTACGAGAAGTTATTTTAAATTTTAATATTATATTAGTTATAAAAATAAGATGTTAATTATAATTGAAGCCTTTTGAATTTTTCAATTTTTTTAATAGTAATTAATATTTAATAGAAATCTCACCGGTCTTCCAGTTGAAACAGCGAGAAGTTTCGCAAGGCGACCACTCGCCGCTGTACCACTGCGGGCATCTTCCGGCTCCGCAAACTCGCACCTTTTCGGGTACTGGATAACCCGCGTCCTCGCACAACGATGCACCAATGACGGTTCTTGATGCGACTTTCGTCGCGTTCGAATCGTTCTTCGCCGAACGGACTGTGCACTGCGCACCGCGCATCTGTTAGATAAATTTCGTTTTCAGAATGTTGGTTTGCGTTTATGAAGTTGCGACGTTCAAGTGGCGAATTAAATATTATGTGATTTATCTTCTTAATCTTACCTGAAATCCTCCACCTCCACAAGTTTGTGAGCATCTAGACCAGTCTGTTGTGACCCATTCGAAAACTAAATCGTCTTTAGCTGTAAAAATTTGGAATGTTAATAATAGTATTTCATTTAAGAACAATCCTATGTTCAAGATATTATTATTACGATATATTGAACCTCTAATATATTTTTTATTGCATGCTTATAGTTTGAAACATTAAACGCGATTTCCTCGAAATAAATTTTCTCAGCTTCAAGCGCACATCCCCTTTTTATGGATCTTGCTAATATTTTCAGGAAATATTCTTCAAAGTATTCTTACGATAAATTAAAATTTTGATTTTTGGTTAACACCCTACAAATACTAGTACTAAAAAATACTATTTTTTAAAATAAGTTTTTTTAATTTCCGCTTCAAAGAATACTAGAGTTTTTCAGCACTGTTCTCCAAAAGCCTATATGTACAACTAACTTTTTGAATAATAATCATTATCATTGTAAAAATACATAAATTTTCTATGTAGCTGCAGTAAAATTGCATTTTTTGTGCTGAATTTGTATAAATAAGTTTACTTATATTTTGATCCTTAATATATAATAAAAGTTTCAGAATATTTAGATTTTATTTTATTTTTTTTTTCATTTTGGATCAAAGCCCACCTTAATGCCCAGATGCTTGCATATGGCCACTCAGGTTCGTAGCTCACCAATAATTAATAACTGATAAAGAAAGTTTTTAAAATATGTCATTCTTTGGGACCATCGATCACTATTAAACTAAAAAATACCATATAAATTAAATTTCAATACGCAATGCACACCTTTGCTGAAGACAGCGACCGATCCAATGGTCGGCTCATGGTTCTTGTCCTCGTTGCCGAGCACAACAGGTGTCACGTTCTTGCTGCCCTCTAATTTCAGTGTTGCATCGTCGACGATGCCCGCGTTCCTCATCATCTCTTTGCCCGTCTTGCTGCCGGCCTCGGACTCCTGCTGCTCGTCTCTCCCCTCGAGCTCCTTCTCCCCAATTGCCCTCGAAACCTGCGCGCTAAGCGGCGTTGTCTCGCTGTCCATCATCGCCGCTGACGTCTCGATCAGCTGCTTCTCAACGGCAGCATCCAATTCGTCTTCTTCCAGCGAGGAAGCCACGGACGGCGGAGCGGCCGACGCGCTCGAGCCGAGAGAGGACGGAAAAGCCGAGTTGTCGAATGCGTTCTTATCGAGATCGCTCGTGTCGTCCGTCATCTTTGGCGCCGTCTCCTCCGAGCTCGAGGAGCTACTGTTGATTCTCCTCCTGGCGGACTCCTCGTTCTCCTCCTCGTTTGTCGTCTGCACGCTCTGCGCATTCAATGGCCAAATTATTATGTATGCGCTAAGCTTATTATGTATTACGTATTAGATTATCTAGCACTTTAGATGACGTTATCTTTTTCAGAAAAGTATCTAAAAAGATTGAAAAATATTTGCTGATAACGTTTTCCTTAAATAAAATTCCTTCAAAACAAAGTTACAAAAACAATAATTTATATGAATATGTTATCTAAATTACTGATTCTTTACATAACATATTATTCATACAAATTATCTGTAAAAAATGGCAAATAACATAAATAGAGGTATTATTCCAGCTACATAAATCGTTATCTAGAATAGCAGATATTTAGATAATTTAAAAAAAAAATTATTTGGAATTTGAATTATATAATTTATCTAGATAACGAACTATCTAGATAAATACGTATTTAGATTAATTTAGTCCATCTTTGAATTTTCTGCGGGATTCGAACTCGCGACCACTTTAGAGTCTTATTTCGATATAGAATCGCTATGTCTGCTGGGCCGAGGACGGTTCTAATCATTCATCTAGACTAGAGGTATGGGAGTACACAAGAAACTATAAGGGTCAGATTGGATTCTGTTATTTCATTGGGTTCGGGTCGGATACCTGCAAACTCATCGATTTACCGAATAATACGTAAAATAGACCTGATATTCATTCACGCCCCTCTAAACATGGGGTATCATTCGGATGGTACTCCATGCACGTAGAGCAGGCCAATAAATATAAGACGTATTTTACAAATTCGAGCTGTTCGCTTTATACGTCGGATAACCCGAACCCGATCCAAGCTCATCGGCACGGACTAAAACATCAGAAACCCCGATTTTACCGGTACCCGCACACCCCCAATCTAAACCTTCATCCAAATAAGCTTACAATACCGACACTCACTCCTACCTGATTTTGCGGATGCGTGACCTGTCCCAGCACCGCGTCGTCCCCCGTCTCCTCGGTCATCGTCCTTAGCGTCGGCTGCGTGATCTCCACGGGCTGCACCACTCCGCTGCTGTGAGTTCCCCGCTGGTTCCTGCCCCAGTGCTGGGCTTCGGTGCTGCCGTGATGGTGGCGCGCCCGCGTTGGCTGGCCCTCGAACTTATTGACCATCGTCACCGTGGGCACGACGACGACGACGTTGCTCGACGAGGAGGAGCTCTGCTCGCGCTGTTGGGGGACCTGCTGTCGCGACGCGTCCTTGTGCTCGATGGCGAAGACCGCCTCCTCGGCCTCGAACGGGTCCTCGTCGATGAAGATGCGCTCCTCGTCCGGGCCGAAGGTGTTGTCGGGTATGGCCGTGTTGCCGCGGAAGAAGTCGAAGTCGCCACCGCGAGTCGGATCGAAACGACTCGGCTCGGGGAAGGCGTCCGCGGAGGAGTGATGGGTTATCGTGGTGGTTGTCGTTGCGCGGAGTTCGTGCTGCTGGTGCTGCTGGTCGTGGGTTCGATGGTGGCCGCCGCCGCTCGCGGGATTTGAACTCGGGTTCGGGGTGTCTTGGAACGGCCAGTAACTCTGTTGGTGCATGGTTTTCGGGGATTTTACGTTAGACTTTGTCGTTTTCTCGTTTGATGGCTGTGTAGTGTCGTTGGTTTAAAAGAGTAGACTTGTTTTGTGATATTAATTTTAATAAAAGAGTGCTTAAAAATTAATTTCTAGATTGACTATTTTGTATGAAGAAGATTTGTCGTACCCCTTAATGGATGGATGGATGGATGAATGGATGGATGGATGGATTGATGGATGGATGGATGAATGGATGGATGGATGGATGGATGGATGGATGGATGGATGGATGGATGGATGGATGGATGCATGAATGGATGGATGGATGAATGGATGAATGGATGAATGGATGGATGGATGGATGGATGGATGGATGGATGGATGGATGGATGGATGGATGGATGGATGGATGGATGGATGGATGGATGGATGGATGGATGGATGGATGGATGGATGGATGGATGGATGGATGGATGGATGGATGGATGGATGGATGGATGGATTGACTGATGGATGGATGGATGGATGGATTGACTGATGGATAGATGGATGGATAGATGAATGGATGGATGTATGGATGGATGGATGGATGGATGAATGGATGGATGGATATTTAAAATTAATGGAGGGAGCATTAGCGATCGAGGTATTGTTGCTAGTAAAGTTATTATTTTTATTGAGGAATAATCTTTTAAGCTCAATGATATTATCAGCTTGAATTTTGTTTAGAAAAGTTACCTATGGAATTTGAAAATTAATTATAGAATTGTATCCTAATCAACCCCTAAGAAAATGAAAACAATAGATTGAAAAACCTCAACAAATATCGCGGGTGAAAGTGACGGGAGATGATAGTATTAGTATGTATAAAGTTATCATTGAGGAAAAATATCATAACTTATAAGTAGTATAAAAAATTATTAATAATTGTTATTATGATAATGTATGATAATGCATTAAACTGAAAATTTATCATCAATTTTTATTGTACCAATAATTGTTTAAATGCGGTGAATGAAAATTGTAAAATTCTTGTTACTTTAATAAATAATATACTATTCTAAGGAAATAAAATAAAAATTATAAAAATTTATTATTAAAAAATTTGTGACGTGCAGAATGTGTACGAAACAATAATAAGAACAATTGAAATGATATTTTAAATATTAACAAGATGTTCTTTCAAAAATGCTTTTTATTTACAAAAATTATTTTACACGAGGTTTAACACTTAATTGTACTTAGTAATAAATTAACAAAACACATAAAAATGCAGTTAGTAAGTGTTATTCCCACCTTAATGGTCGTAATAAGGTAACTGAGGTGAGGCACCACCGTAGAAGCACTCGAAGCAGCCGTCGACTCTACCGGCTAGTGTTAATATATTTTTTTTTTCATCCAATCCAATTCCATTATATTTACGATAGTCCATCACCAGTTAGTAAAGAGTGAAAGCAGAAGAAACAGCGAGAGAATTCACACGTTAGTTTCAAAGTAGATTCAGCGCAGACGGTGGGTTATAAAGAGAATTTGGAAGACGAAAAGGAATCTCGGGCGTGTAAAGTATCGTTTACCTGGTGCAGCGGCGTGACAGAGTAGTCGTATTTTCCCGTGGATCCGGAGGGCGACGGACTCGCCGCCTGCTTCTGCTTCTTCCTGCGCGGCTTCTCCGTCGTCCTCTGCGACTTTTGGCTCTCCTGTCGGGACTCCTGGCTCTCCTCGCTGTAGATGCCGTAGAACGGCTCTGCGATTCAGACAACGATATTTATTTTTGCGCAGTATTACAAATTATTATTTAAAATAATAAATTGTATGAAACTTCTTTTCAGGAATGCGATGTGATTTTGTAATGAAAACCGATAGCTAATATTTTAAGATATTCTATAAATGCACTATTTATATTAAGAAAGTCACCTACATTAAATTCAAAAATCAAAAGTATATAAAGTATCTAAAATCAATATGGCTTAAAGATTAATACAAACGTGTATTTACGTTTTTGAAGTTTCTAATAATATGAAAAATATTAAATTGTTAATTCTCATGAACATTATCTGATTAATTACAAACATTTCAAAATTATGAATTATATTATAAATTTTATTAATAAATTTCTATATACCATTATAAACTATTAATGTTTTTGAAAAAAAAATTTTAAAATGCAACTTGATATATCCGGTGTTGATATTAAAATACAAGTTGAATTGTGTGAATATCTTTTGTATTTTATAATTGAATAGTCACATTATATAATCGTTCAGTCTACGGTAGATTGTAAGATTCTCAAGGAATAATAATCAGAACTGAAATATTCGCTGAAATTATACAAATTTAGTTATAAATGTGTATCTATATTATAATGTAAATGATGGTTAAAGTTAATCTACCAACAAGAAAATGTCGATGAACGTCTCTATGATTGCCAATAAGTTTCCAAAAAGCGCGTAGATTCAACTAATTATCACGGCGGTGTAGATTCAACTAATTATAACGGAATCGATTAACTCTAGCCTATAGGCTTATATATTAAATACAGTGGACATTCTATAATTTGGATCGCAAGGGATACAAAGATCGGTATAAAAACAAACTGCAAGCTACATAAATGAGTATAAAAACCAATTACAATCACAAGTAATAATTTTTCAGAGAAACATCATTTATATTCTTCTGATGCAAGAACTAACACCAGATTGAAATCAAGTTAATACCTCTTAGATTCCTCTTGATTTCTTTTAATCATAATGTAAATATGGCTCAGAATATTCACTCGATTTTTTATAATTTATAGCTCGAGTTATTAAGCTTTTCAGATTAAAGCCAGCTTCAAGCTAGAAGAGTTAATTTCTTCGAGCAACGGTGATTTTCTCAAAAGACACGACTTTTTTTCTAAATTCGTGAGATTTTGGAGCTCGAGTCGTTTGAGTTACAGAGGTTCCACTGTACAGTATTTGATCAGTCGTAAGAGGCACAAGAATCTGCGCGCTCGTCGAATCTCGGGGGGTGAGTAGCGGATGCCGCTTATACTCTGCTCACCCCCGCGCTGCATTGTCAGAGAACTGATAAATCCCGGGACTTCTGAAATTCTTACCGGAATTAACTGGAGCGGAACTGAGCTGGGCGCCCTGACGCTGATGCACCGCGTTGCCCGAGCGTAAAACTTCCTCGTTGCTCATTAGATCGCGGGGCTTCGGCTTCACCATGAGATGCATCACCGCGTTCGTCTGTCCGGCTATAAATTTTAATTTCACAAGTTCAACGAGGAGGGTCCAACCTCCATTGCGAGTCGATGCGTGATTGTCGAGCAAGCTCGCATCTGTGATAATGCTGCATGAATTGTACACGCACAGATACGAGCTCGAAAGAGTTTGAAGTGTTTGGCTCTTTGCTTAACTGTTTCACTGATGCATACGCACTTACGAGTCAAGTTTGAAATTTGTTTATTCTTGATATAATTGAACATTTTTTAATCTTCATAAAAATATTTATTATGTTGATGCAGTGTGGCAAACATATTACTAAGAATAATATGTCTGTAACTCGTATGCTGATCAATGATCAGATTATAATGTGCATATGTAAAGATCTTAATGAAAGCAAGTTAAAATAATTCAATATGGAGTTTAAACAAAATTGACATGTTTTCCGATAGCGCCCAGTATGTGTAAGTGCAAGAGAAATGTGTATACGTGAGATTTCATCGACTCACCCCAGCAGGAGTATATACCGCTGTCGGAGAAGTTTATATCCACAATTTTTAGAGCTCCCTTTTTGTTGATCTTGTGTTTCCGCGATTTCCGTAATTCCTCGTGATCCTTCCTCCAAACAATGTGAGCCCTGCATAAATAAAAGTAAGCCATACAGATTATGATTGAAATTGAAGCTTCCATTTATAAAATTGAGCAGGTGGATTGAAATTGATATTTGTAACGTTATAAATGTTTCTCAATTGCAACAAACTTTTTCACAATAAATTATTTGTTTTATATAGTATTATTTTATATGTACGTACACATTGTAACTGATTGCATTTATTATATTTTTCTATCTAGGAACTAAGGATTCTACAAGATTACAGAAGATTTGTAATACTAAATGTAGTATTAAACTATTAATTTCGATTACAATCATCATTTAAGGTGATGCTAAATCCCTGTCGAGATCCCCATATTACCGGCAAATACGGGGAACCACTTTTCTCACTTAATTTTCAATTTAAAGAAATATCTCTCTGCGGAACATTGTTTGTTTTTCATTGGGATATCAAAGTTCCAGAGAGAAATTTACTGAAAATTAAAAATTAAATGAGTAAAGTAAGGTGGGTGTAACATCATCTTAACTTTCTTTCTTAATATATAACGGTCTTTCAGAAAAAGATCTAGCGACATCAATAAAAAGTAAGTAGGCACAGTAACGACCGATTGATAATATTTGATTTATGACAATTTAATAACAACGATATATCTTTGCTGTAATGAATTGATAACTAAACTTGATGTAATACAATCACTCCGATCTAATTTTTCACTCAGCTAGCTGCATACTTTCATCACCCTGAACTAAATCCATGAATATGCAAAACCTTCCTTCTACAAAGCCGTCGTTAATCGATAAAAAAAAGAGCAGTTCGCATGCACCCATGCAAGCGAGCTCGTTCCCCTTACTTGTCGAATTTCTTAACAGGGCAGCGAATCTTGATGACGGGCGTGCCTTGAAAAATCGTCGCCTGCCCGCCTATGTCGAGATTGACCTTCTTGCCCGGGTCGTCCTGTATGTAGGTCGTGTTCTTGCTGGCGATGACCGGCTGAGCGCCGGCGCTCAGCTGCTCGCAGGGCCGACTGTTGCACTCCTTCTCGGCGCGGGGCTTGGGGGACGGGCAGTCGCGCTCCGGGCGCGACTGCTTGTGGCCCTGGGCCATCACCTGCTCGCACACCACCTTGCGCTTCTTCACGCCGCCGCCGCAGGTCTTCGAGCACTGCGAATGGGGAAAGTGTGATTTTTTTTAGGTGAATTCGAGGAAGATGCTTGTATTGTGTTGGATGTAGCGTTATTGATATCGACGAGAAGAACATAGGAGGAACCCGTGGTTTTAAAAGAATACTAGAGGTGTAGTGCAGTATCGATGCGACTCAAATTTTCCATACATAATTATTTGCTGTTTTTTAAACTATAAATATGAAAGTTAAAAATCAAAAATTTATAGATTAAAATTTAAAAAGTTTAGATTACTTTAAAAAAAAACCGCTTTAAAATTATTAAGTTGCTATACCTATTAAGTAAATATTTTGACTAAAAACATATATTTAACATTACAACAAAATAGTAAAACTAAATAACCTGATAATCTTTAATAAATTGTGTTTTATTAGTAAGTATAACTAATCGATTTAGCATGAATTATGTAAATATACATTATATTCTTCAGCATGTTTTAGTAAAATTGGTATTAAATCCAAAAGTATCTACTAGTATTCGAGTTATTATTGGAAGAGGTTTAAAGAATTAATCGTTATAAAACTATACAAAATTTCGGAACAAGTATTGATTCCTATAATCTGAAACAATATTTTGCAGAAAAATATGCTTTATTTTTTTCAAAGTATCATAGATTTTCATTTTCAAATTCTATCATTCTTGGATTATTTTAGCGCATTCGTGTGTTAGTTCCATAATAATAGTTTCCCGTGAATTAGTAATTAATGAGAAAGTACCCTAAAGTGGTAATTTTCCAGTTAGTTACTTCGCATGTAATATCCAATTTCCGTTGGAGATTATGTACGATATTACACGTTATCAGTTAGACAGTTATAATTGAAAATGCAAAATCAACCAAAAGTAAAAACATGCTATTTGTAAAAGTATATATACATTGAGCTTATAATATATAACGATCCATACAAAACAGAGATTCATTTTTTTCGACAGAATTCGTATAATAATCTGTGGCTCTATTTTCAACTTTTTAATTAGTTAATTAATTTAACTAATTAAAATATGTTAGTTATGAAAAAGTACTATTTATCAAAAAGTTTTTTTACGTAATATTTAATATTTATATAATAGAGTTAAAAAATTATGTAAATAAAAAGAGAATATTAAATGTATGTCACTGTCACACTAACGTGACACGTGTTTGCACTACTTTTCTGTTTATACTGTTGATTAATGATATAGGTATGGTATAGCCAAAAGTCTAACTTCCGGAATTTAATATTCTAATGCAACCAACTTTTGAAATTTCTCTGCACAAACTAAAGTATAAAGAAAATCTGTCTTACAGAATTATTTATTACACATCTGGGAACCAGCAGACAAGAAAATTGATTGTAAAATTTGTGACTGTAAGAAAAAAGTCTATAAGTACCGCAAGATAAAAAAAAATTCTTCGATAACAAATGTTTGAGTGACACATTAATCACTTCAGCGCGCGCTCCCAAATTTGGTAGCTCCTTGCTGCCGCTTACCTTGCCCCACTCTGCCATGTGCCAATCGACGTTGCAGTCCCAGACGTTGCAGTACTGCCTGTCGGCGGGCGGCGGTTGCGGACACATGTGATTCGGCACGGCGACCGTGTTCCCGGTGCCGCGCGTCACCTCGTGGATGCAGGTGACCTCGCGCGTCTGGATTCCGAGGCCGCAGGGATGCGGGCACGGCGAGAACTCGCTCGTGTTCCATCTGCAAACAACCGGGGATATATATATATATATATATATATATATATATATATATATATATATATATATATATATGTGTATAGGTTTGCGCGCGTTTAATTCGACTATGCCTGGGATCCGCCCTGTATACACACGGAGGTATGGTCTTTTCTTTTTTGGTGGCGCTTGCAGCGCCCGCGGGGTGTTGACGCGATGCTTTCGCAAGGACGGTTTTATGGAAGTCGAGCAAACGAGCAAATATAAGACGTGGCGCGAGGGACGCGTGTCGACTGAGACCGTACGGGAGTCAGTTTGAAGATTTATATAGAGGGAATGGCTATTCTTGGCGAAAATAGGTCAAGCTACAGTGGTAGAAACAAAAGGGAGTTTTAGGCAGATTCTGTGCACTTTTGTTTAAAATGTTATTTTGCTAGCAGATGAGTTTTTGGTAATAAAATACGTATTGTTTATAATTACTCTTTAGCCTACCAGATATAAAAATATGATTAGGCAATTTGCGAAATATATGATACATGCTTTCTTCATTTAAAAATATCAATGTGAATTGAGCTCAATTTAGTGGTAGCTTCATTTTAATAATTATTACATTATATCTGTTTTTGTACCTGGTTTAAAAGTTCCGCGGAATTAACTCTTTCATGCATAAAGCATATACATAATCTTTTATTCATTCTTAATCTGAGAATAGCCCCACTGCCGAAGATATATAGAAGGAATTATTTAGAGTAACGTAAAATTCTCCTTCTAGTAATAAATGATTAAATGCAATAAATATATAATATACTAACATTCTCCGTAGTGGCGTTGCCCACGATTTTTACAAATTATCATATAAAGTCGGGTCTTTCGTATATATACTGTCCAAATTTCAAGTTGCTAGCATCCCCCATCGCGACGATGAGTCGGTCAGTGAATCAATAAGTCAGTCAGAACAGGCCCTTTTATGTATATAAGATAGCGCTTCAAATTTGAAATCGAAAATTGAAAAATTTACCCGCTCAGCGATCGATTAGGGAAAGCCCCAGAAATTACTTTCTAGGAAGTAGTACTAAAAACCCATTTTAATGATAAGAACGCAAATATCTTATCAAGACTTGCAGATTTTAAAAGATTCCGTGAAAATACATTTTACAGCTTTTAACCCCCTAAACATTAAAATTTGTAAAATTTACTTCCTTGGAGTTAGAGTCTTGTAAAATCCCTTATTATTGGTTGCCCACAATATAAAAACAATATATCATCCAAATTTCAATTCGCTAAGTTTAATGGTTTTGGCTCGGAATTGATGAGTCAATCAGTCAGTCAGTCAGTTAGTCAGTCAGTCAGTTACTCAGTCAGTTAGTCAGTCAGTCAGTCAGTTACTCAGTCAGTCAGACGGTCAATCAAGGCACGACTTTTATACGTACAGAAGATAGGGGTTGAATTTTGAACAATTAAGCTACTTAGCTATTGATTAAGGAAAAGCCCAGAAATTGCTTTCTAGAAATTAGTATTAAAAAACCCATAAAACGATAAAAGAGCTGACGTCTTATCGGGCCTTGGAGAGTTTGAAAAAAATCGAATCCCATAAAATCACATTTTGCCATTTTTTACCAATTTAGGATTCGAAAATGGAAAATTTACCCACTTGGTGATCAATGAAAGAAAAACCCAGAAATGACTTTCTAGAAATTAGTATTATAAAACGTATTAAATGATAAAAGAACCGATATCTTATCGGGCCTCGGAGATTTGAAAAGATTCCGTGAAAACACATTTTACAGATTCTAACCCTATACAAATTCAAATTTTGTAAAATATACCCCCTTACAGTTAGAATTGCGCAAAATCCCTACTTATTCGTTGCCTACGATGTAAAAACAATATACTATCCAAATTTCAAGTCGCTAGGTTTCATGGTTTTGGCTCGGCGTTGATGAGTCAATCATTCAGTCAGTCAGGACATGTCCTTATATATATATATATATATATATATATATATATATATATATATATATATATATATATATATATATATATATATATATATATATATATATATATATATAGATTGTAATTATTATTATACTTGATACCTATAGGATTAATATATTATTCATATATCGTAATATTCTATAAATAAAGCTTCAAATATTCACAACAGCTCAAGTTTACATTTTCTTTATACAATTGAAAACGAGTTCCAAATAAAAGTTTCATTAAAATCTGTGACGTAGGCATCCTGACTTCTTCTTATAAGTGACCAAGTATTTTGTAAAAAGAAGAATTTTAATAAGATATTTATAATATGTCTTATTTCAAGCAAGGTTTTTTACCATTGATAAATTGCTTAATTGGCATTGTAAAATTATTCTTTTTATACGATAAAATATTTTAATGTTAATATTTTAGTACATATTTTATATGTAATTCCACTTCTAAGAATGATTTTAATCGTTGTAATATTTAAAATTGAAGAAATATTTATCAAGATTAAATTAAATTAATATCTACAGATATTTAATTATGTTAACACAAAATGTTATATGATTTTTTAATTGCTTTGATGCAATCCTGAAAATTTAATGTATAGAAGCATTACCTTGGGGGACATGGATGATCGTTGCAAACTCTTATCCTAGATTCCGGCTTAGTCTCCGCGGTGCACAATAGGGGCATCACCGTTTTACCGTTGTCATCCCTGACGCAAGTTATTATTAAATCCTGAACACCTATAATATAATAGAAGATAAAAATAAAATAAATCACAAAAGTGCTGATTTAATCAAGTAATCATTATATGGGCACAAATAGTTTCTAATTTGCATTATGCAGACTATTTAACAGTATTCAGTTACTACGGAAAAAGTATTTATTTATCAATGCACATTATAATGTATACGTATACGTTTTTGTATTGTAAACGTTTATTTTTATCACACAATAGTGAAATAATATTAATAGAAATAGAACTTAATGATGAGAATATACTGCTCAAAGCTCAAATAATGTAACTTATGAGATAGTTTAGTAATTATAAGGACTACATTTATTTTAATCATATTGAATTTTTTGATCTAAATAAGCTTATAATTTGATCGAACGATAATAATAAAATTCTCTTGAAATAAATCTCTGAAGGCTAATCTGTTTTATCTTCCATTCGTTTTTAATGTCTCGGGTCTCATTTTACTCCTAGTTTCCTATAAATCACCTGGATTTTTTTTCAAATTGTTGATGCATAAGAAGAAATGTTAATTGCTTATACATAGCTGATATACATATATAAACAATTAGATTTTTCTTTTACATATCAATTTGATAGTTTGTGTCTAGGTGATTTATAGTAAACTATTTAAATGAGTAAAATGAGACCTGAGACATGAGACATCAAAACGAATGGAATATAAAAGAGATTAACCATTTTAAGTAACTATTCTTTTAGTGAACAATATCTACGCTTGGGACGTCACAATTTTGTTTATAATATTCTTTTTTATTTCATAAAATACAACTCTTTCACATAAATTGTCTCTGATATAAGTGAATCTTAATAAGCTGTAATACTTTTTGTTTATGTTATTTTATTAATACAAACAAATTTTCATTCATTTTTTCTACCACCTTAAGGTGAATCTATACCCAAAATCACTCAAAAACTCGATTTTTATTATCGGGTTATATTACAATTTATATTGAAAAGAATATTTTAAAACCTCATAGATATCATAACTCTAAAACTTAATAAAGTTATAATGATTTTAATAAAGTAATTAACATTATGTAGCATAGAAAATAAAAACTTTAAGTGCATTCTTCACGACATTCATTTTTTTAATTTCTTGATGCTCCATGCGCATGAGTTTTAGTTTTTTTGATAAGATAGTTCGATAATACTTATTAGATTCACATTTGAATATTTTTGTATGTTTTAATTTTTTCATAAAATTCATATTTGAAAAATATGAGTCTCAATCAGTTAAAAAAAGGTTCAAAAGCAGTGCATTTTTAACCTTTTTTCAAAATATTTATTGTCATGCCTGTTACTAAAATATAATTTTTTTTTTGGAAAATGTAAACCACATAATGCTCTTATTTTTGTTTCAAAAATATAAAAAAACGTGCTAGAAAAGCTTTTGAAAAAATTGTATGCCCATGAAACTCGATGAAAAACGTCTATTTCGTCCTTTTTTCACAATTTGAAATGGTTATCTGTTAACAAAACCAAATTATATTGATCAATTTAAGTTGACAATGCACAATAACTTTCCGTTCTGCTGATATGTAACATACTTGAAATTTACAGCGTTGTTTCGTAATCTGTTAGACTTTGAGTTTTTGTTTATAGCACCACCTTAAGAAACCCAACTCCCCCGTTGACCACAATGATCCCCCTTTCCCCCCTCGGTCCCGAAACTATCTCCCACCCACGCAGCAAACAAGCAACATTCCAAACTCACCTCCCAAGCAGGACGTGCTGCAGTCCGTGTATCCCACCTCCTTCCAGGAGAAGGACGTCTTGACGGTGCTCCCGGGGGCCACCTTGACGTTGCTCTCGTAGCCGGTGCCGGCGGAGCTGGCGGAGGCGCCGCCGTTGTTGCCGCCGCTGGCGGCGATCGCCGACGAGGAGGACCTGAAGCTGTCGGTGAGACTGGCCTCGGCGTAGCTGCTGTCGCCCACTGTGTCGATCCTGTAGGCCAGGCTGTTCTCCATCAGGTTGCAGGGCTCCAGGGCGCACCTCTCCGTCTCCGTCGGCTTGGGACCAGAGCACTGGTGATCCGGCAGCTTGGCGATCGTCCTGCTGAACTCGAGGAAGATCTTGCAGTGGACCTCGCGGTGGCGTATGCCCTCGCCGCAGGTCACGCTGCACGTCGACCACTCGTCCGCTATGAACCTGCGCCGATTCGGATTATACGACCGTGAGGTATTTCAACGCGGGGATTTTGGCGAGTTATTGGCTGTGTGCGAGCGGCGTGGCGATTGAACGAGGGGTGGAGTGTGTCGGCGCTTTTGTTGATTTGCCGGGAGCGACATTTTTTAATGATGTTTTGGTTTTTGCGTGACGCGGATTTGCGCTTGTTAGTACTCGCGTAAAGCATTACCCTCCTGCGCTGAAAGCCGTGTGCACGTACGCTTCACTTTTTATATATTTTGTACTGCACAATTTAAATCCTTCATCGTGTGATCATCTCAAAACTCGTAAATTAAAGCTTAATAGTACAGCTTTAATTATTGAGATTGCAGATGCTTGAAATGCATATGGTTACATCATGGATAGTCATGAGAAATATCTACGAGTAAGATGCATATTATATCCAGATACGTATGTATATAATACAAAAAGTATCTTTTCAATAAATGAATATTACAAGCATAAAAATATCTTTTAAGCCGAGAGAACTTTTCATTTTACATAAAAGAGATACAGAAAAAATCAGGATACACGGGAATCTTTTGCCAAAAGTATCGATAGCCTTTTAAGATACTTATTATCTTCATTTTTTAGATATATTATCAAAATATTATTGTCTTTGGATATATAACTCATATATAGAAATAAATTACTGCACAGGAGGAAAAACCAATTTTCATAGAATATATATTTGCGCGGATCTTAGTTTAACAAGTACGTATATATCAAAACTAAAAATGTCAAATGTAAACGATGACTAAAATGCGTTGGAATCAAAAGACAGTTGTGTGCATGCAATTTATAGACAGATAACTGAGATGATTGTTGCCTATTCCGTGTTAATATTCTAGATCACATTAATGTTGCATCGATTTTTAAATTTAATTTGCTAATAACATGCTCGAGGTATTTGATCGCGTTTCGCAAAATAACCACAAGATATTGAACGAAAAGAAAACTGAATTTTAATCAATAATGGCTGATAGAATAGCTATTATTCCACGTACAATGGAGCAAAATTGATTCTGAATGCTCCATAGCGATATTCAATCTACATATTTCTTCGGCCCGTCATTTTCTAATATCTTTGACATTGCCGTGGCATGACCCAACACATTAAATAACACTCGAGAGCGGCCCGATTCGCCGTTATAATTTTAAACTCCTTGAAACTTGCTTTGAAGACTCGAGCGCGCGCGCGCGCGCTCGCCATCAAACTGTCCGAAAGATATCCCAGAATAGCCTGCACCCGCGGAATGAAAACGATCCGGCAGTTTTGCCCTCGCGGAGCCGATAGTTCGAGCGCCTCGGCGAGTTATTTCATTCTCTCCTCCCCATTTATACTTATTCAGCGGCCAGGCGGCGATTGACCTCTTATTGAAACTTATTCCTGGCAGGCCTGATCGCGCGCGCGCGCGCTCGAGAGAAGCCGCCCTCTCCCTTCCTCGACCTTCTTCCAGGCGTATATGTTTCTCTTCCGGCCTTTCGCTCGACTTTCCCTTTCCCGCCGCGGAGGCTTCATTCAATTTCTCGCGCCTCCGTTGGCCATCATTTCAATTTGTCGAAGGCCCCTCGATAGTTCTTCCTCGAGATAATGCGAGAGAGAGAGAGAGAGAGAGAGTGAGAGAGAGAGAGAGAGAGAGCGAGGGAGCCTTAAGTTTCAATTTTTTTACGTAGTGCGGAGAAACTTTTACTTTGCTGAGATAAATAAACCTTTTTTATTTTTAATAATGAGTTATTTATTATTAACTGTTTTTCTTTCGTTAAAAATCCGTTTTATTTTGTACAAATATTATAAGTAAGTGGGGAAATTTCGATTACTAATAAATACAATATAATATAATAAATTAATCACTTTAGTTGACACATTAATGGAAGGAAGGATTATATAAACACTTTTATTTTTATATCTGTTCCATATACTAAATCGGAAAATATTTTAATCATAGAATTAAATTAAACACGTATATTATATAAATTAAATGAAAATTATATATCTATATAGGTAGTGTTCTAAATTAAATGTTATAAATAAAATGATTACCACCAAATTAGAGTTTTTATTTAACAGCTAAAGAAAGCTTAGTTAGTTTCATAATTATTACAAATTTATTTTTCTCTATAAGTAATATCTTATTTTTACTCGTATAGGTAGTACTAAAGTTAAACTTTATTTACAATCAAATACTATTTAAATTAATTTAATCGGAGAAAATGAGACGTGAAATTTTTCTCCAATATCCGTAGTTAATAAGCTACAATATATATAATATTTACCTTGATTATAAAATAATTCAGAAACATTCTTATGAGTAAAAACCAGAACATTCAATTTTAATGAAATTTAAGTAAAAATTGATACTTTCTTCTTAAACACAGAATATATGTTATATACGTACGTAAATGTATACGTACACTCGGCATTGAAAACTTCATGCATAAAAAAGGTGGAGCAATAATTGCTTTGAGTTGGGAAAAATCCGAGGTAAAAAATGCTTAAGTGTAAAGTGCTCCAAAAGTTAAGGTGATGCGAATTTTCAGAAAATATTGTTTGGAAAGTTGTAGTTTTTGATTAGGATAAGAACATTTATTTTCAGAGATATATTTACTAAAAATTGAAAATTAAATGAAAAAAAGTGAGTCCTCGAAATTCTCCGCGACGGGTGGATTTAGCATCATCTTAAGCAAAATTTGCATTTCTTAGCGATATTTGCTTGGGCGATAAGTAAAAATGAAGCCAGGCAATTATTACCCCAATCGCATGTTGATACTGCAAAATTAAATTATAATAATGTTTTATTTATAATATATTTACAAAATATTATGAATACCGCTTACGAATGATCAGTACGTGTGCGCGAGCGTAATTAATACAAATAAATACTTGCGTTATTTAGAATGTTTGCTGATATAATAGTATCTATATCAATTAATTGCTATAGGAGCAGAATTAATTTTAACATAATTTTAGGGCAAATATTGCCCGACTTCTATTTGCTTAGCACCCTAGCAAATATCGCCCCAAAGAAAGGCAATATTTGCTTAAGTTTTAGAGCACGTCACACTTGAGCACTTTTTACCTCGGAGTTAGTCAGATTTTTCCCAACATAAAGCTATTATTGCTCTAACGTTTTTTGCGAGTTCTGGTAGAATGAATTTGAATTTTTTTTTAAATACTGCAATTTCATTTGATCAAACGCATGTTTTTGCTTACCTTATTGGAGAATTTCTAAAAAGAATTAAATACATTCTCCAAATTCTCAATATCGAGTAAATTTTTTTAAACCAGAAACGTAACATTTATCTTTTGTAAATTCTAATTAAAAATTGATATTTTTAAACATATGTAACAAAGTTTACTAGTAGTTCATCAACATATATGTATCATATTTCCAAAGCAAACTCAAAAGTCTATCTAAAAAAACAATAAAAGACAAAACCTTTTCGACATTCTTCAGATCACGTTCTCTTCCGCACCTAAATATCGCGCATCGCTCTTTTCAATAAAAGAAACCAGACTCGTCCTTCTCGCCCAGCACCCGAGTGACCGCGATCTTAACTTAATTCATTTCCCTGCGCGTTCAACAACAGCCCCGCCACTACAGAACCCCCCCCCCCCCCATCCCCATATACATCAATAAGTAAAAATTCCTTCCCCTCGCACAAAGGCATATATATTCAAAGGCAAACTCCGCGGGCGCCTATGCGAACGCTCGCGAGTGAGCGCAAAAATAGACGGAATATAATAAAGAAAATGAGTACGCAGAAGTCGAGGAAGCGGCGCATTTCGCTCCATCATCGATATCGCGTGGAGGGAGCCCCCGAGCTCTGGTTCTACTTCGCCAGGGCGACGACGTTACGATGTTCGTCCCAGTTTCGCGGCGAGCTCTCTCTCTCTCTCCTATGTGCAGTGTGTGGCGTGTGCCTGGAAGGGCGCGAAATGCGTGCATGAAATGCAGACGACGCTGGAACGGAACTTTGCTTGCAGAGAGAGAGAGAGAGAGAGAGAGGGGAGCTATACTCGGTAGATTATGGTTTCTGTTGTGTGCGCTCGTGCATGCGCGCGCGCGCGCGCTCCGCAAGTTTAGCCGGGCTGTTGTCTCGGATTATATATATACGCGCCCCCCTCGTCTTTATTGTTGGCTAATTGATAAAACATAGGTATCGGCAGCCCGCGGTTTAGCTCGAGTCGTGTACAATGGGAATGAGAAATTGTTGGCGAATTGATAGTGTTGATCGTGTGTGTAGCACTTGAGCCGCGAGAAATTGAAATACGCTTGATTTCGTGAGGATAGGATTAAGTTTTCAATGATTAATGCATAATAATGATGGCCAGGGATTATTACGCTGTTCTTCCGACAAACGTGTATGATGACTTCTGGATTAAAATATGATTTAAATAGATGTTAATTATAGAATAAACAGTGTAGCATCGCTTCAATTTTGTGCGATATTAATTACTGTGTAATGTGTAATTGTTCGCAAACACAGTGCAGTAAATATTCGTAACCAGAAAAGAGTAAATAAATTTTGTGATTATATATATATATATACATGCAGCTTTGTTTGAAGGAGTTAAGTGGAATTGTTTAACCTGAAACACCGCATTTGTTGATTTATTTAAATTCAAAACAATGATACAACAACAGTTTACAAACTGAGTTATAACTAAATATTTAAAATTTTATTTCATAGTAATGTTTCAATGCGTTTATATAAATTAAAAAAATATCGCTGGTATCGAACCTCTGTATAGCACAGAATTACACAATAAATTGTTTCTTTACTCGGTTATCTCTATTTTCAATCTTAAGTGATCGGAAGATCAATGTTCAGATATCTGTTATCTTTACCAATGGTTACTTATATATCTTACAAAAGATTAGAACAGCTCTTGATCAACTAAGATACTTGAAGGTTATCAAAGACATGCAGATGTTCCATATTATACAACTTATCTATAACTTTGTGTATTATTCTTTATTCAAAGGGCAGAAAAAATCAAAAGTTTTGTAAACGACAAAAACATTGTGCAAAATATAGGAGAACTTTGTGTACTGTTAAAATTTTCGTGAACGTGAAACAAAATTTTGTTTCTAATTGTAAATTAAACATCGTATCCATCCAACATAATGCAATATAAAACTAATCTTGAGAAACAAATTATACACGGAGTGAAATTGTACAGTCCAATTTGCAAATAGTTCTAAAATTTGTAACAGGAAGTATAGTTACTTGTTAGTGAAATTTCATAAAGACCATAGTAACATTTACTATATATGTACGAGAGTAAGATTTATTATGTATATAGCAAAACTTGGTAGAAATTATAGTCATTTTCTGGATTTTAGCAGTCTGGTTCGAGTATTTTTTAGTTTTTAGTATTCTTTCTGTAGAAGAATCGAGAGGTATTTTTGGAAGTTACTATACAATTTTTCTCCGTGCAAAATTAGAGAAAAATTACTTTCTCTCCAAGAATGAAATTGTCAAGCGTTTTCTTATTTCCAAACAATGCAAAGTCGAAGTACTTCGTGTAGAAACCTATGACAAACAGACAAGGTGCAGAGGCAGAAAAGCAAGAGAAAAATAGGCAAGTTTATACAAAGAGAAGTAGAGCGCAAGATCAAAAGAGATAGCGGCGAAGAGGGCGCCCGGAAAAAAAGAGAGACGAGAAAAGGGATACCTCAGGTACAACCAGCCACAGGCAAAGTAGATCGTGTATCTGTCGGACAGACCAATTGATGTCAAGAAATATTGAATGCTTTACCGTCTTTTCACTCTTTCTTATTACGAGTGCGCACGCGACATTGTATGTATGCGGTAAAAACGCGCTCGCGCGAAGTCGATAAGCGTACCTCACCACACCGCGCCATAAGAATTTCAATATACATAAGACTAGAGTTTGTTTGTCGGCTGTATGCTTACGTTGATTGCGAGGGCACGGGCTGGTCTATGAGCTTCTCCGGTACGGGCGCCGGCGGATACGGCTGCATCAGCGGCTGCGTCATCTCATCGCCATCTTGAAAATAACGGTTTTTTTTTATTTCATTAAGCTTGGTTTCTGGAAACTTATTTTATTTCGTTTTTCTTTACGGCTGTCGTGCTTAATGGAAAGGTCAAAAAGTGAAATAACGCGAAACTCATTTATATTTCTTTCTAAAAGAGAAATAAATTAGTAGAGCTTTTTTTGTTAATGTATTTAATTCATTTAGGTAATTAAATTAAATGAATTTAATATGTGCAAATTCAAAATGTTATATTTTTTTGGTTTTTAATTTTAGAAATCTTTTCATTTATTGTTTTTAAAATGTATGAGCTTTGAAGGTTTCATAATAAGAATATATAAATAAACTTAATTAAATAGATATATTATTTAAAACTCGAGTTTATATTTTGTAGATCTAAATTTATACAGATGAAATATAAAATTTTCTAATCCATATAAACGAAAGTTATACACACTTTCGTTCAATCTTTAGATAATTTTTTATCCTCGACGATAATTTTTTGCTTTCATAATTGTCACTAAATTATCTTTTGCAAGTACTTCATTTAAAATTCAACTACCAAGAATACGTCACCTGTAAACCTTCAAAGAACTATTTTAAAGTGACCCCGTCCATCTACGTTACTCCCTTTCACTGTACTTCTTTTTGTTTTTGTCTAAAAAGAGGCATGCAAAGTACTAATATCCAAATAATCGTTTAAAAAATATTAATACAATGTACTGATATCTATAATATTATATTAAATGTCCGACCATACACCCCCTGTTCCACTGATTATTTCATCTTCGTATTCCACTTCTCCGTCATTCCCAACCTTCTTGTTATATAAAACAGAAGGCAAATTCGCGGGTGAAAATAAACGCGTCCTGCCGCTCGCTGACGTCCCGATTGCCGGCAGGAGTGCAGCAGAAGCCGAAAGCGCTTGGGACGCTCGCGACAAATTGAGCGCAGGTCATAAAGAAAACATGGGCACTTTGGGAAGCGGACGCGCGTGTTGCACACTGCAGGAAAATAGGAGGGGAGGGACGAGTAAAAGGAGGGAAGAAACAAACTTACAACTGGAACAATCGATGTTCGCCGGCGCGCGGCACTCCAGTTCGGCGCGGGGCCTCTGCGACGGATCGCAGTCGCCGGACAGCCGTGAGTTGCCGTCGCGGCACTCGACGCTGCGCGTCTTCACGCCCGAGCCGCACGACGCCGAGCACTGAAACAGAGGAGGGAAAAACAAACGAGAGGTTAATTAGCGGTCGATTGGTTGGCGGATGACAGTTATTCTAATATGAATATTGACGTTTTATGCGTAGTTCTGATTGGAAACCGAGATTACTAGTCGTGGTGTAGAAAATTGAGAATTCGAAGATTTAGTACAAAATAACTCTGCTTAATTAATTGCTTCGTATATCTAAACTTAGGTGAGGGGTCATTCGAAAATTACGGTACGCTTGGATGAGGTAGGGGAGTCTTTATTAACGTGACGATGTGTACTCAAAATATAGCAAAATCAATGCAAATGCATTACGTGAGGGGGTGGGGGGGGGGGGTCAAAATTCTCAAAAGCAGCGTAACGTAATTTGATAATGGCCCAACACTGATGTCACCGACCCAATTTCTAGTTAGGTACTAACTAAATATATATCTACATTACTTATTCTGCTTTTGAAAACTTGTTATAAATGTATATTTACTCGATCGTACTAATTTTCGGAGTTACACTCTGCATAATACAAATTAACTACTAATAGTTAAGATTACCCTTTTGCAAAATGAAAATTTCGATTGTGAAAAGAATTTAAAGCATCTGATCTTAAAAAAGTACTATAGTTCAATATCGGTACAAATAAATTTTTCCAGTACCAATTACAGAAAAAATGTAGGTAACAAATACTAAACAAGAAAATATTATTTACTATTTGCTTAATTAAACAAGAAAAAAAAATTTACAAGTATATAAAAATCATACAAATAAAATTTACTTTAAAATAAGTATATCTCCTTTAAAATTATTATAATATTTCAGATGACGGGTAGTAAGATGCTTATCATCTAAGACGAGCTCCTTCTAAGTGCGTGGGCGATTTGAATCCCTGACACTCCGAATTTTTTCTGCGACGATAATCCCTTGTTGATTGAAGTCTATAGCAGCAATACCCGTATATAATAATTGAAATAAGAAAATTTAAAAGAAATAGTGGTTTTACGTTAAATAGCGGTTTTACATCATTAGTTTTTAACTAAAGCCTGGTAACCTCAAATGAATTATGTTTTACTAGAGTGTTTAGTAACTACCTCCAATTGTTTTTTCTCTCGGCGCAGCAGATATGAAGTTAGATGAAAAATATACAAAAAGAAGCTCCCAAAATTTCGACTCACACTACTCGGGAGTGTTATATTGCATAATTTTAGGTTTGTTCTGCGCTCGAAGTTGAGAAATTCAATTTAACTTTGAGTGACTCCGAGTTATAGTTCACGCCTTGCTAAGGACACTTGTTCTTAGTAGACTTTTAGCAAGATCTAATCACAAACCCTAAGTCGTGATTAGTTTATATAAATTTGACCAATCATGGTTCAGGATTTGTGAGCTACTCGGATTCAGAGTTCGGCCGCAAAATGTTTTCAGATACTTTTCTGTTTTCTGTAAATATTGAGAAAAGACAACGAAATATCAATTTCTAAACATTGTACATCATGTATTAAGCCGATATACGCCATCAGACGGATACTTTCATCAGATATTGAGTATCCGTAAATAGTATCCGTCGGATACTTTTTTCAGATACTTTACTTATTTTAAAATGTCTAAAAAAGGTCTAAAATTATTACAGGCAGCCCTAAACATGGAGTACAATCCGGATTAGGGTGCCCGGGCATATTTAGAACCTATTTTGCGCATTTCGGTGGTATACAAAATTTTACTGCCAAAAATAAAAATATATCCGGTATCAAAATATGTAAAATAGGTCTTAAATATACCTGGACATCCCTAAATATGCGGTATCATCCGGATGGTATACCATATTTAAGGGTGCCTAGGAAAATTTTAGACCACTTTTAAACATTTTAAAATAAGTCGGATATTTTTTTACATCGCGTATAATATACGCTCCGTACGAAGACTAGCACAACTCAGAATTCTCAAAAAACAACAGTTTTAATCAAAATCCTCCTACGAAATTAGGAGTTTTCAGATTCTCAGACAAAAACTATCACCTTTTCAAAGGTGCTGAGTAAATATTAGTATTTATTAGAGGATCTAAGAAGTGCTAGTTTTATAAGAGGTCTTGGAAAAGAACTAGCTGTTTTTGAGAATTCTGAGCTGTGCTAGTCTTCGTACGGAGCGTCGATATCTGCTTAATACATGGTATACACTGCTTGCAAATTCATAGTTCGTTGTTTTCTTACAGAATACAGAATACTATATTTACAGAAAACAGAAAAGTATCAGAAAATATTTTGCAGTCTAATATTTACCGAACTCTGCTCGGATTAGAGTTGCTCAACTTCGAGCCCCAAACAAACCTTTTGTTTATTTCATATTTTGCTAAATAATAACTGGATTGTATTTTTTCCTTTTCTAACTATAAAAGAATTAAAAACGATACAGCATTATGTAATTCGCGTGATAATACAATATTTTGACGTCACTTGAAATTTTAGTGTATCAATATATATATAATCAAGTATAATATAATATTTAAAATACAGAAACTTTGCTGACTATGAACTCTTAACTATTACTTCTGTTCGTACCATTCCATGTTACCTTACACATTTGAAAGTTTTTTATTTTTATGCAACTGATTCTAATTCACATCTAGTTGCGCGCACACGCACTTCAGCCGTCGTTCTTTCCGTTCCTGCGGCTGAGATTAAAGAGCAATAAAGCGTGAAAGAAAGATATAGCGGAAGTGCAGACGCAAAGCAGAGGAAAAAGCCGCGGCTGCGTAACCGCGCTTTAAAATCGGCGCCCCACCTTTGTCCGCTAACGCGAGTCGCGCGTCACAATGCAAGCTCGGAAGCTCGCGAGGAGGACCGGTATAAAGACAGGGAGAAAGATAAAGAGAAAGAGAGAGAGAGAGAGAGCGCAATATCTCACAGGTGGAAAGGGAGGCGGAGTATGAGACGGCTAGTCTCGATGCTTAGTACACTGGCATAACAAAAGAAAAGAAAAGGAGAAAAGATGAAGGGGAAGAAGAGGAAGAAAGCGCGAGAGAAGGACGAGAGGTAAGAGAGTGTAAGTAGCAGACGCCGCGCCGCGTGACGTAATCCGAATAAAGTTGCGCGACCGCGCGACTTCGAGGCTTTTACGAGCGCATGAGAAGCTGCGGCACTGCTGCTTCGCGAAGACCGTCTGAGGTGGTTTCCCTCCTTTTTGGTTGTTTTGCTGCGGCGCTCTCGTTAGCGGCAGTTCGTATTTGCGCAGTTTTTCCTCCCGTGAGCTGGGAGAAAAGTTTGCCACGCGTGAGTTATCGCTCGTTGGCCGAGTGACGGAAGCGGAGGCGTCACTGCAGTACACCTCGTTTGTATAAAGGAATTCATGGAGTGAAGTCCGAGGGTGGTTTGTTTCGAGAGGAGAATGTGAGCACTAAGTAGTGCGTTTTGGAAAGATATTGTTTGAGTATGTATTGATTTTACATGTCTAAAATATATTGATGCATTAATGATACTTGTTTTAGGTTTTAAACTAAAAATTCCGTCGATTGATTTGAATTTTTACGGAACGTCGAAGAAACCTCATGATAGTTATCTTTTTAAAAGTGACGTTAATTCAGATGAGTAAGTTTCAGGGGAGGCACCGTTGAATTTTCAGCGTAGTAATATTTAAATGGTCCATGGGAGAATGATATTTTTTTAAATCAAATTTTTATGAGAAATCCGATGGCGTATTCAGAAAAAATAAAAAAAAATCATTTTTCGCCATCTTGCACTCGTGTGATAATCATTTTTATCACGTGCATCGAACATTATTTTTTTATACTCCATGCGATAAGTTCCACTTTTGCGTACACTTGCGTTAGCAAGCGTGCGTAAAAGTGGCACTTATCGCACGGAGTGTACACAATTTTTTTTTATTATTGATTTTTAATTTTTGATCTATATCACGCCCAGCTAAATCCATGCGTAAAGTTGTTGGAAATCATCTCGGGAACCGGCAGAAAATATTTCAACTCAAAATATAAAAACCTGCGGAAGTAGTTTAATTTTTAGTGCGTCGCGGTGGCCATAAATTAGCGAGAGAGCCGCTGCGCCACGCCGCGCCGCCCGCCTTGTATGAACGACTACGCGTCGGGTGGACGGATTACGCGGACGACCGCGACGCACTAAATATTGAACTACTTCCACAGGTTTTTATATTTTGAGCTTAAATTTTTTCTCCGGGTTCCCGAGATGATTTCGAATGGAGTTAGCTGGGCGTGCTATAGGTCGAAAATTAAAAATTTACCGTTACGGACCCAGTTCCTGATCAGGACTTAATTCCTGATCATTTTCTTACATAAAATATTACTTTAAACTTGTTGCTGTAAAAACTTTTTTAAAGATTGCAGATATAACTATCTACTACTTAGATGTTCCTGTTCATAGTCTAAAAAGTTTAATTGTAAGTGGCTTTTATGGAAATCAGAGTTGATCAGGAATTGCTCTTAGCTGATCAGGAACTGGGTCCGTGATGGTATAACCAAAAGAAATTATTCAAAATGGCGGAAAATGAATTTATTTTATTCTTTCTGAGCGTCCCATCGTATTACTCATCAAAAATTAGGTTAAAAAAATGTCATTCTACCTTCAGTCATTTAAATATCACTAGGCTGAAAATTCAGCGGTGCCTCCTCTTAAATAATTTATGAACCTAAATTTATAAAGTCAAATAAGGAATAGATATGAATTTTCAAACATTATTTAAAATAAAGTTAAGGGTAAATTATACACAAAAGTGAAAATACTAGAATTGTTACTGCAATATTTCATGAGCAGGAATTATTTTAAATGTGTTATTGCTTATTGTAAATTTAAACGTAGATAGGGTCACGTGATCAATATGGCGGCCAGAACCACCACTATGTAGCGGAAATACATTATATATATAGATATATCACATGGTTGAATGCCGTGAATGTTAGGTTAAGTGGGCGTTGTATCGGATGCCATATCGTGCGCTACATTTTGAAAGCTACTTGAATTTCTATATTTTAAATAATTAATACTAAAATATAGAGGTCTTAAATAATTAAAAAATCTACATATAACATATTCTTAAACTATTTTATATTGCAGAATAAAGAAATTAAGTCTAATTTCAATACCTTGTCCGCTCCTTATTGAGTGGACATTCTTATCATTAATCTCTAAATTCGGAGTCTCAATAATAAGCTTCTTATAGAGAAAAATCGATTATTTAAAGACCATAATATTTATTTTATAATAATTTTCTACGAGAAACTCATTATCGAGTATCCCAATTTAGATAACGTATAAATGACCGACTGATTTATCTTTCTTGTGGCGATATTTAAGAGTATCCGTCGATATTGTCAGTAATAGAATTATTTATTTTTAAATAAGTTCTGACATTTCATTAAATTTCTTTATATTTCAAATTTTAAATAAATTTATTCCTGAACCCTTAACCAATTGGAAATATAAAAATTTCGCAATCCCTCTACGTGAAGTAAAACTTGATAGAAAAATTATTTTTTAAATTGATTTTTTTCCGTGTAGCGTTGTGCAATTGAATTATTTTTTTCATTTACTTTGTGTGAGAATATTTCTTGTACCAATTATAGGAAATGCCAATTAAGAAATCAGTCTGTTCATAGATACTCAAAGCATTTATTTATAAAATATCGAATAAATTCTAAAGTCATATTTTATACTTTACATATCTATATACGTTTTAGTAATAGCATAATTTTAATTTTTCCCGAATATCTTCATGAGTCTTAATTAGTATAATACATAATACTTTTTGCACTTTAACGCGCTTGTAACAATTACTCTTTAAGATAAACTTTGCAGCAACAACGCAAACGAAGAGCATCTTTAATTGTTGAAAAAATTATCCTCCATGAAACGCGAGCCCCTCGGTAACGCAGCACTTTCACACCCCATTAAGGAAAAAAGACCAACACAGAGAAAAAAAGCAAGAAAAAATACATAAAAAAAGGAGTATAAGGAAGTTCCGAAAGACAGCGAGAGTGCTCGAGAACGAGAGAGGAAATAAGTGCGAGAGAGAGAGAGAGAGAGAGAGAGAGAGAGAGAGAGAGAGAGAGAGAGAGAGAGAAAGGGAGAGAGAATAAGAGGAGCGCAGCGAAGGAGCGAGAAATAAAGACAGAAAAGAAGGGCGAGGAAGGATATAGGGCCTGGAGTGTTTCCCGAAGAAAAGCGAACCTCCTGGCTCAATATTTGCTCTCTCTCTCTCTCTCTCTCTCTCTCTCTCTCTCGCAGCCGAGAAAGAGGGAAGTCTATCAATTCCTGTCTTCCACGGCTTATTCAGCCTTCCGACCGACGAAATCATTAATCTGTTCTCTTCTCCCCTCCACTTCCTCTCATGGCCTTCTTTTTCCGACATAGTGCTCCTCTATTCAAAAGTTACATAATAACGATGCTTTGTTGACGGCTCCGAGAACTAAAGGCACATCGGTTTTCGTCGATGCGTGCGCGCGCGGGGGATAAAAAACGATTATTGCATTCCATGTTCCAAGCAGTTACTCAATCAAGCATTAGTCGGGGATGAATTTGACGCTTTTCTCTTCTCTTCAATGATGCTGTTTGCCGTTTCGCGGAAACTTTGTACTTCATTGTAATATAATTATTTTTACTTTTTTAAAGCGAATGTGCTTGAATTATTTAACAGACGATGTCTGTTAACTGTCAGGATTACCAACAAGTTGTTGAACAAATAAAATTTCTATAACTTTAACCTGTTTTATCTTCAAGCTAAATATTTGAGTTGAAAAAGGTTACTTGTGAAGGTAGTTTAGCATAGACTTTAACTTCACGCTCAAAAATTCATCGCGCTTACACTCACTTGGGTTCGTTTACGCGTAGAACATCCAAGGAGTACTATCTGCCGGCGAATGTTATAAGGTTGAGGTTCATTAAATACATAAGCATCGGGGAAATCAAAGTAAAATGAGAAATTCTGAAAATTCTTAAGCTATAAATACTCAGTAATATCTTAAATTTTACCATTCTAAAACCTCAAAATCTTGTTCTTACACGTTACAATAAATCAATACTTTCAATACCATATTTATTAAAGTTGCTGTGTTCCTCACACGATTGCAGGTGACATGATGAACGAATATTTTTTTCGATGTTATTCGACTCCTTTTGACACGTATAATAAAAGGAGTGAAGCACTTTTTCGTTAAAATATTTTTTATTATGTTTCTTCGGAGACCCAACCGATTAAAAAAAAAATTTTTTTTTTAAAAACTCGGTTATGTTTTTGAAAAAAAATAATAGAAAAATGATACTCTTGTGCTCTTTTTGTACTTACTACATGTCAAAAGGAGTCGAATAACCGTAGAAAAGAAATTTTTCGTTTATCATGTCACCTGCAATTGTGTGACGAACATAGTAACTTTAATAAATATGGTATTGAAAATAGTGATTTATTGTGACGTGTAGGATCAAGATTTTGAAGCTTTAAACATAAAAAGTTTCCTGGACTAGTAAAAAAAATTTCTTTTTGGGTTTAACCCAGGCCTGCTCTCTTAGGCTTTCTCACTCCTGGCTAGCTTGCACGTGCTGACAAATGCATTAAATTGTATTTTTTTAAGTGCTCTAGTACAAAAACTATACCGCTGAGCATCCCCATCTCATTTATACATGCTTAGTATCATATATCCGTATAAGATATTTTTTTAAAAAGATTGTAAGAAGACTTTTGCTGTTATGGATTATAATGAAACTTTTAGGCTTTTTAAAATTCTTTAATATAAAGATGACATTTTTTTTTAATATATAGTTGACATTTGGAACAATTATTAAAAAAGTCATTTATCCGGTGGACTGATTAATTCAAAAATTGAAAAAATAGATATATAATAAGAAATTATTATGATTAAAAAATGAATGTTATAAAGAAATGTATAATTTACATGTTAAATTACTAGAGAATCAACTTAATTACATTTATATTAAATGTGTATTCGAATAAAATGTTTCAACATAAGAAACATTACTTATCTTTAATTAATAAATTACAAATGAAAATTTTACTATTTTGGTATATAATATTTACAATTAAAACGTATAATTTAAAAAATTTTCAATAATTTTCCATTATATATACTTCAACAAACGTAATTGAATAATATATTCAAATTTGCAATTAAATTTCGCTGGGGGAATAGGCGAACATTCGGTTTTTTCGTATTTCGGCAAATTAGGCATATTATATGAGGAATTTATCGGAGTTACTAAATTGTTGCGGGGTATCTTCATGAATAACGCAACGGGCGAGTAAGCTTTTCCTCCACCCGTACTACTCGGAATGGAGAGTGATTCGAATTTTTCTCCCCCGAGAGGAGAGGAACTTTCGACGAACTCTCCCTCAACTCCCTTTCTCCCTCTCTCCCTCTCTCTTTCTCTACCTCGCTCTTGCTCTCTCGCTTTGCGCCTGATCCCTCGGCGCGTTCCTGTTTATTGTGGCTGCGGAGAAAAAGTTTGCTAGTCAAAGTCGCGCCGAGGCTTGATAGCGGATCGGCCCCGAGATTTTAATCCCTCGCTCTTCTTTAAAAGACTGATATTTTCTTAATCTTTATTTACAAACTCCCGGGCTTTTATAGACACTACCGGGCTTTTTTATGCGCTTTTTCCTTCTTGAGAAAACTGATTTATTTAGTCGCTACGCTATGCGAGTAATGAAGTGAAAACACTTTTTAAACAGAGAATTTGCATTTGCTTAAATGTTTAAAGGATGGAAAAGCGTTGTAAAAGTTAATTAAATATTAAATTATTTATTTTAAATTCATATCAGTTTTGAGGCAAGTTTTGATTTTTTATTGATTTCACTTTATACTGCATGACACTTAAGTAATTTGAATGTTATTATACAAGAAGTTTTTCTCCTTTGTGATTATTTATATTTTGTAACTAAGAAATTGTACTAAAATATTAAATAGTAGATTCAGTATCAAGGGCGGAAAGTAGGCGATTACCGCATTGCAGGCCGAGCCGAGGTTAACCGAGCGGATATCGAGGATTATCGAGGCAAGAGCTGCACCAGCACGAGCGTTAATCGCCTTCCGCCCGTGGTGCACACGATACTGTTTGTCTAACGTGCACTAGAAGGATGATTTTGCATACATATATGAAGCGGGCGGAAAAGCAATGCACTTTCCGCCCGAGTATTCTATTTTCCGCCCGAAGAAGGAAAAGAACACCTTATCGCCCGCTTTATATGCATGAAAAAATGTACATTCGATGCAGGTAGGACAACAAATATTTTAACAATAACTTTTTTAAATGAGATTATGTACATAAAACGTTCATCAAAGTCAAAATATTCATCGTATATTTTTTGCATGCACACGTAATCCATTATTTTATATTTAATGAACTTCAAAACACTACTGCATCGAAAAAGCTCTCTACGTTTTTAAATACTTAAAAGCACGCGTGGACAGGGTAAAATCCCAAAATCTCTTCCGACTGTATCCCTCCGAAGCGCGCGACCTACTTTTAATCCAACTTTATGCCCGGAATCTCAAAAGAAAAGCGACGTCGAAAGAGAAAAAAAAAGAAAGCCAGAAAGAAAGAATAAAAAACGCCGCATAGTAGCTCGAGCCGTTAAAACGAGAGCGAAGAAAAAAGGAATTCCAAGAACGAAGGTAAACACGAATACACAATGAGATTAATGCGGAATTAAAAGCGCAAAATCCTTTTGCGCAGCACGCAGGGGACAGTAGATAAAGGCCGAGGGCATGGGGGATGAAAAAAAAAAGGGGAAGGAGAGCGAGAAAACATAAGCCAGAGTACGCCAAGTCTTTCCGCGAATCATTTTTCCCTCTATTTTCGCGAGCTCGCGAGGCAAATCCCGAGCTCGCGCGCGGAGCGTATATACACTTCGTTCTCTCACTCGTGGCCAAATCGTCCGCCCCGTACAGCCGCGGATAGAAACTGTGCGCGATGGAGAGATAGAGAGAGAGAGAGAGGAAGAGAGAGAGAGAGAGAGAGTCGGAAAGGCAAATCGGATTTTATGCAGACGCGCGCGGCCTCGCTTTTAGCCTTCGACCTTTTTGTATCTTATTGTCAAACGGATTCGAGCTTTGAGCCAGGCTTTTTCCAGCTCTTGAATTTCCACGCACTTTGCTCTCTCTCTCTCTTTCTCTCTCTTTCTCTCTCACATCTCGCTCTCTCATGCTCTCTTTATGTATGTACTTCTGTGCGCATCGGTGCGGGCGATACATTTCCTGAGGGCGCACGCGCTCGTGCACGAAATAAACGAAATCGTTGCGCCTGTGTACTTACGTCGCTCCACTCTCCGGCTTCCCACATAGGACAGGAGAATGCGTTGCAGATTTCCTGGTACTTCGGCTTGTGGCTGGCGCTGCACTTGTAGTCCGGAAGCTGCGAATGAAAGGATGATGTGTTTGGTTGATTTTCTCTTATTCGTGTTTGAATTTTAGGGCTTTATAGCGGGGACTGATATTTACGAATTGAAATACGCATTTCAACTATTTCAAGTTGTACGTGTAGGGAGTTTGAAGAGAACGGAGAGAATTCGGGATTTCGAAGTTTATTGAAGTCTAATTACTGCATGTAAATAAATTCTGTATATCCATATTTTTGAAATGCCTAAGTTTGGACTTAAATCTAATTTGTGAGCTCTAAACCGCCGTGAAATTGGTTAATCGAAGTTCTTAAATTTAAATTCACCATATTTTTGTGGAAACTTTTCGAACTCTATAATTTAAACTTCAATAATTGATTTTGCCATGATTTACCTTATGCCTATGAAATATAGGAAAACTTTATTTAAGAATCATAACACTCGCAAGTTTCCTTTTGTAAGACAGAAATTTCAGCGTATAACTAGAGTTCAAAAAAGTTATTCTTCTAGACTTCCTAACTTTGCTTTTCTAATTCAACACTACAAAATTTACGTTGCCGGAATAGAAGCAATGAAAAGATAATTCAAAGTTTCGCGAAAGTTCAAAATTTTGAAAGTTCAAGAAGCATGAAATCCGAAGCTAACGATATCATTTCAGTTTTTAATTACGGCTCCCCTTACCGACTTCCCGGTATACCCCATCCGCCGCTATTAGCTTCTTCCTTTTCCAAAAAAGAAATCAATAACATCACGAGTGCCAAGAGCTTTTGTAATCGTGTCAATCAGCAGCTCTTCGCGCGCTCCGTTAGACGAAGTCGCTGATGAAGAGACTCTCCTTATTCCACCCCCCTTCCTCTCTGCGACGAGTCATTTTCTCAGCTTAATTCTCGCGCGATATAAGAAGGTAAAAGCTCTTTTACTTAAAGCTACTCTCCGGGCCCCTTCTTACAACTCCGCGCGCGCTAGTTATTCGCCGGGGCTCCCTATCTCCTCCACCCGTAAATTACTTATGAGAATGGAAGCGCGCCTATATACACCCGCGCAGTCTCGTTATTTATTCAGGCGCGTGCGCGCGTCGCTCGCGCTGAGTTGGGTCTTCGTCTTCTTTTTTTTCTTTTTTCTTCCTTGTGCTTTCGCCAAAAGCGCGAGGGGGAGAGATCGAGGCGTATATATGCACGTACCTTGCTGGTGGCGTTGCCGTTCTCCTCGATGCAGAAGACCGCGCGGCTCCTGGAGCCGCCGCCGCAGGACACGCTGCACTTGCTCCACTCGCCGGTCAGCCATCTGAAATGACAGAGAATAAGGACGCGATGATTAAAGTGAAGAGTGCGTGTGTGTGTATACGCCGAGCGAGGGCTGCGACGCGCGTAAACTGAAATTGCGCGTGCGCTTGGTCGCGTATGCGAGGGCTAATTATATGGAGGATGAGGCTTTAGCTTCGTGGGGCGCAAGGAGGCTCGTCGGGCCGTGGAAAAGTTTCGTTGGCCGGGGTGGGGAAGGAAAACGCGTTTTTCGTTTACTTTGTAATTCTTAGCGGGGCACTGCGGCGCGCGGACTTATTTTACTTGCGTTATAAACTTTTATTGTAAAAGTTTTTTGGTGTTTTAAAGATTCGGGAAGTTATGGGGCTATGACGTTGGTGCAGGGTGTATTATAAAATTTGAAAATTGAAATTATATTTTTAAGGGTCTGCAGAAATATTATTTTCAACCACAAGAACTTTTCCAATTTCAACGTTTCTCTTTTTTCCACGTAAAATATATTCATTCTAGATGCCTGGTAAAAATATTAAATAAAAAACATATTCTTATAATGTACATCATAATGGCTATATAAATAAGAAAGTTAATATTTAAGGAGTGGGAAAAAAACGGTTAATTCCACTTTTGGTGCAAGTTTGTTTTAATGTGATTTGTGTGTGTGTTTTAAGGTGTTATTTATTATTGAAACGTAAAATTAAGCCATTAAAAAAGTATTAAAAAGATGTTATTCCATGTATAATATAACAGAAAATATTACGATTTTTCTCAAATATTTCAAAATTAAAAAGGGGGATGATATCCGGTTTCTTTTATACACTCCTCATTTACTAATTCGCTTCTATAAGCATCACATTATTATTATGAATAATTTGAATAATAATATGATTATTATCTTTTACATTTATTCACAATGTGCCTTTAGGATTTTAATAAATTTTATTTCAATGTTAATATTATATATAACGCAGTTCAATATTCTATCAAGGTAAACCTTACATTCCTTTTTCTTAGTATCTTAATGTAACGTTTTCGGAGTACAAATAAACTTTACAAAAAACAATGTACAATTGCGCTAAATGTAATTGTATTTTTAATCGATTGAATTGTAGCAATCACTTTAAGGTGGGATTTCAAATACGCAATCAAGATAATCAAAGCTTGCTAATTGTAAGTATCATCTGATTCCAATTCAGAGCACCACATGTATTATTTACCAAACTGTCCAGATATACAATTTCAAATACGAATATTATACGTTGAGCAGTGCGCAATCAAAAGTCTCATTAGCGTTTTGTCGTTCACGCCGTCATCCTCTCTCTCTCTCTTTCTCTCTCTCTCTCTCCCCCTCTCTCTCTCTCTCTCTTTCTCTCTATCTCTATCTCTCTCTCACTTTCTCTCGATACTTCGCACACGCGTAGCAAATAGAAATTCAAAGAAGGTAATAATTGCCAAGGCAATTAATGCTCGCGGGAATCGATGAAAAGATTAAGAGATAAAATTGTCACAGGTCCCTCGAGTGGCCGCCGTACGACATGTTACATATATACGATCGCACTTATAGAGTGCCGAGAGACGCACCGAACTGTAAGTAATTGTATCTGACAGTTCCAATTAGTGAAGCTGTGCCAAGCGCTAAGCTTACTTTCCTTCTATCCGTCTCTCACTCTCGTTCTCCATGACACTCTTTTCCCTATCTCTATTCGTACTACAAATACAGTATTTGCGGGTTTCGCTTTAAGGGCATAGAGACTTAATGATTTTTTGGGAGATGATGGATTTACCCTGTATTGCGAACACAAAAAGGAGGCGTAGAATGATACTTTGATGAAAACGGTGATATTTACAATATGTAGTGATAATGATATAATTCGCCTGGGCGAAGGTAGCGCTACCATCAAAAGCAAAGTTAAATTCCCATAAGGTGGCGAAAGTTGTAACTATAATAATGATGGTACGATACATTGCAGAGATAGGGAAAATGACAATTTTATTACGTTGTACATATAGTATCTTGAGATATTACTAACAAATAATGACGTGTATAATGTTTTTCTGGATACGAAAAAGAGTTTTTAAGATAAATGTATTGGCTAAATACTTTGAATATCCTAAAAAACGATAAAATTGTCGTTTTTCCTAAACTCACTATGCACTACACCATATCATTATTGTAGTTCCAACTTTTGCCAGCTTATAAGAATTTAACATTGCTTTTGGCGCTAGTACTACCTTCGCCAAGTTGAATACACGTGAGTTTATTTAAAAAGCAAGGGAAGAGAACCAAAAATCAAATGGCAGAGAAAGAATGGCTCATCATGATCAGCGCTTTCTTTGTACTAATGAGCGAAAGAGATAAAATACAAATCTCAGGCTTGTTTTCTTGCTATATTCGTCTATTCACAGACAGTAAGCGAAAATCATCACCATTGATTCAAGTTTTCAAGATTAACGATTATGCATGTGTATAATGAGTATATCGTAAGTTTTGAATTAACCGACGACTTTACGAATTATATTCTTCTTAACTATCATTATTATTTATTTTTCCAAGAACAAGTTATTATTAATAGCAACTTAAGAGCGAGGGTAGCTATAAATATCTAACCTACTTTGAAAAAGATAATAAGATACAGCATCCTGTTTATGCCACCGTTTATTATATTTCAAAAAGTAGTTCAAAAGAAACAATTAAAATGAATTTCAAACAAAACAGCCTGCACGGACAAATATTGTGAAATTCTCGAAACGCACAGTTTTTATCTTTTCACTTAGTAATCTCAAAAGTAAAGCACAATTTAAAAATTTATCGCGAACGCTTTAATCCGCATCGCAATGTTGATTTTTCGCTTTGAGGCCGGAGTAGGCAAAAAAAAGTACACCACAAGATGGACAGGCGCGATAAACTGCGAGTCCATTGTGCGACTCTCTAACAAAGGAGAGTCGCGCGGAAGCACCGTATAAGTCCACGAAATCAAAGGCTACATAACTCACGACGCTCTCCATTGAATTTCCCTGCGCGCGCGTGCGCCAAGCTTTTTCAACGGGAGGAGGCTTACGCGACGTTTGCATTCAGCTATCGGTCTATACCCAGCCCCTACTCTCTCTCTCCTACATAAGCTGCTCGCGACTATCACTGCTGTACAGCTTTCCATCTCTCTCGCTCTCGCTCGACCTATCGACTTTCTAACGACCGATTTCGAGCATCTGTTCTCTCGTGAGCCATCTTCTTTTTGCTCGCGCAGACGAGATTTGTTACGTTGACACTTTTCTGTTTTGCTGATCGTCCGTGGGCGGGAACAATGGATCGTGCTATGAAGATAATGAATTTATGAATCGGTTTTTTCTTCACTGAAGAAGTATTGGAATCAAAATGCGTGTTCTCGATTAGTTGGCAAATCTACGGTTATTTTAAATGTAATATAAATATAGCATATTATTGTTTTTCTTTTACTAAATTTTGATCATTGCGACAAAATGAAGATGGTTAGGGGATTTAGGGAAGAAATTAGTTGATTTGATTCTTCCACATTTTGTTGAAACAGATTGAGAGAGTAATTACTATAAAACGCACTTGCATTTTATGACTATTGGCAATACTAAATTGTGTATCTGTTTAGAATCCCATCTAAATATGTTGTAAAGTTTACATTTTAGTTTATTTAATGTTACTAAATTATTAAACCCTATGATAAATGACTTAGCCATTCTAACAGAAATAAAATTAGTTCTATCAAATTTCCATTTAATGTTTACTTCAAAATTAGCTTATTTTATTAAGTAACTTCACGTCAAGGTTATTACTTTTTATAATATAATGTTCTAATTATAAAGTACGTGTATAATAAGTGTCATTTATCTTCTACGGCAAAAAAGTTCAAAATTAAGCTTCCTTGACATATTGGATTTGCTTCGAAGTTGAAGTTTGATTTCAGTGCTGTGTGCTTCACTCTGATCGACGGGGTGAGAACGACAGTGAAAGACACGAAGAACTACTCGAGAATCTCGTATAAGCGTGTCGAACACTAAGCGCATGCAACGCACGAACGCAGATGAAAAAGAAAATCTCAAACTCGTCAATTACCTATGTCGAGAGAAAAGTGAGAAGCAAGAATCGTAAGGGGTTCGCGATAGTCTGTGCGTACAACGCTACCGCGTTAAATCCATTTCTCTCTCTCTCTCCCTCTCTCTCTCTCTCCCTCTCTCTCTCTCTTTCAGCGTGTCTCCACTACACTCACGCATTTCTCTCATCCACTTGTTAATACACTAGACATTCTTCCACGATCACTCAATCAATCGGCCTCTCGAACTGTACGCCTCTGCCTGAGCCCCCTCCCCTTATATATATATATATATATATATATATATATATATATATATATATATATATATATATATATATATATATATATATATATATACCAAAACTACCGTTACAGCTCGTCCTACGCGTTCGACATTAAATTTCGCGTTCTCCTGTATGCGGCCGCTCGCTGGTACTATACCTAGCTCGTCAGACGGATCTATCGATCGCTTTACTTTTCCCACTTGATACTGCGTGTCGCTCGCTTGTCTCGCTCTCTTTGGGTAGTCGTTAGAAGTCAGTTCAAAAGCTAATTTTATTCTAAATCAGCGTATAATTACAAGGTTATTTGTGCTTCTAATTGTAAATTATGCAACATTGTAGTATATATAACTTACGTAAATAACGTTGAAAGCTTGAAAAGATACTGTAATCGAGGAATTATATAAACTTTTGAATAGGATTGTACCACTACATAAATATATCGATATAATTTGACAAAAATTTTAAATATGGCTGATTTTTTGAAGCAGCATGGCCAGCTAATTTTTTTCTCTTGTTAATATTAAATATGCCGTACCCCTAGTATAATAAAATGCAAGTACAAACATTTTATCTCAAAAACTTTAACGTAAAATTGTAAAAGTTATACTTAAAAGCGCACAATTTATTATAGGTTTGGTATAGACCTTACACGCGTTGAATATATTGAAACTTAAAAGTTGAGTATGTTGTATAAAATGTTGTTATAAAAGCACAGTAAAAATTGAAGAATATTTCGCTACAATCCCTTACATCCCGCGTGTACTGCCGCAAACTCGATGAAAGCTACTCGAAAGCTCAGCTCTCTCTCTCTCTTTCTCTCTTTATCATGTATACAGCTGTCGCGACTCTTTTGCGATGACACGCATGAAGAAGACCTGTCATGTCTTCCTCTCTTTTTCACTCTCTGCGTCTCTCTCCATCTCCTTCTCGTGTCTTCTCGTCTTCCGGGGGACGCACACGCAGTTTTTATCTCTTCCGTCCGTTCCATTCTTCTCTAGCCTGGTGTCCCGGTCTCCGTCGCCGTCTGTACTTCGCCATGCGGACCAAGAGAGAGAGAGAGAGAGAGAGAGAAAGCCCACAGCGTGGGCACTTTCAAAAGATTCCCTCTCTCTCTCTCTCTCTCTTCTACTCTTTCTCTCTTATTCGCCCTTGGTTGAAAGCAAGCCGAGCTTGCGAGGAGTCGGGGAGCCAGCGGTGCATAGTAGTCACCGACACTCAGCTAGGAAAAGGGAGAAGAGGAGGAGGAGACGGAGGGAAGTGGAACGCTTTTCGACTCAAAGAGGGATGAAAATACCCTTTCACTCGCGCTGCGTATCGCCGGCTCGCATCGGCCGCTCTCTGCCTCCCGGATTAATTGAAATATTAAAGCCTGTTACGCGCTCGCGCGCTTGCCTGCAAGTACGTACTTCCTTCTACTTCTTTTTTTTTTTCCTGCGCTCAAAGCCCCGGCGGCCTGTCGTTCGATAATTCTATGGTAATTGGCGCCTTTTGACGCGCGAGCGAGAGAGAGTCGATACAGAGCTGCGAAGGTTTCGAGTTGAAAGGTTTTTTGCAGATTTGATGGGTGGCGGAGTTTCGAAACGAGGAGAAAATGGCAGTGCTTGTATATGATGAGGTGTTACACATTTTATACAAAACATACGATTTTTTGTCAAATATATGCGATAACCCGCTAATATAAATTATTACGTATAGTAGAATATTTAAAAATGCTCGAAATGTATTTTAAAAGTCGTGTTTATAGATATTCTCTTTCCCTATGTTTTCTAGGTACTTTTATCTAAATAATAGATATATAATTTTCTAATAGAGTATATTCCATAAAATTTTTAATTATATTTTATCAATTTATTGTAACCTCATTGAATATCGCTATTGTCTTAGCAAAATAAGTTCATTAATTTTCCAATATCGACTATGTACAAGGTGCCGTTTTTAAAAAAGTATATTAAATTTAAAATTATATCAGAATATTTTATAACCTTCTATTAAAAAAATCTATATCTTAAGTTTATATTAATTTTACATATTTTAAAAGCTTTTAGAAGGTTCATAAAAAAGAATATTTAATTTTATTATAAGTATAAAAGTAGTTTTAACTACTTAAAATAATAGTGCTAAGATTAAGTTAAGTGATGCACGAATTTGAACACGCACGAACATGTTTGAAACATAAGGCTTAAACTGATATTTATTGAGATATTCGTACTACTGCATCATAATTATCTGTTTCTTTATAAGATCCCCATGTTACACAATAAAATGACTTTTTATGGTGAATGTATGAAATGTATTCCATCATTAAGCGCATAAAAACATTGAATTAAAAAAATGTAATTTTTACTAGAAGGAATATTTTACTAGATTCGTCCTGTATCTACAATTTATTATCTAAATTTATTTGTAAATAAATTATAATGTGAAGTAAAAGTTCATCAGCCTTTCATGATACTATCCCTTCCAGTAAGAGGGTCAAATATTTTTGAAGATCAATGTTTTAAAAAAAAATATAATAACAGATGAATTGTTGATAGTTGTTGATGTGAAATCGCAACAAATCACGAACTAAATCTTGCCCAAAATACATAAAAAATAATACCATCTCTATGAAGTTTTTTGTATAAGTTTTGTAATACAAATACTGTTCTTTCAGAGATACATAGGTATATTAGGTAGCTCTCAGTTATCCCACGTATTTTTATATACAGTGTTACCTTTAACCATATGTATCAAAAGGGAACACTCTATCTTCTCGAACTCGTATTTCTGATAGAAATAGGTCAAAATCAATGAAGTTTTCTTTTTTATAGAAAACTTTTCTCATATATTTTAAGGCTGTGCTGGTCCGAATATCATAAATAACTCGGCATAGAAGATATTTTGCAATAAATTATAGTATTCAAAATTTTAATAGTATAAAGAACTTTTTTACCCGTGTCTTTTCTAAAAAAAATATATGAGTATTTTAAGCATTATTTAGCAGCACAGCAATGAAAAAGTCTTGAGTTGTTACTTAAAGGTATAAATGTATTTGTTCGATTTATCTAAGCATTTTCAAATACAGAAATGATACTCGTTGCTAGGATGCTTAGATAAAATTAAGAAAGATAATAATTATTCTTATTCTGTGGTACACATTTCGGTCTTGTATGAAATGTATATCAGACAGAAAATATTAAAAAAAATATTTGTACATATTTTTGTTTAAAGCTCTTGAGTGCTATAATGCCGTATATTTAGATTTTTTACTAGAATGATCTCGGTGGTCGCCAATCGAAAAAAATAAGTAAGTTAAAACTTACAATAAGTTTTTCTGACGTCGCTTTGGAACTGAACACTGTGATATATAAAATGATTAGGAACCGTATTTTTGTTATATTTCCAGAACATATTACAAAGATTATGATCAATTTTACACGACGCAACCAAGTTTAGTATGCGATAGAGCCACCACCCCCATTTCGCCCCACCTTCCCCTTCCCCAACCCGCCTCATGGCTATTTTTGTTAGGTTTGAAAGAGACCGTTTATGTCTGCCTTACTTCAATTGATCTACTATTTTGTCAAACCTATAAGTGACACCACTTACTCACAAAAAATTTCTTTTCACTTTCAAACATCTGCACAAATATATTCAAAAACCTTGAAAAAGATACGTTCTACCAACTCTATCCCAACGCTCCCAAAACTCGCCCTCCCTTTCTCTACATTTTACCCAACAACTCCCCCTCAACTCATCCCGTTCCTCTGGCCCTCCGATCAACCCCAAAAGCAAAACCAACCCCCAAACATCAACCATCCTCCTCAAACTCCTCAAAACCGAAACACGCGCGCGCGCATCTCAATCCGTGCCCAGCCATTATCGTCTTTGCGCACGTACGCCTCGCCGAAACGTCAAGTGGCCCCGTCGCGCTAGGAGGGGAGGGGGGGGCGCTAATCGCCGGTCTTGATCAGGAACTTATCCACTTGCCAGCGTCGGCAAGGCAAGTAGTTTGGATGGCGCGGCTCGACGACGAGGACGACGCTTGGGAATGCGCCATGCTTGGAATTCCTGGCCGGAGCTGTGCCATACAGCTGCGCGTAGTCCCGTGGGTGCGCGCGCGCTGTAGCTCGCCCGGCACGCAACTGAATTAAACTAAATTCGCGCGAGTAAAGCAATTAGAGCGATTTAACGGGCGCCGAGCATTGCCCTGATTTATTAACAACTCGCGCGCCGCTGCTCAGTTGGCGTGGGTGGTGTGTGTGTGTGTGTGTGTGTGTGTGTGTGTGTGTGTGTGTGTGTGTGTGTGTGTGTGTGTGTGTGTGTGTGTGTGTGTGTGTGTGTGTGTGTGTGTGTGTGTGTGTGTGTGTGTGTGTGTGTGTGCTTATTGTCTCGGGCGTCGACTGTTACTACTGGCCGTACAATTACCGGGTGTCGCGGAGTTGCGCGCGGGAGCGTGCATTCGCGACGGATCGGAACAATTGGATCGAGAGTGAGTGAGAGGGGGAAGGAGGGAGGGAGGGAGAGAGAGGGGAGAGAGAGAGAGAAAGAGAGAGAGAGAGAGAGAGAGAGAGAGAAAGAGAGAGAGAGGAGTTTATCGCAACACATCGGTTTTTGTTTAATACTGTTATAATGGGTTCTGTTATGTATTGGTCATGTTCATTGAGACAAATAAAAAGTATATCTTTTGTTAAAAGGTTTTAGATTTTGTAGATTTTCTAAAATCGGTACAGCGGAATGCTTTCAGTGATGGTCAATAAGAAATGTAGGTTGCATTAAACTAAAAAAGTATTATTTAATATTTTCATAACTATAAGAAAGCTGATATTATAAAATTTAAGAATTAAAAGTTACGTATATCAATCATAAAAGTTGAATTTGCTTCAAAGTATTTCTGCTTTTATACCTCTAAGTTGCTATAATAAATGGTTGTTTACACTAAAAGTATGTATTCTTTAACATTACAATGAAATAATACATTTTACTAAGAAAGCTAGTAACACTAAGTAAATTCTGTATTACTAAAGTATTTAGAAAAATTTCTAAAGTATCTAGATCAAATATTCCCAAAATGAAATTGTAGTTGGAAAACACGATGATAATGGTTTATATATTATAAATAGATTATATTCGTCGTACAATTTTTATTGTTACATCATTTTTACAGTATAGTATAGGGAGCTTTTTTAACAATATAATTCTTATATAAATAAAATTATGTTATTTTTTTTCGAGCTATTTAAAATATGAATAATAAAGAATACTAAAAAAAAAGTAAGCATAGCAAAACAATAATTAAGTATAGTGATAAATGTAGTATTTATTGTTTTCTTTAAATAAATAAAATAAACTATTGATGATCACGAGCTTTTTGCTCATAAGTGCCAATATTTTGAACGTCATAATTTACGTCCCTTATTAAGGCAACACATTGATTAGTCTGTCACATGTCATAGTATCATTGGTATTTCGGTAATTATTTACTAGTTGTAAAATTAAAATACCACACCGCGACATGAGTCTAAGTAATTTGTTAGTTTGTTGCCTTGATAAAGGAAGTAAATTAAGACATCCGAATCGTCCGCACTTATAAATAAATAGGGTAAGTGAAGCAGTTACTGTGCCCATATATATATATATATATATATATATATATATATAACAAATTATAAAATCATGATAATTATAGTAGCTCACTACAAACGTAATTTATATTAAAGACTACTAATAATTTTATTATTTTTGAAGTAAAGATATATTCAAGGACACAGTAACCAATGTAGAGCACAGTAACTGACTCACTTCTTGGTGATTGACAGTATATTTTATTTATTTTTAAACCACAATACATTTATGAATAATTGAGCCTTTCCACATCTTATATTATACGTGTAAAAAATTGAATATAATAATAAGTTGTTAAATATAATTTTTTTTTGTTGCATAATTATTATTAATATTAAACTATTTATAATATACTGATATTCATAATGATTATCAATCAATTTTTATTGAAGAAACGTGCATAAGAACAAAATGTATACCTAACCACTAATAAGCTGAACGAAAAACCATTCGCGACTAAATTAAGCTCGCCTATTCTTTTTTGCCCGCCTTTTCTTTTCGAAAAGGTTTTTTCGGTCACCGGGGGAAAGTCGCTGGCTGTCCTACATGAACGACGACACGACGACGACTACACCAACGAGGGAAGGGCGCGACTTGTTTCTCGTTTTCTCTTACGTCTGCTGAGAAAAAAAAGTACCCGAGCTTCTATACCGCCTACTGCTTCTGTCGCTTCTCCCTCCTTCTCCGGCTTTTGGCCCACTTAATGGCCTCGCTCGGACTCGAAGGCTGAAAGCTCTTGCTGTTACTTCCGCGAACTTTGGGACGCCACGCACGAGCTTTCGCGCGAGCTTTACACGCTCCTCAGTTATTTAGCTCTGAAGCGGACGATTTTCGTATTTATCGCTGGTGCAGTGCTGCTGCTGCTGCTCCTGCGATGCGAGAAAAAGAGCGCAGGGAAAGATCTATAGAAGAATTTAACCTGAGTCGTGAGAATGTTTATGTTTAATTTAAATTAATTGTACAATTTTGAATAGTCATTTTATTGGGGTGCTGAAACTCTTTTGAAAATTGTTTACGGCGCGCATTTTAATTGATCGGGCTTGAGCATTCGTAAAATGTCTGACAGATATTGATTTGTACTACTGAATTGTTATATTGACGTTCATTTGATTTATGAACTTGAATATTGTATCCCGATCTGAATAATAAACATTAATTGGTTTCGAACAATACAGATGATTCTCGTTATGTTTTTTCTCGATTCCTATCGGTTCCATACGTTTTTGTATATTATTGAGGGTTCTTAAGCATCTTACATCGTCAATCGAGGGTTAACCTATGTTTCATATAAATTTCATGAATTTCTCTCTTCTCAATTCGAAGTTAGACTATTAAAGTTGAAATCAGACTTTTAAAAATGAAAATTTTGACGGTTTCTTCAACTTAAAAAATCATTTTGTATACATTTCAATAAAGATCATCAAAATGCGACAAAAGAATTTTTAACACCTCACTAAATAAAAATCTTACACCTATTAAGATGGTTTAGGAGTTATAACAAAATGCAGAGAATGTAATGAAATTAAGAATTATAATTTTGAAGATATTTGAACTACAAGTTTAGCTTGTTATACATGGATTCTTATGAGACTCGAAGAATAAAAAGAGATTGTCAGAGAGTAAAAATACACAATGTATGTAAAAATGCCCACACAACGATGAAATACTATATACTTATTGCTTGAGTACTTAAAAAGATGTATGCAAATTTTAGTTAGTGTTCAGGATCCATTTCTGAGTAGTTAACGAATACTTGAACAAAAACTCAAGCTTGTAGGCTGAGCGAGGTGGTGCGCAGGGAACAAAGCGGCGCGCGGGGAAAGGGGGTGAATCCATTTCCTCACAGCACCAAATGACACTTCTGAACCTCCTTAACTTTTACGCATATTCACGGTAAATCTGTTAAAATTAATCAAAGTTTTGAAATAAATCCAATAACTTTTTAATTTATTCTATGCATCTCAATGTGAATTAAAAAAAATTAACCAATATAATTACAATGTATATATTATTTTTTCAGTAATTTAAATAAAAATAGAATTATAATAATACATAATTTTTAAGAAAATCTTATAAATACTGATACTAGTAATAATTATGTATCAAATTCCAAAAATTTTAATATGTTTGATCAGTCGTATGATATCACATGTTTAGGGGGGCTTAAATACTCTAGGAGGCTGATTTTCGAAAATAAACATGGGGTGCCATCTGAACGATACGACATGTTTAGACGTCTTGTACATTATTATTGTTTGATTTTGCAGTCTAACACGTTATTCAGACATGTCTGTGCACCATGGGGCGAGAGGCCTTTTTTGCCCTTGTGTGTTTGCAATACGAGTCAAAGGTGAGCAAGTACGTGCCGCAGGCGAGTTCGTCTTGCGAGCTGCAGACGAGTAGTCTTCGCCGCGCTCACATGCGGGCGAAAAAAGCCTGCTTCTCCCCCACGGTACACAATATACTATTTTATACTCTCATTAACAAATTTAATTTTTCTTAAGAAAAATTCAAGTGCTGGGCAATTATCAGTATCCACATTAGCATGTGACATATCATGTATATCGTATTAATGTATCACTACTTACTTGGTAGAACAAGGATGAGTGTTACATGGTAAAAGAACTATATCTGGTTTTAGCTCCGCTTCACATTTGGAACTGTCCACGACGTTTTCCTCGGATCCCGTGCTTTTGCAAACAGACTTTGCAATTTGAAATCCTGTAATTAAAAATAAATTTATGTTAGTTTACTACAAAAATAATATTATTGTACGTTAATTTTTATTTCTCCGAAATAATAATTTCTAATTTAACTTTATAATTTTATTTATATTGCAGCAAACAACCTTTATAATGAATACACATTCTGATGCAAAAATAACAAAACTTTGTAAATTGCATGTTTGACAAGTAGCAGCGTTATACACAAAAATGTACTTAGAATCAGATACGGAAATAAAAAATATGTAAAACATACCTCCTCCGCAAGTTTCAGAACAAGCAGACGTGAATTCCAGGGTCCAGGCATATTTAACATTACAAGTTGAACCGTCGCCTCCGCAAATACCGCAGGCGTCCCTGTTTTTGTTGCTGCCGACTCTCATATCGCAACCAACTCTCTGCAAATATTGAAACGTTTATGTTAATGCCTTCAAATTAATTATACATTTAACTTTCTGATTTGCTTCGAGTTTTCTAAAATTATACACCCCAGTCTGCATAATAGTATCATGTTGATTTTAATTCTATTTCATGTTTAAAAGTCAAGTGATTATTATATTAATATATAAATTTGTAACAAAAGATGTCGAATTATACCGCAATATAATACTGAATCTCTCATATTTCGAAATTACCGTATTTTTGGACCTTCGTCTTGTAGAACTTTTAATAATAACGTATTTTATTTTCAATTCTACCAACATAAATTATAATCGTTACAGGTATATGAGTATAATTTGTATGCTTGAGTGCCAAATCCTATTATTTTTACTCCAGTCAATTTTCACTAGACTTTAATAAATAAATGTAATTATTATAAATGTATACATGTAAATATATATATATATATATATATATATATATATATATATATATATATATATATATATATATATATATATATATATATATATATAATTAATAATAAAATGTACATCTACTTATAGTTTTACGTATAAAGGATTACGATTCATTAAAATTTATTACAGTAGAAGAAAACTTTAAGTGACTGTATTTTAAAATATCCCACGCGCATTCAACAATCAATTCAGAACATTAACCTTAAAACTTAAATCCCGTGTTCCCGCAACAATGAAGAACTGATTCTCACCCGGCAACAAAACCATCATGCACAATCATGCTTTCAAAAAATAATTGCAAACCCAACTGAAGAGAAAAGTTCAGTCCGTATACGGCGTCATTCACGTATCGCTCTCATCGCGCACGCAAAGAATTTCGAATTAACGTCGATAGCGAGGTAAAAGAGTCTCGCGCGCGCGCTCGCGACTGATTTGCCATTCAAGCTGCATGCGCGAGGCTCACACTGGGAGGAGGAGAGGGTCTCGCGGCTGCTAGTACATTATTCATCCCTTATCCGCGTCGGCTGGAACTGGAAGCCGGATCTTATATATGAATTAGCGAGCGTGCGCGGTCGTCTAAGGTGGGCGGGGAGCAACGCGGAGAAAGTAAAAGGTAAGGTACGATCTGCGCGGATTAAGGCGATGTTATACATGAAAAGGAAGATTTGACTGCCTATTAAGGCCCTTATTAAGCCGCACCGACCGAAATTGCGGCTAGGAATTATTATCGTCGTCCTCCCGCGTTCCTCCTCCTTCTGGCCTGTAATTGCGCTCGATTTAATTTTACCTTTGGTTTGACGCAATAAATTCGCTTTGTCCGTCGAGTTGCGAGGTCGGCTTGCAAGAGAGCTCGGAATACGATGATTTGTGCTTTATTGAAGTTTACCGGACGTTAGATTGTTTATTATATTTATCTGTATTAAAATGTTATTCATTAAAATTGTATAACAACTTTAATGAATACATATGTATGATGTGTAATAATATTTATACAATTCATGAGCGAATGCTAAGTATGGAGTGATAATGTCGCATAAGTTGGATTTCTACTTACGCAAATCAAATAAGATGGATGTTCCAATTACTGACCCATTTTTCAAATTTTTGGCCAATAACAAAATGTCAAAATTCTGTGCTTCAAAATTATGATTCAGAATTCAGAATTATAAGAGCAAGAATACAAACTTTTTGTCACGCACATAATGCTGACCAAGATATTATTTACTAATAGTTCTGTGTTTAAAAGTGTCAATAATTGGGTCGTTTTCTGCAATAAATTTTTTCAATTCTACTTCAAAATACATACATTAAGAACGTTTTCTAAAATAACTAAAAAATGTAGCTTATTTTGAATTTGAAAATTTTAGTAATATAATATAATATTATTTAATCTTTTATTGGCCTTCTTCGATTTCAGAAATTTAGAGATAATAATATTTTAGCACCTTTTATTATAAGCCGTTTTTGGTATTTAACTCTTTAAATGTCATAAAGCTTCAGGAATCTACACGTTAAAAATGTGGAGATAATGTTGATGTGTCCGTGGGTTTGGTTTGCATTATAACGCGCGCGTGAGAGCTTCTATGTTGAAATTGACGTCATTCTTGAACCTTTCGGATGCAAGCTACGCAAACCAACCCAACGAATATATCAATACCATTTATATTTTTAACATACATACATTCCTTTGAATTGATTTGACATTTTAACAGCATATTCTTTACTCTATTCTGTTTAAGAATACGCAGGATTTTTCCAAAATATCAAATCCTCTTTTTGCAATGACAATGTTTATATACAAATATTAGCAAAAATGCTCAGAAATAATATAGCCTATTGACAAATCTATATAGAAAATAAATTCTATGCATTGCGATGGTCTTTGAAGTAGAGAACAATGATTTGCTTTTGCTCTAGAATACACCGTCTGTACATAAAATATAAAAAAAAAAACAATGTTTTAATTAATAGAGATTTTTTATAAAACTATTTATTTACAATTTATAGGTATTTACCGTGAGGCTACCCCGTAAAACTAAACACGATTTTATAGACGCAAATCGTACAATAACTCGCAAAATTTCCATAATCATCGACATTCAGAGCGAAGGCGCGAAAGCCTTACAAAAGTCCTTTGAAAGCTACTCGAGGGGATTATGCAATGCTAAGTGGATTTGCCGAGTAGCTCGTTAACAATTCTAGAGCTTGGGCGCGACTCCTCGGCTCGTTACGTCAAATTGTTTATGTTATTCGGGGTCTTGAAACTTGGATGACTTTCTTCATCGCCGTTTCCGTGAAACGCAAAATTGATTTAAGTGCTAATTACGCGACTTGGGCGAGCTCGAACTTTGTAGCACGGTCTTTCTCTCCTGCATAATTCACGTAAGCTAAGGTTACAGTTTCTCTTATCGTGAATAATTTAAGGAGATTCCGCGACGCTCAAGCAAATGATTGACGCGTGAGTAGAGCGGCGAGGATGACGTGCGTTTTGTCGAGAGGATGTATCGCGAACGCGATTACCTAAATTTATATGGCTACAACGTTTGATTATTCATTTGTATCAATGTAGGACTCAGAAGTGTAATTTTCATTTTATTATTATTTATACCATTTGTCATTATATTATTATTTTATTAGATTTCTATTATTATTTTTTTAATGTTATATATAGGTTTTGTTAGGATTTAATCGATATGATTAAAAGCAGATATGTTGAGATGCAATATTAGGTATAAATAGAAATATCCTGAATTATAGCTGGAAGATAAAAGTAGGAAGTAACCCTCTGGAACTGGAATCGGAAAAAGAGTCAAGAAATATTTATTTACCGTACTAATAATGACCGCAGGTAGATAACAATAATCCTAGATGATGACTTAAAAAAGTATGTACGAAAAATATAGGGTTAAAAGAAATATAAAGAAATAAAGAGAATTAAAATTGAACCAATTCTATAATAGGTACAAATTTATTAAAAAAGAGCTAGTTAACCCTTTATAACCGAGGTAGCGTCTGTGAAACCCCACTCAAAATTCATTATAAAATTAATTAGTTTAAAAAGTTATAAACAATTTAAGCATCAAAAATCGAAAAAATAAAAATGGAAACCTTCAAAAATTATATTTTTCTTTTACCAAATACTGTTTGTTTTGAAAGTTTTACACGCTGAATGAATATTAGAAAAGTTTCCATTAGATTTAGTAAAAACGTTTTCAATTTTTTTTACTTGTTATGTGTCTATCTTTTTGACACGCTTAAAAATGAAAAAAAAATATTTCTTGTTTTTCGACGTTTTTCTGTTTTTATAACAGTTTTTAGGTTTTTTAGTCTTAGTTTTTCGGGTTTTTTGGTATGTTTAAAATAATATCATTGATTCAATTTCACGCATTTGAAAGAGCATAAAATTATCTAACGTATTCGACCCGAAATTTTGAATAAGCTACTTTCTCTTTTCTGTTATACTCGAAAACGTCGTGTTTTGTTTAAACGGTGATATCTGGGAAATATAATATGTAACATTTTTGAAAAAATTTTACGTGATTTGAATATGGATGAGAATATTTGGTAAAGCTTTCATGCCTTTATCCTTTGCCTTTTTGCAAAAAAAATAATTTTGTAACAAAAATCGTTTTTTTTTGCAAAGGATAACTTGAGCAAAATTTCATTATTCCTTCTGAAAATTTCCAGAAGGGTAGCTTTTTATTATCTCTAGAGACTGTCAGAAGCCTAGATTATAACAACCTTTACATTCAGAGCTGTTTGAGGTTATGTTTTTTTTAAATTTTTTATTATCGTTTATATCTCGAGAACGGCGCGGTCATTTTTTGCAAACCAGGGTTCACTTTTTTCATTTTTTAATGAAGATTTTAAATTGAAAAGGAATTTTGAGATTCATCGATTCGATTTTGTGTTATAATGATTTCTTTATTTTACGATATTTTACGAGGGTAGTTCAATAAGTCTTTAGAATGACCAACAGATGGCGCGCGAATCGCTCCAAATCATCTGTTTTCAGTCAGCACCACTCCCGACTAGATATATGGTGCAGTCACAGTCCACATCTTCTGAGTTTACGTGTTTTTATAACCAATTGAAAAAAAAAATTGCTTGTTAAGAAAAATGGAAAAAAACGAGTACAGAGCGGTAATTAAACATTTTCATTTAAAGGGTTTAACTCCATATGAGATAAAAAATGAATTGGACTCAGTTCATGGCACATCTGCCCCTGCCTTAGCAACGGTTTATGACTGGGTAAATGAATTTAAGCGTGGTCATACATCAATAAGTGACGAACCACGTCCAGGAAGGCCCGTAGAAGCAACTACTCCCGAAATCATCAATAAAATCCACGATATGGTGTTGAAGGATAGAAGATTAAAAGTGCGTGAGTTAGCTGAGGCCACAAGGATATCTATAGGTGCAGTTATTTCAATTCTACATGAAAAATTAGGCATGAAAAAGCTATCGGCAAGATGGGTGCCGCGTTTGCTCTCAGCTGAGAATAAACGCAATAGAGTGGTCGCCTCTGAGGCTCTTTTGGCGCGCATAAGTCGGAATCCTGAGGAATTTTTTCGTCGATTTGTGACTGTGGATGAAACATGGATACACCACTACACTCCTGAGACAAAGGAACAATCCAAACAGTGGATTTCCACAGGCGAACCAGCTCCAAAGAAGGCAAAGACCGTAAAGTCAGCTGGTAAGGTTATGGCTACAGTTTTTTGGGTTGCACGTGGAATTATACTTATGGACTACTTGGAAAAGGGTAAAACAATTACTGGTGAGTATTATGCATCATTATTAGAGCAGCTGAAAGAAGAAATTAAAAAAAACGACCACATTTGGCGAGAAAAAAAATTCTCTTTCATCACGACAACGCCCGAGTTCACACATGCTTCGTTTCAATGGCTAAAATTGAAGAACTAAAATTCGAATTGGTCGAACACCCACCGTATTCACCAGATTTAGCCCCCAGTGACTTTTTCTTATTTCCAAACTTGAAAAAATGGCTCGGTGGACAGAGATTTACGGACAACGAAGACGTCATTGCCTCTGTAAGTGCTTATTTTGAGGAACTTCCGAAAACGCACTTTTCTGAAGGATTAAAAAAACTTAAAAAGCGATTGACCAAGTGTATAGAGCTCCAAGGAGATTATGTTGAAAAATAAAAAAAAATTTACCCAAAAAAAATTGTTTTTATACATTATTCTAAAGACTTATTGAACTACCCTCGTATGATATTCTGAAATCGATAAGGTAAATTATTGTTGTATTTTTGAAATAATATGATTGTTTAATTCTTACTTTCTTTGTATTTAATGGCCATATGTCCCCTTTTTTTTGGGACTCCGATATGTCACACAATGCATATATAATAAACCGATAACCTGCTTAATAGTGTCTCAAACATTTTTGAAGAGGCTATATGAACGCATACGTCCTGCATCAAAGCACAATGCGTAGTCGGCGATCTTTTCCAGACGAAAAACTCGAAGAAAGAATTCTCGAGAATTTTTACCGGGAATCGAACCTTGACTGCTTGAGCGTCTTGTATTTGTAGGCAAGCGTCTTACCTACTGAGCCAAGGGGGGCTGTATGATCGCTTCATTTTGCATTTGAAAGGGTATAAAATTATTTATAAATGGTGATATTTCTGTTTTTTTATAACTTTTTCATTGATATTTTGAAATATTGATTGAAAAGGTATTTTATGATTAATGAAATAATGTATATCAGTATTCTTTAAGATTTATTTCTTATAAATCTGGGTAAAAATGATGATTTTTAAATTTTAGCTTTTCAAGTTTTTGGATATGTTAGAAATATTATAATAAATTTAGTGTAATTGCATTTAAAAGAGCATAATTGCATATTGCATAATATTACCTATATTTTATAACCGCAAATTTTGAATCGACACTTTCATTTTTTGTTTGTTATAAACGAAAACGTCATATTTAGTTTCAATGGATAAATCTCGGTAATGTATGATGTAGCATAACAGCAGCATTATATCTAAAACTTTCCGAAAAGGTAACTTTTTCCAATCGCTTAACTGATTTCTGATTTTAAACTATGAGGTTCTTTATTTTTAAAGATATATAAGTTTATATACATTTTTTTTAATTTTTGTATTTTTATGAAAAATTGAAAATAAAAAGAATTTTGAAAATTAAAGGAAAAAGTAAATTTAAATAACAGTGAAAAGAAGAACAAAAAGCTTCCTCTTTAAAAAAGGAAATTTTTAATAATTATAAACCCAACAGTATCTCTAAGGAAACGTGGAAATGTAATTTAAACTAAATATATACTTTTAATAAAAAATTATCTTTTAATAAACCATCAATGATAAATCAGCGCACATTTTTGAGATTCTAATTAAAAAGAGATATAGCAATTTAAAATTAATTTATTAGAACAAAAAATGTTATATTAGAACAATTCATTTAGTTTGAGGGAGCTAAGTGCCAATGAATTGGCAACGGTCTTTTTTTAATAACGCTTTCAGTAAAATCATATTACTAAAAATAGAAGCGTGGGGCTCACCAAGAACTTCACGTTGCGATTTTGCAACTTATTTAACAATTTTTTAAGGTTTATATTACTAAATTATCGTAATTTACCCTATTACAACTACGATTAATAAAAGAGGGAACTTATTATTCATTTAAATGTCATTTGACACATAAAAACAATTATCCTCTCCTTCCCGGTGCAATTTTACCATTAAAACGTCGTTTGAAATTATTCATTTCCACTTTTATTCTACTTTTATTTCCATGTCTCTTACTTACCCTATTCGAACCAAAAATTATTCGCGCCTCTTTCCAGCATCCCCATTAAATTCAATCCCCCTTTAACCCAATCAAACCCTAAAAACGACCCAACTCACCATGCAGTCGCCGTTGACGCAGACGTCCTGGCTGTCGGGATAGCACTTGGTGCCGTCCTGCACCCTGTCGGCCAGCTGCACGACGATGGCCTCGTCGGACTCGTAGTCCTCGGCGCTGTTGAGCAGTCGCTCCTTGAGCGACCTGATCTGCTCGGCCGCGGAAGAGGCCGCAGCGGCTGCCACCGCGGTGTTGCCGTTGCCGTTGCTGGCGCTGCTGCTGGGCTGCTCGCCCCGACAGATCAGGGCGCAGGGCCGCGACGGATCGTAGTACGGGTACCATCGGAGCAGCTGCTCGCTGTACGGCACGCTGTCGTACGCCGAGCACTGCTCGGACCTGAAGTCGAACGGCTTGTCGCACGGCTGAAACAGAGGAGCGGGGAGATCGTTTCTTTTAGATTTTTGATGAAGGTGTTTTGATTGATGTAGGCGTAGGCTTGTGTGGTATTTCGGTAAAGCGAGCTAGGATAGAGAGTAAGTACACGAGAGAAGAGGACGGACGGATATTGTAATCTTCTGTAGTATCGTTTGCTGTAACTGCGATAAACCCTCGATAACACTGAATGAAAGGGATCGGGATTTCAGTTCGCGATAATAAGGTTTTCGTGTTGAGGAGGAAACTCGCTACCTCGATAACACGCATTTGTTTATACTAACGGGGTATCTTGTAATTTGAACCTTCAAAATTGTTTATTTATAATAGAATACTTGTTTTGTTAAATATTATTCAATTATTCGCATGTTTAAGATCCTTAGCTGTTGTTGAAAAGAGCCAAAGTTACACCAAAGTCACGTGATCTACAAAGTGATAAGGAGGCTCAATCGTTACACTGAAAGAAATAAACAGTTGTCTCTACCCGGGAGGACCCAAGCAGTATTTACTTGGCTCTCCAAACCAAGCGCATAGCGACAAAACACGCGCAGTAGACATGCACAATGCTGCGCGGCAGTGCACGGTAGAGGAAGGGGAAAAGCATGGGGAAATAGACTCATTTTCAATCTTCTGCGCATCTAGTGCGCGCGGTTTGTTGTCCTGTCGCGCTTGCTTGTGAGAGCCAAGCTACTCCTTGGGTCTCGGGTAGTAATAGCTGCTTATTTCTATCAGTGTGGGGACACTTCCACTTGAACAGGCGAAGTTTACTTAAAAAATTAATTTAACAAAAATAATCTTTAATGTTATTTTATGTTGCTATAAACGCAGCAAATCTTCTTTGCTTTTTTTTTGTTTATTTTGACTGACGAATTCAATTTGCGATGGCGTGACACTTTATTCGATATGCAGTTAGCGTTAAGTTGGGATTTGGTGGTTTAGGCAGCGAAAAATAGTTCGAGATACGTTTTAATGAAATTTCGTGTTAACGAGGAATATGTCAATAGAGCCTGTATAATTCTGCTGGGAACTTTTTTCAGTATAGTAACGAGGATTTCATGTTAACGGGGTTCGCGTTATGGAGGGTTTACTGTATTTTAAATGCACTAAACACTCGATAAAAGGGGAAGGTTATAATTTTGAAAAGAACAAAAAGTGTCTTGTGCTAAATGCATAATTATGGAGACTTAAATGAGTTTTGCGTATATCAAATGTAATCAATTTAGAGGCTCTAACAACTATATAGTAATAGTTTGGTTAATTGGAACTTTATATGATTTTTTTTATTTGATATTTTTATTTTCTTTTTTTAATTTGACCAAAATTAAAGTAAATACAGCCAGCTAAATTTCACGTGCCGTTATCATGGTATATAATTTGTATATCACAGTGACATCACATACCATTCAAGTATATCTATATATTATTTAAATACGGTAACTTTTAATAATTATAATATAACAAATATCTAGCTTTATGAAAAATGAAAAAATACGACCTTATTATTATTCATTTTTTTTACCTAATTCACCCTGAAAATAAACATTTTAATTTGATGCAAAATCCTAATTTAAATGAATAAATTGGTTTTCATACTTTATGTAGAAAATCATTTACTTGAAACTATAGTAAACAATTATTAGTTTTGAATCATAAATTAATACATTCAATTAAATGTTTATTAGAAAAACAAATATTATTTATCTTAAAGAAAGGTATTTAAATAAAATAGATAACGATTTTAAAATAAAGTAGACAATTTAAGAGTAAACAAAGATAACACATGTGTGATTAAAACCCGTTAGATCATTATTTTTATTTTATTTTGGTACATGAATTTCAAATTACTCAATACTGCTCATACGCACTCTTACTGTGTTGAATAATCTTAATATATATTATAAAAATTAGTTTAATGATGAGTCATTTTACTTATTTTCTTATTTCTTCGATCAAATAAAAAATATTCTTTTATTTTTACAATAATATTAAGGTCACGGCAAAACTTGAACGTGGTCGAATATTTAACGATTGCGATTCGCATGTTATGTCCCTGTGCTCTATGCTTTTCGAAACCAAAATACCAATACTTTAAAAACATCTGCAAAACTGCAGAGCTTTTATTTGCGTATGTGCATTTGTTAGCCCGCCATATTTACCGCAACAATAAACGTTGTTTATTTACCGCATTTTGAAAAAAAGCATTTATCTCGGCGCCGCGCGCGAATCGAACGGCCGGAGCATCGGACGCCTGCGAAATTTAAGCGCTTGCCCCGCGGCGAGCAAACAGAACTCTAGCGAGTTGTGCGTTCCGACGGGCCGATGTGGACTTTTGCAGTTACGCGCTCCGCCGCGGATTCATTTATGCATTCGACGGCCCGCGCGCGCGCGGAATAGCTATAGTCACTCGGACAATGCATCGTGTGCGTGCATCGGCGCAGACGCCGGGCAATAGTCGCGTTTTTCAAGATATTAATGAGCTCTGTTGATTCCCCCGTGTGATTCGTCCATCGATACGATCAATCTTTGGCGTTAATACCGTGATATTTACGCCTACAGCTTTAAAATTCTTTATATTTAAGTTACACGAGTATATGAGGAAATCCACAAAAAATCTGCCGATAAATGGTTCAAATAGTGACGCTAAAAAAAGTTGTGGTACATATCTACAACCCCCTTTTTTTTTATTCTTTAGGTCAGGTAGTTAATGTAAAAAATTTTGAGCACACGAAAAAGACAGTGTGACACTGTTTTACACATACCTATATCAATTTCCTTTATGAGAATATAACATAGAAATTAAGAACTAAAAACGGTCATCGATATGATAATTATTCGGCTCTTTAGGGTGCAAAAAATTTTATCATGCAAAAGTATGTAAAGTAGAAGAAATGATTTTCAATTTGATGCGTGTTGCGTTGAAGAGAAATAAAAATATCAAAAGTAACGAACAATCAAATATAGTGAATAATGAAAAATTGAATAATTCTCATGAGTTCTGATTCCTTATTATTTTTTTTTCGTGCATATTAACTCTCTTTGATCATTCATAAACTTGACATTGTAAATCTTCTTTAACGCAATAGTCTCAAATTTAAGCTGTTTTCTTCTACACTCAAAAAAATAATAGATTATCTCAACTCGACAGTCAAGCAATATCTGCCGTAGTCAGTCAGGTAGAGGTAGTCAAGTTGCAGCTACTTGAGAGTTGAATCTACTTGGAGGCAAGTAGAAACTACCGAACTTTTGAGCAAAAATAGCTTGGCACCTATAAAAGTAGATACTGCTTGGGTTTACAAAGCTGACATTGCTTGTTATTTTTTTCAGTGTACTTTATATTCTTTTGCATGAAAAACTTGTTTACACCCTTATATCAATGATGACCGTTTTTTGATCCATAATTCCCATGTTAAAATCCCATAATAAGAATTGCTATATGTATAAAACAGTGTCACGAGATCTTTTTCACGAGTTTAAAATTTTTTACCTGTATCACTTTTTGAACCGCTTATACGCAGTTATTTTGTGGATTTCTTCATATGCTGATTATTTGAATTTGGCAGATATAATTTCTGGATCCAATTGGAAGTTATAAATAATGGAACATAGTATTTATACTAAACATGGTATTACTGAACTACAATTAAGATCTAGCTAGATATAATATTTTTTTCTATAAATAATATTTTGTTGGTATACAGAAATGTTTCTTAATTTTTTTTTCGATTACACTAAAGCTATTATTTTTTACAACGGTAGTTCTTTTTAAGAATGGATTCAGTTATTAAACTTGCATTCGATGAGTTGTGTGTGTTTTAACGGGAGCACGCCTGCCGCAAAAATGTAGACCGTCGATATCGGAAAAACGTGACCTTATGCGACGAGAATTCGAATCTGTATATTAAACGCAAGTTTTTATGTATTGGCAACTAGTTAATAAGAAATTAAAATGGCACAGTTTTAAAGAATCTTTATTAATAATTGTTTAAAAATTGGTTGGATCTTCAAAAAAATTATAACAAAAATTTTAACAAACAAGTACATTGCTTAGTTTTTTTTTTGTATATGTAAAACTAGTCGGACTATCATAAAAAAAATTCGTTTATAATTCTACCTCGAATATGGTAGATAATGGTATGTGTATCAATGAGATGTGTAGGATCAAGATTATGAGGTTTCATAACGCTTAAATTAAAGATATTGCCAAGTAGTTCAATTGCCAGTACAGTCAATAAAGTTTCAGACTGCTTGCTTTTAAATATAAAATATTTCATAGACTCATAAAGAAATGTGGGTTCAACACTTGCTCGATTAATAAGTTAATAAGTAATCGATTCGAAAGCCAACTGTACAATCTAAAAGTTTATTAATTTACTACCAATTTTGTTCAATTTTTTACCAATGTTAATAACTGAATAAAAAATACACAAATTTTATAATATAACATACAAACACTAAGAAAACCATATCGTAAATTTCATACCGTAAAATTATGATATCGTAAATTTTTCGATTCATATATCGTAGATCAAATCCTTTCGATCAAATGCTGTAAAATCATGAGCATGGGATCTACACATAATATTTCGCCTATTAAGAGAACTTAAACTACTTAAAATTGTATTTTTTATGTAGAAATTAAGATTTCAAATTGCTAATTTTACGATATCATATCGCATCTGACGCTGAATAATTACGATATCGATATGTAAATTTGTACGATATGATGTTGCGTGAGTTACGATATATATCGCCTGAGTTACGATATAGTTTTTTTTCAGTATATCGTACATAAACTATAAAGTAGCTGGCTTGTATAAAATTCATATTAATTGACTTTGTACTTTCAGAACATATAGGTATATTTTTACATTTGGTTGCTTATTACCAATGTATATTTTAGTGATAAATTGATAAATTTAATAAAAAAAGTTTGGTCATAAATAAATAAAATGCATAGCTTGTGCGTAACTGCTTGTCATTGCATTTTTTATTGTGTTAGAACCGATAAGAATCGTCAAAAACTCATCAGTATTATATTTATTATTTTCTTAGCAGTTTAGATATAGTAAACACTTGTTACAGTTGTAACAGAAAACAATCTTTAGGAAGTTTATCAGTGCAGTACTTTATACGTAATATTTATTCGTATCTCCATGAAAATATTTACACAAATCCATGGTTATGTAACCTAAATATTTACAGAATAACAAAAACTTATGTTGAATATGTTTACTTTGACAACGTATTAAATGAGATCTTTAATACTTATTCATCAGACTTAGGTATAATGTACATGGATGATTGTAAATTAACTCAGTAAATAAGTGATAAGTTAAAACAAACGAAACTCATATGATTATTGAATATGCATTTTTGAGACTTACTTTTACAAACAAAAGTACCCCGTTTGTTTTTCAGTGATTCCTTAACTATTATATTAATAATACAAATGTAAAATTAACTTTTAAAGCTTTTTTTTTTAACATTCACAATTTTATTTTGTTACTAATATATTAATGTCTCTACTGAATAATTTATCGAAATTTTAATTAGATGAATAATATATTTCATTAGCTCTACATGGAAAACATTACATTTTAAACTACGAAATTTAAATATGAATAATCACATTTAAAAACTATTTAAAACCTTGTAAGTCGCAGTGCGCGTTATATACACTGAAAATGCGATAGCGTAAAATAATACTATATTGATATAAAAAAATACTACTAAAAAAATTAAAATTAATGTTTAGTTTTGACAATAAATATTCATGTTGTTGAGGTAATGTTATATGTATATATTGCCCATATGTGTTCTCAATCTATATGCACACGTCTGACTATATTCAACTTATTCTACTCCCTCTATACGGAAGGTGTATTTTTGAAAACATACAAAATAATTTGAATGATTCAAAAGTACTACTTTGCTTACCTATCTGTATATCTCATACTGTTCTTTTTATTAAAATATGTATAGAAATTATTTTATCGTTTTGTACATACTGCAGCATCATTCCATCGCAAACAGCGCAAAACAAAAGGATCTTCGATTGGCGTCCAATTCAAGCCATTAAAAAGAAAAACATATCGTAATTCTAAAGGCATTTGAGCTCCATCCGGAATGCAAGCACCTATACAGTTATCGCGGGCCCGGCACACGAATGAATGCACCGGTGAATTTGCGGCGAAGGTCGTTCCATCGGTATATCGGAGGAAGGCTTACGCTCGAAGGATTGAAAGGAGTGAGAGAGGCCTGAAAATAGCCGAAGCAGCTTATGAATAGTCCAAACGTGGAGGCTCTTCTCTCCTTCTCTAAAATGTGTATACGCGAGGTCCGGCAGTGTCTAAATGTAGTTTGGGCTAGCTTGGGATGTATTCAGAAACTCAACTTCTATATGTATGTAGCTTTTGCCCCATTCTCCGCTGTGCTCTCCACTGCAGTTTAATTAAAGTTATTAGCTGCTATATTTTTGTACGCTTTTAATAAGAGCAAACGAGAGAAAGAGAAATGTGCAATGGTGAGTCGAGAGAAAAACATTCGTTTCTAGATCAACGTAAAACGTTGTGAAACTAAAGTTTTTGGAATATTAGAAACATGTTTGTCTGTTTACGCAAAGTTTTAGACGTTTTAACTAACGAAATGCCAAAAAGGTTTTAACAATGCTGTTTTAGTTCAAAGATTCTGTAGTAGCCATTAAATCTAATATGCAAACATTATTTTATTGAAACTAATAATTTCTTCTTTTGTTATTGAAAAACCTCTGCTAACTGCTTTAGCAGAATACTTTCTCAACGAGATTTAATGCACCATCAATTATTCAATATTTACATAGAAGAGATTTTAGGAATAATCGACAATGTCATAGACAATTTTATCGGTAATGCTGCGGTGTTGAGCTAGATTAAAATGGTGCATTGTTGGCTCAAAAATTTAATTAGTTCTATGCTGAGTTATTTCTGATAAACCTACAAAATTACAATGAAAAATACAAATGCGTTTAAAAGTTATGGTGCCCACAAAATGAGGATTGTAAGGAAAAGATACCTTCTTTAAAAATAAATGCACATTTTCTCTTTACTTATCTACTCGTAATATATAAATTGATAAAATTGGAAGAATATTATATTTACTTTACGAAACTATGCATATTTTTAAAATATCTAACAAATAAAATGAAAAAATTTTTGTTTTTCAATTCTTAACAAAAATAACTTTAAAGTAATTGTAAGATACACCAAATGACAGAAATGGACGGAAATTGTGTGAGCTTTACGAATATGTGCATATTTTTGTCATATCTAACATATAAAAGGATACCAACAATTCCTTTTACATAATTTTTCAAAATTTTAAATTCTTTTAAATAAGCAGTAATATTTTTGATCATTTATCTCCAAAATCTAATTAGTTATATGTTGCGTCGTATCTAATATACCTGCAAAATTTCAGCCCGTAATAAAAATGTATGCTGAAGTTATATTGACTACCAAATTTTTCCACAAATGTACGTACACTCACACTCACATGCACGAACGCATGCACATACGCATGCATACATGCAGACAAACATATTTTATAAACCTATATATTCCGATTGGGCGCCCTCAAAATCGTCGAAATCCATCAAAATCTCGAATTTCAAAAATATCATCCTTTCAAAGCATTCCCTTTGAGAATATTTATTATTTTTATTATTATTGTAATATTATTGTATTGTGCCGTATTCTCTTACAGTTTTCTAATTTATCAAAATTTGTCGAAGAGAACATAAAAATATAACAAAGAAATAGGAGGATTAGAAGGCCAAGGGTATTTTCCTTTCTACTTTCTCGCGATTTTGTAACGTCACAGTGAATATAAGAAAACACTGCAGATCCCAGTCCACTCGGGACAATGATAATACCGGGCTTTTCTATATCGCACTCCTTGTGCCACTCTCCGAAAGAAAAGAAGAGACACTAAGCGTAGGTATGTGTATATATTCGTATGAGAGTGTGTAAGCGAACATGGGTCTGGGTCTATACTATACAGAACGCGATGCTAGATCGAAAGAAATATGTACATTTATATTCTAGATATATGTAAAATGATTGATTTTTAATTCAAGATGGATTGATTATGTAAAAAAATCTTTCTATTTTTGCTAAAATTTTAATATATGTTTTTACATAATCAGATTTTTTGCAATATTTTAATGTAAATAAGTAAATATTAATAAATTCATAATAGTGTTTTTACCAATTTTTCAAAAATTTTCGTGCTCTATTATTTATTTTATAAAAATTAATAAAATTGCTTTAAATGCATATATAAATAAAAATATTATGTTGTAAACAGTCTTCAAACAAACAGTTTTAAAGAGTATTATTAGTTAATTACTCTTTCTTAGAGTATTTCTGGTAAAATTTCTTGACTTTGAATAAACCACTGAAGTATATTAGTAGTCTTTTAATTCACTTTTACTGGATTAGACAGGATCTTCTATGTACGATCGCAGTTCACAAATTTTTCTCTCAGTATTATCTCATGAATAAATAATTAATGAAAATGATGAATAAACATCCTAAATATCTCAAAATAATACGATACTTTTTTACATCTGAATCACGCTACATATAACGTGCTTAAAACATTGTGATTTGAAATTTAACATTCGATAGACTTGATTCCTTCTAATTAACCAGTTTTTTCCCTTAATATTATTAATTTATTTAAATTTAATTCAATTTATTAGCGATTTTTTATTAAGCAGAAAGAGAAAAAAGCGTGCGATATTGATATTTCTAATCTGAAAGAAATGATCTTTTTTAACGAAATAACAATGTATTCGAAAATGTCATTTTAGTATCATCTTATTAATCTAATAAAAAGTGTTTTTACCTTCATATTGACCCCCTAGAATAAGACTATAATAGTTCAAAATTCGATATTTTTATAAAATCAAGCAAGTACTGTGCATATTTCATGAAATAACAATTTTTTACTTGAATTTTAATATTTTACTGTAGTTTCTCAACTTATCTATATGTAACTATAGGGTATATTATAAATCTAAGAAGTCCAAACGGACAAACAAGTCTACGAACTCCAACCGCCGCTCGAAATGCGGGAAATGCGTCGAGCAACAACGCTCGGGCAATTATACTTACCGCCGGCCGAGATCGGCAGTCCTTAGGCTCCGGCAAGTCTGAGATGATCGCGGCGCAAATGAGAGTGACTCTGCTCGCTTGACGACGTGCGAGCGCTCTGATTGGTGGCTAGATTTAGTCGTGTGAACCTAATATAAGCGCCAGGACAGTCTAAGCGCGCTGAAATTCGACAGCGACTGAATCATTAAAAGGGCCTTGGCGACACACTCTGGGTTAACGCTCATAATCATCTTTATTAAATAAACCTTGTCTACAATTACTGTGCTCCTTATTTAATCGCCCTCCACCTACATAACTAATTTTTAAAGTGTGCGAATGGCTTTATTTTCGTATGAATTATTACGTTTACAGCTTGATATAGGTAGTTTCCATCTTTTATTTAATTTTCAATAAGTGATTTATAGATAATCATTAAAAATACTAAGCCTTCTGAACACTTTAGCACTTAAGTATCTCAAGTATCGCCCAATACTCCTAATCCTCATATTTCAGTAGTTCTTATTAAAAGTAAGATATCTCAGCCATAAATAACAGAACAGACGTTAGGACAAACTTAAAATACCTGAAACTTCCGCGTCAGTTAACGGTGCTCGACGATTATCGACCATGAGCGCTCAATGGTGCAAAAAGAAAACGGGACGTTTGCAAAAATAGCGTTAAAACGCGTCCTGTGCCACTTTTCGCCTCCTCAACCTCTCCGAGTATATATATACACACACCCATCGACTTCTTCTCGGCCCGCATCCGTATAGCTCGCGGGCCGCGTGCAGCGCTTGCTCGCGCAGCCGGCGTCCAGGAGTCACGTATATGCCGCGCTCGGTGTACGGTATGACCGGTCACGCTTCCATTTTCTCGTTCTCCTTTCGTCGAGAGCGCTCCGGCTACTTTATTTCTCTTAGACTCGACGCGCTCGCTTTTTCTCTCACTCGGCACTCGCTCCGTTCGTTTCCGCTATTTTTCGCCTTCGCGCGCTCTCTATATGCTCTCTCTCTCTCTCTCTCGCCTTTTTCCGCGTGTTTGTTCTTAAAGCGCGATAGCCGCTGCTGCTGCTGCTGCTGGCTTCGTTGGTATAGCCGGATGACGTGAGCTTTCCAACGCGCGAGCGCACGTTCGAGGAGATAAGCGTTTCAATCTGCTGTCGCGTTAAAGAGGCGCGCGCGTGGCTGATGATGGCTAAGCCAATGGAGCGTCGAATTTTCGATGTTTGAAGGATACTGGGCTAATAATTTGGAAAATAGATCAGGTTAGATAGGTAATTTAAAGTAGGACTCTGCATTTTTCGGACAAAATCTGAAATAAATTCTTATTATATTTTGTTAATCTTTGTAATTGTAAGAAGGTTTTAATATCTGTCAGATGTCAAAACTCGACGTTTTAATAAAGTTATACGCGGTCAAATAAAACAATTTAGATTAGATAACATAAAAAATTGAAACTTGAAACGGATTTTTCTCATAACAAATTTATCTAATTTTAAAAATGTATCTTGCACATAATGTGTAATGAATCTTTTTGAATCTTTCAGAATATTTTATCTTATTCACAGAACATAAACTGTAAATTAAATTTCATTTTTTCTATTTTAATCTTTATTTATTCATCAGTCAAATAAAAGCTATTTTGTGTTAAGGAAGTAGACAAAGATTTGTGAAATATAATCAATAATTTATTCTGATTGCTAAATATGGAAAAGACTCAATTTTATCAAAGCTTTACCTGAAAATACCTTGCGCCAGCGACATTTTGAAAATCGGTCAGTCTTGTTTAAGAAAATCGATTTGTTTTTTAAATACTGAAAAAACCTATATTTGAACTAAAAATTGGTACAGGACCTTCTAATACCATCCTCTATAGGCTAATATGGGCCTTTAAAATTTTAGCTTGATTGGCTTGAAGATTAAAAAATTTATCATTTTGCCATAATTGTACCTTGAGTCAACTTCTGAACTGAAATTATTGAATTTGATGTGGCAAATAATAGTAGGTACGAAGTGGGATATATATTTAGTTTGGCCTAATTATCTGCTTATTTTAGATTTTAGTGTGCTATATCTATATGAATATTTTATTATTATAATAAACTTTCCAATATTGGCAAGCAGTTATTAATGTCTACTAATTTTAGCAACAAATTTAAGAACCTTCTAAATAAGTAATGTCTGCAGAAAGTTCAACCTCACCACATAGTGCAAACTTACACAAACATTTAAGATAAATAAGTATCCAAATTTAGCTAAACGTCTGCGTAATTCTGTCAAAAATAGAAATGTTAAAAAATAAGCCTCTGTAAATCGGCAGTAGCACCCAAATAGAATTCTAAACCTCGCATTGAAAACCTACTGTAACTGTAAGCGAGTAAAAACTAAATTTCGATAGCAGCCAAACAAAGACCACTCTCCTAAGCACGTCAATCTTATTTCCTCCGCTCTTCGCAAACCCATAACCCATGTCATTCCGAATAAGCGCTTCCAGCGCGCGCCTAATCCAAAAAGAATCCGCCACGCGGGGCAAAACGCGCCTCGTAAAAAGTTTCTCCAACCTCGTTCGGCCGGATAGGCTATCCGAAAGAAAGAAACGCGCAGGAACTATCGGCCGGCTATGAACTTTCGCAACCATGCCCCTATTCGCCTACATACGTATATACGCCACAGTCCACCCTGCAGTCTCCCTCCCCCCCCATCGAATCAAGGGAATAAAGTCGAGTCACCCTTTATCGGCTGCGAAACTTTGCTGTTGCTGCGCTCCCCCGCAGTCGCGAAAATGAAAAAACATTTGGCCGAAATGAGCGAGGCAGGAAAGGGACGCCACGACTCGGCATTTCCGCATTCCGCTCACGCGAGGCACGTGTGTATATGTATGTGTGTGTATACGTAAACGCCTCACAAAGGAACGAGAGCTGCACGCGGAAAAAGGCATAAGAGAGGGCGCGAAGGGGTGAGAAAGAGAGAGAAAGAGAGCCGAGATAAAGGCGCACCTGATACTGAACACACAGGAGCAGGTCAGGTGTGTGCGTCACGACTTTGCCACCCGGCGCCGCGCGCGTCAAACGCACGCGCGATTTTTCTAAGGACAACACAAGGCCCTTTGTTTAGGGCCTGTCGCTCGAGCTGAGCCATGGGCGATTCTTCGCGGAACTTGATACACCGATATAATCGCTTTGTTGTGAGCTACCGCTGTACGCGCGCGCGAGAGAGAGAACTGCTGCTTTATCTCCGTGGCTTTGTTTGTACTTTGTAGTTTTTAACTGTTGGAAGCGATCGTCCAAAGAGTTTAAATAGAATTGCAGATTCTTATTTTGAGTTGTTCTTTGTTTGCTTTGTCTGAATTGTTGAAATACAATTATTTAACGGATGGACGTAAAAGGTGAAAAGTTTACTGGAACATTGAAGTTTTTTTTTCTGAAAGGAAAATGCTTACAAAGTAAGTACTGGGAGATTTCGTCCTGAAAGGTAAATTCAGGGAACTAACGTCGTTTAGAAAAAGAACGTGAAAAAAGTCTTTCAATTTAAGGGCAGACCATGGTGTTTCATTTTACATTTAAAATGAATTGAAATAAAAGGCAAAGTGCCAATTTAAAGTACCTACTTATTTAAGAAGGGTTTAAATTAAATAATTAAGCCGTTTTAATTTTTGTCTTAGTGTTCAGGAAGCTATCTAACAACAATTACAATAAGTTATCAAATAGTAGTTTTTTTATGGTGTTTGTGACATTTTTTATTGTTAGTGAATATGTTGCAATTAAATAGGTGGGGTATAAATTAGAAAACCAATTCTGAAACTGTGCAAAAAAATAAGCTATTAAAATTTTATTTCCGGAAGATGATGCTTCGTGATAATAAAAACTTTGTCGAGAAAAAATTATAGAAATATTTTGTGGTACTAGAAGAACCGATTAAAATTATTCCATAGCTCATTTTTTTTTAATTTCTTTGTGTGTGATTTAGAAAATATTTATTTTTATCTTTTTATATTATATAATTAATTCAGTTTAAATGTATTTGAAATATCCCTATAACTAATCACGAAGATCTGACGCAAAAATTTATATTTATTACTAACATAAAATACTAGATGAATAACTGTTTTGAGTTTTCATATTCATTGGCTTCTGAGAAAAGATCATCGGAATTTCTTAATATCTCTGATCCGAAAATTTTCATTGTTACAAAGCTTCCTTGAGACAGCGAAATCAGTTTATAAAGAACATTAATTTTGGTTAAAATGATATTTTTACACAACGCTAACTGATTTTTTAATGACAGCAAAAGCCGAAATGCGTGAATTTATCCAGAAGTTAAAAGAATAACGTCCTCGGGTTTATGGCATGCTGGAGCGGCGGGGATGGTATAAGTCGATTGTCGCTTTTAAAACTCGGCGGAAGCCACGCGAGAACAATAACTCAGCTGGCGGCACGATAATTTTCAAGTGAAAATCCAACCGTAAAGGATTTACCTCGTGCGCGCAGGTCCGGAATACACGGCGCGAGGGGTTTTTCTCGTTCCCTCCCCTCTTTCGCATTTCGAACACGCGCGCAAGATGACTGCATCCGAATACAGCTGCCTGGCTCTATTCAACGCGAAAAGAGATCCAGAGCTTTGAGTAAGTATAAGCTCTAATTTCGCAGAGTGTGTAAAATCACTCTTTAGCTCGGTTTTTGATGCGAGTGAAGATTTCGTTTGAATCTTGTGAATTATCACTCGGCTCAAATAGATACTCGACATTGAAGAGCTAAAAGTTTATATCATATTTCTGCTGTTAGGACTAGTCCTGTGAATCTGTTTAATTTACTTTACACCTTTGAAGGACTGTGAAAGACATTTTGCAAATGAGTCTACTCCGACTGAAAGCTTAAGTATATGGAACAAAGGCATTCGTATTACTCACATAGTACATCTCATTTCAATTAATACTTTTTTTTTGGCTGTCAAATGCATCATTCACAAGCAATGTATAAATAGAAGTTATAATTGCTACTATGAAACCAGTTAAAGACAAAATCTAAATTTTAAATGGATTAAAGTAAAAAATAAATGACAGAAAATATTCACGAAAAAAATTTAATTTATTTACAAATTTTATTTTCTATGACATCAATCTATTTGCATTTATATGTAAAAACAGTAAAAAACAAGTTTAACTCTCAGTACGAACAGTATTAACTCTCATTTTTAGTTTTAATTAATAAAAAAAAATAATCTATATATTCTTTCAATATCTATGTTTTTGTGTGCTATATAAAATTATATAAAATTAAGTATTATATGTAATCATTTCCGCGATAACACTCCATTTACTACATAGGCTATTCAGTAGAAATGAATCTAGATGCATTTGTATTTCAACATTAGAAAGCTCTCAAAGTATAGCATGAAAAATTTACTACGACAGATTTCAGCATGTCTTCATAAAATTATAAATTCCGCGGAATCGTACCCCGCGGAGACATTCGAATGCACGTTACATGTTATATACAGCAAGCACTCAGTTGAAAGTTTCTCTGGCGAAATAGCACAGAAGGCGGTTTTCAAATGAAAAGGCGTTAGTGCACAGCAATGTACAGTTTGTATTTCTTAGAATCGTAGAATTCTTGATATAACATTCAAGCTTAAAAGCTTTGAAGAAGATTTATGTTCAACCAATGTAAGGATAAATAAAGTATGACATCTAAGTAAACTATTGAATTAGTAAAGTATGCCGTCAAAATTTACTTTAAGTTGATCAGCGAATATCAAGTAATTTTATTTTGCTATTTTCGTATATTAAATAAAAGTTAAGATAAAGTTTACATTTACGGAAAAGAAAATTACAAGCGTAACACCGTATTAACTTCAGACCTCCAAACTGATTATTCTAAATTTATGGCCATACATATTATATACTTCCCGAACGTCATCACACTCAATCTCCTTATATATCCAGCCTCATCCCCGCTGGTCGGCAAACTAAATGGCTATTCGCTTTGTACACGGATTATCTCAACTCTGGCCGCTAACTCTATCCCTTTCAAAACTCGACGTTTAAATTGAAAACCCAGTCGGGTAGCCGGACCAAAAAAAGAATTTGACTCCTGAAAGCGTATACCAAATTGATCCTCTTTCGGCGAGGCATTACGCGCGTATATGAGAAAATACCGGCGCTACCCGCGTGCTGTACTTCTATTTCTCGCCCATTCACATACACACACACACACACACACACACGCACAAGCATACACGTGCACACAAACACTTACATGCGTGCGAGTCCGAAATAGCGCTGGATGAAAAAAGTCGCTGACACATCCAAGATTCGTTTAGCGAAATGAAGCCGATGAAACAATCGCGCGCTCATGGACACAGGGAGCGAAAATTCCGCGCTCGTGCTCGTGTAGTGGCCTGGTAAAAGCAGAAGCCAGAGGCCGAGGGAGGATGCTTGCGCGAGCCGACAACAGAACAGAAACAGAAGCCAACCTGGGATTTGCTAAGGGTCAGTCGGTTATATCAGCCGGTGAATACCCCGTCGCCCGTAACCCTGTCCCTCTCTTTCACTGTGCCCAGCTTTCAACTCCGGTTAGCTGGACACCGGCGGAAACCAGGTCAAATACGTATACGATGCGGACGATGACTACATGTTTCCCTGTAAGCGGTAACGTCCGGTCGAGAAAGCGAGAGCCAACCTATTCATTTACTCAAGCCAATGGGCTGCGAGAGGACAGAGGGTGAGAGAGAGAGAGAGAGAGGGGGGGGGGGAGGGCAATCTGAAAGAACAGTGACGCGTACGTGCTCGCGTTGTGGAAAAAAGGGTCGACTCTGCTATTGCTGCGACGGGTTTACCGAAAAAGAAAATTACGAACGGAGCGGACGCTTTGTTTGACTGGGGAAATATTGTGATAATTCGTGTGTACAGCGCACGCAGCGAACATTTTGGAGCAAAAAGTATATCGTGTTTTTAAAATATGCATTTAGAGAATATTCAATTGCATTTTTCATGAATCGGTAGGAAACGTCGTATAAAATTTAAAACTGTCATATTTTTTGGCTTCGAAGTGCACAATAATAAAATACGAATCGAATATTTTAGAGAATTTTGATATTAAAATTAAATAGTAATGTGTTCTGAGTAATATATATTTCAGGGTATCCGCCCGACCAAACTCCGATATTTCTACTGATTTGATAAAAGAATCTTTTGCTGTTTTCGAACAGAAGCTTTAAAATAATAAAATATGGAATTCGAGAGTTTGATGAATATTGGTATTTTTGAGAATTCTAAATTAATCAATTTTCAAAAAATATCATGTTTAAAGAAGAAAGAAAAATTTCAAAACTGAAAATTTTTTACAAATACGCGCTATTTGTAACTTTTTAACCAAAATCATTTATCTTAGTTCAGGCAATAACCACAGTCATGCTGATTAATGATAATTTTAATTCTGTTTCTGTAAAGAGTCTACGAGGAGATATTCATTCTGCCAGCACTCTATCTAAAAGATAACACCTTGAAGTTACAAAAAATTTTTCCCTTTTTTTTTCTCTTTTATGCTCTTTAACTGCATATTAATTTACGGCAAAAAGTTTTAATTGATTATTATGATCCTGAAAATATATTCTTTTTTATTTACCCTTGAATTAAAAAATGTTCATTTTGCTTCCTCACAAAGGAAGCTTTGTGATAGTAAAAAAAAAGTTTTGTTAAAAACATGTTAGAAATATGTTTTAAGACTTAAGAAATCAAAATACACTATTTTTAGAAAATGTCTGTATAGATGTGTGTGTGTGTGGGTGCGAGCGTGCGTGCGGTGGAGCGTGCGTGTGTGCGTGTGTGTCTCTGTGTGTGTGTGTGTGTGTGTGTGTGTGTGTGTGTGTGTATGGATGTTTACGAGCATAACTCTGGATACATACGGTGAAACTTAATGTTTCAGGGATCATTATTTTTGTTTTTCTTAAAGGAAGGCGGCATAATACATTTTTTTTCCTTTTGATATTTTTTTGTTTTTTTAGCGGTTTTTCGATATTTTAGTTTTAGTTTTTCGGGTTTTTTAATACCTTAGAAATAACATCATCGATCCATTGGACATGCATTTGAAAGAGCATACAATTACCTATCTTCTTCAATCCGAAGTTTTGAAAAAGACATTTCCCTTGTTTTTTTATACACAAAAACGTCATTCTTTTTCAAACGGTTATATCTGTGAAATATAAGATGGTAAATTTTTTCAAAAAATTGAGATGATAAGGAATGTTTAGAATAATATCCTGTAAATTTTTGAAGCTTCATATTATTCTTTTGTCGAACAAAAAATAATGTTGTTAAAAAAATCGCTTTTTTTCCTGACGCGATAACTTAAGTAAATCGACAGCATTTTATCTGAAACTTTACAAAAAGGTAGTTTTTTACTATTTCATGACCTGTATGTTTTTTCAGATCATGAGATCTTTTACTTTCTTAGATATTGAGATTACGTATTTTTGAAAAAATTTTTTTAGATCGTTTATATCTCGAGAACGGCGTGGACAATTTTTATAAAAAAGGGCTAATTTTTTTCCTTTTTAAATGAAGATTCAAAATTGCAGAGAAATTTCAAGATTCATCGACTTGTTTTTGTTTTATAGTGATTATTTTATTTTTTTATTTTTTAGTTTTAGTTTTTCGGGTTTTTTGGAATGTTAGAAAATTTATGATCATTGTTACGGGTAGAATCCATTAGTAATAATAAAATGTAACTGTAATAAGTTCCTATGCAAAAGATCTCTAAAACTTTCTGTATAGTTCAAATGCGATGACATTCTCAAGTTTCTTATGTATGTTTTCGGCGATCGTCAGCGGCGACTTTCGACGGCGCGTATAGCGGCTCATTCTAACTCGAAAAAGAATGACGTAGAGACCAGATGCACTCTGGCCTTTATATAGATCGGTAGTTACAAAGCGCGTTATACTAGTAAGGCGAATGTTGTATTTAATAAATAACAGACTTAAATGGTGTATAAATTAGTTTAACAAAATCCTTAGTTTATTCTCGTCCCGAACAATCAATTTAGTGTAAATGCATTTTAAAAAGTATAAAAAACCTATCTTCTACAACTGAAAGATTTAGTTAATTTAAAAACATTAAATGTTAAGAAAATAGTAATATTTTATTTATTAATTTATATACTGAGGGTTGGCGAGTGATGTGAGCAGGAGGATTTCTGTTTTTTTTTATAATTTTTCCATTGATATTTTGAAATATTGATTAAAAAGTATTTTAAGATAAATTAAATAATGTATATCAATATTTTTTGTTTTATTTTTTATAAATATAGTTAAAAATAATACGTATGAACGATATAATTGTGATTTTAGGTGTCGTTGAATTAAAATTCAATGTGAAAATTATTAATTTAAAAAAATATTGTTATCGAGAACTGCTTGAAACAGATTTAATTTATATATAAATGTAAATTAAAATATAAATGTAAAATAAAAATAAGATTATGGCTACAGCTAGTTTAATTAAATGTTCTAAATCAAACCATCAATGATAAATCAGCACACATTTTTGAACACCTAATTAAAAAGAGATATAGCAATTTAAAATTAATTTGTTAGAACAAAACTTTTCATATTAGAACAATTAATTTAGTTTGAGGAAGCTAAGTGCCAATGAATTGGCAGCACTTTTTACCAATGTCGTTATTCCCCTAAATGAATCAATTATGAACAAATTAATCAAATTAACAATGGAAAGATATCTTTCAAATATATTCTCTTTGAAAAAGCATTCTGTTAAAATGTGAGTTAGCAGCTGTTATTTCTGAGAGTATCTAAGTTTAGTTTTACAACAACTTAGTATGTAGATGACGATCGACAGATTTCGATATGAAAATTTAACAATGTCTGAATATCCTTCAAAGCAAAGACATCGTTATAAATTCCCCACATATACGAGTAAAATCGTCACCACGTACCGTGCCACTCTTTGCATCCCCATCGCCAAGTAAAAAGCCCTCGCACTAAAAAAAAATTGCAAAAACCAAACCAAAAACACGCCCATACCCGTGGTCGGGACATAAAAGAAGAAATTGCCACTCAAGTAAGGCTCGCCACGAAAGTGTCTCTCTCGCCCATATGATCCACGCTCGCGCGGCGTTACACGCGCCGATCTCATGAGCGACAAAAAACGCGTGCGCTCGATCGAGGCGATAAAAGGAAATAGTCATGCTGGTGTATGAGCCCTATACACACATGCACACACACACACACGGATACTCGGCGGAGAGACACGGGACGCGTATAATTCCGGGGGATTGTCATCAGGTCGACGCGTCGCGGCGCGCTTTTACCGCCCGGCTTCGCGTGTCAATCACGTCCGGGCCGCGCGGCTCGTCCAATCGAATTGCTCGGTCAGAAGTGACGAGCCGTAAAAAGCTATGGTTCTCTCTCGCTCGCTCGCTCGCTCACTTGGCCGCGATGAGCTTCGAGAGCAGGTTCGACGTCGTAGTACGGGGATTGCGCGGTAATCGTGGAAAATGCGATCGGCGCGCCTTTCATTATCGAAGCGGAGCCTGCTCTCGCGTATACATGTATATGTGTATATACTTTATGGGTGAAGAAGATGGCGGCCTCGAGGGTTGGATATTGCAGAGAGGCTACTCGCCGCGGGTTTTTAGTGATTTTAGCGCTGATTTGGATTCTTAGTTGGATTGGATAAGTTTTAATGTGGGATGGACGTGCGTTGTGGTCACAGTTCATGAGCTGTTTGGATGTATTCTTAATAAATTAAGTGGATGGATATTATGCTGAATGCAGAGAGTGTTTTAGGTTTTTGTTTTGCAAGTGAGTTATTAAAAATGATTGTAGAAAATTAAAGTGTATGCACGCTGTAGTAGAATTGTTGTAAAAAATATAAGTAAAGTATAAAATTAACTATAAACTACACATTAAAATCGCTTCATAATAATTATTTTTATTGTTGAAAAGCATAAATTACAAAAAAAAGTAATGGAATAAATGGACATTGTAACTTTTAACTTTTTTATATGAAAATATAATATGTACAGATACCAAAATCACTAAAAACTCAATTTTCAAAAACGTGGACTTAAGTTATTATGCCTTTGTAGCCACAGAAACAATCAAAATTAAAAAAAAATGTATCTTGAAAAATAAAAGTTCTCATACTCTGAGTAAAGAACTCAGCTAAAAGATAGTGAAAAGCTACCTATTTTTAATAATTAACTCTACTTATTTAAAAGATTTACCATCATATATTATGTGTCCAGAATATCGCCGCTAGTAAGCGCTCTTTTCTGTTGTTATTTTACGCACTTTTCAAACATTGTTTTCAGTATGTTTTAATAACTGCAAAGTAATTGTTTCAAATCTTTTCTTTTCCTCTTTGAAGCTAAAGACATTTCTAAAGATTAAACATGAAGGTTTTATGATAAAAACAGTTTATTTTTACGAATGAAAAGTCTCGTAAAAAATGGTGACGCCTCAGAGGCGCCCGTACGCATGTTCGCGGGTTAAACAACAGACGGTTTCGTGTATAACAAAAGAAGGAAGATATTAAGCTTATGAAAATTTTCTGGTCGGAAAAAATGTATTATATTTTATACTCTTTCAAATGTATAATCACTGAATCAATGATATTATTTCTAACGTATCATAAAACCAGAAACACTAAGCTTCAGAAATCGAAAAACCGCTAAATACAAAGACGTCTCGAAAAACAAAAACAACAAGGTGGGTGCAGGTAATGTGTCCACCTACACGAGATGTCACTGTATGCGTTGTTTTAGGGCGCCGTAACTCCTACAGTATATGTATTGTGACAACAGATGTTAATGCGCTCACTAATTATAAGATAGTGTCATGTTTACGCGCGAAAGCATCAAAACTCTGGTTTCTTAGCAGTGCATGCATGTGAAGAAACCATTTTTGTCAGCGTCATATGAGCGAAAAAGAATTACACGCTACATAAAATTATAGCTTTTTTGCGTACTTTAAGAAACATCTGCCAGTTCTTGATGTAGAGTTTTCTTCCGGCGCGAAAATTGCAACTTTCGTTGACATTTATCGGTTGGTAAAGTGGCCATAAGAGTGCATTCTGGGCAAAAATTGCTTCTAGAGACCTTAAAAACCATGTGCGCATAGGTTTTAAACCCATAGCCTCGACTTTTCCCGTGCCTCAAAGCACCCGAAGTTTCTTATGGATCATGTGAAAAACGGGCCAAAACGTTTATCCTTTGGAAACCTAGTGAAAAGTGTAGAATTTTAACTTGAAAAGTATATTTTCCCATGTATTTTGAATCGAATGGTGCTATTAGTTTTTGTCAGGATAGTGAAATAAAAAAGTTATAAACCAAAATCGTCGAAAAACGTTTTCGAAAAACTCGAAAAATCGCAAAAAATCGCGTAAAAATTGACTTTAAACGTTTATAATTAGTGAAAAGGAGACATTTTTTTTCAATAACATACATATTCATGTATTTTGAACTCCTTAATCAAATGGTGCTATTGGCTTTTGCCGGTTCAATCGAGAAAACAAGTTATAAACCAAAATCGTCGAAAAACTCAAAAATCACGGTAAAAAGGTCAAACAACGAGTTTGTTACAATGTTACTGATACCGAGTCAATTTTTTTAACATAAAAAGTATAGTTGTATAGTTAATTTCTGTTTTAGGTGAGTATCTTCATTTTAAAACAAAAAATATCCATTTTATAACGGTTGATGTCTAAATACTGATAATTTTTCAGAGACCGAAAAAAAAATTGTCACATTTCATTTCCTAGGTAATTTTTTTAATCCACTAAAGATTATTAAAAGTTTATTATTTTTTCTGGTTGATTCAATTCAATATATTTATTATTTTAAAGTATATTAAAAGTATTTCCCATTTTAAAATTCTTTGTACTTTTATCTGATAATAGTTACTTACATTTTTAACAATTAATTTTTAATATTTTGTTTTTAATCATAATAAAATTAATTCACATTTTGAAAAATTACTTGATTACAGTCAATCGAAGAAATCTTTAATAGTAACAAAATAATTATAACTTTCACCGATACCGGTATCAATACTTTGGTATCGATAATTTTTTTAGGTATCGCCTATCCCTAGTCAACACGCAAATATATTCGCTCTATTCGCTCTGAAGTTGGCCACATGACGTGGAGTGATATTTGAACGCCAACATCATGAAGACTAGAGTAAAGTAGTACGAACGTAATGTTTAAGGAATATTCTATTTTTTAATATGGCTAAGTAGAACTTCAAGCAGCTGGGAGCGCTGAAATCGCCGGTTTCCTATATAGATATACTAATTGAATACCGATACAATTATGTTCGAAAATACAAATATCTAGTATTAAACGCAAAAAATATCATATAATTTAACAAAAAAGAAATATGTTGACTTTAATCATAGTATATTATAAAAAATTATAAATTTACTTAGCTCTGTATCGATATTAGCACTGGTTTTTTGTTTAAAAACAGTTTATTATAAATGTTTTGTTAACCATTTTTGTCAAATATTATTGTAAGTGCATATAGATGTGACAATACAATATGCTAGTTTTCATTTTCAAGATATCTGTCCATCAACAATTTTATTTAGTTTTTCAATAATGGCTTATAATTTACGTGAAAGAATTAATCACATTGGATACTGCACTAATCAAATAGTTGCAACTAATAATCTACCAACGATAAAACAAGTACTAGCTGTTTCATTCTATAACCTACGAAGAGTTTCAAAGTCTTTACGTGAAAGTGCAAACTTAGCCATTGAAGAGTGTCTCATTATTTGGAAAAAACTCGAATTCCTACGCAAGAAGATAAAAAATGTGTTATTAAACTAGAAGCTGAATATGAAAGATGGAGAAAAATACAAAAAAATGTTTCACACAGATCAGACTCTCAAAAAAAAATGAACAAGCATATAAAGAAAGCATAAACAAACTATTTGCTGGCGCAGATGCACTGAACAAGATGGAAGACGAATCTGATAAACAGGTTTTACTTGATCAGAGAGGTAATTTTGTTTGGTTTTTGAATACTTAATTATGACACCGATACTTAGGAGGTGGTTTTTTATGTCGTATAACTGTTTCACAGTATTTTATCACATACATACACACACACACACACACATACACACACACACATATACACACACATACATACACACATACACATCCACACAGACATTTTAAAAAATAGTGTATTTTGATTTTCAATGTTTCAAAAACTGTTTCTATAATGATTTTAGTACAACTTTTTTTACCATCAAAAACTGCAAGGCTTTCTCTATGAGAAAGCAAAAAATTCTTTTTCGTATGTGTTAATTATGCTGTACTATATAAATAATTGTATAATTCAATATAATAATATTATTATATAGTTTAAGATTTATTTAATAGACAGTCTTTTAATTGAAGCATTTAAGTCTTTCTATATAAGAAATACTTAAAATTCATCTATTTTTAGAAAGTCATAATAGAAGAATACTCGTTTTAATATAGTTTATTTATATAACAAAATAGTAGAAAAATATATAAAAGTTAGCAGAATTTGTTTTATATTATACGATTTATTTTGCAGGATTTGTTTTATTTTATGTATTATTTATCAGAATTCGTTTTGTAATACGTTTTAATTAACAGAGTTCACTTTATATTGCATTTTACTTTATATCCGACACAGCTTTACTTTTCAATTAAAAGAAAATTCATTTCAATTTCGTTTAAAAATTATATTGTTTTATTCTGTGGAATCAGAATAATTAAAATTATAAAAGAAACACATGATTCAATCTAGTTAAATGTGCACAATAGAATAATTAGCAGAAACGAAGTAAAACAAGTCTGAACGTGTCATGAATCAACGTTTATGTATCTCGGGCAACATTAATTCTCTTGACCTAAACATCAACAAATATAACATAATCTCAAGCACCCATACTCTGCATTCCACCGCACATCCGCGTGTATACGCGCTAAACGAAACAACCCACCCCATTCCCCCCACGCAAACATTCCGGCATCACGAGCCTCGGTGGCTTTCAGTATAACAAGTCTCCGTACCCTCGAGCCCGCATTGATTTCGCTGCGGTATACAGTCGTGGCATCAACAGCTCGGCGATTCCCGCCGTCTACTAACCGCTAAATGAATAAACAGCCGGCGGCGCAGTCTCCAGAACTGTTTCGCGGCGAGCGCAAAAATCGCGAAAAACGCCGCCGTGGGAGCGACCGTCGAGGATCTCGCTCTCGCTCGTCTTGGACCCCATTACAGCTGTCGCGCTTTCTCGGCGCCGAAGTGCCAGGGCGCGTTGAATAAAACTTTCAGCCATCACTGTTTGATGACAGGGCAGGGCGAGAAGGCGCCGAGACATCGACACCCCGCTTGAAGGAGGCAAAAAATCGCGGTGTTGATGTATTTGCACGCTCGCTCTTCGTTTCTCGACTGGTCCGTCCTTGCATTAATCATGCTCTCTCGGCTCCTTTTTTTCTGTTTTCTTGCTTTTTTCCCCGGACTTTTCGATGTCGGAGTCACTGTGTAGGTGGTCCACCGCGATTCGTCTGAGTGTCGCCGGAGTGTTTCAACGAATGCCGTTGACTTGGCGCTTGGAGGGGACTTTGCGAGGGTTCGATAGCTTTCGCGAGGTGTTTTTCTTTTAAGAGTGCATAATATTGAGATTTGCGGAGAGTTGTGATAGGAGGTTCGCTTTTAAGGAATTGAGATGTCACGATGGGCGGCATGTTGACGTTTGGCGAATGAATATTTTGTCAGCGATCACGTGATTGTCACTATTTGTTCAACGCTTCATACGAGTAATATTTATTTTAGTAATATGTATAGGGTTATAGCAATAGCATCGTCTTGAGAAATATCACTTTGACTCGTAGAACCCAAAGGATTATAAATAATTAAACGACGTCACAACACACGTATACCAAGTTTAGATGAAATTGAGGTTTGTTTGCTTAAAGTTACAACAATTGCTTATCATAAAACTTTGTTATCAATCGCCTAATATTCTGCGGTTTGGGAGACCTATGAGAGGTAAATACTATTTGTGGATTTCCAGTGGATCTGGTAAATTAGATAGTTGAATAGTTTTTTGATCATCATTTTATGGAATAACTATAACCTGCTGAACTTTGATCATAAATTTTCTTGACTATTTATCTTTGAATCACAGTATACAAAATGATGATATACTTTAGTAACCAATTTTTAACTTAAAAACGCAATCACAAAAATATCTATAATTTATTTACAAATTAGAGTAGATATAACAAGTATCGTGCCTCTTAGTGCGGCTTATGAATTAATAAAGATATTAATCATTTACTATTCTACTTTTATATTTTCATAACAACTATGATTATATTTCAATGTTTACTGTGTAAATAGGAATGTTTCACATTTGACATTTAAAAAGAACCTTTCGAAATAAAAAATTATCTTGAGCCTATTACTGCGAGACTCTGAATGTCTAAGGCTCAGTTATTACGTGTCCATTACAGTACGTAGTTTCTGATTACTATGTTTCTGTATACTGTATTTCAAAATTTAGAGTCCAAATACATACGATCTCTGCAAACACATTAGCAAATAAAAATAATTCTCTTCTTTCAGCCCTCGAGCCGTGACCAATCTTCCCTGCAATGCATTTTATCCAAAAAACAAAAGAAAATCAACAGACCAAATCTGCCAAACAAAACACAGCGACCTCGCGCACACAAGCCAATCGCTCGCATCCCGTTCCTCGCGGTCTGAAAACCATCCTGAACCATGCAACCTATACACACATACTCGCACTCACACACGTACACAGAGTCACAAGCGAGCGCCTCCGCGATGTGTACACTTCTAAGGTAAACTCGGCAAATCCAGTTGGCAGATATCCGAACGAGGCCAAAATGCCGAGCCGCCTCGTCTCCCTCAGCACTCGAGAATCGCCGCGGCTCCTCTGCGTCAGCGCCCACCTATATAGGTACCTACGTATATATATATATATATATATATATATATATATATATATATATATATATATATATATATATATATATATATATATATACATATATATACAGAGGACGAATTTTGCCTCCTGGATCCCTCCTCGCGCGTGTACACGCGAGTCTACGTATAGAGGAGCAGAGATATGAAAGAGAAGGGATGGAAGGAGAGAAGGGTAGGGGTAGGATAGATTCCGGGAAAATGTGGGTCGGGTCACCTGCATCGCGCGAGGCGTCCCCGCGGGACGATATCTGCCCTGCAGCCGGCCGTTGTTACGTTCCTGCTGTCGACTTGCGCGTACATGTGCCTGTGTATGTGTATGCGTGTGTGTGCGTGTGTGTTCGTGTGTGTGTGTTTATGCGGGTGTGTGCAGCGGATGGTTGTGCAAGAGCTGGACGCAGCGCATTAGGATAAGCGAGCCGTAAAGCATTCGACGATAGCGCGAGCCGTATGCGTAAGGTACCAGACAAGAGGACTGCTGTGTAGGCGCGAGGCGAGAGATGGCAATTGGAGAGGTGACGTACGGGGAATCAAGTCAATTGCGAGGTGTATTAACACGTTGAGTGTTATGAAACTTTGGGAATCTGAAAGGGAAAAAGGTGGAGATGGTGTTGATATGTTCGTGGGGTTGGTGTGCGTAGCGTGCATCTGAAAGCTTCATGAATGAAGTCACTTGTGAATATTGTGCCCCTTTCACGCTTGTTATATACAAACCAATCCCATGAAAATGTCGATATCTTCTCCACTTTTTTCACGCGTAAATTTTAAAAGTTTTATGAGAATTAGAAAGTTAACATTAATTTATATGGCCTATCTTTATCCTATCTTTATCCTATCTTTATCCTATAATTGGCCTACCTCTAGTGTCAGTGACCCCGATAATGGCAATTCATACATTTATAATTGTGTTACAATACCAAATTTAATAAACATTTCACATTCTGTATATAGACGTTCTTAGGTATACGTATTCATCTAAAATATGAAAGATATTTAAATAAGTTAGTGCCGTGATAATGAATAATAACATTTACACGAATTTCAAGTACACGAAAAGATAAATGAAGTCTCATTTGATTAGTTTAATATTGACTTACAAGCAACTTTTGACATTGAAATTATTCTTGGATAATATTCCTTGATAGCTTCGACTTCTTGGTATTCTATACAATGTAAACCTATTTTTTTAATTGAAGATAGAATTGTGAAAAAAATTCCAAGAATATAAATCAGTAGTCATCTACCATAAACGGTATGAAAAAGTGGATTTTCATGTAATTTGAACTTATTTGGTCGTTAACTTGCATTTAATTAATGTTAATAACGTATAAACATACGAAATTGCATATAATTAATGTTAATAATATCATTTATAATATATTTTAATAGTATACGATAATATACGATAATATAACTTTGTAAAATCATGCTTAAACAATATAAAATACATAAAGTAAGTTTCTAATGAAATAATTATAATTGAATATTTATTATTATTTGAAAAATTATAAATACAGAAATTGAAATCTGTTAAATATGACTTTTGATTAAAATATAAGTATATCCCGATTTTATCGATATTATTGATTAATCGTTCCTAAATTCTGTACAATAATATCTAACGTCTTGTTTAAAATATGTGAGAAATAATAATACAAAGTGCTAAATTTACCATGTATTGTATATTGTTAAAATAGCGTAAATGCAAAAATTTAATACTAACTATCTTGTTTTAATAACTCTATGGTCAAAGATAAAGGCTTCATATAAACATTTTTTATAATAATTCAATTTCCTTACTTAATTTTTACGCTTACATTTATAGTATTAATTTACGATTTATATTATTATTAAAGAAAATTGATTCTGTACAATTACTTCAATTACTTAAGAAATTTATTATTTTATTATTTGTACTCTTCGCTAATTTATAATTCTACTTCTTTAAAACACATAATTAATATTGTCGCAAATAATATTTTATTCTTAATTTAATGTCCTCTTTTACCCGATATCAAATTATATATTTATTCTGAAATTATAAAGGTGAGTGAATTATATCAATATAATATTCAATAGAAAGTAACATTTTATTTTCTTTTATTAAAATTATGTTTTATAACACATGAATAAAAAAGACTATTTTCGGCGCCTATAAAGTGCAGCGAAAATAAAGTTTTCCGAGCGTCAAATAAAGGGTACATTTTTTCGCTACCTTTTATTGGTAGCGAAAATACTCATTTTCGCTACCTTTTATTTTCGGTAGCGAAAATGAGTATTTTCGGTACCCTTTATTTATTTTTGCTCCATTTCCTTAATAAAGCTTTTAGAAAATTTGGAAACTGTTAACAAATTTTAGAAAATTCTGGAAAATTTTGGAAAATACTGGTAAGTTTTGAAAATTTTATATATATACATGCATACATATACATATATATAATATGTCATAGACTTAAGTGGACGATTCGAAAAACTCTATTCTCAATCCACTTTGTAGACGACAAAGAATGGCCTTCTTTATGCACTTGTTATAAAAAATACGGTACGCAACTTGGGGCAAAAGGGTATTTCCAGACTTGGATGATGATTTTGAGCACTCGTGCTCAATTATCATTCTCGTTTGGAAAATACCCATTTTTGCCCCTAGTTGCGTAATATACTATTAATGAGTTCTATATTTTACATTTGTAATGAACTTTATAGATGAACAAATTATGACTGTAAAATATTACAATTAAAATTTTATTTAATTATAATTATTCTATTGAATCTATTACACCTATTAAAGAATGTATTCTGATAAGAATGTTGAAATTACGATCACAGATTTAATTAGGTCTTACAATAACATATGTATTTATAATAAATTTCTATATTTTCTCATTGATTTCCAGTAAAATATAAACTACATTTTCAGTTATAGCATTCATGAATTATAATAATTCTAATATTAGTACTATAGTAAAATAATTCTCATATTAGTACTATAGTAAAATAATTCTCATATTAGTACTATAGTAAAATAATTCTCATCTGTTTTGACGGCTTAAAATTTTTAGAAACCGCAGATTTATATTAGACGCCGTCCACGTCAAACCGAAAGTAAAAAAAAAGGAATCTTTAAATGTTGTTGAAACTCTCTTTATACATTCGAATACATCAAAAAATCATATAGGTAAAGTTTTAGCACTTGAAATGAATGTTTCGAACCTGTGTGAATTATTTAGTTAACTAATAAGGAGAATGCACACCCTCCAGGAAATGAAATTTGATCAAACTTCGGGAGGAGGATTCTGGTACCCAAAAATGCTTAGCCCCGTAATTCATTCTAATGGGCCCTTGTTATTGAGATATGATGTAATTTACTCGGAGTATGCGTTATTTTAATAAAAAAGGTGCCTATTTGTCTAACTATAACTCTACAAGTTTTTATTATGAATAAATGACCCAAAAGTGTGAGTGTGTGTGTGTGCGTGCGTGCGTGCGTGCGTGCGTGCGTGCGTGCGTGTGTGTGTGTGTGTGTGTGTGTGTGCGTGCGTGCGTGCGTGTGTGTGTATGTGTTGGTGTGTATGTGTGGGTATGTATGTGTGTGTGCGAATGTGTGTGTCTGTGCGTATATATGTGTGTATGTATATATGTATGAATGCATGTATGTATGTATTTATGTGTGTATGTGTATGTGTACGTATGTGGTCAAATGTTGTGTATTAAAAAATTTTAAACTTATCAAAATTAAAAAGAAATATTTTTTATTATCTTATGTATAAAATTTATTTTTGTTAAATAATTGCAATTTCAAAATTTTTTAAATTCGTCAAAATTGGAAAAGTCTTGTGTTATTTTATACATTTGATATGTTAAATAGATGCATATATCCGTAAAGTTCATGTAATTTTCTTTTGATTCGCGTATTTTACAATCACTTTAAAGTTTGTTGTTGTTATCGAATTACGATTTTTAATTTTTTAAATTAGTAACAATTAGAACAAAATATTTTTGTCATTTTATACGTTTGATATGCCAATAATATGCATGTATCCGTAAAGTTCACATAATTTCCTTTCAATTGGTGTATTTTAGAGTTACTTTAGAGTTGACTTTGTGAAGAAATGCGATTTTAAATTTTGAACATTTTTAAACATTGATGAAAAAAATTATTGTAAATTTATACATTAATTATACGAAATACGATTTTTAAATTTCAATATGCATCTTATATGATCACATTTTGCGGACATCAACTTTTTAACGCATTTGTATTTTTCATTGAAATTTTGTAGGTCTATCAGAAATAACTCAGTATAGAACTGAGTAAGTTTTTGAGCCAACAATGCACCATTCTAATCGAGCTTAACACAGTAGTCTATAACATTGCCTATAACATTGTCGATTATTCCTAACATCACTTTTATCAATGTAAATACTCAATAAATATGACTGTGCATTAAATCTCTTTGAGAAAGTATTATGCTAAAGTAGCTAGCAGTGGGTTTTACGTTTCTATTGATTTACAACAGTATACATATTTTTTAATTAACCTAGTTAACCACTTTTTAAACTTTTTTCGAAACGCTATTTTTCAAGTTATATAATTTTACCGCGCATCCCCTCAATTATTTCAGACGTAAGCTCAACAGTAAATAAACTATGATTCTTAGCCAAACTACTGGCTCATGAAATTCTGACCAACCTAGTTCTACTAAGGATTAAATAGTTAACCCATTGCTTAAGTGAAGATGTTTGCATGAAACATGAGTTCGAAGTTGCTTGGTAAATAATTTTAAACAAGTTCAATGGTATATTTAGTATTTTTTGAGTAACGAATTCTAGTATAAAGTAATTGAAGATAATTAAATTGAATTACTACCCCAAATTAATCGTTTTAAATTCAACGTAAAATAAGAAATAGAACTTCGTACAATTTTCATTTTCTAGTGAAATCAGTCAATTTCTATTGTACGGTAAATAACGGGAATAACGGTGATAACCTTTTTAGAATTTCTAAAAACTTTCAGTATAGGTATGTAACTACGTAAATTAATCGTATTAATGTATATCTAAATAATACAATTATAGCTCGTCTGTCGTAATAACATGAAACAATATTATTTTTCAAACTTAGACCTAGAAATCGTTGTCTACAGTAAGTTGCAGCCGCGCGAGTTACATCGCATGAGCTTTCAAGTTGCGCACGTGGAGTTGCGATTTACTGAGCTATTATAAGCCACGAGGAGGGAGAAGTTGAGTTTAGTTTGTTCACTCGAGAAGTAGTGTTCCTCCCCGGCGTCGAGAAGTACCATTTGCTAATAATTATTATCATGCTTGAATTCCAAAAATGCTAGTAGATGTCTCATTCATACCTGCACGTTGCAAACTTTGTATTTGATGTTCCAAGGTCTGCCTTTGCATGGCTTTCTACGACATTGCTTCTGTTGTCTAGAAATGCCTCCTCCGCAGCTCCTGTTTAATCAGAATCATAAAATACATTAATTGGTTACAATAATTGTATGAACATATGAAAATTTGAGGTTTTTGATATCATTTAGATGCCAGTGTCATCGCTCATTACAAAATAATTTATAGTGTGTAGTTAATTATTGATAGATGGATATTCTTCCAAAGTGAAACCTAAACTAGTTTTTAAGTAGCAACAATGAATTTATGTAGATGATTTCACAATACTGGACTAATTTTAAGTTTAAACTAAAATGTTTTTTATTCACTTTTTGTATTATATTTAGAGAAGCCGTAAGCTAAATATCCCAATTTCTGCTCACGTCTCTATTTCTAATCACTCGAAGTTTTTTTGCTATTATAGATATGACGATTGTTTTAATATATATTATATCCAAGCTATATGTACATTTTTAGTATTACAACTAGAAACTATACTGCTGAATTAAAAATATTGTAAATTCTGATGAAAAATCTTGATAATAGTGATAGTTTGAGGTTAGACACAGATGCATTCTGAATGTCTCTATTTATAATCACGAAAATATATCGTTTTAGTTGTATTTATACAATATGTACCCTGATTTCTACTTAATCATCGTGAAGTATTTGCGCGTATTAACATACTCATACAATAAAACGATACAAATCATATGAATTAAGTCTGTAAAATCGACGGTGATCAGAAATAGGTACACATCAAAATCACCGCTTTTTGCTGTGAGCAGAAATAGGTGCATTCTGCGTATGCTTTTTAATGGAGTATTATTAATATTTAAGTCTTTAAAATGGGTTTTATGCATTTACACTGTATTGTTAGATTCATAATTAAGACAACAATCATAGCTGCTTTATAAATTAATGTTAGAATAATTTTTTAAAACTTTTTGTTTGACGCAAAATGCTTATATGAGCAGAAATCGGGACATTCACCTTAACATAAAGTTATTTTCATAAACGTTTAGAAATTGTTCATAAATTTATATAACTGATGAGAAGATATTATAATTAAATTATAGCATTTTCGTTCTCTATTCTACTTAATACTTTGACCACCAGTGTTAGACTATTGTAACCTTTAGCTTTTAAAATTCTATCGGGTTTCCCATTTACTGAGCTATTGCATTAGAAGCAAAAAGTAACAATCGTTGTTATATTAAGATAAAATATAAGATAAATTCAATATTTAATTGTAACATGTCAAAAGTACTAATTGTGTATTATATTTCTATACCACTTATATTAGAGTATTTTTTATAAAAATGGATTTAATAAAAAAAGAAAAGTTTAAGTAAAAAAGCCCAAAAGAAGATATGGAATTTCTTTTTGCGCTTTTGTTCATTTACGAGAAGCAGGTAAATTTTGTGGACAAATGCTTAATGTGTTGAATTATAAAGTTGATTTAGAGGAAATGAATTAACTTTTATTTTACTTTTGGAGTGGAATGTAGACTGTGGTTCTATTATCCCCGAGAGCAAAACGGATCTGCTTTTTATACAATTGACAATCATCTCTCTACAATGCCGGTCTTTCTATGTAACAGTAAAACCTAATTGAGTTTACATATTTAATATAAAATGACGGCACACTATAATGACTAAAAATCTATCTGTCGCTGAAACCCTCTGCTTCGCGGAGGAATATTTCAAATTTTTAGAATTGCACATACAGAAAAATACCAAATCATTTCTGCAGACGTAAAACACCAGAGATGTATGTACCAATAAGTTTTTTTAAATATTGATTTTCTAAGAAATTACGCCACTTTAAAAAGAACATGCTTCTGTCATTATTATCAGAAATAATTATATTTAAAATAACTCTTAATACTTTTTTAGTATTTTATACGTATATACATTACAAAATGCTTTGGTATTTATTTGATCCAGATTCAATTTAAAAAATTCGAGAAACTCTACCGCAGAGAATTTTAGTGAAAATATGTCTTCAGCCAGACTGCTAGTTAAGTGGGCTGTAATTTTACATTCAATACATAAATAAATATATTCAATAAAAGCTTATTTGCCTTTTTAATCAACTTCAAAGTCTTCATATTATACTTTTTGTATAATATAGTGATATTACTTCATATATTACATTCTAGCAGAGTAAAAATTAAACGTTTTTATTAGGAAAATAAAGTATTATGAAATTGTCGTTTATTTTATAAACCTCATTTCTTTTTGAGAACTAACAAACTTGACTTGCTTTATTTCTTCGTCAACAATAAAAAATGATACAATCGGTAACTTAGAAACCTACACTTTTTTACCTCTCTTGCCCTTTTATGAGAAAAATGTTATAAAAATAGTCCTTTATTAATAACTTTCTAAACGTACAAAAGAATATGATAGAAAAAATAACTCAATAATATCAGAAAGAATAAATCGACGCTCCTTACGAAGACTAGAACAGTTTACTTTTTTAACATTAATTTTTTTCAGAAGCCTCGTATACTAACTAGTAATTTTTACACGTAGATTGATTAATGAATACTAACACTTTCTAGAACGTCTTAGAAAGTAATAGTATTTGTCGGAGAATCTTTACATTGCTATAGCTATCGTAGAAGGCTCCTGAAAAACACTTGCATTTTTTTTCGAGAAATCTGAAATGTGCCAGTCTTTGTAAAGAGCATTGAAATGATCAAAAAGCAAAAATTAATTTGTTCATCATCGCATCATAACATTTCCTCCCCGCGACAGCGCGAACGTCGAAATCAGCAAAAATGCATGTAAAAGATACGGTTTGCGGAGCACATCAGAAAAAAGGGCCAGCATAAGGAAGCCCAAAGGATTTGCGGTGATTCACGCAAGAAGGGCACACAGTCGTCCGGCAGCGTCGCGTTCGTTCGCAGCATCCGCGGGGAATATATAACCCTCATGGATCTAAAAACTTGTAGAAAATAGAGCAGAGGAAGAAAAGATGAGAGAGAGAGACTGAGAGGGAGAGCGCAGGAATAAGTGAGGGGCAAACGTAGCTGCAGAGATCGATGGAGATATAAGACGGCAGTAAGATCGTAAAATAGGCGTTTCCGACCTGCTAGAGTCCGAACTTATAAAACTCATAAATTATCCCGGGGCCGCGCCGGGAGGCAGAGAGAGAAAGAGAGAGAACACTGCTGCAGAGAGTCGGGACTGTTTCCGCACAGCCTCCTCGGGAAAACGCGACTATACAAGAGCGCGCGTCCCGAAGACGCCGAAAGTTATCGCTACTGGGCGAACTATCGCCGCGCGCGCGCGCCAAGAATCGTGGCGCAGAGGGCGGAGGAAAAAGGCTTGCGTGAAACGAAGGGAACAGAAAGGGATATGAGATTCGCGCGTAGGGCGCGATTCGATATTCGGTTGGCGTGCCGCGGCTCCCGAGACTCGCAGGAAATTAAGCGGCCTGCACGCCGCGAAACAAGAATTGAAATTGATTGAGACAATGGGCCGAGCCAGAAAGGGCTGGTAATTCGCTTCTCTGCCACTTCTGCTACCGTTTCCTTTTTTATCTTTTTGCTTTGCTGCTTTGGCGCGCTTCGTAATTCCCCTTTTTTTTCGCGAGCTGTCCGTCCTTCTTTCTTTTTATTTTAGGGATTCAGCGCGCGCGACTCTCCGTCTCGCTTTCATCGCAGTGCGGAACTGCGGATTTTCAAGCCGATGAATAATAATGACAAAGACAGGGTGTTCTCCCGAGATTTGGAGCGCGAGCGCGGTTCGTTTTCTTCGGCTAGTTTATGGAGCTACGCGGAAGTTGCGCGGTTAATCAAGATTATGATTTCTCTGGACTGTTAAAACCTCATTGTAACGAACTTTTTCTTCCGGTTGGAGTCAAGAATCGGTGAAATTTCTGGTTCATGTTGTTTCTAAGATTTAATGATGCTAATTTTGAAAAGAATTATGAGTTGGAATTGAAAAATATTTTTTGAAAGTTAAAGAACATTAAAATAGTTTAAGATGAGAGTACATTGATTTAAACAAAGACGATTTTTCGTTTTGATTTACGTAAAATAAAAGATTTCTTTCTTAGAAACAATCTAAGGTGAGTGTACCGAATATGGCCCACTTAAGGGGATATCAGAGTCCTCTAACTTATACCCAGTTACCGACATTATCGATTTTTCTCTTTACGCAGTCAATTTTTACTTTAATAAAATTTTACGAAAGTACGCACATTCTTAGTGATAAATAAATTGTGCATACGTTTGCAAAATTGGAAAATCTCATTTATTCATTGAATAAAACGAAAAGCTGGAATGTCGGGATCCGACATCCCCTCCTACCTCCCTTTAGCTTTGAGTATTAACATAGTTGATGTATTAAAAGAATTTTTCGGGCGGATTAGATATCAAAATATAGCATAAAAACTAACATAAGAAATTTTTTTATTTGAAAATATGCATATATGCCGTCTATAGAGTTCCCGTTTATAATATGTCCCGCCATTATTTTTCATTCTTCAATCACTAATAAAAAGTAAATGTTATGCAATAGAAGGGGTTAAAAATATTGAAATGATATAGATAAATGTTAAAAGTAATAATCTTCGTCTGTCGTATTAAGATATAAGCATATTTCTGAGGATATAAATAACGTATAAAACACAAAAAGTATTTAAACCTATATTATCAACAGGGTATAAGTATCTTTCGTAACAAATATATATTTCTTATCCTTGAAAACCTTAAAAAAATTCTAAGGGTGGTCATTAGATACAAATCTTGCATGCTTTCTATTGCATGGGTCGTATTGGGTAGATTGAGTGTGTAGACACATTTACTCCTATAATAACTAGTAGAGTATCAGCGGTTTGGAAACCGACATTTGCTGAAACTTTGAGAAGTATTCTCACAGACCAAAAATGAAGTATAACACCCTTAGTCTGTATCAATAGACCCTTATTCTCGAGATATCAACTAATTTATCTCAATTGGGCACTATATTAGTAAAAAATTGTGCACCTACTTCTGTTCATAGCTCTGCAAGCTTTTATGTCAGAAAAAATAACCCAAACGTAAATAAAAATAGACGAAAAGGGCTTCAATTTCAGCTTTGTTTTGTACAGAAATATTAATCTGGACCATGAATCATTCGAGGATTTCAACTCTTTTAAATACCATGATTTTTCATGTAATTTTCATCGCTTTCTTTAAAAATTAATAACATTGGCCCAAATTAATATTTTTGTGCGAATCAAAGCTGAAATTGAAGCTCTTTTCATCTATTTTTATTTACGTATAGGTCATCTTCGATCATAAAAACTGGCAGAGCTATAGATAGAAGTAGATGCACCATTTTTTACTAGTATAACGCAGACCTGAAATCAATTGGTTGATATCCCGAGAATAAAGGCCCATTGCAAAAGTAAGGGTGTTATACTTTAGTTTTAGGTGTCAGAGAATACCTCTCAAAGTTCAACAAATATTGGTTTCCAAACCTCTGATACTCTTCTAGTAAGAAGGTACATAGCCGGTTAATAAAATAATCTATGTTACTGAAAATCTGACAATACGTAGTAACATCGTGGACAGTGTCGACTTGAACATACTTCTTTATTTAGTATCACAATAAATATAATGACTTGCTCAAAATTATTATGGCAAATTCACTTAAGCGGTTGTAAGATAAAATACATATACATAAATAATACATATACATAATATACATAATGCGCCTGCTATGTACCAGATAAATCGCGTAATAGGTAGGATAGCCATGGTAGGTCATATTAGGTACATGGTCCATATTAGGTACATTTACTTTATATTAGAAAATGACTAAGTCAAGTTATACATAGAGATTATTTATTTTTTATATAAATAAAAGATAAGAGGATTTCAAAATATGATTATTCTTTTTAATAAAAGTGTTGTCTCAAACTTAATTATTCAAATATAAGCTTGCGTCAAGTTTCTTAATGGATTACGCTGAAATGTTTAGGAGATATTCCTAAAGGTATTTTGAAAAACTACATATTTTGTTTTTAATATTTGCATGTAAAATCATTTTCTAAATAGAATCGTTTTATAAATCTGCCATATTTTAGTTTTTCTTTGGTGAGTAAAATTGTTAAAATCGAAAACGTGTACTTTTAATTGATTTGTTTTGAACATAACTCACAATTCTTTTGGTAGTGGTTCAGCCGAAAGATGTTGCCAAATCTCTTTGGTTGAACAAATAGTTGTTTGTTTATGGAATTTAATATAATTTAATCTATAATTACAATAAGTATGAATAAAATGACTTTGAATTTTAAATAAGAATCTATCTTTATATAACAAATATGAGTGAATAAACTTAGGAGTTCCAAAATTAAAAGCTAAACAACCTTCTATCTTTTTAAATCGGCGTACATTTTCAGAAAAAAAACGAAACAACTTTAATTATATTAATCAAAATAATCATTTAAATTTACTTTCGTCTCAGTCATTGTTTTTACTACTAGAAATCATTACTGCTGTCAAATATATAAACACATTTATAAACAATAAAAAGGCATATAATTTTATGCAATAGCAGTATTCTTAAATAGGTATTTGAATAGATATTTATATATAAGAGGATGTTTATTTAACATTAAGAAGCTATGCTGTATGTATCATTTACCTCGAACAAACCGTCCAGTCTCCTCCAGGGATTCCCTGCAACAAAAGAAAATGTTTCATTATTGATCAATTTTTGTTGGCTTAAAATGTAGTTTTAATACTATATAAGTACAAGTCCCTTTTTATGGCAATAAAAACGATTTTGTTAATAACGTAGTTGTAAAATAAATAATAAATCTCATTTTAATTATTAATGAACTCAAGAGTATGCAAGAATTCAATAACTTATTTATGAAAAATATTTATTTTTTATTCTTACGGGGAATAATTAACTGTTAGATTATTAATTATATCATTATACATGATCATATTCTTAGCGTATTTTATACACAATATATATATTTTTATTATGTTTTCTAAATTAACGAAATATAATTTAAAAATATAGACGAATTATGGACCAAATTACGTTCAGCATCGTCGGGCTATTTGGGTCTTATACATAATTAAATCTTACTGATTCCGCCCTAGGGCGAAAAAGTGTTACTTTGCGCCCTAGGACGAAGAAGTAACGCACTTTACACCCGAGGGTTTTATTTTCCGCCCGCCACTACCACACCCATCCATCATCTCAACACTAATCCTCTTAGCACTATATTAAAATAACAATATGTTTAATGTAGCATTACGATGTCCATATCATACTTTTCTTTATCTTGTTCATAAAAATACCCCTCCACGACCTCCATACCCTCCCCCACTTTTCCTGCCTATCCTAATTTTGTTCCGTAATATGCTAATTATGCTAACGTAACCGTCCATGATCTCCAAATTAACCCTTCTAGCACTATGTCATATTTATAACATATTTAATTTATAGTGTTACGCCTATTTCCGGTTTCAGTAATTATAATCATTCTTTTACTATAGGGATAGTGAGAAAAAATGTATTTGAAATTTAAGAATGTAAAGTGTAATATAATAGCCTAAAATTTTGTTTGTAAAAAAATTTATTATAGATACAAGGAACCCTAACATGGAACCATAATAGTAAATCACTCTCAATTAGCTTCGATAACCCCGCATGAATAGAAATTTGTTCACTGAAATAGTAAAATGTACACTTATTTAGCTAGCACATATATAGCTAATATTCTATAGCTATGTACCTGTAACAACGAAAATATTAGCTCCCACGGTAAAAGCGTTTGCTGCGGTCGACAAATGGCGCCGCTGCAATAATCCAATTGTAAAACTCTTCCATCTATTCCCACAAAATTTTCAGCTCTCTCGGCAAAATATTTCCATGTGTGCCGAGCATTTTTTTCATCCTCCGAGATCGCGCGGCGAAATCTGTTTCGTCCATACAGGGCGCTTAAAACAAATACGATTAATAACTTATATTTCATGAAATTTCTATTTCCACGTTTGCGCGCGCGTCGCCGTCACTGTACGGTCGGCCTGCATTTTTCATCGCGAGCTCCCCTCGAGCGCGCGGCGGCATTGTACAGCGCGCGGCGCTCCTCGACACGAGATTCGGCAGAGCGAGCTACCGGTCTTCTGGATATTTTATACGCGCGGGTGAGAGAGCCCAGTCATGCTGGCAGCCGGTATAGACGTCGGTGCGGAAAGCTCTTTTTCGCCGCGCGTGCGTGTGTGTGCGTGTGCGTACGTGTGTGTGTGCGTGTATGTGTGTGTGCGGGTGTATATATTCGCGGGCGATGGTTTGGATGTGGATGTGCGCTGCAGGGATTGAGCTGGGCCGAAAGATGGATGATATTATTGCGCGGAAAAATGGCGGGGATTGACGTGGGTTCGACGTCGCGGATAATGATTCGCTAATTTTTGGCCGGAAATAAAAGTCTTGCGCTGTACACTCGTCGTAAATCATATTCGAGGAGGAGGATAGGGGGAGATGCTAGATCACCATCGAATGGCTGCCGCGGCGATGATGAGGGATATCTTTTTATTTTGCGGCGAGCGTTTTCGTAAACTTTTGTGAGGGGCACGTGTGTGCGAGGGCGAGTTTACAACGATTCTCGACGTATGAAATTGACAAGAATTAATTATGTGATTTTGATGTTCTACAATTCAATTGCATAGTCGATTCATTCATAGTTTAAAGTTTTCTGGGTTATAATTAGCCTATTCCAAACTGAATGTTACGACATTAGAATTTTAAAATTTCTTAACTTTCAATAGATCTGTCACGGTGGGCAGGAAGAAGCGATAGGTTTGACCAAAATGACGATAAAATCGGGTTACGGGGCGGTATTCAGGCATGAATGTACATCTCAAATCCGTTTGAATCGAAATCCGATCGGCTCCTGTTTTCGAGATATCGTCAATTTACGTATTTTAGTTAAATTATTGATAGAAGCGAATGAGTTCTAGCTTAAGAATGCATGGAACTACCTTATATAATCAACAAGGATATACAAAATATATAGATATCATGTATATTATATATATTTATGAATAAATTACTAAATATAAATATATATATATATATATATATATATATATATATATATATATATATATATATATGGAAATATTAAAAAGTAATAGATTTATCATTTGTCATTACACCCCAGTATTAAATAGAATAATTAATTTCGTATTGGAACATTTTTTAAAGTTTGAGGAAGCTACGTGCCAATAAATTGGCAGCGGTTTTTTTATATGTTGTGATAATTTAGGTCATCGAAAATCTACAAATATTGTATTACATTTGTATAAATACCGGATTTATACAGGTCTGAATAAAAGAGAAAGCAACCTAGTCAATACAAAAAGATCTTAAAGGGAGTATTCTAGTCAAGAATTTTGAACGTATTGATATTTTTTTATACGTTGTGATAATTTAGGTCATCGAAAATCTACCTGTAAAGAGATTAGTTTGAAGAAGTATAATGAAGTTATAAAGATTTGGATCGGGAGCATATCTGAATGTACTTCCATCAATTTACTCGAAATTTTCTGGCGATCTTTATAAATTAGATTATCTATCATTAAGCGTATAGGATATTTTCGAATCCAGGTTTCATCCTCTAAAAATACATACCTACTAAAGATATTAGCGTTATTTTCGATTTTTTTTAATCGTAACATCAGATATACGAGATTATCCTCTTATAGTTAAAATTAGCCTTTTAAAAATGAAAATTTTCAATAATTCCAATTTTTATCAGTAATATAGAACACGTTAATTAAATTTTTTCAATAAATTCTTTCCGGACTCTTTAAATTATCAAGAGATGCCTTTTTATCTTTGAAAATGCATGTACGTATGTTGTGTGCGATAAAGATACAATAACGTTTTCTAGGTGCTTTTTTGTCTAAGAGTTTTGGAAGTCATACAATGGAATGAGTGCTATAAAATACTGATAGCTTTGGCCGTTTACAACGTGAATTCGTGAAAATGATCTTTCTCTAATCGTCCCCATTTAGTCAAGTACACACTAACGAATCAGTCGTATCGCCGGCCTCCAGACATTTTATTTTGTCATTGTTACTGCGTACATTCTTGCAATTTGTCTTTATTTATTTTTAATAACGCACCTGCTCAATTTTGCAAAAAAATGTAATCTATCCTATTCGAATATAATGAGCTACTTAAACATATTTTAAATTATGATAGGGTATATTGAAACATTAGTACTTTTTGCGTAACAATAATATTGTGATGACTAATGCTAACATACGCATATTTTATTTTTGTTTTAGTATGTGTACCAACTACAAAATATACTATAATAGTTGATTATGTATTATATAGCTAAGAAAAATATACATGTGATTTTGTTAAAAACCGCTGCCAATTCATTGTCACTTAGCTTCCTAAAAACTAAATTAATTGTTTTAATATAAAATTTTTTGTTCTAATAAATAAATTTTTGTGATTCTATGCGTAAAGTTAGCGCGCAAAGTACTTTTCGAAAATAGAGTATTTTGACTTTTAATGCCTCAAAACATGTTTTTAGCATAACGTTTTTACCATCACAAAGCTTCCTCCATGAGGAAGCAAAATTGCTATATATTCTATACCATGTTTTTATTAGTAATTGTAATATAAATAAACTTTCAAGTATTAATTAATGAATATTTCGATAGCCCAAACGAAGGCTATCACATTTGGCGATTTTTCCCCGCCTGAATTTTTCGGGCTATTTTTTTTATTCAGATAGCCTAATGTTCTCGAGTAAACCAATAATTTGTTTAGTACCAAAAGAGTCTAGTGCTCGATTCGATCTGATTCTTCAAGAGTATATTGGTACACCATTCATTTATTTATTCTATGCGAAAAGTGCTAGTATTCATGATAATTTTATGAAAAGTGTTAGTCTTCGTGGGTAGCTCGTGAAAAATGCTAGTCTTCGTAGGGGATTTTCAAATGTGCTACTCTTCGAGGCAAATGCTGAAATGTGCTAGATTTCATAGGAGTTTCAAATTTGCTAGTCTTCGTAAGGGCTGTCGATGTTCCCTAAGTTTAAATTAGATTAATACCTCAATTTGTATGCGCGATGATCATTTTATAATTTATCACCAAATTCTAGACTTCGATAAGACGATTCATTGAATGATATCTATGACTCTCAAAAACGCATTTTAATGTATAAAGTCTTATTTTTTATTTATATAATAGTATCAACTGACCTAAATTGTATTCAATCAAAAAAAATTAAAAAGTAAGTATTATTATTTATTAGAATGGAAATGAATAGATATATTTTCAAAATTATACATAATCACCTGTAAACCATCTAAACTTTTCTTCCATATTCTATCCGATTAACATTTCTTACAAGCTACAGAATGATACCGCAACATTATTCCCACTGCTTCCGCACAATTCCAGTTAAAGCAAATCAATTCCCACTTAATATACATACATAGCACTCGACGTCTATAGCTTCACCGGAAAGCGAAGGGTTACAAAATGTGAATGACCGTATCGGCCGTCGCGATCACAAGTGTCGCGTCGATCCGCGCGAATCTCCAACTACTTGCACAGCAGTCATGCACACAAGTATCGAACAACAGCGGCCGCGCACATACGAACTCGCGCAGACTTGGCGTCGTCGAACGAGATCAAGAATACGCGCGCAGTGCGCTACGACTTCCCCTTCGCGTTATGTGTATACAGGTATATAAGCGTTGCATCGCGCGCCGCCGGGTGATAAATGCGCCACGCCGGCGGCCGACGAGTTATGCCTCTGCCCTCATGCTCGATTCCCGCCTCTCGACGTACGTACGTGTGTACACTCGCGCACGTTGCACAGACATGCATACGTATATCGATTTCCGTGAGAAAGCGTAACTGTCGCGAGGCCATTTCTCCCGCGCGTTCGACGCGCATCGCCCGGGAAAAAAGCTTTTCGCGCGCCCGCGCGCGATGCTGATGCCTTTTCTCTATGTATATTCAGTGTGGAAAAAAAGGGATAGGTACGGCACTCTCGAGACTTGATTTGCCGGGTCAAAGGTTTTTTCAATTTTTGCGCTCGGAGCTGCGGCGCTCGAAATATCAATTACCGCGGGCATCGCGCTGCGCGAGCTTTGGGTTCGGTGCGTGTATATCGATTCGTAGCTATGAGGCAATGTGTTTGCGCTCTTTTTTCGAGTTGGTCTAGCGTTATGCTACTTTCTTTGAGATATTATTCAGTGGTTACTGGTTGATCGAAAGTTTGATATTGGCTGATTGTCTCGTGTATATATATATATATATAGTGAGACAGCAGTAAAAATTGTATCACGAATAATGCAAGTGTATATTAACATAATATGACATATATTGTTTATGTAATATATGTTGGTTGATTTGATTACCTGAAGGATAATAAATTCATGTGCTACTGGCAGTTTCTAAACCTTGTTCCTGATCAGCTCTCGTTTGAATAAAAGTAAACTTTGCTTAAACTTTTTACAATGATAGATATATGCGTGTGTATTATACAATTGGTTGAAAATTTAACAAGATGATCTTTTAAAAACCCCACAAGAACGCTTTTACAACTTATGAAAATAAAATGCGTTCTTCAAAATCATAAGTAACCTCTGGTTCAGATTTCAATGATGATTTTAACTCCATTCATATATAACCCAATTCTTTGGGTTATATATGAATGGAGTTAAAATCATCAAGAAAAATGGCAAAAAAGTAATGTAATGTTGATGTAACGTAGAAATGAATACTTTATCATCCTCTGACATCAAGCAACAGTACAAAAAAACTCATCAACGAAAGCTCAAGAATAGCGATTCTCACCTCGACCGAAGCTTTTAGAATCCACAGCGCGTTTGTTTTTCCCCACAGCGACTCAAGCTCCGGCAGTCTCCGCCTATAGACACCCAGTCCCTCTGCCTTCTAAATTACATTAACCGGGTTTACAGTGCGCGCTACCTATACTCGGTCCCTTCCTACCCCCTCGCCGAATTTCCAATTCCCACCCAATCTAAAATCAATCTTAGTCCACTCGTCGGGCCCGGAGGTCCGCGCGCCAAGGAAGAAGTAGCATTCTCGGAGAGCCGAGAATGAGAGTTCGAGCTCTCGCCGCCGGCGGAGGAGAAACCGATCGGCTTTAAGCAGACTTGTAAGTCTGCATTATTCAAACTTGGCTGTAGGAGGGACCGTGCGCGATAGCGCGCATACCGCGCAATTTCTCGCGCGAACCGAAGCTGCTGTGTGCAGCTCCTTTCCTTTATCTCGCGATGTCGGTGACGAGAGCGAGGAGATTCATTTCGTATTAAACTTGCGGAGAGTGGCAAGCCTTGTCCTTTTCCGAGGAGCGACGCGCCGATGGGGTGACGATTGCGGTGCGAGGTGCTTTGGTGCATTTAATCATGCACGCTACGCGCTCGCTGCTTATCTCGTATGCGAGGGATCGCAGCTGCTCTTTGGTGTTTTGATGCGCGGGAGGAAGCTCGGGGAATGCGATAGGGGTTTGATTTGTTTCGATGCTTTTCTGCGACGGAGGAGTGGTGTAGCGGAAATTGATAAGTCTTGTTTGATCTTGTTGAATTTAAATGATTATGGATATATCGTTCTTGAGTAGAGTTTCAATGCATTATGTAGAATTCCATGCAATACGATTTTACTAGTTAAATTCTGCTTATGTAATGTTATATCGTACTTTATGGTAGCTTAAATAACTTATTCCATTCAATATTGAATAGCCTATGCAGTATTATCAGCATACATTGCGCTCTAAATACTGCGCAAACTCGTGAGCAGCTATCAAAGTAATTTAAAATTGAATAAGCGCTAATGAAATGCATGGAATATTTGTATACGTATATGTTTAGCATTTAAATTAATTATTCGTTTAAAAAGAAATTTAATATCTTTACAAAAATACGTATTCACTGTGTGAAAAGAAAGTAGAATGTTTCATTTTTAATTAACGTAATATCGTATCACAAAGCAGATAAAAAATTAAATGTAATTCGCTCGTTATTATACTTTAACCCCCCTGCGGTTTAATAATTGTATATTTGATTTGAATCGAATTTAATTCAGCAATTATTTAAGATTTAAATTTAAACATCCTTAACCTCTATTATTAAAATTATATTACTTAACTTCAATTTGAGAGGCTATGAATGTTCATAAAGGCATTACTCTAAAAGTTACATTAAAAAGCGCTAACCAAAATTAGAAATTTTATCTCGAGTCTGACTACGGACACACGTAAATTCAAAGGCGTGTAAATAATTTAATTTCCACTTAATATTGAAAACAAAAAATACTAACGTACTCTTATTTTAATAAGAATAAAGTCCGCTATATTACATTTTCTTTTTATAAAATATATCCTGCGTGAAAAACATTTTACATATTTTCTTTAAACTGCCCGTCGTGCCCCACCCGTGAAACAAAACGGGCATAGGGTGAAATACAATTGGCACGGGCGTGTCAAATATTTTTTCCCCACACCTGCACCGAAAGTACCACTTTTCCTCCCGGGCGCCTGGAGAGAAATGTGTATTTTCGGTGCTGGTGTGAGGAAAAATAGTATACGCACCATGGGAGGTAAAATGGCGACCCTATAGCACGTGTTTGCCACCCTCGCCTTTGGCTCGGGTGGCATTTTACACGTGCTCTGGACTCGCCAATTCTTTACCTCCCTAGATGCGTAATATACTATTATTATCAATTATGAGGCGAAAAAGCACATGAAATGGATATTTTGTGTAAGTTTGATAGAAACACTCTTTTACAGGTTTACTAGTGTTATAACAATGAATAGTATTTGATTAGGCACATTATATTTCCTAATATTACTTTTTCTTTTTTTAATAATGCATACATGAATCGACCCTTTGTATACATGCAAAGCGGGTGGAGAATCAGGCATTTTGAAACATTCATCATATCAATAACACCAAGTAAAAATTTTAAATACTAAAAATTTTGAAAATTTGAAAAATTTTGAAAATTTTGAATATTTGAAATAAATTTTTTTAACTGAATTTTTTAAAAATTTGAAAAATTTTGAATATTTAAAAGTTTTTTTAAATTTTAGTAACTGACAATTTAAAGAAAAAAGTTTTTTGATAACTTTTGTAAATTTTTAAAGGTTATATAAATATTATAAATATATAAAAATTTTGAAAATTTATGAAAATTTTAATAAAAAACAATCACATGCAATGATGCCGTTTTATGTACAATTCAAATTACTTTTTGTTAAAGCTATTTTTGAAAGAAGAATTTATTAAAGATCGTATATTTCCGTCAACAATGCCCGTATTCGTTGTTCCCCACCCCTTGGATTCCATTTTGCCTCACTTTGAGTTTTTACCTCTATTAAATTTTAATTATTTCAGTAGAAAAAATATTAATTTAAAACCTGTGCTAACCTAAAGTAGGATATAATATAAGCTTTATGATACATATTTTTAAGGCAAAAATACCTCCTTTCTTACTTACTCACGTTTCTGAAATTATGCAAATATTTAATTATTTTTGTTTAAAATTTTCAATACGATTTTATAATATGTTAAACTTATTTTTTCTTTACTATTTCACAATAAGCAAAATGTTTGTGCGCTTTTTCTTATCTCTACCGGGAACAAATTTTTTTAAATACTAATTTTGAAAATAAAAATGAAGGTGCCCCTTTAACCCGCCGTGCCTGTCCTGTTCCCCCTCCCCTACTTATAATCTACGACGTACTGCAAAGAATCTAATTTTTTCTCAAACATTTTTAATTATATTACTAATAAAGTGCGTGGCTTAACACGAGTCAGACTCGGAGTAAAATTTCTAATTTTGACTAGCGTTTTTCAACATAATTTCAAGCTTTAAGAACAATCACTCGACAAACGCTTTTATTTATTTATTTATTTATTCCAGAGTTACATATAACATTTGCTAAATTCGATACAGAGTAGAAATTATTTACACAATAACACACTATAACGCCGCAAATCCTGCAGAGGGAATTGGTATTCTCTGTTCGCAGGTCCGGATTAACAACAAAAATAAAAAGTGCTGGTTAGTTTTACTGTATTCATTACAGCAAAAACCTTTAGCCATACTAAACTGTACAATGCAAGTACCATTCATTCATAAGGATAAAATGTATCCACGTCGGACTTCCAGACATGGATCATTCCATCCTTCACCATTCATTCATACATACTTTGGTTGGGTTATGAAGGTCTTCTCACTCTTCATCCCAACTCTATATAACATTATTAATAATTTCTTAAAAATTTAACAGTGATTATAATCTCTCTTTAACATTTCCATATAAATCCTTATTAATTAATATTATCATTATAAATTGTTTTAAAGATTCTATATTTTTATATAGTTAGCAATAATGTGACGGCTACATTATATTAATTCGCGTTAATTAAGATTACATTGCATATGCTTAAGAATCTATATTTTTGTACATTTTTCTTTGATATTATAAATATTTTTATTCTTATAATTTAATCATTGTGACCTAGCACTATAATATTACCAATACCTCACAAACATGGATCTTGCAGTCGTAAATTTTTCTGTTGTCGCGTGTTCATCTCTTACATATAATATTCTTTCTATGGTGTTGAGCCTAGCCGGGCAAGTAAGTCCAACAGCACAGGTAACTCTAATGTGGGAACATGTCTTTGTGTTGGTTAGCTGAATCACATTTGCAGTTTGATGTAAAGATTATATCGTCAATAACTACAATATCATTATAAGATGATTGTTGTTTAAGTGGATACATTGAGTTCGTGAAAATTTGTTTTCCTCTTATTTCTCTGTCAAAGTAAAAAAACGACTTGCTGATTTGTTAATCTTCTGTCCAGGTGCAGCCGTTGCTTCCATTTTTCTAGCTTTCTTGTTGTTCTTTTCAGCCATTTCATCAATCTTGGTGAAGACTGTTTCTTCTGATTTATATTTTTCTATAATTGGATCTTTATTAACATCTAAATAATTATTTGCTCCTTTAACAAATTTTATGTATTTGATATTCGCTTTTCCGTTTTCTGTTTTGTGTGTCCATATATTTATTATTTCGTTTGTTATATTATATAGACTATTGTTGATTTTTGGATATGAGTTTATCATTTTATTGTAATTGTAGTTGGAGATACGCCGATGTTTGCGATTATTGTATGATTTACATTTGCCCTTAGCACAAATGTATGTTCTAATATCAAGCATTATACTATTAGCCAATACTGAGTCTTCTCTGGATCCATACATACTTATATCCAGTTTGTTTTCAATGAGTGCTGCTTTTTTCTGCTGCAGTAAAAACTGTAATTTAGAGGATGTTTTCACTGGTATACACATTCATCTCGTTTGCACAGCGATAAAAGCCATAATTTAAATTGTTGGCAATCTATTGTCGTTGCAGTGTTTATTTCATTCATTATTTCTCAACCAATCTTGTATCTTTTTTATATTTGTATATCTAACATTTTTAGTTCATTTGGCAATTTATTAAAGATACTGATTGCTTTAATATAACTATTGTTAGTACTAATAATAGTTTTGTAATATTTTGGTAAAATTAATAGTTTGTTTCTTGTTTTACTCGTCGAGTTGATATACTGATCTTTAAAATTTTCATAGTTATACCGAAAAATCTAATTTGCAAATAAGTGCTGTAGGTTAAGTGGAATTATTTTTTGAAAAGTATTTTTATTTATAATTTTTAAAATTTTTGTTTGAACTGTATGCAATAAGTGTAGTTTGTTTTAATACGCACCACCCCACGCAATTATGTCATAACTAATAAGGCTGTGGAAGAAAGCATAGTATATAATTTTTAAAGTATTAGTTTCCATGAATTTAGAAATTTTACTAAAGATGAAAATTAGGTATCTTGTCTTATTTATAAGATATTCAATATGTTTAATCCATCTCATATTCTTATCGAAAATTATACCCAAATATTTTGCTTCATTCACTCTCTTTAGTTTTTCATTATTGATTTTAATTTCAATTTTCTGTGGTACACTGACACAATAGTTTCCAAAAGTTATATAAACAGTTTTTTGTATATTTAATGTTAATTTATTTAGTCTAAGCGATGTTGAGACATCTTCTAAGTATTTGTTCATTTTGTTTTCAACTTCAGACCAAGTTTTTCGATTTGCTATTACAGCGGTGTCATCTGCATAGAACAGGATGGAATTTTCTGGCATGTTTGCTAGCAAGTCATTCACATAAAGTATAAAAAGTAGAGGTCCAAGTATAGTCCCTTGAGGGACACCAGTATTAACGTTTTCAAATTCACTTACATGTAAATCTATTCTTACTTTTTGTTTTCTATTGGTTAAATAACTTGTAATTAGTTTATGCGCCTTTCCCCTTATACCATATGAGTAAAGCTTATCTAACAATATTTTACTGTGTCAAAAGCTTTTGCCAAATCTAGGAATGTAATAGCTATGGGTTTACTTTGATCTAAATTTTCATAAATTGTTTTGGATATAAGGCTTAATGCATCTTTAGTGCCAATATTTTTGATAAATCCAAATTGTTTTTTACTTAATATGTTGCTATGGCTTATAAACTCTATAATTCTATTGTGTATGATTTTTTCAAAAATTTTTACTATATTTGATATTAACAATATAGGTCTATAGTTTTCCATATCATTTTTTTCCCCTGCTTTGTATATTGGTATCACTTCAGCCTCCTTCAGCAGATCTGGCCAAATTGATGTTTCGATACAGCGATTAATTACATAAGCCAAATCCATATCAAAGTCCATATCAAAGTGTCTGCTATAGTTGTAGCTATAGGTTTCAATTCCTTTGCATTAATATTATCTACACCACCTTTTTTCAGTTTTAAATTGTTTATTATCTTTATAATTTCAAATTCGTTTGTAGGTTTTATAAAGATTGTTTTTGGACTACTTTTAGGTAGTTATAATTTTTTATGTTTTGGTATCTTTATTTTCTTACTCAGTGTTTCTCCAAGTTTGCAATAGTACTTATTCATTTTGTTCGCAATTTCTTTCCTACTTTTAATTATCATATTATCTTCAGTTTTCAACTGAGTAATAGTAGTATCATTTCTGATTTTATTCTTCCCAATTTTATTATTTATACAAACTCAGAGTTTTCTTGGCTTATTTCTATTAATCTCTATTGTTTTCTTATCATATTCTATTTTTGCTGCTTTAATGACCTTATGGTCCGGGCAAATTATCAAATGTTCAACTACGTTTTTGGGATGTTTTATTTTATTGAAATCACTCTTATGGTATGCATTGTCACAAATTATGCAAATCACTGTTTTAACTGATTTAGTAAGGTGACACTTATAATATTTCGGATCAGACTTATACGGAGGATCTTTCGCGTTCGACGCCATCACGGTTTTATCATCTCAAATTTAAGTTAAGTAGTATATCTTTAAAGTGATGCTAAACCTTCTGTCACCGTCAAATACGAGGAACCACTTATTTCATTAAATTTTCAATTTTAAGAAAATATCTCTCTGGAAAGTTGTTGATTTTGTTTATGACAATAACGTTTCATAAAGATATTTGTTAAAATTTGAAAATTTAATGAGAAAAGTGGTTCCTTGTATTTATCGGTGACATGTGGCTTTAGTATCACCTTAATAATAGAGGTCAAAGAAATTTAAGTCTGAATTAGTTGCCGAATTAAACTCAATTCCAATCAAACATACAAAAATAAATTAAATCGCAGTGGTATTAAACTAAATTAATTACAATTTCATCATCGCTAAAATCACAACAATCGAATCGAGCTTAAAATTCGAATATCACATCTCTCGCAACCGGCACTCCGAAAGCCCTTCAGCCGTCAATTCGCCCACCACTTCGCGGCCGGTTAGAGCGCGCGCGCTCGCGCGGCGCAATTTCGCCCTCCATGCAATGCCACGGGTACCCTCAGTGCTCGCGTCGCGGTGCAAATTAATTAATTAAAAACAAAAAAGTAAGCCTCCACAATCCCCCGAAAAAAAGCATCGCACATTTCCCTTCGCTTGTACACCGTGCCAATACGCAGCGCTAACACCGGCGACAGGCGGCTGGCGGCACAAAGCGCCTCGTCGCGGATTGACGTTTCGCACATTGGCGCTCTGTGCAACATGGATAGGCAGTATATAGCACTGCACGCCGCGAACACAAGCGCGCGATGTTGTTGTTGTTGTTGTCGGCGCCGCACGCGCGTACATACTGCATACAACGCACGCGTTTAGCGTTTGACGCGCGGAAAACGTCAGCGGCACGCGCGCCCTTAAGTTCCGGGGGACGCATTGAATATTGCGTGAGCGCGCGCGCTGAGAATGCACTTGATTTCACTGCGTGTGTGTGTGTGAGAGAGAGACTCGTTCGACAGCTCGATTATTTCGCATAGTGATTTTTATCGAGTTCCTGGATGGGTTGAGGGATTTTTTCTTCGTGTTTGGATTGGTGTTTTTTTTGGAGGAGGAGGATTGAGGGATTTTTATGGATTTGCGGAGGGAGAAGCTGCTGAAGAGCGAGCTTCGATTTGTCACTGTCGCGACCGTGCAGGATTTATAAGGAGATTTGAGATTCATTAATATCGGTTAATCCAGACAGGGAGGCTGATGTTTTGCGCGGGGATTGTTTTATTTGTAGGCTCCGAGTGAGTTTTGAATACGAAGGTATCTTTGCGATTGCAGTGATTAATTAAAACATAGTTTGTTTGATATGGATTATGAATATCATAATAAAAGTTTGCTGACAGAGTCATTCGTGTTTTAATTAATGATGAGTATTGAATTGCAAAAGTATGCTAGACGGATTTCACAATTACGAAATTTAATATGCGAAATGTGATATTTTCGAGAGTTACAAACTAACTACTGTTAACAAACGACTTCCATTATATAGAGAGTTCCATTATACTTCTACATTTTTGTAGAAAAATATGTGCAGGAATATGCGGGTAATCAATAGATATACTTTGGCTTCCTCAAAGAGAATTTTATACTATTATACTATTATAATACTGTCGTTAGCAGTTTTTGATAATAAAAGCTTTTTACCTTATAACCTGTATAATTTTAAAGGATAACAGTATCGACATTACTGTTCTGTCTATAATTAAATAGTTTATTATACTTTATTTTCGACCCATATAACAAAATTAAAAAGTACAAAATAAAATATAATACAATTCTATAATACACTGCTTTCATTATTTATAAAAAAAGATTTTATAAAAAATGAAAGTCGCCTCAATTCAAAATCGTAAACAGAAATGTTCTGTCTATAATTCGATTTTTTTTCGTTCATTTTCCATTACTGTAACAAATTTAAAATTAAGATATTCAAATAGGAAAATTTTAGGTTGGGAGAATTCAAAATTTAAGTGCAAGAACCGAGTAAGCTGTCTCCATATCGCTGCTCCCATAACGTAAATGAAATTTACTAAAATTTGTATAAAAGGAGTACAAGTATATAAAGAATCTGTGCTCATTATCATTGCATTCATAAGTCGAAAATGTACAATACATTCATCAAAATAATATATAAAATCGCATAACATCGTATTATACCTATAATGAGTAAACATAAAACTAGTAACTCATCAAAAAGACGAAAATTAGAATTCCTCCAAAGAAGCACTCAGCGGCGCGATCGACCGCGCGCGCTTGCGTTCTTTCAACTTTGCTCATTTCCCCCGTCATTTTCTCCCGCGCCTCCGTCATCTCTCCTCCTTTCTTCCCATCATACAATCTCCCGTCCATGTCCCTCTCGCTCTCTCTCCTTTTCCCCGTTTTTCATCAAAGACGCTGGTGCGATCGAATTTTTAAGCAGCGACTCGCGCGCGTGCCTGCATTATTCAAGGCATCGAAGGTAGCACGTCGCCGTTCGTCACAAGATTCCTGATCTCCTCTCTCTCTATCTCACTGGACGCTTTCTTTGGCAGCTCTACTCAGGGGGGGGGTTTCGATTCTCGTCTCTGTCCCTTTCCCTCCGCATCTCCGGCGGCGAGTCGCTCTCGAGCCAGGAGACGATTTCCGTGTGCCGTGGGCATTAGACTTCCAAATTATTGGGAGAGATGGAGAGAGAGTGGGAGAGCAACAGTCTCCGCTGCTAATGGAGGCCTCGCGGAGCGTTGCACTCGGACCACTTTCGACAAATCCTCGCCCGCGCGCGTGATAGGGATCTTTCGTCTCTTGTGGCTCTCGATCGAGAGAGCGCTCGCTCGCGTGCGCGATACATATATAGGTATAGCCGAGATGCGCGCAGCTGCGCCAACGGGAAATGTGGAGCAGCGGCGTGAAACGTGGAAATGAGGATCTGCGTTGCTTTTTATTTTCGTTCTGGGACGTGACTGATTTTTCTTTTTTCGATTCATGCGGGCTCGAGGGTAGTACGTAGATGGAAACCACTATTTGATGCTGAATTATATCAAATTCAATAGTTAAAAGTTTCAATTTCGCAGAGAACGGGGTATCTGTTACATAGTTGTAAAATGTAATGCTTACATTTTTATAAAACGGAACTCGAAATGGTCGGGTTTGTTGCGTAAAATAATACTGTTTTAATAAGAAATCTGAAATAAGTTGTGAAAGTATATTATATATTATTTACTTTTTAGACATTTTCGAAAAAAAAGATGTTTTTTCGAAAATTTAAATTTCTTTATGATAGAAATCTATACAGAAAGTACGCGTTAGTCAATAGAAAGCCTTAGAAGAGATTTAAGCAGTTGTCCGAAAAAGAAATATAGAGAAAGAGATGAATAGAATAAAGATCTTCATTGATATTCCTCGAACGTGACTAATTTTCGGAATAGTTACAAGCTGTCCTGATAGAAATTTCAATTTGTACTTTTTATTTATTCCGTGGTCTATGTATCACCATAGATGATCATAGGTTTAGTGTCGAGTTTGGATTAAGGGCGATGTATTTATAAGTGGCTGACAGGTCGGGAAATGACGTTAACGGACTAAGTCCAGTCGCATGGTGATGTTTCTCCGAGGGATCTCATTAGGGCTGACGTTTACATTGATGCGTGGAAAGAATTTTATGGGTCATAATCAGAGCTCGTGTTTTAGCCTTTTTAAGTTTGCTTAAAAGATAATTGTGTAGATAGATTATTTTTTTTCAATCTTAAGGATTTTAGATATTTTCATAAAATTTATTCAAAATTTAATATTACTAGGGTAAATTTTAAGCTTTCAGCAAATCGTTTTTTTTTCCTGTTTATTCTTTGTTTTTGTAATATAAATACCATTTTCATTTTAGAATAATTTGTAGAACCAAAATTTATTATTATAACTAATATTGAATTTTGAGGTTACAAATATAAGAATAATGATGTACACACTCCACACAATTCTATTCGCGGAGGGCGTTTCAAAATTTTGAATATCATTCAAATTTCAATCGATTTTTTTCGAAACGATTCCCTATTGTCTATTCGATTTGTGACGTCACGATCTAAAATCAGGCAGTGGGCTTATAATGAACTAAATATGTAAAATCTGTATCCGTCAGTATTTTTAAATAAGAAACTTAAATATGCAATGAAAAAATATATGTTCTCATTTGAAAAAAATGAAGTTGAATAACACCATTGGATTTCTGTTCGAAAATTATACAGGATATGTGCCACAATATTTTGTTTAGAAATATTTTCCATGAGATACTTTGGAGTTTAATCAAAATTTATAAAATTATAAAATCATGACGTCATTAATCGACTGGCCAATATGTATCGTTTCGAGAAAATTCGCGTTGAATCACGAATATAAATAATGATTTTTTCAATAAATTCGAGTTCGACAAAATCTGGAAAAATTAGATTGTTAATATTAAACCATTATGTTACTTAGTTCAGTATTTATGAAAATCGTGCAAATTCCCAATTAGAAATGATACATTTGGTTGTTGATTTATAAGGATGACGTTACCGTGTAAATCAAATGCAAATTAATATAGTCATCAGCCATCACTTAATTTTAATTATTATAATTATTTTAATAATATATGAGAAATGGGTTAATATTTGTTAGATAATAATGACTCTTGCGGTATTGCGTATACTCGATGAAACATAATTTGTGTATGCACAATGTATATAAAGGGATAATCACAAAATCACGCTTTTCATATAACATTCAGTAAAATCATACCGTTTTGCTAACTATGCGATTGGAATAATTTACTCATTCAAATATACAAAGAAGCGACATATAATGAATTCAGAGATAATTTAAGTGCTGCATGAATTACCATAAAGCTGATATAGTATGAAACATTTAACTATTTTTACATTACATAATTTTATTTTAGTTTGGAAAAGTGTGTGTACAATAATTTGAATCATTTATTACACAAATATAATGATACCTTTAATTTATTTCAATACAAATAACATTCATAAACAATCTTTTGATTGTGTTTAAGATGAGTGCAAAAACGAGTAATTATTAGAATCACAGTCTATTTCTTCTTTCCCCTCTGGCTGTATAACTCTATGCGAGGATATATGGAGGCCATAGCGATCTTTTATACCTTTCGATGAAATCGCAACATTGCTCAATAAAGCAGTCAGCTAGGAAGTATTGACTGCGAAAGTATGAATCGTAAAAAGCAGAATGAAAGGATGAAAATAGAAGGCAGAGAATCAGGAATGAAGAAAGCAGAATGAGAGACAGGGAGTAAAATGAATAATTCAACCGAATAGACTATAATTGATTGATGCATTGTATTGTATTCAAGTGTGCAAAGATTTATCAACAACACAGATGATCAATAAGTTTTACAAATATGGGACACCATCTAATCTAATATCCTATATAAATTTCCTAATGCCTCATCTTCACTGGCACTTTAATAGCGTCTCGCTTTAACTTTTAATATTAAATAACGTTACAGTGATAATTGCTAGAAAGTCTTAAAGACTTCTATTGTGTAGAAATTTGTTTCTTCTAATTTTTCATACCAAAAAAGTTTTGCTTTTCTGAACAACATAAATGACAAGGCATAAGATGATTAAAATATAAATAAAGAAACATGCATTTTGACACTGTAAGTATATTTATTACATATAGAATACTTTCGATTTGCGTGTCATTCATTTAGCTCAGCTTCAATTGAACGAACATCTTGATTAACGAATAACTTTCATAGTATCACTCATTCATTTGCCCGTATAAATATTGATTACTGCAACATATAATCTGCTCAGTCAGTCGAGATTAAAGAAGCGCCAAGAGCTACTATACACATTTATAACGGGCAGTAAATTAAAGAGGGATAGAGCGATCGCGTAAAAGTTCCGTCACGCGGGGGTGCATCGCGCTATGGAAAAATCGAAAAAAAAAGCACGGAGAGCAAGCACTCGAGCTCTCGAGCTCAGCCACTTCAACCTTTAACGCTCGATACATCCGCTGTAACATTTTTATATACACGCGCGTCCCGCTCGTCCGTAATACAAGAGCTAAGGGCTAGATGAAGCAGCAGCGGCAGGGTCGTAAAATACAAATTTTCATTCTCGATAGTTATACAGAGACGCATTAAACGCGCACGCGCGCGCGCGCAACTATATACACGCGCTGCGCGGACAGAAAAGAGAGCGAGAGAGACGATCGCGCGCGGGAGGTCAAGCATTATACGGCGTTAAGTGCGAAACGATTCCCGCTCGAGGTGTGCGGAGACGAGCCGCTTTACGAGCCGATAAAAGCCCGAAAGGCGCAATCGGCCCCTGGACCTCTCGCGCCGATATCCCGGGGGGCTTTCGCCTCTGTTATATTTACGATTATAACCGTGATGCGAGTGTGTTGCGGGACGATGCTCGCGCTCGGAAGGCCGAGGCTCGAGTTGGGAAAAAATTTCCGATTTCCTCCTCCTCGTCGTCCTTGTCGTCGTCGTCGGGGGCTTTCTCGCGTCGCGGTGAAGAGTGTCCCGTATCGACTTTCCATTTCTCGCGGCGACGTGGACGCGCGCCGGTGTGTGTGTGTGTAGCTGGGTTGTTGCATAGCTGTGTGAGGAGCTCGATTCGGAAAAAAGTGGACCACCAAATGTTCGGGGTGTTTTGTGGAAAGGAGATCGCGAGCCGAAGTAGCGGCGCCCCAGGGGTTTTGGTGAACTTTTGCGCTTATTTCGAGGTTATTTACATTCTGAGCTTTTTGTATTTTTTTTTAGTTTGTATCTGGCAGTTAGATTGTGTTGTATGCGTATAATAGATATTAACATATGTTATTAATATGAGTTGCTTTGGAATATATACTAACCTTTTGAAAGTGATCACATAACAAATATTTAAACAACTTAATAACTTTTAAATTCGCTTAAGAACTGAATAATTCATAAGAGAAAATGTATATCTGTCTATCAAGTGCGTGGCGTGAATGTCAATTCAAAATTCAAATCTTCGGCTTTGACTTTTATCTACCGAGGAACGAATAATTATAATTACAAAAATAATTATAATTACAAATAAATAAATATATATAGATAGACAACGTCCAATTTTATCTGTTCTTGATATTGAATGAATTCACAATTCTATAACGTTTCAAGTTGAAATATCTGCTTGGAACTTCGTAGACTAGTATTGTTTTCAATTGTAATGTGGTAGATAAATGTATACAGGACTTATACACCCACTTAAAATAAAAACAAATTAACAATCTATATTATTATTCGATCGCAACGTGCAACCAATTATTCTCCCTGATCCTAAAAAACGCGCATTATACGCTCTCGCGTACACAGCGACTAGTTATATAAAGTTCGACAAAACAGGCAAGATTTGGTGCTCCCATATCTTATATATATACATACATACAAGCCAATGAGAGCGCGAGTGGGCGGAGCAATTGCGCGCAAAGTTATCCTGTTAAAAACGTGGATGGTCTTCGGACGGAGAAACCGTTGTCGAACGTGCCTGCCTTTCAACTGTCGTTCTGCTCGCACTCCCTCCGTCCCCCTCTCTTTCTCTCTTTTCCCGCGTATTTTTGCGTTAAAGAAAAAACGAGATAAAAGAGAAACAATCGTCGGAATTATCGTAACGCGGGTGGCCATTCAATTCGCCGCTCGCGCACCGCGCGCGGTTAAGGGGCAAAAGGAATCACGGGTACGTGACGCGCCGCTTCGCCGCGAGAAAATAATTAGGAGAAGCCGGCGCGCGGATGGGATCCTTCTGCTTTTTTTCTTCTCTTTATAATCGTCTTTACACGCGGTCGGTAATGTTTTCGTAAATGAAAATTATTACGAGCCAGTGAGTGAGAAAGAGAGAGACGTAAACAGAGTGTGCTTCGTATCTCTCGTTACGCCGTGTTTACGCCATTTTTACAGGTCTTAGTCATATAGGTACATTTCTCTAGATTTGAATTTCGCGCGGTCAATTGCGACGTTGCGTGACCGTCAGCGCGCGCGGTTCTGTCTCGATTCGCGCGCGCTCTCGCAATTGTTCACTTTTGACAGGACCTCCAAGCTGTTCGCGCGCTTAGCAGCCCTGCTCAATATATAGTTTAATTTTCAGCCTTTTGCGTCCTGATTGCCGTGATTTCGTGTTCGATTGGCTGAGATATATTTCCGTTCTTTTCAGAGCGAATATATTCAGCCTTCCTGCGATCGTGAAATTGTAACCGAATTCGTGCGAGCGTGCGTGAGAATTCGCGCGCGCGTGTGTGTGTGTGTGTATCTTGTGTGTGCCTCGGGTTAGGGAAAACTGTGGGGACGGTGTCCACGTGTTGGACGTGACCCGTCCAGGGCGAGCGCATCGCGGCAACACCCTTGTTGCCCGGCATCGAGGCGTCTGGCTCCCCGAGACGTCGGGGCGCGCCCGGTGCAGGTCGTGGACCATTTTGCGCTCCCCTCGCCCGGCTTGCCAGCCTACCAGGACTCGGCGAGAAGCTGCGGCGGCGTTTCACTACATTCTCGGCTCAGCGACATCCAGGCGGTGTCGTTCGAGCTTTGTGCGGCGGTTTTGCGCGGGTTGCATGCCCAGGTAAGAGAGCTCTCTGCGGCGTTAATGTTAAGAGTCTAGGCTAAAGCGTTAGCATTAAATTCTTATTTCCCGCGTCTATTGTAATTGTTTGTAGCTTCATTTTCTTAATAAATCTTTACCCTTGCTTCGGCTTTTCCCGCCAAGCCGTGCGGTTTTTTACGCAGAAGCAAGTGCTTTTTTTATCGCGAAATTAATTGTGTTTCTTATTTACTCAACCATTCACTCACTCATCCCAATCCTTTTTATATTTATCTGAACTCACCTTGAGTTTATTATTTTAAGTAGATTATTGTTCATGGTGCCCCGGGTGAGGAGTGAGTGATTGGTTTTTTGTGCGTTGTGTATTCGCGATTGCGCATTTTCGTGTTTTGCTAATGTAATTCGTGGGTTAAGCGTAGCCTAAGAAATACATTAACAAACGCGTGAACACTGTAACGGTCCTTTTGTTTTTTCCGATATTATATTGCCTTGTTTGAATTCCAAGTAGTCGCTTGATACGTTACAGTGTGAACGCATTGTTGCGCCGCGCGCTGTTGTTTACGTTTCGGCCGGCCGTATTTTCTCGGAATCGAGGCGCCGCGCCGAATGTGTATGTTTACAGCCTTGCTCTCGTTTCGTGCGAGTCGTGCGTGCGGCGTTTAGCAGCGTTCATTTAGGATATAATATTTTGTGCTTCTAGAAACTCATAGGTACGTTCGTCGATTCTACCGAGTTTGCGTCATGGCTCCTGTAGCTTTGAAAAAGTTGACAGCGTTGCAGACGTCGCGCGAGGCCGAGATTGAGAGTACACGCGCGCGTTTGGCAGCTAAGCCGCGTGAGTCTCTCAATAAAAATATAGTGCAGGCGCGACTTGACGCGGTGAGAGGTATTTGGGCAGAGATTCGGAAGACGCACTCTGAGATTATCGTTAGGGAAGACGCAGAGACAGATGCTTACGTTGCCGATAACTGGTTTGGTCGTATACAGGGTATTTTTGAGAATGCCCTTGACGAGTTTCTGACGTTGTTTACGTTTTTTGATAAGCCTGATGGCGATACCAGTATATCGGAGGCGGGCTCAGACCGTGGCTCTGGCGCTCGTGTAGCTAAGTTGCCTAGAATTCCTCTACCTACGTTTACAGGTAAATACGAGGATTGGGCTAGTTTCTGCGATCTTTTTACTACGCTCGTTCATGATCTCCCTAACTTGTCTGATGCTACAAAGTTGCAGTATCTTAAGCTTTGCCTGAAGGATGGGGCTGCTGAACTCATCAAGGATGTAACGACCACCAGCGCCAACTATGCCAGTACGTGGCAGGCTTTGAATGACCGTTATAATAATCCTCGCTTGATTATTAATAAACTTTTGACTTCCTTCATGGAAATTCCGCATTTAAAAAGGGAGTCAGCTTCTGAGCTTCGCACTTTCGTTGATGAGGCGCAGCGAATTATTCGGGCGTTAGGGAATTTGAAGCTTCCTGTAGAGCACTGGGATGTTTGGCTCGTATTTTTGTTGTCCGATCGCTTAGATTCGGAGTCGAGGAAGCTGTGGGAAGCAAAGCTGAGCGCAAAGGAGCAAAAATTCGATTCAGTCGAGAATTTGACGGAACCTGTTGCTGATAGGTCGCTTCCTAAGTTTTCAGATCTCGTTAGGTTCTTGGAGACGAGAGCTCAGGCTCTTAGCATGGTGACTGCTGAGCGCAAGGCGGAGAAAAAGCCGGCTTCTACGCTAACATCGGGGCCGCAGGCTCGAAAGGTTTTTCATGCTAGTTCCTCTCGATCGTCTGGGATTACAAAGTGCTCTCTTTGCTCCGGTTCGCACTCTCTTGCTCGATGTTTCAAGCTGAAGGATAAGAGTCCCCACGAGCGGTTTGCGACTATTAGACGTTTACAGCTTTGTTTTAACTGCTTCGGATCGCATAGGGTTAATGCTTGTAACACTTCGGGACGTTGTTCAATCTGTCAGGGCAAGCATCACACGCTCTTGCACATCAAACACCAGGGAAACTCGCAGGCTGCGCAGCAAGATCCCGGTGATTCTCAAGCAGATGGGTCGGGCTCGAGGCCTCCTTTAGTGAGTATGCATGCAGCTAGCATTTCGGTTACCAAGGAAAGGATTATTTTAGCTACAGCGCGAGTGCAGGTTATAGGACCGAGAGGTGCTAGCACCTACGTACGAGCACTTTTAGATCAGGGATCGGAAGCTTCGTTCGTGTCGGAGTCGATTGCACAGCTGTTAGGGCTCCAGAAGGAGCGCACTTGTGTGCCGCTGACAGGGATTGGCGCCAGTGCAGCGGGCACTGCGCGCTCGATGACGCAACTCGTTCTGAGGTCCAGATTCGAGTCGAACTTCGAGCTCAGGGCAGAAGCGCTCATTCTCCCTCGTCTTACGTCGCAGGTTCCAATCGAAAGCATCAGCGATCTCGATCTCAAGCAGTTTGTAGGGTTTACTCTTGCGGATCCAGAATTCCTCGTCTCGAATAAGGTAGATATTATCCTAGGGGCCGACGTGTACGGGCAGTTGCTTCGATCAGGCTTGAGACGATTCCCTCGCTCGCAGCTCGTCGCTCAAAATACAGCTTTCGGTTGGATCGTTTCAGGTGCTGTGCAGGTGGAGGCTTCACGGCGGGCGGAGTCGTCCACACCTCGCGAACCAATGCAAGTATTGCATTATGCGTCGATGCACGAGTTGGATCAAACTCTGAGCCAGCGGAATTGTCACGGAGTAACCTTTGGTGGCGCGGGCCTGGCTGGCTTTCGCAAGCTCCAGAGCAGTGGCCGCAGCCAGCAGAAAGTCAGCGAGTTCTCCACGCGCAGAAGTCGTCCTCAGAATCGGAGCTGTTGACTAGATTCTCTTCCTTGTCACGTTTAATCCGCGTTGTTGCATTTGCTAAGCGTCCATTTATCAATTATCGTAGACATAAGAAAAGTCAGGAGCTTCTTCCTCCGTTTCTTACTTCGTCAGAGTTAGCTGAAGCTCGCTGCGTAGTTATTCGTTTAGCACAGGCGAGCAGCTTTGCAGCCGAGATTGGGACGCTGAAGGCAGGAAGGAGATTACAGAGTCGCAGTCGGCTCAGCAAGTTAAATCCATTTGTATGTAAGGATAATATTTTACGTGTAGGAGGCCGACTGTCACATTCTGATCTCTCCTTTAATCGAAAACACCCTCCGATTCTAGCCCAGGATTCAGCTCTCAGTCTTTTATTCGTGCTATCTGCGCATCGACTTTGTCTGCACGGGGGTCCTATTCTAACGTCTAGCGTTTTGATGCAGCAGGTTTGGATTTTAGGTAGAAATAGATTAGTGAAATCCACAATTCACAAGTGCGTAACTTGTCAGCGTGTCAAGCCCCAATCTACTCAGCAGTTGATGGGAGATCTTCCTGCCGATCGCGTGAATGTAGGTAGGCCGTTTGCTATTTCAGGTTTAGATTACGCGGGTCCTATTCAGGTTCGTACAACGAAGGGTCGTGGGCAGAAATCATACAAGGGATATATCGTCGTATTTGTTTGCTTCTCCACACGGGCAATTCACTTGGAGCTGGTTAGTGATCTAACAACTGCAACGTTCATCAGTGCGTACCGTCGTTTTGTTGGCAGACGAGGTGTTTGCCAAAAGCTCTACAGTGATAACGCCACTAACTTCCATGGAGCTGATAATGAGTTGCAGGCTATGTTTCAGCGAGCGTCGGAATTCCATCGAAAGGTCGCTTCAGTTCTCGCAAATGACGGGACCGACTGGGTCTTTATTCCTCCTAGTGCTCCTCATTATGGGGGTTTATGGGAAGCTGGTGTTAAGTCGGTGAAGCATCACTTGAAGAGGGTTGTAGGTGAACACACTCTCTCCTTTGAGGAATTGTCGACGGTCCTGGTTGAAATAGAAGCTTGTCTCAACTCGCGACCACTAGGGGCGTTGAATTCCGACATCGAGGACCTCCATGCGCTGACGCCCTTTCACTTTCTAAATGGGAGTGCTTCGGTGTTACTTCCAGATGCTGATTTTCCAGACGTGTCTCAGAATCGGCTAGATCGCTTTCAGTTGCTTCAGCGGATTCGCAATCAGTTTTGGAAGCGGTGGTCGTCGGAGTATCTCCTCCATTTACAGCAGCGGGAGAAGTGGAGAGATCCAACGGAGAACTTTCGTGTAGGCAGGCTTGTTCTTGTCAAGGATGATCGTTATCCTGCGTCCAAGTGGCCTTTAGGGCGAGTCGTTGAGGTGCATCCAGGTCCAGATGGTCTCGTTCGTGTGGCAACAGTAAAGACTGCTACCACATCTTTCCGTCGGCATATCTCTCGCCTTTGTCCGTTGCATATTGAGGAAGGTGTTAAGAAGGTTTAGGGTCATTCTCTGAGTGTTTCGTTCGTCCGTTAGACGAAGGCGGGCGGGATGTTTACGCCATTTTTACAGGTCTTAGTCATATAGGTACATTTCTCTAGATTTGAATTTCGCGCGGTCAATTGCGACGTTGCGTGACCGTCAGCGCGCGCGGTTCTGTCTCGATTCGCGCGCGCTCTCGCAATTGTTCACTTTTGACAGGACCTCCAAGCTGTTCGCGCGCTTAGCAGCCCTGCTCAATATATAGTTTAATTTTCAGCCTTTTGCGTCCTGATTGCCGTGATTTCGTGTTCGATTGGCTGAGATATATTTCCGTTCTTTTCAGAGCGAATATATTCAGCCTTCCTGCGATCGTGAAATTGTAACCGAATTCGTGCGAGCGTGCGTGAGAATTCGCGCGCGCGTGTGTGTGTGTGTGTATCTTGTGTGTGCCTCGGGTTAGGGAAAACTGTGGGGACGGTGTCCACGTGTTGGACGTGACCCGTCCAGGGCGAGCGCATCGCGGCAACACCCTTGTTGCCCGGCATCGAGGCGTCTGGCTCCCCGAGACGTCGGGGCGCGCCCGGTGCAGGTCGTGGACCATTTTGCGTTCCCCTCGCCCGGCTTGCCAGCCTACCAGGACTCGGCGAGAAGCTGCGGCGGCGTTTCACTACATTCTCGGCTCAGCGACATCCAGGCGGTGTCGTTCGAGCTTTGTGCGGCGGTTTTGCGCGGGTTGCATGCCCAGGTAAGAGAGCTCTCTGCGGCGTTAATGTTAAGAGTCTAGGCTAAAGCGTTAGCATTAAATTCTTATTTCCCGCGTCTATTGTAATTGTTTGTAGCTTCATTTTCTTAATAAATCTTTACCCTTGCTTCGGCTTTTCCCGCCAAGCCGTGCGGTTTTTTACGCCGAAGCAAGTGCTTTTTTTATCGCGAAATTAATTGTGTTTCTTATTTACTCAACCATTCACTCACTCATCCCAATCCTTTTTATATTTATCTGAACTCACCTTGAGTTTATTATTTTAAGTAGATTATTGTTCACGCCGCTTGCAATGAACGTCTCGTCTTAAAAAAAATATAGAAGACTCGTGGAAGCTCGGTATTAAAGGATTAATCTGGGCCCTCGTGAAAAAATTTAATTTCACTTTATCGCTGGAAATGAGGGCGTACAATTAGTCCGGGGCGCCTTAAATCAATGCTTGATTTAACTGCGCGGCTGGTGCCGCGTGGAAATCCTCAAGAGTGGCACGAAGGATTATTACACGTCAATCAGAATTCGCGTTCTCGCTATTTCTCCTTTCTCTCGCTTCGCTCCCCATCCCCCTTCTAACCTCAAAATTGCCAAAGTTTCGCAAGACAACGATTCTCGCCATTCTTGCAGCACTATACCCATTTGCTTGTTCTCGTCTCTCTTCGTCCGTTTAGTTTATTTCTTTTTTTTGTCTATTCATTCAACTAATAGGAAAATTACAGTTGCTCTGTTTTCTTGGTACCTTCTATAGTGTCAAAACTTTTTATTTAAAGTATAGTATATACAATACGCGGATATTATATAATATACAAATAAACTGAAATATAGATTTCAAAATTGAATATGAATTATTTTGTTTAATATATTTGAATATTTACAGATTATGTTCATACATGTACACATCGGTAGAATAAATTTGCTTGACTTTCTCATATATTATTTATATTTCAATTTTAATATATTAAAATCAAGATAATTATAATTAATGTTAATAAATTAATTACGGTATTTTGATATTTTACATCACGATGTATTATGCATTATTGGGATCTGATACGGGGGCATGGCCACTATATACAGTATACATAATTTTAACGAATCCCGTTCGAGAATTTTGGGGCCTCGTCTGGTTTAGCTCTAATCCCCCAGAGGGCAAGTGCTCGGTGTCAGATCCCAATAGTTAACCCTCTATTACAACATTTTATGGAACTTACAAATTTGCAGCGGGGAGGGAGGGGGGGGGGGTGTATACGACCCTACACTATTCTTTTTCACGCAACATCTCAACAGCATATACTTAGTTCCTGAAAAAATTCAATGTCATTTTTCAAGACTTTCTGAAGATAGGCAAAACTTACATAGCGTAAAAATACTGATTTTATTGCAAATAATAACTTCAAATTAAAATCGAAATTTTGCTGGGATGGTACACAGCCCGAGCTGTAATCGATGGTTAATCATTGATCTTTGTTTTAATTTAAAAATATCAATGTTCTTTTTTTGTAATAGCAATTCTGTCCGCGAAATTCATTAAAATATCACATATGACTTTCAAAGATTGTGGAAATATCTAGACTGCTAATAGCTAATTGAGTTTACTTATTTCTCTGAAAATGCAAAGGAAATTTACAATTCTCAGTTGAACCGTCCCTCAGAGACTCTATTTAGGTATGTAGAATTGCATTAGTATTTTATTCATGGAATTGAAGCATTTGATAGTATTACTTTTTTAACAAAATTAGTTTAGGATCCAAAAATAGTTTAAATAGTCTAGTTTAATTTTAAACATCAATTAAGCAAATCATTAATATTTGTTTAGACCATAATAACATAATAATTTCTTCTGCATAAAGCAATAATAGAGAATGTACTACTTTTTGAATTAAAATTGTTCTTCTTTACAGTCGTTTGGGATCACTTCTCGATTCTCTAGATTCTCTAGATTTAAGCCAGTCGGCTTATGTCACTATCTGTATTGAAACACGAAGAAAAATTTACACGAAACTTTACACGAAAATTTCAAGAAAACAATATCCAGATATAACAGATACAATATCTAGATACAAATTAAACCATATAAAAATGAATAATCAATGATAATTTATTCGTCATCACCACTCATTAACATCATTCGCTGCCAAGTCAATCAAAACGGCAATTTCACGCTTTAGATAAGCCAGTCCTCGATCGAATACGCCTAATTAAGCTCGATTTTTGTATCGTGTCTCTATCCACTTATCACGAGCTTTTACTTTTTATTCGCTCGCGCACGTATACATCCAGTCGCGTAATACATGCCTATAAACGACCGTGAGGCTTCCTCGTAATAACGCGTTGTTCGAGCGACTCAACGATGCGCGATTAACGCGCATATTGATAAGCATCCCGCGCCCGCGCGCTTGTACATCGGCAAATAAATAATTAAGCGGCTCATTAGCGCGAGGCACGCAATCGCACGGAAATATACCAAATCGATCCATTGTTGAGCGTTGCTTAACGAGTCGCAAGCTGCCGGCTATGCGTGCCTAAGTGTATACAAGCGCGCGCGATTTGTACAAAGTGTGTAAGGGAAAAGACACGAAGGGTATATAAACAGCAGCGCCTTAAACTGTTTACATCGAATCGTTTCGATGATTTCTACTTCTTTGAAAAGAATGATTAGTTTATTATTATTACAATATTTAAAAAAATGTCCGTATGGATGCGTGTGTGTATGTGTGTATATGTCTGTGTGTGTATATATGAGTGTGTGTGTATGTGTGTGTGTGTGTGTGTGTGTATGAGAGTGTGTGTGTGTGTGTTTGTGTGTGTGTGTACTACCCAACTACATTTACCAAAAGAAATAAGCAAAAAAATAAAGGTAACGGGGAGAAGAATAAAGTTAGTGGTTCATATTTATATATTAGAACTAATCATTACATATCGCAAGTTTGATGAAGCTAGGTGCCAATGAAATATAGATTTAAATTATTTAACAATAGTAATGATTTTTTATTTGCAGTTGCTTAGCGAAATGCTGAAGTCTGATGTTTACTTTCTGGAGTAATTATAGTAAATCTGTTTGTACCATGAAAAGAGTACCGTAGAGTGGAGTCTCTTTAGGTCATTTGAACGACTGCGGGCCAAATAGAAAAAGAGTGTGTATCATGCACCGCAGATAGTATGCATTTTGTAGCGATTAGAGGTATTTTGATTTGAGGATGATTTTTGGATTTTTTAATATAAACATAAATTTAACCAAATTTTCTACCTCGAAAACTTTCTTCCGGAAGAAGGATTCTATTTCGCCATTTTTGGTTTTTGTACATACGTGTTTGACTGATTATTTATGATCGAACCATCTATGAAAATTTAACTATGAGATTTATATAAATAAATTAAGTAATTCAAAGTTTCCCCCTGAGCGGGGTGACTTTAACCACCTTATTTTATATACATTGCTAAAACGTATGCTTCTTGGAATTTTATCCCTAACGTGTGAATAATATAACTCATGGTTAAACATTTAGAACTTATTTAAGAACTTAATTATTATCGTGAAGCAAACTAGAGTAGTGTAAAATTTCAAAGTGGTCCAACGTCACTCTAATTATCTACAAAATAATAAATAAACCATGTAATACAAACTTATAAAAACAAAGAATTAATAAGGTTGTTTTTAAAACAGATACAGTAATCAGGGATTTAGTAATATGACGATAAGCTTTGATAAAACACAGTGATACCGACAAACGAACGTATTTTTTTCGTGTTCAATAAATCTTGATAAAATGTTATGTTTTTTGTTAAAATAATATTTATTTTTGATATAGTCATGTTCATAGAACCTATAAAGATAGTAGTGATAGAAAATGTGGAAACAATGCAATTTTCTGTTTAATTTATATTTAGATATGTTATATATGGATTTCAAAATGTATTGCTTTTGAATTTAATTAATAGTACAATATTTTGTATTACTTGAACATTTTATGATAGTGAATTTTACGTAGCCTACATTTCGCTATTGTCTTGCGAAGAGCTGCTGTGCTGATGTTTTGATGTTTTCGATTCATTCGATTTTAGCGCAGTTTAACAACAGATTTATATTCATAGAAAAATTTTACGTGATAAAAATATTATTATTAGCTTTCAAAAAACATGTTTTCTTTGTTTTGCAACTCAAATATAAAAGTGTGCATTTAATTTGAGAAAAACAGGAAAATATCTGTAACCATTATATAAAAAGTTATACAGAAAATTTGTTAATTAGCTTTAACTTTTATTGACATCAAATAATTTAAATTAGAAAACATGAATAAAATAGCATCAAAATCTGGATACTTTTACCAATAAGTCTTACTTAAAAGTAAATCTTATAATACTTTGTAATACTTAGTTATTATTTGTAAAAGTTCAAGTATCAAATAAAGCACTATAGTATGATTAATCAAATAGTAATCCTTGAAAATTAAATTTGAGTGAAAGTCCTAAATGAACCAGATACATTCCAAAATAATAAAGTCGATTAAGAATTTGTGTAACCATTAAAATGCATTTCCCATATTTCGAGACATTTAATCTCAAAGCTCAAGCTATCTCGGTATCTGCTATACAATCCAAATACCTTGGACAATTTGCTCAAGAGGATTTTCGTATGTATATATATTATATATATACATATACGTCTGTAATGACGGTCGCCGAGGCTCGGTGTGTGCGTGGCATCGAGAGCTCATGAATTATTAACGACAGCGCGCGCGTTCTCGCCCTATACCTATTCGTCTTCGCCTGCTGGCTGTTTGCTCTCTCGTATATAGATATACATATATATATATCTCCTTTACCGTCGCGCACGACGGCCGCGACGACGACGAGGCGACGTATAATATTTCGTAATCAAGCACGGATTCCGAGATTCCGTGAGCGATTACGCGTATTTTGTCATAGCTCGCGCGTGTACCTATACGCGTCTTTGTTGTGTGTCGAGAGGATGTAGGGGATTCTTGCGCGGCTCTGATGCAGGTGGGTGTGTGTGTGTATAGGTCGACGATGCTATCGGTCGATGAAGATTTGTGGACGAGTTTTGCTTCCTCATTGAGATAGCTTTGATTCGAGGATATATCGTTTTCCGTCAAAGCGCTAGCGTGCTCGCGCGTATAGCGAAACGTTCTTTATTGCAAACATAAGTTAGTTTTCCTTTTAAATAAATTCAATAATAATTCATTTGTTGAATACATTGTTTATTTTGAGGTTAGTGAATTGATACACAGAGAGACTTTTCTAATAATCATCATCGTTGAAATTGTAGTAAACGTGAAATTACATTGTTACAAACTCTTGTAATTCTCAATGAAATTTGCCTCATTTAATGGTAAAATTATGACGAATGCATGATGTTGAATCGAAGTATCCTAATATAATAATGGATAATGGATGATGGACAACGGATAGATAATGGATAATGGAAGAAATTATTGCTGTATTTCTCGCTAAAACTGGATATATTTAAGTGGTGTTAAGCAAGATGGATTTGAAACTAGTTTAATTATCTAATAAACTAATAATGTCTTTTTACATGAACGGTATTCGCTGTATTTTATGACTTTGTAATGTATTTAATTTTGTACATCAGAATTGATTTAAAAGTCTTAAAATAAAGAATTGATTGTTTATATATTTTTAAGTAAAACTAAGTATTCAAAAAAAGGTTGAGGTCTTCTTGAACGGCCATAATAGAAATCTACACATTTCTTGATGAACCGAAAACTTTTGAGAATCAGACTGATGATTAGGTGCCGTTTTGATAATTAGTTCTGATAAACAAAACCTACTATTTACGTATTTCTGTAATTGTGAAGTTATTTTACTAATTCATGTTACAATAACTGTTATTTATATTACAAAATTAAAAATAACGCTGTCAAATCATTGGCACTTAGCTTCCTCAAACCTTATTAAATGCTCCAGTATGAAATTATTTGTTCTATTAAATTTTGTCCTAAAGAGTGAAAACAACAAGTCCATTTTATTAAATTTCGAGATATACATAGATTTAAATTTTTAAATTGCCATTTAAACCTACTATGCAAAAGTATAGTATGGATTATGAAAAAATATTTAAATTGTATAAAAACTTGAAAATCTTTTTTGTATATAAAATTTATATAAAATATGCATACTACTTTTACAAATAAATTTTTTTTGTTGTCCTAATGAAATTAGCCTTAAAATATTCTATTTGACACACACACATACATACACACGCACACACACACGCACACGCACACGCACACGATTATAAATGTCTCAAAATATGTTTCTAACATGTTGTTTTGAAAACTATTTTTTTTAATATCACAAAGTTTTCTCATTGAGAAAGTAAATTTGCAGCAGCAGTTTTCTTGATTTTATCATTTACCACACATTTAGTTTATATAACAATGTTCCATTATTTTCTAAAGTTTCTACGATTACGAATGTCGGAGTTTTCCTCCCTCGAAAAATTTAATTTACGGTAGAGACGGAGGAGAAAAGAGCCAAGAGCCAAAGCGGAACTGCGTTGAACGTAAAAATCTTTACGAGTTATTTAACGCACAACAGACGCAGAGGAAAACGACGCCCATCGTAAAAATCTGCGACGATCCCTGCATAAAATTTGTTTGTTGAAATACCAAGAGGTCGAATAAAACGCGAAAACGAAACGAAAGTCACTTGGCGTCAGTGGATCTTCGTCTCAAGTACTCAATATACTATGTCTTGGTCTTCTGTACAGAATAAAACCTCCTGAAGCCTCCAATTTTAAAAGTATCAGTCATAATATTAAAAGTTTCTTTAAATGAAGAAGATTAGAGTGAATAGTAAAAGGTTTTGGTTGTCTTTCAGTATATGTATTTCAATGTATAAATAAGAAAGCGCGATCAATTTTAAACCATAATATTCTTAAAAGGAGCTTTCTATAAACAAAAGAAATATTTCTGAAAAAACTCATAAGATTTAAAAATTTTCAACCATTTTGACCATTCAGCGCTTTACTTTACCTATATGTGTACGTGAGTGCCATAATCGTTTTAAGGATAATCGCAGCTTCCATGCCATGGAGACTTAAGCGAAAATTCAGAGCGAACCTTGACGCTTGGTCAAGCTAGTTGCTGCTTTTAATGGAATTAGTCCATCAAAGTTATGTGCGTCACAGTCACTCTCTGTATGTGTACAGGAGGTTGCCTATACGCGGGCACTTTACAACCTGTAAAGGGACGCACTTCCTTCTCTCTCTCTCTCTCGCTCTCTCTCCTTCTCTCTCTCTCTCTCTCTCTCTCTCTCTGTCTCTTCCTCTGTCTCTCCTTCTCCTATCTTATTTACTCAAAACGTATTTAGTTGCATTAGATCAAATATGACGTTTACTACGTATTTCGGTTTTGTACTTAATGGTTCATGCTTTAGTGGGATGCTTTCGTAATATGAAAAAAATGGAAAAGACTTAATGAAAATTTAAAACTGTGTTATATAATTATTTTATAACTCTTTTTGGTGATCTACGTATTCTATTCAAACTGTATATACAATTATAATTATTTAAAAAAATATAATTATATTTATTTTAAAAAATTCCATTTCCAAGTTAATTTTTATTCAGATTCTATTAAATATTTCTGTTTATTACTAACATTATGTAACAAAAAAAACGATTTTTTATACTAACTCTATAAGAATGCTTTGATTACAAAAAAGAAATATTTCACAATTTTTTATGAAAAGTAGTATATACAATGGTTTTTGATAAAATACTCATATAGGTAATTCTCTGCAACTTTAAATTTTTAATAAGTCAAATCTAAATTCCATAAAATAGGCCCATGTAGTATAACAAAATATATTTAGTTACACCTTTAAGAGGATACTACTATTTGAACGCCCGTATTTAAAGACATTTTCATAATAATTTTTTCTCTTTACAATTTGTAAGCTTTATTAAACCTGGTATTAATATTACAATAAAATAGTAAATTTTACTTTAAAATATCTGATAACTCCAAATCGATCACATTTTATTACACTGCTTAGCAACTATTGTCAATCGGCTTTTTTCTCACTGAGACGTCAAAATGATCCCCCCTACATCCTACTTTTGAATAAGACACCCATTACATATCCCCGACTTTTAACGATATCTCCGTCTTTCTCTCTTCGCTCGACTCGTTTGAACAGAGAGAGTGAAAGAGAGAGAGAGAGAGAGAGTGAGAGAGAGAGAGAGGGGGAGAAAGAGAGGGAGAGAGAGAGAGAAAGCGGAGGAGGCCTCGCTTAGTCGACAATTTTCTCCACCCCTCCCCCATCCTTCGCTGCTCATCGATGCTGTTCCGACCTGGCGGAGGGCTCTGAACGACTTGTGCTGCCCCGGCATAAAAGAACAATACCGCCGCTTATTGTAACGACACGCGCCCGGATAATCTTGTCTCTGTACGTGCAACGCTCGCCCGTACGTGTACGCGTGTATATGTGCGTTTCATAAAAGTGACGTGCCCGCGCGCAAAAGGTCGCGCAGCCAGTATACGGCGCTGCTTTTCGATACGGGGGAGAGAAGGGTATTAAGTACGCGGCGGTACTCGTGCTATACGCGCGCCGTGCAATATAAGTACGTATTTATTTATGTGGCAACTTGGCAAACGGAGGATGATGAGCGATCGCTACGTAAAGGAAGGGCATTTTATGCGAATGCTGTAACGTAGTGTATTGGATGAACATTATAGGAAAATACGATGGTTATTTATTTGGTTATTGGAGTATCGAACGATCTTTAATTTGAGGAAAAAATAAAAAGATATTGTTTATTTTATTTAATAGGGAGTATTAAATAAGTGAACTATTTAATTTTATCGTGAAATGAGAAAATACTGCTTAAAACGTGAGCATCCTACATCGTCATAAATAATATTAGTATTTCAAAAATTAAAAAAAAAAGAAATATCTTTCATAAGAAAATGAAGAAAAATAAGTATTCCATAGTACAAATATTTGTAGGTTATCTAACTCGATGCATCAAATATATTTTTATTTACTTCCAATTCTTATTGATGCATTGTTTAAAATCCACCTTTACACGTTTTTATCCTTATTAAATGAAAACATATAAAGACAACTCGCAAAATAGTATATACGTATGTATGTCTTTTTCGAGGTTAATCTTTTTTGTTTACGTTTCGCATAATTCGGAATCTTAGCAGTGGTTAGCCAGCGCTTAAGCAGTCATCATGTTTTGAACTGGGCAGTGGGTACTGGCTAGTGACTAGTCTGATGAGCAGTTTCACTGCTAAAATTTCTACCAGGGAATGTGAGTTTGGTTATCACTTTTCATACTTGTATGGTTCGTTTTCAACTTTAGTTTAATTTTAATAAGTTTTATTGTATAAATATTCTATTTTCTAACCATCCATACATAAAAATACTATACTTTAATTTATTTATTTATTTATTTCATCTTCCTTTATCTCCTTTCGCTGTACCCATACAGGAATATCTCACCTTTTAACGGGGGAGCAACTATACTATAACCTCTGTGTGGAAATCCATGTTTCTAAACTATATCGTATTTATACCCCACAATTCCACTGCTACCGCATTTACCCACGGTACTGCCTCGTGGCGTAAGAAAAACTTGTGCTGTAAGGAATCCTCTCGCTGGCAAGGTAATAATTTTCATTAAATAGATGATTAATAAATCTTATTACCCATTAAAAAAACTTTTTTTTGTGCCGAGTTTTATGATTCAATGGTCTTTAATAACTCTAATATGGATTCGAATCACTATTAAGATTATGGTTAACCTCTTTTTTCAAATAGGATTATATAATCAATAATAAAACTATTTTGTTACTATGAAAAATGACGTTAGTTAATAATATTAATTAATTTAAATAATATAAAATTTTCTGAAGTTTTATTTAATAGAATTAAATACAGTTTTTAGTTCTGGAATTCATTACGTTCAACTTAATAATTAATTGCCAATTTATTAATTACTTTGTATCATTTATAACATACATTTTACGTAATGTAATCCGTTATTTCATAAATGATGGATTTCATGCCCTTCAGGTCAAATTATTAAAGTTAACTTTACGAAATTTAATATTTATTACAATAATTATTGAACGATAATTAGCGTCGTTATATTCGATTCGTTAGCATACCAAAATTTCTTCATAAGAATATTATAATGATGAACACATAATATAACTTCTCTTTCAATGTTTTAATTAAAAAAAATATTTGTATAAACTGAGTTAGAAAGGTGCAGTTATTTACGTATCAGTCGTACATTAAATTAATTAAAACAATTCAAATGAAGAAAATTTGTTTTGACTGAAAGGCAGAACTACAAAAGGAGTAACGCCACTCTAGGATTGTCAAAAAAACATCAACAGCTAAAAAAATATGCCGTATACAATTGGTTCAATACAAAAATAAAATTATGTATGAAGCTATAGCTGATACGCGCGAAGCGTACTCATATGTAAAAGTATCATAATTCTAAATATTAAACGCATTTTTCTCAAAACTTATATTTTTCTCGACCTTGCTGGACAAAATTTATACTGAATGATCCTATAAAAATGAATATTGAGTATATTAATCTATTAATGCAAGACAAAGCTGATATCTAGAAATTTTAATCAAAAGAATAATTTGCAAGATCAACTAGCAATACAAATACGCAACAGTTTGACCTGTGCATTATCGTGTCGTCCGTTAATTTTTAATATAATTGATAACATGGTGTTATAAATGCAATGCTATCATTAGTTATCCATGTATTCTAAGAAAGTTAATTTCTACTCAAATAAACATAACATAATTCAAACACGGCGGTGAAATGCGCATCAACGAGACACGATGCGCACACCAGCTGCTCTTAAGTAGTCCAAGTCCGCGTATAGTCGGTCAGTAGTCGGAGGTTAATGGAGCGCGTGAACAATGTCTCTCTCGTCTCGTCGTCTCGGCTCGTCGCCTTCCTCGCCGCACGTTCCCCCGACTAAATTTATTCGAGAAATTTCAGCTACGTGTGTGCATACAAGGCAAGCAGCTGCTACCCGCGCACTCGATTCAAACGTATTTTCCTCGAGTAATAATTGTCATTCAAGCGCAGCACGAGGATATAATAATCTGAATAGTCAAAAATATTACGTTAATATACAAGTGAAAATCAAGGGAGTTACGTAAAATTAAAATATATTGTGAATAATATCGATATTTATGACTATAATATTTAAATTGGAATATTGGAATATTGACCAACTATGCAAGATAATCTATTTCAAGAATCAAATTCTTCGGCAGATTTATGACTGTTATTTTACTTTGTTAATTTGAATACATTTTTGTTCAAGGGAATTTAAGGAAAAACAAATCGTATACTTAATATAATTAGGATCATGAGAAATTCATATTCGCTCTCAAAGATGTATACCAGCATAGTTTTGGAAAATTTATTTGACCTCAAAGCCGAAATGAACGTAAAATGCGAATATGAAATATTACAACAGCTTTAAAAGTTTTTGATTATTTGTGCATCTTAACTTTGCGTAATCATTTGTGTGAAAGAAGACGAATAAAGTCTTCATTTATTTTTGTATACACTTTAGAATAACTAGGCACCTTAAGAATAAAAAAAATGAAATATATATTATCTATACATAATTATTATTTTAATGCTTTGTGTACAGACTGTAGGTTTAAATAAATTACGTTTCATTTTATTCCTTACTATTGTTCAGAATCGATGTACTAAGTTATACTTTAAGAAAGTTCTTTTTATTTATTCAACATCCGATTGAATTATATTTCTCGCTCGAGTATATCTAGCGACACGAATTCGCGCGCAACTTTTAAGCAAATAATCTTACTTCTTTATACGTACCAGTTTATTTATTCCTCCTTTGAAGTTACCGAGTGCGCACTTCCCAGGAAATAAGCCGAAACCACTTTCGATCGCATCCGCGCAGCACAAAATGCAAATTTTAATCGCGAATCCGCAACCGCCGATATGTGTCTCAGCGGAAAAAGTATCGAAATTCAATTTTCCGAAGACTGTGCCGCATCTTTATGAGGTACAAGCAAAAGAATTACATTTTCATCTCTATTTTTATCTATTTCATAATCTACGAGTTACAATAAGTTCAGTAAATACTAGTTTATTAATAATTAAATTCAGTAAATACTGATTATTAAATTTTTATAAATATACCAAACCCTTACACTACAAAAAATTATGTATATGTAAATATCTACTATATATATTTAAAAACTCTAATTATTTTATCATATTACGCAGTCATGATTTTATCCAAGCTCTTGTTATAGATTTATGACCTCATTTTTTCGTATTAATTTGCGTTCACTCTTCCATTTCAGTTATAGCCCTGGAAAATTGCTAAATAAAAGGGAGAGCACGATCGGGTCAATATTTCTTTCAATTCGAGGAATAAGAATTTTCCGTACCGAGACTTCTGGAGCGCGAAGATAGAAAATTGTCGTGCCAAAAATGTATTCAACTATACGAGGCGGCGGACGAGCGCTGAAAGCAGAACGAACACAGGAGAAATAAGTTCGCTGCAGTTCAGTGACACATGAGGGAAACGACGATGCACGAGCTTTGCGAAAGCATTGTTAAGATAGAAGAAAACAAAGGATGAAATGCTTGCGTGTATAATGCTGGGATACATGAATAATTTATAGATTCATAGACTTACTTTTATGTCTAATACAATTACCGTTTAATACTGTTCAATCTGTAAAATATTTGTAGACAAAAATATGTAGGTAATTGACGAGTGTTACACCAAGTGCGTTAACTATACAGTGCGTCTCATAACTATAGAAACACCACAAATTTTCACGTTTAAATGTGTATATTATAACTTTTTTTAAAGAACCTGTAACTTTAGAAGCAAAAATCCGAGGATAATTTTGCAAAAAGCCAATGAATGGAAAATATATTCTCTTTAAAACATTACTAGAATATTTCTTTCGCATCATCATTAAAGAAGTTATCGTTGTTTTATAACTATAGAAACACTTTAAATTTTTAGACCCATTTAAATCAATGTAAATTTTTTATCTAGTATTCAAGTTTTGTTTAAACCGTCCGTGAATTTTTCATAAGTTAATGTAGACACAATATTTTGGTAACATCTTAAAGAGAATAAAATTGCCTTTTATTTGCTATTTTTAAAATTATCCTTGGTTTTTTGCGTCGAAAGTTACAGGTTTTTTAAGAAAAGGTATAATACACAGATTTAAATGTAAAATTTTTTGGTGTTTCTATAGTTATGAGACGCACTGTATTAGCTAAAAATTCGGACAATAGTAACGTAAGTATTAAAAAATATACACATTACATACTAACAGGAAAAAAATTAAATTTTGATATTCATATTGAACAATATTCAATAAATATTTTAGTTATTTGACTATAGTATTAATAATGTGCTCGAACATTTAATCAAAGTGCTTAAAATCAAAACACTATAGTCTATCATTTTCAGTTCACTACGTTAACTTGCGAGCACACCCACAGAACCAGTAGTAATGAAACAAATGTCTCCGCGTGCTTTTTTCGTCAGCAGTTCGTGCAAGGATTGCGCGTGCACGTACTTGGGTTGGTGCTTACATGCTGTAAAACAAGGCCGCGCACGCGTGGCGCTGCGTTTATGCATTCACGTGTCGCTTTCCTCGCAAGAACCGCGTCTTCGGCTTGCTCGTGCAACTCCGTCGCCGCCCTCCTACAACGCGCTTTTCCGGAGTATGCGTTTTATATATATATTACACACGTCGACTCGGAAATAAAGTCTGACTGTGCAGAGCTAGGTGCGAGAGATTTTATTTGATGAATGTATGGAAAAATCGTTGATTCAGTAGTTTAGACTTACAAGAAAATGTATACTTGATAGTTCATTGGACTGAGAAAAATTGTATGGCAAAAGTTAAAAATCGCATATTAAAATTGCATAGAAAAATAAAAACTTTATTAACAACAATGTAATAAATTATATAAATAATTCCACCTCAATCGGATCATGCACTTTCTTGTAAGATAGGATGATTAATTACGAATATTTATTGCTTTTATGTAACTTGCACGGTAGCCCAATCGACCTGCTTAGGTTTTACAAAGCTTAAATTGTTTGTTGAATCTGTAATTAGTATTATTACGTAACTGTTATTGCGTAAGTGAATGAATGTTATAATCGCATTTTAATCTACGTATTGCATTTAGATCCGTACACAAATTTTTAGTTAAAAAACTAAGTTATAAAAATAGCATAACGTCAAAATAGGATGTAGGTACAGCGAATACTTTAACTGTAACCAATGTAAATCTTAAAATGGCATATAAAGATAGGTTGCAGTTACACGTAAGTAATAGATAAATGTGCATAATCAAATATTCAGCTCACAAGGGGGTTGAATGTTTGATTGAGGGCGAATTGGTTAAAAAATTTATTACATTTTTATGTTTTTAATTCTCCAAAACTACTCATTTTCTACAGATGAAACAGTTATAGAAAATGTAATTATAGGAATGCTAACTGAATAATACTACGCCATTAAGCATCGTGGTTTTTCTAATATATAAAGAAAAATTGAGTAATGGTCATGGTCAGTGAATAATACGGGTTTGTTAATAACAAGAAGTTTTTTCTTTTTGTTTATATTGAGTGTTGATAACTTTATACTATATTTATACAAATATCAATTACAACTTGGATTTCTCCAACCCTTCAAAACTTTTCTTGTTTTTTCCAAGGACAAAATGAAATGTATATTAGAAAAAGTATGATCATTATTCTTTAAGAATACAAAACTTTCTATTTGTACTTTTAAGAGAGTATAAGTTTTAATGGTTAAAAACTTCGTATTAAAAAAATTTCGTACGAATATAAAAAAAATGCCGCTACAAGAAAATTATCTCGGTCGAAAAAATTGCAAACTTTGAGTAAACTTTCTGAAGAGTTAAAATCATAGCCACATAAGTGATTTCTCTCCCTTGAGATAAAAATTACGTTACACCGGCTGACGTGAAGGATCTCGTTTGTAAAATAAACGCATTCAAACGCGAACTCTTAAAGAACGTTTCGGTTAGAAAGACTCAAACCGAAGGAACTCATTCTTACATCCCGAGCACGAAAAAAGCACTGCACTCGCGGTGCGCAGCAGCAGCAGCGACGAAATCCAACGTCGTAAAGCGCGCCTGCATTTTTTAACTCCGTCCATACTCATTAGCAGTGCGCGGAGTTAACTTTTGCTCTGCACCCGCATGGTCGGCTCGCGTGCATGAAGTTGTACTCAAGGATGTCGCTCTGCGGAGCATGTCGCTCGCCCGAAGTACCCACTCGTAAACGGCGCACGTGTACGCCTATAACTCGCCGCCACCGCGAACTGCGCTACGAAAAGGCGCGCGAATGATGCAGGAAACGGAACTGAGAAAAGAAACGCGCTTGAGAAATTACGTTTTCGCGTGGATATTCGAGCGATAAGAGTAAGGTGACTCGTGCAACGATACTGGGAATGAACGCTGGCTATTGCAGTGACAACTCGTTTTTATTGTTTTTGATCGATTGTTAATCCCTTGCTAGAAAAGTGACTATCGGTTTTGTTACTTTGCCAAAACTGTTTATCAATTAAAATTAAGAACTTTTGATCTTGCGACTTTGTAGTTGACTGCATTATCTGATCCCTCCATTCTTTTTAATTTAGCTAATTTGACTATTTGTGAATAGCTTCCGGTTGTGCGGTATGTAACCAATGCCTCACGAAAAAAACACCCAAATCTTCAGTGTTTACACCGAATATTTCGGGTGTTGACATTGAATATTTCAGTGTGTACACTCAAATTCAGTGTCAACACTCAAACTTTTAGTATACGCTTTAAATTTTCGGTATGGAACACTAAATTTTCCCGTGTGAACACCTAAGATTCAGTGTACACTCATAATTTTCAGTGTTTGCAGTTCTTATATGTAACAGATTTTTAAATAATACTTTAAAATTTTATTTTTGAATGCATCGATTTGTTGTATATATATTTAAAAATACATATTCTGTTGCAGATTAGTAATTTAATATTTAACAAAAACCGAGCGAAGCAAACAAATCTTTAAAAGCTTATAAAATAATTATTTCTTGAATAGCTATTAAAATTCAATTTCAAACAATGTAAAATAATAAAAATGTTTAACATTGCAAAGTAAATTAGAAAGTACCTAGGAAAGTTTAAAAATATCTTTTAATTGTTATAACATCGGTTAAATAGTTAAAAAATGTCAAGCCCAAAATAAATTTTATTTTTTTATTATATTTGTCCTACAGGACACATAACTTTTAAGCATGATGTTCCGCAAATTTCCAACTCAAATAATCTTAACAAGACATAAATTAAGAGTATTTGATGCTGAATTTAATTTCATTTTTTAACAAGATTTTCAGGAGATGTGAATGGAAAGGAAAGATTCCTACGTTACCGACTCTATAGTTTTTTATTTTTAAAATAATTTGTAAAGATTTTTATGGAAAAGACGATATGTTAGCTTCTTTCATTTATCAATAAATAATAACTCAAAAAATTTTCAAGCGATTCCATTCAGTATATCACTAAAATATTCAGGTACCTGACTGGCGGATATGGTTATTTATAACAGTGGTCCAAACTTCGAAGTGATAAAATGAACGGAATAGCTAAAAAATTTCTTGTGCATTATTTATTGATAAAATAAGAGTCTGACGTATCAGTCTATCGTAAAAATGTTTATAAATATTATTTTAAAAATGAAAGATTATAGAGTCGGCAACGTAGGAAACTTGTTTTTCCTATCACATTCTCTTAAATTACGCGTACTATGGAGAACATATATGGCTATAACGGGTAATATATCAAAAACTATTTTATGCTACAACAGTTAAAAAATATTACTATTAATAACTTTTTATTATCTCATGAAAAATTGCAATTTGATTCTAACCTCTTTTTCTTCAGATAAAAAGTAACTAAAATCTATCAGTGTGAATATTTTATCAAGATGAATATTTTTCAATAAGCATATTATTATATATATATATCGTATATCAGGGTGTCTTTGGTCAGCGACGTGTCATTAACTCTAAAATCTATTTTTATTTATAAAATCAAATTAAATCTATACCTATAAAAGATTCAATTATTGTTTTTTTTTCTTTCATTGCAAACAATGCATAAGACACAAAAACGTCATTTAAAGTTTTTACTACTATTTAACATATACTAGTTTACAAATTTCACCATAAAAATAGTATACAAATTATGATTTTTCTATGCTATATTATAAATGGATGTAGATTCAGTATTAAAACAATAAATTATGTCATTATTAAATAATTTTTAAAAAATCACAAAATGATAATATTTTTAATATAACATTATCTTTGAATTTTTTCGTGCAATATAATGCGTAAAGTTCGCCAGAAGTGTAGAATAGTAAATCTCATATTTAATAATACTTAATATCTACAAGAAAAAGCACAACAATAAAGCTTAGAGATGTCGTAATAAACAGGGTGAGAATGTATTGTTTAAATTTAATAATCTCTAATATCTTGGAAGATTATGAACCTAATCGGTTGAAAAATATTGAGCCGATAACATGACACCTAACAAATATTCTCTGAAATTCTCAAGGCAGAATTCTTATACATCAAGTATTACTCAAGTTATCGTTGTCCAAAAATGCATTTTTTTTACATTTTTCTTCTCAAAATACAAACCGTCTTATTACCTAAAAATTTACAGGAATATACCTGTATATGAAATAAGTAATAATATCCAGTAAAAATTTCACTATCTTTTATCATATAGTTTCTGAGTAGTAAAAGTTGAAAAAAAGAAATTTTGTCACAGAGTATAACAACTAAAAAACGATCATACAAAATCATTTATAGTCCTAAAATAAAAAAAAATGCTTAAATTTTGAAAAATGACCATAAGACAAAATTATTTGACCATTTTCAATGAAACTTTCAAGGGCACACCAGGTATTAATAGCAAACATTCGTGCAAAGTTTGGGTAACTTATACTGCAGATTAAACGAATGGTGATATGCCACATAATAATACACACGCCCACTTACACACACACATGCACGCACGCACGTACGCACGCACGCACTCATGCACGCACGCACGCACGCACGCACGCACGCACGCACGCACACACACACACATACAGACACTCACAAACACACATACCGACATTTTTTAAGACTAGTCTATTCGGACTCCACAATGCATAAAACATGTTTATACGTTAAAGAAACAGAAAAAAAAATTTCACCATCACAAATCTTTTTCTTTGAGAAAGCGAAACACCCAATTTTATGGCGTTAACACCTAATTTTGAGTGTAACATAACATATATACGTATTATAGGTACACATCAGATTTATAAACTATTACTGAAATGCGTAATATAAATATATAATAAATATATAGAATCTTCAATTAAACTGTATTATGAGGTACATTAGTGTTTGCGACCAAGAATTTTGGTCGCTAATAACGTTACTGATTCTGAATCACCATCGTGATATAGTGGACAGTGACAGCAACTATTGATCAAGGAAGTTAAGTAACATTGGCCACGGTTAGTATAAGGTAGTTGACCCTGTTCTCGATAGCTTAGTAACAGACTCAACTTATTTCGCTATAAAAAATGCTTTAATTTTAAAAAATTGAAATTTTTTGTTTTCAACTATTAATTAATATACTTATTTAGCAAATAACTCGAAAAAGACGAAATTTTAACGTAATGTTTACTTCTAAATTCAATAAACCAAAAAATAATCCGAGGGAGCAGTTGTCGATAACCATTTTACGAGTCGGAGCAATTCTCGATAGATGCAAAAGACCCAGTTCTCGATATACCAACAAGTCCATTATTCAGGTTAGGTTCTAGGTTATGTCAAAACTTGATTGAATAACATACACATTTTGATTATTATAATTACATAATTATTAATTAAAAGTAGTGCTTAAGTACTTTTAAGCATTGAAATAACATTTAAAGAAAAATTTATTTGTATTTTGTATATATTATCTGACTATCGACAACTGGGTACGTACGCATAATTAAGACGGAGTTGTCGATATATGAATTAAAATAGTTATAAGTAAATAAATCAAAATTTAACTTTTTGATCACGCTTATTTTGTTGAATTTAAAGCTAATCTTGGCTTTACAGTTTTTTAAAACGTTCTATTTATTACAAAAATGTCACTTTAAAGTTTACTGTTTGTTACGGTCGTGATTAAGGAAACGTCGAGAAACGCATCAAATCTGAGAGTGCCAAGAAGTGTGAATTTCTATTTAACAAGTAGCGCTAACTGAGTTTTTATAATTCAAAATATTTATTCAGTGATATATTCTTAATATAGAAATAATTTTCTCGTACCGAAAAATTGATCAAAATATATCTAAAATCGTATTATTCCTTCGAGTTATCGACAACTGGGTACCTATCGAGAACCGGGTCCACTACCTTATGGATGGGTGAGCTCTTAGACAAAATTGCAATTTTAATATTTTTTTACTATACTGAAAAAATCAAATGATTTCCCACTGACAAATTGGATTACAAATCAGTTTAGATTTTAACACATTTTCTCACTTGATATGTTATCTCAAGTATTTATAATAAAAAAAACCGTATTATTCGTTAATCTTTGGAAAATCATTTACAGATGCCACACCCCAGACCTATAAAAGTGTAAACTTAGTTACGTGATTTTCTTCTTTTATTTTTCATTTAAGAAAACACCTGATGTTTCTTTTTAGTAGAGATGCGTGTATTTCTACATTATTCTTTTAGCATGGCTCTAATGATATTTCATCCTTATAACCCCCCCCCCTCACTATGTTTCCATTACCCCCTCCCCTCCCCTACACTTTTCCTACCCATTTAATCTTTGTTCTATTACGTTCATGCACCCATCCTGTACCTCTCTATTGACCCTTCAGGTCCTATGCCGTATTAAACTTGTACGCATTACATCGTGACGCTTCAAGCGTCTTATTATTATCATTATTTAAGGAGGGAATTATTCATTTCGTGATTATCCCCATTCTTTATATATCTCCTGTTATATTTCTAAAGCCATTCTCCCTTTCGTCCCCTGTCCTTATCTAAACCCAGCACCTCTCTCTCTCTCTCTCTCTCTCTCTCTTTCTCTCTTTCTCTCTTTCTCTCTCTCTCTTCCAAAATCAATTTGAAACTTTAAACATAAATGTAAACAAATTATTTGTGACTTAAAATTAAAAATTAATTATATCAGACTTTACACAAGTAGGTTCATTTACTTTGGACCAATCAGAACTCTTCTATTTGGGATTTGAACAATTCAGACAAAAACTGTTTTCATTCACAGCGGGATTTAGTTGAATTTTGCAAATCATTTGCTTAACAAATAAACGGATACAAAAGCTATTATCTGTACGTGCAGACGACTTTCCCCAGTAACATAATAATTTATGAAAGAAATATTAAGGACAATTCATTGCATTGAAGGAAAGAAAGGGTAATTGTACATGCATTATTGTGTCAGCGGTTCGTACAAACGTTTGATTGTTTGCATTCAATTTTACTCAAATAATGGGAACAAGTAATTGAATATATGAAAGTAGACAATAATGCATTGTAATTTTTCAAACGATTTAAAAAAAATTAAAAAAAGACGCTATGCTATATTGCAGTTCTATACTACACTATATTGCAGTACTGTAATATTTTTTTCTATACAGAAGAAATAATATTACCTTAGATACTGCGCAAAGATATTAATAAAAAGAGTGTCACTCCTTCGAGTCGCGGATCTGTATAAAACTCCGAGAAAGCGGTATTATTTCTGCCAAATAATGAAGCAAATCGATGGTTAATCATCCTAATAATCTTTAATTTTTTAAGTTGTTCATCTATCTTTGAATATTCTTATAAAACATATACTATATATAATATATATAACAACCACCGATTTGTTTCTTTGTTTCCTTATTTCGTACCAGATAATAGCTCCCAAATTGTTATCCAAATCCATAATCCAAAGGACTACGCTCTTTGTAAGTTGATAATTGCAATTTTATTTTAAGCTTGTAAATTCCGTAGATTGCAAGCTTAAATTCAATTAGCCAAGAAAAACAAATATTTCCATTCATCAACTAAAATTATCTGCCAATCGCACATTACACTATCCAATTCAAAATTTTGCTAACACGATGCTTTCGGTCTGCGAGAATACAATAAGGAGAAAAGAAAACAAGGCGAAGGCGCAAGAAAAACCGTCGTCGACGCACTCGACATCTCTCCTGCTCTTGTCGCGGACTCGACTCTTTTCCGCAAGTGGAATAAAAAACCTTGGCACTCGCGTCTGCAACTGCAAGAGGGTGCAAGGCTAAGTGTGTGCGACGAAGAGACAAAGAGAATACGAGAGCGTGGGAGGCGCGCGCGCTCGCAAGGGGGCGAACGTCGAGAAGGAAGAAGCGCACCGTGCTGCCCCTACCCGCGAGAGCACGAGTACAAACGAGAAAGTGAAAATGGCGGAGGGAAATGAGAAAATAACCTAATTTCATATTCTAGTCTTCGTCATTGTTCCATATTCTATCGCGAACGTCCGCAACTAAAGAGCCTATTGTTTCTTCGTTTTAACGAGCAAATATGTGTCGAGTTAAGCAAGCATTGCTACGTAATATCAAGCATTAGAAAGGTTTGTTCAAGTAAATTGAGGTGATTTTTAACCTCGCTTTTGAATTTCATGCTTCTCAGATGTATTACACTGCAACAATTACGCAGCCTAGATATTAAATTACAAAATACTATATTTCAAGAGCGTACCTTTTACTAAACTGTGAAAAATAGGATTGGCCAAGTAAGCCACTTTCCTTTATATATTTATATATATCGTAGTTAAATTTTAATTTTTAAGAAACTGTAAGTCAATTAGTAAACCATTTCATGTGTAATAAATTATTAGTATGATAAGTAATTATCATAAAAAATTATCATACAGATTTTTTATTATGTCACAGATAAAAGTTTTCAAAGTTCAAAATGTATAATTTGTATTTAAAAAGTCTAATCTTCAAATGATAGCGTCTCTAATCGCTTCTAAATGAAAAGTTTCTACGGTGTAGAGAATACAATTTTTTTTTGCGTTTGTTTAAAGTCGCCCAAGTATGCTGAAGTTACACCGGTTTATGATATATACAAGAAATCGGAAATAAAATTATAAAACATGTATTATGAGGATAGTATTCCATAAAATTATATTGTAATAATATGTAATTTATTTATAATCATTTGTTCTGAATCCCTACTAAAACATTAGTCAAAATTATCGTCACGAAATTGGCGCCCAACGTGGGGCGCCGTTTATAACACTCGAAGAAAATACAAAAAATAAAGCGATGATGGGATTCGATAATACAATTCCGGAGGCGATAATGCTGAGCTCTAACCCATCACGGAGCCAAGACCACACTGCTCTGCGCAAACCCTTCTCATCTCCATACGACGATTGAGTGCTGTCCTCCATACTAGCAAAAAAAATCTATCAACTCCCGCATCAACAAGTATTGTATAAATATGCGCACTAACAAAATCAAAACGTTATTCACAATGTACTCTGAAACATCCCTATGATTTCAGTTTGATAAATATTTTTTCAATGTTACCACTGGTGCGACATTTTTCTCCAAGTGCGAGTAAACAATCATCAACGGCTGAAACCCCTTCAAAACCACATTCAATCCACGGGACCGCGCTGCACCTATGCTCTAACGCGCGTTCCATCACGAAAAAGCGTACATTTCCTTCACTCAGCGAATACAAAGCCCAGTGCAGAAGCAGCTGCAAACGTATATACACATAAAAGGCGCCAACGACTCGAATTCAAAAGAAAGGCATGAACAGCAACAATGATAACAACAATAACGACAACAACAGTAGCAGCAGCAGCGGCAGCGACCCATTTCCGTTTGGCCAAGCTCTGCACGGCTTCATATTTTTCACGTTCGTACGTTATATACACAAACAAACGCTATACACGCAAACGCGCACCCCCTCATTCATGCAATGCAAAACGCGCACGAGAGTCCTGTAGTCCAGTATAAAGCTGTTATATAATGTAAAGCTCGTGTCGCTGACACTCGTGAATTCAAGCGCAAGAGGATTGCCGGCGTCGCCGCCGACGTCGCGGCGTTTTGTGTGTCATGGTCAGTGAACCGCGTCACGAGCGTCTCTCCTCCGTCTCTCCTTAACATTCAGCCGTACCGCGCGCTCTCGCCGCACGACTGAGTTCGGGGACAAAGGTCCGACGAGCGATTGCGCACGGCGTACTTACGTTCTATATGTGCTCAGTGCTCACCCCCCTCGCCGCAAGGTCTTTTGCGCGATTCTCCTCGAGGCGCCGCGAGTTTTCCTCTGACTGACGAGTATACGAGAGTGTGTAGGGCTGCTGCGGAACGAGGCTATTGCATGCCAGCGCGAGATCGACGTGGGATATTTTTCACTAGCTGGTGATTTTAGAGCGAATAGCTATTGCGATGGGGGTCATGAATCTTTAATCGTTCTTTTGAGGATTGAGAGGCGTGTGCATGGAATCAGGGCTATACACTTTGTTATCGTAGATTTTGGCAGCCTTTTGTATTCTTTAAGAGCCTTCGTTGATATACGATGTGTATAATTTTATATCTTGGTAGGTATGTATTGTATATGAAAGTAGATAATAATGCAATGTAATATTATAGATGATAGTGAATACATTAACTATAACAACTTTTCAGAAAGTAATTTGAGGTTGTAATACTCCAATTTTTAAACATAAGCTGTTTGTAATTTCCTAGTATTTTATAAATATTCCATGTTTTAATAATTTTTGGTACTTCTTCATAGCATGCATTCAATATTATATTAATAATTGTACTAATTTTTTATATTAATAATGTCCGGAACAATCTGGAGTAATCGCTATTGTTATAGATGAAAAATTATTATTTATTGTGTTTATGTGTTCCTATTGTATGCAAAAACAATAAGTAGAATATCTACTGTTTTATATTTATGCTTACATTAATTAAATACTATCTACTTCAAGTGATGAATTATTTTGCATAAATTCTATAATGTGAGCTTTGGATTTGCCATATTTTTTTGCAGTGAGTGAAAAAGCTAATTATTATTAATATTATTATTATTATTATTATCTTCATTTAATATTTCTAATTCATTACTAGGTGTATGTGCAAACAAAATGGGGCAAAACTCTATTAGAATTTGATGTACAGTAATGGTTTTGAACGTATGTTGAGAATAAATTAGAATTTTAATTACACATTTACATTTATTATTGTAACTATAGTCATCATAATAAAAAAAGTACACCTTTGGGATCGAGTAGATAATATATGCAAAGTTTCATAAACATATGTACCACAAATAGTGTTGGAAGAATTGTGTGCGAAAAAACCCGGTAACTGGAAGATAAAGTATAATAGTAGTATGATAATAGTAAAAAAAATGTTTTGCATAAAACATGTTAGAAACATGTGTTAAGACATAAGAAGTTAAAATACACTATTTTTAGAAAATGTCCGTATGGATGTGTGTGTATGTGTATGTATGTATGTATCCCTCTGTATCTCGAGTAATCCACGGTTAAATTACCTGATTCAGGGCTCATTGGATTTTTTTTTTAAGAAAGGCGGCTAAAAAAATTTTTTTTTTTGATTTTTCAACGTTTTATTGTTTTTATAGTGGTTTTTTGATTTTCGACTTTAAGATTTTTGTTTTTTTTTGTATATTTAAAATAATATTATCTATTCACATTAAATTCATTTTAAAGAGCATAAAATTGTCTATCTTTTCCGACCAGAAATTAAAAAAAAGTCATTTTCCTGTTTACGTTATACACGGAAATGTTGTTTTTTGTTTAAACGGCCATATGTATGAAAAATATGAAGGAAAATTTTTTTTAACGATTATAAGGTCGATTTTGTTGATCTTCCCGAGGTTAAGATCAACAAAATCGACCTTATAATCGTTAAAAAATACTCCGAGGAATAACGTCATATTAGAGCTTCGTCTCTAATAACATATGAAGGAAAATGTTTAAAAAAATTTGAGGTGATTAGGAATATGACGAAGAATATTCTGTAAAATTTTCAAGTTTTTTTCCTTTTCTTTTTCTGAGAAAAAAATCATTTTGTAAAAAAGATCGATTTTTTTGTCGTCTATTTAATTGAGTAAAACGGCCTTAATTTGTCTGAAAATTTCCAGAAAAGTAGCTTTTAGTAATCTCTTGGATAAGTTATTTGCCCAGATCATGAAGACTTTTGTTTTTCAAGATATTTAAGGTTATGTCTTTTTTCAAAAACATTTTTGATCGCTTATATCTCGAGAACGATGCGGTCATTTTTTGTCAACCAGGGCTCATTTTTTTGTTTCTTAATAAGGATTCGGAATTATAAAGAAATTTTAAGATTTGTCGACTCGGTTTTGTTTTATAATAATTTTTCTATTTTACGATATTCAGAAATTGATGAGGTAAATTTTTTTGGTATGTAGAAGTAATATGATCGATATGGCGGACATTTGAAATTTTCGACCTTTTTTGCAATTGCCATTTTGTTATTTTTCATCAAATTTTGTTTATTGAGCTACCGGCTATAGCGAAAAGCTTATTTTTTAATAACCCGTCCACTTTTTTGCTTTCAGGCTCTTCAAAGTGGAGATATCACGTCAACCAGATTGTAGTAGGGTCAACTTCAGGCAGCCGGACCAGCCAAATTTTACATACAAAACCAAATTAAAAAATGCATTTTATAAGTGTGAAACCTCTTCTTGTATGTGTAAAGTATAAATATTTTAAATAAATTTTTCTACGAAAAAAAATTATTGAAAATTATTGCTGAGATCGTAGAGTGACGCCTTAAAAGAGTATAAAATTTTTGGTTATACTATATTTTCTTAAGCTCATCAATTCGTTTTTGTTTTATTATTTATTTTCATTTTTATGATTTTTAAAAAAATTTTAAAATCAATTGTATTTGATTGAAAGTTGATAATCTGGTATTTTTGGGGTTGGGTTGCTATACATTAAATTGATTATGCATTTTCTAACAAAAATACTAAATTCAAAATGGTGGATTTAAGTTTTAATATAAATCAGATTTACTTGACGTTTAGTAATCTGGAGACTTCGGAGTCGTTATATTATTTATAGCACACTAACCTCAAAATGCCAACTTTATTGTCGATTTTGAGGTTGTTGTGCTATAAAATATCGTATGAGACTGTTGTGGGAGGTGATTTTCTACCTTGCTCGATTTTCTCACTCGCTTCGCTCGTGCGAAAACCCTCGAGCAAGGTAGAAAACCATCTCCCACAACAGTGTCATAATATACTATTTTTGGTCCACAATGATGACGATGATGATGATGATGACGATGATGATGATGATGATGATGATGATGATGACGATAATGATAATGATAATGATAATGATAATGATAATGATAATGATAATGATAATGGTAATGATAATGATAATGATAATGATAATGATAATGATAATAATAATCAAAATGATAAAATGATTTAAACAGTTATATTTCGGTAAGATATAGCAATTTAAAAATAATTTATAAGAGCAAAGAATTTCATATTGAAACAATTAATTTAGTTGGAGGAAGCTAAGTGCCAATGAATTGGCAGCGGTTTTTTTATGTTCTTTTCGTAGTTTGTCATATACTTCATATTGAATATATTACGTATAAATCGTTTTTATCCCAGAAAAAAGATGCAATACTCATGTTCACGTAATAAGTTATGTCGTCAACCTCACTAGTTATGAATAAATAAACCTTATTTATTATCCGATGTAAGCAAAAATTATAAAAGCTTGAGTAAGTCTGTACATTACCTGGTTAGCTTGATCGGTTTCATAACTGCTAGCCGAGTTTACAGCTTCTAGGCTGCCTTCAAAAGTGCTATTGTCGCTAGCAACTATTCCTGATAGGAATATCTGTAAATGAAAATATTAAAAATTTATTTTTAAAAATAAAGAATAATAATAATTCCTACTATACAATGAAAATATTGAACATATTTTTATCATTTTAATCTTTACCTCTATACTTGAATTGTTAACATTTATTTTATTCTACCATATAAATTGACTTTAGGCAATGGCCGGTTTATATTGTGTACCAAAGGTGAAAACTAGCCTTTTTTGCCCGCGTGGGTTTTTCAGTACGAGTCGAGGTGAGCAAGGACGAACCGAAGACAACGTCATATATTTTTTTTATTTCACGTTTTTTATGCCATACACGCGCACGCATACACGCACGCATACACGCACGCATACACGCACGCATACACGCACGCACACGCAATATCGATTTTTTAAGGAGCGAGTGAAAAGTTTTCACCAAGGACAGGCAAAAAACTTTTTTCGTTCGCCGGTCGGAAAACAGCCACTTTTTCCTGCTTTTGAAGCATGAAAAAATACGAAAATCGTTCATGTATGACAAAAACAATTTTATATTATTTTTTAGAAGTAAACAATATAGACTAGTTATAAGAAATAAACATTTTAATTTGTTTAAAGCGTATCAACTTCATCAATGAAGAATAAATCTAATTTTATGGCGAGAAATAAGTTTTATGTCGTTCTAAAATAAATAAGTCTCATTCTTTTTCTTCGGTTGTGCGAGTTAATTTGTAGCCTCATTTCTCCCTGTTCAGGACAAATAATTTTGGGCGAGCTAGCAATTTTTTCAAACAGGATCGCGCTTAGATCTGTTAACGCCAAAATAAAGGCAACTAAACAAACGGCATAGTGCGTTTCTTACACATAAGAATTGTACACGTAATTATTGTGCACAATTTAGCATTGGTCAAATATATCTATATATAATTTGACCAATGCTAAATTGTGTACAATAATTACGTGTATAATTCTTATGTGTAAGAAACGCGCTATGCCAAACAATCTAGGTTAATTGGAAAAAATACTATTAGAAATAAACTTAATAAATGTTTGTTGTTGTTAAAGAAATTATAATTATAACAATAAATAAAATAAACATGAAAAAAAATAGATTTCAGCAGCTTAATTCATAACATAGTACAAGAAAATTTGTTGTATCTGATAAATAAACTTAAACGTAAGACTAATACATTAATCAGTAATGAACTTAATTAATATATACTTATAAGCTATAATTGCATAAATATATTAATTTAAAATTCCCCTTTCAGATATTTACAACATTCATGGAAGAAGTATATTTTTAAAATTGTTATATATATTAAATAATAATTATCATTATTATATTTTTATTAAGCAATCATTGACTGGCAATCCGTTAGAAGAAATAAAAAGAATACAAGTCTGAAATGTCCTCAAAATAGTAGCATAGTTTACATCAAAATAATAACGAAAAAAACCTCACATTCCCAGAAATATACACAATAAAAATTGATATAAAAGGTCGCGTATAAAACCAGCCCAGGCGTTCTATTTACAGGATCGATGTGCACCAGAAATATAAATAACGAAAAAAAGGAATAAAATAAGCGAGTTATCGTGTTACAGCAGGCGTTTTCGGAATCCCTTAATTGACACTGACACAATTCAACTGCTAAGTGGGGCAATCAGTAACTAACACGAATTCTCGCGCGAACCCCGTGCATGCACGAATACGTCACGCGAAACGCCAAGATTGTTTAACGGCAAATCACAACGCGTGCGTATATATATATATATATATATATATATTATTTCGAGCGCGATAAGAATCGCTTCTGATACACACGCGCGTGTGTGTTTGTGTGGGTATCGTAGATGCCAATTAAAGGGTTGTACGAGGCGTAAATCACGCGCCGACATCTTAATTCGATCTCGAATGACAGCGAGGCTGCGGGGCTAGGCTGTGTGGCTGTAACTTCGCTGGATTCTCCTTCTTTTTCCGCGTCCGTATCCGTTAATTATGCAGCGCTGCTTTCGGGTTCGGCTGTGTGAGAACGCACGTGGGCCGGTGTTGCGCGCGTGCTAGCGCTGCCGTGGATTAGTCACCTTCCTGACCCTTTCTCGGTCAGTGGGAACTGAATCCGTGTAGGGTTATCTGATTTTAATCCCTCGGGCGCGCTCTCGCGGATCTCGCTCGGTATAAAAATATTTGCTCGGACTGAGTGGAAAGGCTAAATAAGTGTTAGAAGGGGATAGCCGAGATATCTTTTGCAATGATAGACAAAAAGCATTATTATTCAAGCATTTAGAAGTGCGTAATCGAAGATTTTATGTTCATTTTATAAAAATTTTTAAAGTTCAATGATTGCTTAATGTTCATAGTTATTTTCATAAATTTTATTTAATTATAGTGCCAAAAATACAACGAGTGATAAAAATATTAAAAATTCAATTTTGCTAGCAAATGTTGAAAATAAGCTTTTAAAAATAAGGTTTGATAATAAAATTAATATTTCTATAAATACTTGCTAAAGATTAAGCGAATTGACAAATACATATAAACTGCGGTAAAATAATCTATTAGTTATTAATAAAGTTTGAAAAAATAATTTCTATAAAGTGCATAACTGCTTAAAAGTTAATGCAGAAATCATTTTTTAAATAAAACCATACACGGATAACGGAATATGCATTTTTTGACTTTCAGAAATATTAAATGTAAAATATTTTTTATTTCATTACCTACCTACTTTAATTCGCAGGTGATACAAAAATACATACATACAACCCATACATAGAATTTATATGAAAAAGTCATAATATAACAAAATTGTATACAATATTACAGATTTCAGTGCTATTCTCTTCTTAAACAGTGTATATAATTTATAAATTTTCATAAATTCATTATAAAAATATAATATAAGCGTAAATATAAATCCAGCGATGTATCACGAAAAGACTGAATATTTTTCATAATTATTACACTTTATAAAATATTCTTTTAAGCAAGCAAAACTAATATTCCCGAAAATGCAGCGCGAAAATAATTAAGTCTGAAAGCGATCATAAAGCAGCCCAAGATACCGTCATATCTGTACACACGATAAACGTCCAACTTCCCGTGTTCATTTTCCCTTGCCCCAGCTCAGTTTAGCGCTCGTTTGGCCGTATACTCGCGCCGTAAAAGTCGAACGCTTATTTACTATGTACTCGCGAGAGGAGCCCGCGCGCGGCCCCCCGCGAAAAATGGCCGAATAAAAAACCTTTCCCCGCGTCATCTGCATATACTTACACCCTCGCCACGCGACCGCACTGGCGCGCGTCTACTTTGCTAATGATGAAGTGCCTCCGTCGCCACTAATACACTGTACTCCCTTTTGCGGGCAGCGATCACTATCGCGAAGCACACAACTATAATAGACGTATACAGGAGCGCGCGCGCGCGCAGTTAGAGAAAACGTTGCGGGCCATTCGGGCACGATTCTCGAGCGCGTCTATATATAACCGCGGGCGCCTGCTGCACTTTGCTCCTACTCGTGCGCGGGTCGATTTTAACGTCGGCGATGCACCGCGCAATATGTATGGAGCAAGCGATAAGCTTTAATTAACGGGGGAGGCTGGGCGAGCGCTAAAAATGTATAATATCGCTAGTGCGCGGGGGTATCGCGGCTGTAGGCAGCAGTTTCCTCGATGTGCGCGCGGGTGATGCTACCCGAGAAAATTATCGGGAAAAGAGGTATGGCCGAGTATGGTCGGCTACATAGAGATGAGTTTCGAATTGAGAGTATTATAGGTGATGCGTAGTTCGTGGGGGAAATGGACATTTTTTACTCATTTTTTCGTTGCTTTTGCGAAAAATTTTGTGACAATATTTTGATTCTTGAGTACACTCTGGTAGAAATGTAAGCATTTTGTATGCTCAACAGATTAATTTATGCTCAGAATAAATATGAGTAAACTATTTTACTGAAAATGACCAAAAACAAAGTAGTTTATCGCTGAAAAGATACTTAGAAATTAATTAATATATAATGAGACTTGGAATAATGAAAAGAAGTAGGTGGAAAGAACTTTAATGTAACTTTTGTTTCGTATAATTAATATTAATCTGGTCCAAATTGTTATTAACAGTTGAAGATGGTAACAAGAACCCATAGGAACAAAACACGTACGAAGATATGGCTTGGTTTTTGGGTATTAGAAGCCATCTCCCAAAGCCTCATCGAAAATTGTTCCCCAAAGGTGGGACACTGTTATTGTAAATAAATTGGTCTTATTATAGAAACATTTCTTATGATCAAAGAAGCAGTAAAAATCAAGCATTTTTATGTTTGCATGTTGAAAATGCACAATTGTTTCAAAAGTATTAATAATGATAAATGTTTTACAAAACGATTCATTTATTGTAGAAAGATAGGCTAGTCTTTGAGTAGCACCGTAGCAAAATATTTTGTTTCTAGTCTTAAAATAATTTAAATATCAACTACGTAAAATTAAATTCCATACACACTTTTTTAATACAGCATGTAAAATTAGCTGCATGCAACGTTTGCATTGATTATTATAAAAAGATTTTTCTTCCTCCCGGCTCGAAAGTACGTCGAAAATCCAACTTTCCAGCCTAGTGTCGTAATATACTATTTCATGTTTAATACATTTTAGAGAGCCTATATATTGACATTAGTTTTTTACTTAAAATAAAATAAAATTAAACGTCATATACTCTATTTTATGCAGCATATTAAATTAACTACAGATGACTTGTCATAATATAAATTATGTATAAAGATTTTTCAATTTCAAATCATTTCAAAAGCATAGAATGTTGACAGCTGCATATTGTTAACCCTCCAGTGCCGAGACATATAAATCGTTAAGTAAAAATTCTAAAAAGTATTTAGAAATGTGTTTCAGCCATTTTTAGTGTTATTTTGCAATAAATTTTTTATTCAATTTTTTTAGTTTTCTCGACTGCTATAGGTACGGTGAAAGAAAGCTTAGGCACCACTTACGAGATCGGAAATAGTCCACTTCAACCTAATGGACGTATTTATTTTGCAGAATTTTAAGTTCATCACATGTAAATTTAAGAAAGACAAAAACAAGTATCGTTCCTTTAAAGGAACGGTAGGCACTAGAGGGTTAAAGATAACATTTAATATAAGATAAGTGTATCTGATATGGTCCACCTAATCTTTGAGAATTTACCATAGTTGATGTATAGAGAGAATTGTATATATGGGCCGACTGGATATCAAACTGTTACATAAAAACTAACATGAGAATTTTTTTATTTGAAAATATGCATATAGGCAATTTTATAGAGTTCTGAAAATACACAGCTAGTGCGACATATTGGGTTTCATATGTACCCAATATGGCTGGTCGTTATTTTTCATTCTCTAATAACTAATAAAAAGCAAATATATGTATTGGAAGGAGTTAAAAATAATGAAATAATATAGGTAGATAAATGTTAAAAGTAAAACATTTCATTAATTTAAATAATATTTAGGCATTCTGGATAACAATTATCTTTGTCGGTCCTAGTGAAATCTAAGCCTATGTTTGAGGACATAAATAATGTATAAAACGCCAAAATTACTTAAACACATATTAATTATATCTTTGCCACAAATAAATCAACAGTGTAAGTATCTTTTATAACAAATAAATATTTCTTATCCTTGAAAAGCTTAAAAAAATTCTACGGGTGGTCATTAGATAAAATCTTGTACGCTTTCGGTTACGCGGGCCGTATTATGTCGAATGAGTGTGTAGACACATATCCTCTTATACTAGAAAGGTACATAGCCAACTTATTTACTTATTATCACAGTAAATATAATGACTTGTTCAAAATTATAGTGACGAATTCACTTAAGCGGTTGTAAGACAAAATACCCTACAGGTTGGTTCCCTTTTGATTCCGTGTGAAAATTTCCCGTTGAAAAAGCTTCTACTAATACCATATACATAATGCATCAGCTATTTACCGGCTATATATCGCGTAATAGGTAGGATAGCCATGGTGGGCCATATTAGGTACAGTCACCTTACAAATTTACACAGCATAATATTAAATTAACTGCAGATCATATTTGTATTAATTCTAATAACAAAATGTTTCTTTTTTAAATTTAATTAATTTCAAACTAATAAATTCAATTTGAGTCAACCATTTCGAACAACAACAAAAAATCCCTGTCTAATCAGTAAAAGCTCGCCAGCCCATCTCCTGCAATCCCTAAAACCTCCTCCACGGCCACGAGCGTTCATCATCTCCAGAGTTCCACGACGCTCCACAGCCAACAGCCAATGCTCCACCGAAAAACCAAAACGAAAAGAGCGATTCCCGAAGATTTACAGCGACTCTCCCATCCGAGAAGAAGAAGAAGAAGAAGAAGAAGAAGAAGAAGAAGAAGCAAAAGAAGAAGGCGAAGCCGAGGAGAACCAAGCCCCGCGCGCTATAAGCCGAAAAGACGGCGTACGGTAGCCACTCCGGCAACACGGATCCGTACTTTGCGTGACGTTGCGAATGTATAAAATTAATTCGACAATGCGGCGCGCGCGTGGGCAGCGGACACGTCGACGCGCCTATATCAGTCGTTCCGGCCGACGCGACTCCTGGTATTTATATGCGCGCTGCTGCTGCACATATATATATATATATATATATATATATATATATATATATATATATATATATATATATAAGAGGTGGAGGGAGGTTGCACAGCGGTTCAGAGGTATAAGGAAAGAGAATTTGCGTTTCAAAAGGTGGAGAGAGAGAGAGATTGGCTTGGATTTACGCGTGGTTTCGTTGTCGCTGCGCTAATAAACGTGACAATGGGGTGTGTAGATGACGGCTAGTTAGTAGGAGTTTTTGATAAAAAATGTTTATTTTCCTTTTTGGATTTCTATGCTTCTTTTGCCGTGACATTTAAATCATCGTTATATTCGAGATTTTTGCAGCATATTCAGATACGCTTTGTAAAAAGTTAGGGGAGAAGGGGGAATCGTATTCAACGTTATAGAAAAATATGCTGAATTATTTAATATACCTTCACTTCATATTTTAAATAATTTTAGTTAGATAATCATTTTCAAGCTTATTTTATTAATATTTATAACAAAAGTCATGTAAAAATGAAGAATATTGAAAATATATGATATAATAACAAAATTTTCTTGCCAGTTGCATACTATAACTTACATTGGGCGATACCAGTCACATGACAAAACACACCAAAAGAAGTAATATCTATCAATCAACGGATAAGACTATCGTTTCATTTCCAAGCGATAGATCACAAGTAATCAAAATATGACAAATATTATAACTATACAGAATAACTTAATAATGAAATTTTGTAATTGCCTACGAAAAGTGATTTAGTATATCATTATCTGGCATACTTCCATTTCCAATCTAGATTTAAAAAAATTAATTGAAATTCATATAAGCATGGCTTTCACCATAATACGCGTAACGATTGAATAACGTTCACTGTCAATTTGCTGTCCGATAATAACAATACAAGGCCTCATTTTATTAACGTCATTCGCATATATTTTCGTACAATAACAACTATTGTGCCGCGTCTATGTATAACAATCTCGACAATAGTGATGACGTTAGGTAGCGCGCATTGCGCAAGATTAAGGGAAACTCGAGTTGCAACAGTTCGTTCCTTATAACGACTCGGATCTTTTCTCCGAGGGCGCAGCAGCAAGAGCAGTGACAACTATTATTATACCCGACTAGATGAAAGTAGAAAGGCATAACGCATCGATCTCTCGGGCGTTATCGCGTGAATAATGCAGCCTTCGCTCGCGGAACATATACAAATACGTATACACGCATCGGTATCGCGCGGCGGAATGCGCGTCGTTTACCATTAGGCAAAGAGTCGCTGGCTGCTGCGCGCCCAGGCAATTTAGAGACGCAAATGCGCACCGGCTGATAAAATTGTCGAGAGTTTCGTGTGTGTGTATTTGTGTATTTGTGAGTGTACGGTCCTGCTATATAACGGACGAATCAATTTTCTCTCCATACGCTGCTACTCTATATATCTCTTGTCGAATGCTGCCGCGTGAGCTAAATTTGTTTTGACGAGCGATATCGCTGCGCGCGCGCACGTGGGCTTATGGGATTAACTCGAGAGTCAGTGAAAGTGCATTGTAATTGGTTAATTTCGTCTAACGAGCGTGTGAGGGTCATAGCGGGATTCTTTTTGGGAGTGCGATATTAAACGGTTAAATGGAATGAATTTGTATATATACGTATCCGTTTCGTTAACCTAGTTTCAAAAAAAGTTAAAGTTAGATTGTATTAATATGCGGAAGGGATTGAAATAAATGTGGCTATTCAATTAGCACTGTCTATTTCAGTCGTGTGTGAACTTTATTGATCGTGTAAAAGTTAGTCACACAAAAATGTTACACTTACTGTCTCCACACGTTTTTTTTTTAATTTTAAAATTAGATTTTTTCTGAAGCGGGCGAAAAGTTTTCACGAAGAGCAGGCAAAAAACTTTCTCCGCCCGCTGGTCGGAAAACGGCCACTTTAATCCCGCTATATGGAAATAAAAAAACATGTGTATGTGCAAATGTGCCAAAAAAGTTCTTTTTGCATTTAGTTATGATTAGAATGATCTCATACTTAGATTCCAATAGTTTATTAAAGTAAAATTAATTTTTGATTTAACCCAGCTGCCCCCTTAATACCAGGAGAATGTCTAGTTGATTTTAGAGCTCAGTTTTAATTTAATAAACTGATGGAATCTAAGTTTGTGATAATTCTAAGCATGACTAAATGCAAAAAAGAAGACTTCTTGCTTTTAAGATACTCTGGAAATTAAAGGGATATAATGACAAAAAATCTATATATTTGGCATTTGATTCTCATTTAAACTCGTATACTAATTTATCCCGACATAATATAGATAATATAATATAGATCCCGCCATACTAGATGCACCAGAACCTTTGTTAGAAACATCTTAAGATATTGTAAAACGTAATAAAATTGTTATTTTCCCTATCTCTGCAGTGTATCGTATCATTATTATTATAGTTACAACTTTCGCCACCTTATGGAAATTTAACATTACTTTTGACGCAAGTGTTACCTTCGCCAAGGCGAATACGCATTGATTCTCTGTTATGCCATCAGCATTTAAAATTTTACAACATCAGGCAATCGAGTTCATTTTTTATTCCACCAGTATCATTTGATTCCTGTCCATCCAAACAAAGCATTCACATGTTTTATAAACATTTCTTATTGACCATCTAATTTTTATAAGGTTCTAAATCATGCGTGTCCTATATAGGCCATTTGGACCTTAGAGGGCTAAGAACTGTTACAATACATATGATAAATAAATACATATGATTTCATATTGGAATAATTATTCAAGTTTGAATAAGCTAAGTGCCAATGAATTGACAGCTGTTTTTAAAATTACAAAAGAATCGTTTTGGTAAACCCATAACTTTGAAAACCAATTACAAAAATATCATTAACTCACATAAAAAAGAAAGGAATGAATAATGACAGTTCGTATTCGATGATCCCTAAATTACCATAATAAACGCACTTTATACCCCCATCGCTGCGTAAAAAGCTGAGCTCTCCATAAATTTCCGTATCCCTTCATTAATTTCCCGTAGCGTAAACACTCGCGCCACACTAAAACAGACAATCCAGAGGCAATGGCCGTAAATTCCCCCGTAAAAAGGAATGAGAGAAAACGAAGAGCCCGAAACAATATAAACACACCGGCATACACGCGCGCAATCATCGGAAAAAATCTAAACGACCCGCGCGTTCGATTCCACCGTCCGCAGCAAATTCGACGCGCCGCGATAGAGATCCTTCGCGGTAACGCTATACACCCAAGTGTATTATACGAGTCCCTCGGATGCTTCAACGTCCCTCTGTACGCGAGAATCGGGAAAACTGTACGCTACCCCCGCGGTGTTTTTTACCGATTTTCCCTCTCCCAGCGCGCGCGCGGCGCCGTAAATTACGTAAAAAATTCGTAGCGGCCGGCGCGCGTCTCATCCTCCTTCTTCTTCCAGAAATAAACAAAACAAGAAAAGACAAGAAAAGAGAAGAACCTCGAAAAGGAGGAGGCGCGCCTCGTTCGGCTAATCATGCGGGGTGCTCCCAAGGGGAATAGATATTTGGCGCGAAGGCCCGCTCAAGCTTCTCTTTTTTATTACCTCATCCTCCTTCTCCCCTTCTCTGCTTCTTCATCATCATCATCTGCTTCTTCTTCTTCTTCTTCTTTTAAGTAGGATCAGCCGCTTCTAATGCCGAAACGCGCATCTCGCGGGCACACATGCATATATATCTATATGTACGAAAAAGGTTGCCCTTAAAGTCGGTGTCGGCCCGCCCAGTAGAATCCACAGATATGATCTGCCTTTCTCTCTCTCTCTCTCTTTCTGTCTCGCACGCACGTAGTTCGCGTGTATATACAACGCGGTGGACCTCCCTGCAGGTCAAAGGTGTTCTTTTCTCTCTGTCTCTCTCTCTTTCTTCTCCTGTCCGCGAGATCTAAAACAGCCGGGTTGTGTGTATATACGCGCAAGCTAGGCAGGGAGGAGATTCTCTCTCTTTCTCTCTCTCTCTCTCTTGACTGGCTTTCTTGCGCGCTCGGCCCCCGTCGTCTTATCTGCGTTGCAGCATCTTTTACTCGAGACTGGGAACGACGAGAGAGTAGCCAGCGAGGAGAGGAGTGAGCGAGAGAGGGATAGATGGCGGAGGATAAAGAGGTAAAGTGAAATGGATGGGGCGAGTGTTGGGGCATTTTCAATTACTTTGGGAAAAATGCCGGGCTTCCGGTCGTCCTACATAGTGCCAACGGGTGTAATGTACTGTTTAAGGAGCGGTTGCGAAATGATTAAAGGGACCGTTGTCGTGCATCGTGCTTTGTGATTCTTTCAGTTCTAATTCTGTCATCGGCGATTGTAATGGGAGATCTGGAAAGTAATGATTCGTATCTTATGATTAACCATCTAGATTCAGGTCAGCCTATACTCAAATATCGTTGACATATCGTTTTTATTTTCGTACTCTTATAAACCGACACTTAATTAATTTAAAATTATTTTAATTCTATTAATATAAGAATTAACTAACAATGTTAAAAATTATATTACAAACAAATAAAAGGGAAAATTTTGATTTAAAGTATAATTATTCGCACAATTATATTATTCAATATTTCTGATGTTATGTGAGTAATAATTGACTTGATCCAATCACGCTAGAACTGTACATACTGTTTTATATTACGTCTCAAAAATACTATCCAATTTATTTTTTCTAAAAAATACAATTTTAAATAATTAAAACTTCCTTAACTTAAAAAAATAGTAGTTTATATTGTACGTTTAGATAAAAATTTATGTTTAGCTAAATACGAAAAAGAAAGTTTATTTGGACAATTTTTTCATATTAGTATTTAAAATGAAGAAAATTTTTTTTGGGGGATCTATGACAAAAATGAATGCGAAATCAATAATATTTGAATCATTATTTATAAATTTCGTTTAGTTTTTTTCGCAATAATATCAATTTTAGTTTAATATTGACTACAATAAGACTATAACTTTTATGATTATATATAAAAGAAGAATAAAAATAATAAAAAAGTAACAAAAATACAAGATTTGAAATCTTCAGTATACCTATGATTAACTTTGAGTAATAATATGGTATTGTACATGGTTTTATTCCACATACGATTGTGAATTACAAATTGAGAAATTAAATAAATTTGTCTGACCTGGGCTTTTCGTTAGGTCCCGAAGGATTCGTAGAATACAAATGCTCAAGTTTATATCTACGAGAGCTCATTTACTATTTTTACATTTTTCTATTAATTCTAAAAGTGTCACATATTTTGTTTCATTTTCAAAATTACAGTATCGGATACATATGCAATGTACTCAGTCATGGGCAATAATATACTTATCTTCGAGAAAATGTAACGTTAATGATAATCGATTATTCTAATGATTTTTTAAAACTTATTTGAACAATGTTGTCAGATAAGATAATTCATATATATACAATGTTATCCATCTAACAGAATATCCAGATATTATGTTATACATATACTGTATTGTTTCCATAGTTCGGCAAGTATTCAAACGCAAAATATTTTCAGATAATATTTTTTTAACGGCATATATATGAGTTATATATTGCACCCCTAGACCAGGATTATGACAAATTTTTTGTTTTCGTAAAACCAAACGATGATTTATATAAAGTTATCATGTAATACAAAATTTGACTTGAATTATATTATTGAGTTATAGTTTCTCAAATGTATGAAGAGTTTTTATTTTTAAAACAGCTATTTTATAAACAAAAATCACGTTAAAAAAATGTTAAGTTGTCATAATCTTGTTTTAGGGGTGTGATATGTCGTGTAACGTACATAATAAGTATTATTTCTCAGTCTTATTACATCAAAATTTGTGAAAAACAGAACGAGTATCCGAAAATATTTCGCGAACAACGATTGTCCCTAATAAAACACGCGCTAGCGAGAATTAATTTTACTCCCCATCTGGAACAGCGCTCCGCGGACGTTTTCAGTCTACGTTATCTCGCCGATAAATTCACGCTAAATTTATTGAAAAAAGAAGGAAAAAAAAAACGAGAGCCCCGTGGAATCGAGGGAAGGAATCCAGAGGGTCGTAAGCCGAGAAGAAGGTTATAAATTAGACGATCGTGCGGAGAGTGACTGCGTCGCCCCGCTGTTTTTCGAGAAGCGGGGAATAAAGCATAGGGATCGTGAAAACGGCGCCAAAGTGGATGGCGCGGCGGTGCGGCGCGTCTCTCTCTCTCTCTCTCTTTCCGTCCGCGGTCACGCACTTTCGATTTATTACGTTATTGTGGGAAAAGCGCCTCGCCGCGGCTGTTGATGGACGCAGGCGGAGAGTATAAGTCGACGCCTTAGGCACTCTCGATTTCATCAGTCGAGCCGATTCGAGGAAGCCTTCGCGCGGCGCAGAGAGAACCAGAGGGGGATGATTATGAGAAAACTTTGTTTCGGCGTTTATGCGCGGTATTACGTGGCGGTATTTGTGCCCGCTGTTTTATTCCGCGGATTCTATTTTGCCATGTAAACTCATGAGTGCTTTCTATTTGACATTATTGCAGAAATTCTAAATCAATCAGCAGTTCATTTATATATATATGAATTTTCTGTGAAAATATATAATATCGTTATACGGACCTAGTTTTTGGTTAGACTAGCGGTTTTTTATTTTAAATAATTGTAAACTCAAAATACGTTTTAAAGATTCAATTGCGTAAAAATAATTTAAGAGGATGAGAATTGCAACCTAATTTCTTCCTTACAGGCTTTTCACGTTTATCGTTTATTCTCTGTATTAAATAAATATTTCAGAATAAAGAAGAATACTATGAACTTCGTATTTATACCAGAAATCTACAATTAAATTTTTAAGTGATTGCATAATTATAAATGTAGGAGAAAAACGGTAAGAAAATATAATAAGTTATAGTTGAATAGTTTAACATTTTTCATCTGACGTTATTTTTATAAAAACTCTAAAGAGAAAATTATTCATAATGTCAGATTTGTAAAGGTACTTAACATTCGGTAAATATATTTTGTTACAAGAATTGTTAAGTAAAAAAACAGATAAGAATATTTAATTAGAAATTCAAAAACATTTGTACCTTATATAATGACTTTTTGCGTAACTTAACGACTAACCAAACATTTGATCCTTGACAGTACTGGTTGGCGTTTTACAAAGTTTCATGTTTCATAAATATCTTTCTAAGCGACAATGCAGAAACTATTGATAAAACTTTATGAATATCCGAAGACAACAGATAGAATCGAAGTTATCGCAACAAGCCGTACCATTATACTCGATATCGCTAAATATCTACGTCAAAGTACATTTCACTGCTGAAACTCGGCAATAAACTGCAACTCAAATTGTCTCTTCGATTTTCAATGTCCCGCGGAAGTCGAGAAATAGCTGGTAGGTGTCAAATAGAATTTCACAAGTAGTACAAAAAAAGGAGGGTCGTAGAGAGACGAATAAGGAGAAAAACAAAATCGAAGGAAAAGAAGCTCCCCGTAGAGAATTATTCTCCCCAGGTGGAGCACGCGAACGTATGTACGTATGTACCTTGTACCACGGCCGCCACGTACGTATGTATCCGTATACATATAAAGTCTGAGTCAACGCTATTTCTGCTTCTCTCTTTTCGCGTCTCCTATTTATTTTTCTCTTTCTCACTTTTCTCTCTCTCCTTTAACGCTTCTCTTTCCTCCTGTCTACTTGCGCGCTTATTTATTTATTGCACTCTTTCTTATTTTTGCTGCGCGCCTGTGTCTTATGTTGACTTTATCTGCCTCGCTGCTTTTTTATTCTACCTCTCAGAACTTTCTCGTTAAATTTTTGTAAATGCTTGAAAACATGTAGTATTTATTTTAAATGCAGTTATATGTATTCATTTCAAAGAAGCTTTTTATTTGATTACTTTTTTAAAGAAGTATTATGCTTTAACGAAGTTTGATTGTCATCTTTGTCCATCCATCTTACATTCCAAGTTTGACTCTGTTAAATATGCACGAAAGCTCTTAAGCTTTTGTTAAACTAATGAACACATTTCATTCGTTGAATCCCGAATGAACAAATAAGGTTGATAAATTTATTTTTATCTGCCTCTCTGCTTTTTCATTCTACCTTTCAGAACTTTCTAGTTAAATTTTCGTAAACGTTTGAAAACATGCAGTAATTATTTTAAATGCAATTATATTTATTCATTTCAAAGAAACTTTTCATTTTATTACTTTTTAAAGAAGTATTCATTATGCTTCAACGAAATTTGATTGTCATCTTTATCCATCCATCCTACATTCCAAGTTTGACTCTTTTAAATATGCCCGAAAGCTCTCAAGCTTCCGTTAAACTAATGAACACATTTCATTCTCCGAACCCCGACTAAACAAAGAAGTCTGAAGAATTGATATTTATCCGAAATTCAAAGTGCGAGCCGCCTCGCCATCCACGCACCTTCATATCCAACCGAAAGCGTGCGTCTCTCCGCCGTAAAGTAACCTTTTTAATCGGCCCCGATCTCTCCCGCCCGCCTTTTTTGCGCTATTTATCTATCTCCCGCAATTTCACCTCGCGATCCCCCTCGCTCGACTGGGCCATACCTGTTCGCGCGGGCTCCTTCTCTTCCGCGCGCTTGCCCCGAGTGCACCATGTGGCGGCGCCGTTCCACCCCCGGCGCGATTCGCCGCGCGGCTGAATTTCAGGCACGTACACCTTCCCCGGGAACGTCTCGGGAATATTCTCGGGTTAATCGCTTTTTTTTCTTCTTCTTTCCTCGAGCAATCGCGCGGGAGCACGAATGAGCGCGCGGTCCGCAGCGCCGACGTAGAGCGAGAGGGGGTTTGGAAAAAGGCGAGAGAGAAGTAGCGGTGGCGAGGCTTCGCGAGGCTTCGCGAGGCGATCGAGTGTAGGTTGAGATTTCGTTCGATGTTAGGCGAATGAGAGCGGTATAGGAAAGTGGTTATACGCGTTAAAGCAGAAAATCGGTGTTGTATAAGTATCACGGTAGGTTGGCAGCTGGTGCAATTACTGTCGTAAAGGGGTGAAGGTGTTAGTATGACTAAACTCAGGAAAGAACCGATATTTGAAGTATAATATACACTTTTTACTAAATACAAATATTTATCACTGAATCTTTATTTATAAATCAAGATGGTTTACAAGATAGTTTATGTAAAATTTTACATACGATATATTTTAGAGAAATACAAATAAATAACTTGACATGAATTGAGGGACTGTTTTAAATACGGGCATTTCTGGAAATATGTTCTATTTTAATTATCGTATTTACGTAGCCTGTTATGGAACAAACTATAATATTTACAAATCAGTAATTAAATTATACTACAATAAGATTATTTTTAATCTGTAAAGTTTAATAATTTAATTTAATTTAATTTAATTTAAATTCAATAATTTAATTTAATTTACTTCAATATAATTTAATTAAATTTCATTTAATTTCATTTCATTTCATTTTATAAAAATATCTTTTTAATAACTCGTTAATCTTCGGAGTGACGTTGTTGTCCATCATAAACTCCTGCGAAATATTGATGATCGCTAAAAATGGTTTCAAAAATATTGAACTATTTTGTTTAAATGTAAACTAAACCGCCAGTGTTGCTAGATATAAAAAACTGTGATTGCTTTTTGTAAAATTGAAAATGGCAAAGCTATATTGATGAAGCAATGCGCGTGGAAAAATAAATGCGTATGAAACTGCGGATTTTACATACAACATACTAATATAAATTTATTTTTGCACTATTTCCGTGGTAACTTGTATAAGAACACTGAAACGAACATTTCACAGGGTTAGTTCTTAAAATGCAATTAAGGTAAAAGCAGAATAACTTATAATCATTTTTCTAGGGCGCATCTAAAAACTATACTTAAAGCTTCTTTTCCCTCAAATAATCTACATGATGTACATATTGGAATCATTTTACATATAATAAAACCACCGTATTTTTTCCGTATTTTGTTTTCAAATAAATAAGAATCTTGGTTAACACCACTTTGACAGAGTGTAAACTTCATTTCAATTTGAGACCTCACCAATGGATCTAAATTGAATGTACATGTGACACTTGCCCAGCCAACATCAAAATATATCTCGCTTACTTATTTTCCTTTACACCCTCTTTTCCCTCTGCCCCGAAAATCATATAAGCGAATGCGATAACGCGCGGTCCGCGTACCGATACACGCATATAATTACTCATCGAGGGCCGCCGAACCAAAACCCAAGGAAAACAAGCGGCGACCGAGCGACCGTCGCGGTTCCCTTCCCCGTAAAATAAAAGTCAGCCGGTCGTAAATTGCCCCGAGGGGTGCACAAGACCCATAGCGGCAAAGGCGCGCGTCGCGCGAGCTTTAACCGAATTTTACTGCGTCTCGCTCGTCGCGCCTGTAGACCGAGACCGCGTGTCTCCCCGTGAAAACTCTCTCTCTCTCTCTCTCTTTTGTCGCCGCCGCCGCGTGTTGCGCGAGGCGTCCCGCGCGTCCTCGAATTTATCGGAATGATTTTCACGATGCAACGCGCGCGCGCTCGGCTATCTCGGCGTCGATCGCCTGGTACCGACGCGACACTCCCGAGAAGAAGAAGAAGAGGAACGGAGATGCGCGCTGGGTGCAGGGAAATGGGCTCTTAAGCTGAGAAACATTGAAATTTATTTCCAGCTCGTTTGTCACCTTGCTCGGAAGGAGAGAGAGAGAGAGAGAGAGAGGGAGTGCAAGTGTCCGCGATACGTGATCCTCGAGCACACGCGGGAGAAACGCTGCCGATTCTCTCGGGTAAGGACCGCGGAGCGCAGTAGTGAAAACCACCCGGGCACGGCGCAATTTCATAGAGACAAATGCACGCCGCAGAATTCGAGCGGTGAACGATTTTTTCGGCATTTGTCTTCCTTAGGGGGTGGCGAAGTGAGAGGTTTTGCAGTTTGGTACAGAATTGTTCTTTTTCAGTTTGGGTGGGGGGTTGTAAGAATTTTGTATCAGTGATGTAATAGTTCTGGATCGATTTAGGTGTACAAGGAGAGATGTATTTTGGCTAGGCTACTTTTAGACTCCAAGTCGGTGATTCAATTCCAATCGACAAAACTTTTTCTTATAATTCCAAGAGTCCTTTCTTCATTTTCTGCAATAAATTTGGTTTAAAGAAACAAGGAGGATGTGATAATAATATAAAAATAGATTTGCTTTAAAAAGAATGTCAATCTTAATTTAATGAGAAAAGAATTGGATTCGAAATTCAGTTCAGTCGAGATCAAGTAACTTGCATTTTCTTCGTTACTAACTTAAAATTTAACTTTAACTTGAAATTTTAGTTCTTTTTTAGAGTTAAACCTAGCTTTTTGATATTTATAAAATATTATTAAGTAAATGGAATTTAGAATCGTAATACTTGATTAATTACGTGTACGACTTTTACTTTCAATTGTGTATCTAGTGTATCGAAAAGAAAATTAATTTAATACGTTAAAACAAGTTTGAAATAACAACCTGTTAACTAGTGCACTATAGTATACAAACCAATTTTATGTATGAACTTTGTATATGACAAAAAATTTAAAAATTATTAAGTTTTGATCTTCGTTTTTTTTGAAAACTCATATTTTCTATCAGAACATTATGCTGCGGTAAAATAATGAATACTAAGTAATATGTGTTTATGTGCTGGTATATCTAATTAATTAATGGGTTCACTAGATTAATTTATTAAACGTTCACAGGTAATGAATCTAATTATAGAGACAGTATAACCTTGCATAATTTCTCTTTACATGTATTTCTGCTTTAAAACCACCACTTGACCTGAAAATTAGAATGTTTGTTACGTAGAGACAAATTTTATAACGTAAATTTATGGCATGAACACTCGTTGAAAACCCAAAACAGAAATAGATTGTAAAAATGTGACTTTTTTACAGCACTTCCATTCAACACTTAAAAATACATATTTTTATTACAAACGCCATATTATAAAAAGGCATGTCATCAAAATAAAATATGAAGAACATGTATTTAAGGAACTTAAAAGAAACATAGCATAACTTCATCAGATAAAATTACCTTTCATGAAATGACGAATAATCAATCTCTCGCGACTCAAGTACATATACCACGCGCGGATAAAAAGTATTGCTTTCGCGCATAACTGCATTAATAAGCGGAAGCACTCGAGTATCGGGTTGTAAAAAAAAGAGTCGATTCGACGAAAAGCCAAATCCCGAGCGCTCGCTCCTTTCCGGCGAGCGCGAGAGAGGCCCACTCAAGACAATGAGCGAAGGAGGACAATAAGAGCCGAGGTCGCATTCCGCACTCGAATCCGACCTCCTCTCTGACTCTCTCAAGCCTGGGAGCGCCATTCTCTCTCTCTTTCTCTTTCTTTCTTTCTCCTCGAGAGGCTCGATAAATGAATCCAGCGCGGAGGCGCGATTAATTAAACTTTTCGCGGATCGCGCTCAGACGCTTTGCGTTTGCCGAGGCGCTGAGGAGGATGAGTTTCGGGAGAGATTGGGGTAAGACGGGCAGAGTTGACTTTAATGCTATATATATATATTTTGGTATTTGTTGGCAATAGGCTTGTGCAAAAGCTCGAAAGCTATGATGAGCTCGAGCCAGCTCGAAAAATCATAGCTGGCTCGGAGCCTAAAATGCATAATGTAATGCACGAGTATGCATAATGTCCTTAATATTAATTGCTACTTGATGAAACTTAAAATTGGTATATTTAATTTATCATCAATGTATCTGTGGGTTCCCGGAAAAACGACTCAAGTTCACTTTTTAGAGTTTAGAGATATTAGGGTTTAAAGTTTTTATTTTCCATTTAAACTAATGTTAAAAAAAATAATAGATATAGTCACTTTTCTTGACACTTTTATTACTTTTCGCACTTTTAACTGAAAATATACTATGTAAGGATACCAAAACCGCTCAAACATCAATTTTCAAGAAAATGGACTCAAGTCGTTTTCCAGGAAACCACTATTTTATACAATAATAGTTGTTTAAAGAAGTTAAATATTTGAAAGTACAGGAGAGATCCGTCTATGATTGGACAATATTCAGTATGTTGTTGGGAATGCGACTAATGCTTCTTTCTTTAGTTGAATATTATTAATAAGACGATTATTTAATCTCTGAGAGTTTTTCTAATTTGACGCTTTTGGGTTTTAACTTAGTTAAATGAAATTTCATAATATGAATAGATTTAAAAAAATGTAACTTACACGTGATTAGTTAATCAAGTAAAAATGTGAAAGTAAAGCCACTTACTATATAACCTTGAAATCACAAATAGGTTGTGTTGTCCACATTGTTTGTCCCACCTATATTTTTTTTTCAATCAAGTTACCTCATTAGTTGTTTAAATTATTTAAAAAGAACATTTTCAACAAATTTTTATTCGTAATATATGAAGATAAAAATATGTTTTTTTTTACATTTTTGTGTACACATCGACCCCAAATTTATTTTAAAAAATATTCGAAAATTTATATATGTTTATATATGTCCTCTATCACAAGTAAAAATTTATTTATACTTCGCTTAGAATATTTTAGAGTCCTTGTAAAGAATGATCTATTAATGAAAATTGTCATTGCTTTTTAAATAAAGATTGACTTGTTTTAGCATACTCGCAAGTTATAGAATACATTATTCCCCCAATTCACTACTAAATATAGAAAGAGCCTAGAAAAAACGGAAAAACGTACAAAAACACTGAGGTCTGTCCATTCTACCCGACGTACTCGCATCTCGCCCCGGTCTCCCCTAGACCGAGGAGTAGGAGGTCAAACCTGGCGCGGGAGCGCCTTTGCGTGTACCAAAGACAGAGGGGGCGAAAGAGAGCCGAGCGATTTATTCGGGCTGGGCATCAGATAAAGGCGGGCGCGCGGCTCGCGATGAGGAGCATATTGCTTTCAAATTGCTTCCCGATTGGAAGTCGCGATTAGAGAGAGAAGGAGAAGGAGCGAGAGAGCGATTTTAAACTTCTCGCGCTGCGCCGTGGCCTCTTCTCCGTCTGTCTGCGGGCGCGTATTACGTGCAGGTATACGTGTAAGCGCGGTGCCCCATTTCGCGTTATTAGAACTTCTTTCGCTTCTTTGTAGCCGGTCCGAAGCGACGAGAATTGTTTCTGTCTGTTTCTCTCGCGCTCGGGCTTTTCTCTCCTGTCGCGTGCGACGAGCGTAACTGTTCTCGCCGCGGCGCGCGATCGATGTCGCGCGCTTCTCGTGTAATGCTTCCAACTCCTTCTCTGCGAGCGGTGCGGAGCGTAAGAGCCATTTTTAAAGTCGAGGTGCCCGAATTCGCGCGCGTGGATGGTGGATTTGTTGTAGTACCCACTGAGGGCCGATTAAAGCACTTTCGAAGCACTAGAAATATCTTGTTTGATTGTTTCGGGAACTTTTGCGCGAGCACTCGCCTTTTGTGGTTCGCACGCTTTGAGCTAGCTTTTATTGGCGATGCGCTGATGGGGTTTTGCTGCAATGCATTGAGACTCCGTGATTATGTTTTATACGAGGTTGATTGTTTATAAAAATTGTTTTTTGGAAAATGATTACACGTTAATTTTGGTAACATTTAGTTTGGGTATGTTCTGTGCGTTGTATCTCATGTACACTATTTACAAAGGTAAATTTCTATTTTAGTAAAAAGTTCTTTAATAAACAACATCTGTGATACCAAATATAAATTTTTTTTGCCCGGGTGTGCGTAAAGTCCGTGTGTATAGTGCAAATTTCTGTGCGTTAAGTGGACTTTTTCGCACACGTGTACGTAAAGTAATTGAAGTGTGTATAAAGTGAAAAAGTGTGTGTAAAGTAATGACTTTACGCACAGTAGCGGAAATCACTGCGCGGCCTCGTTACTTGAGAGTGAGAGAGACAGACAGAGGTTGACCGCCGCGCCGCATCAAGATCCCAAAATTTATCCCTGCACTCTATCCATCGATCCCACTCCACAATATATTGAACGTGCTATCAACTGCAGGAGCCACAAGGCGAGGGGTGATTTAATTTCAAAATTTTATTGGGTGTATTTCAGAAGTGTTATTAAATTTTATGAATTAATATAAATTATCAGTGATTTTTTGTGGGGAGGGGGCTGATTTCAACGAACCGTCCAGATACGGTTATCTATTCTAGCTACCGTCTTTTTGAACTTTACGCACACCTGGTCATAATATATTGTATGTAACTCGAGCGAGACAATCATCACTCGTGCGAAAAAGTTTTCTTTATGCCCTAGTTGTATTAACTACTTATTATATGTTATGAGAAATATTGATTTCATCGCACTATGTATTTATGTTTTAATGCAATCGATAAGTACGAGGGTAGTTCAATAAGTCTTTAGAATAAAGTATAAAAACAATTTTTTTTGGGTAATTTTTTTTTTATTTTTCAACATAATCTCCTTGGAGCTCTATACACTTGGTCAATCGCTTTTTAAGTTTTTTTAATCCTTCAGAAAAGTGCGTTTTCGGAAGTTCCTCAAAATAAGCACTTACAGAGGCAATGACGTCTTCGTTGTCCGTAAATCTCTGTCCACCGAGCCATTTTTTCAAGTTTGGAAATAAGAAAAAGTCAATGGGGGCTAAATCTGGTGAATACGGTGGGTGTTCGACCAATTCGAATTTTAGTTCTTTAATTTTAGCCATTGAAACGAAGCATGTGTGAACTCGGGCGTTGTCGTGATGAAAGAGAATTTTTTTTCTCGCCAAATGTGGTCGTTTTTTTTTAATTTCTTCTTTCAGCTGCTCTAATAATGATGCATAATACTCACCAGTAATTGTTTTACCCTTTTCCAAGTAGTCAATAAGTATAATTCCACGTGCATCCCAAAAAACTGTAGCCATAACCTTACCAGCTGACTTTACGGTCTTTGCCTTCTTTGGAGCTGGTTCGCCTGTGGAAATCCACTGTTTGGATTGTTCCTTTGTCTCAGGAGTGTAGTGGTGTATCCATGTTTCATCCACAGTCACAAATCGACGAAAAAATTCCTCAGGATTCCGACTTATGCGCGCCAAAAGAGCCTCAGAGGCGACCACTCTATTGCGTTTATTCTCAGCTGAGAGCAAACGCGGCACCCATCTTGCCGATAGCTTTTTCATGCCTAATTTTTCATGTAGAATTGAAACAACTGCACCTATAGATATCCTTGTGGCCTCAGCTAACTCACGCACTTTTAATCTTCTATCCTTCAACACCATATCGTGGATTTTATTGATGATTTCGGGAGTAGTTGCTTCTACGGGCCTTCCTGAACGTGGTTCGTCACTTATTGATGTACGACCACGCTTAAATTCATTTACCCAGTTATAAACCGTTGCTAAGGCAGGGGCAGATGTGCCATGAACTGAGTCCAATTCATTTTTTATCTCATATGGAGTTAAACCCTTTAAATGAAAATGTTTAATTACCGCTCTGAACTCGTTTTTTTCCATTTTGTTAACAAGCAATTTTTTTTTTTCAATTGGTTATAAAAACACGTAAACTCAGAAGATGTGGACTGTGACTGCACCATATATCTAGTCGGGAGTGGTGCTGACTGAAAACAGATGATTTGGAGCGATTCGCGCGCCATCTGTTGGTCATTCTAAAGACTTATTGAACTACCCTCGTATATAAAAGATATTAAATAACATCATATATTTTCATAATAAGTATAAAATGACTTTATTCAATGAAAAGTTATTTAAACTCATAATAAGAAAATCTAAACACAAAAAGTTTGCAATTTAGGTAATTAGAATGTTTCATTATGATGTAATTTTATTGCATATTTTGGTAACTATGTAAAAAAATAGAGGTTGTATTTTTTAAAATTTTATTACGTAATTAGAAATCAACGTAAATACAGTAGTTGGAAATTCACGTAACGTTACGAAAATATAATTTCGTGATGTACACAGCATTTCAGTATACCATCATATGCTGAAAATATAAAAAATTCAAAAGGCTGGTAGCTTTTAAAATTAGATTACATTTTTTATAACAAAAAATTCAAATGGCTGATAGCTTTTAAAATTAGATTAGATTTTTTACAACAAAAAATTAAAAATATGATGTAATGATTTTTTATTGATACTATCTACAAATGCAATTTCATGTTATGTAATATCCTAATTATATAAATAAACTTATCAAAGATATTCGAACGAAAAATTTTCATACATTGTGATTTTGCACACAATTAATCCTAATCTACATTACTCTAAAACTCTTAATCTCACATTTACTGCATACCATTGGTCTTATACCTCTGCACTCTCTTCCTCGATGCTCTACTATTTGTCTCTTTTACTTTCTCACATGCTCTCTCTCTCTCTCTCTCTCTCTCTTTCTCTCTCTCTCTCTCTCGCTCTCTCTCTCTCTCTCTCTCTCTCTCTCGTACCCTTTTCCACTTTGGTCGCACTTTTTACCCTTTTCGGTGAGCTTAGTTTTAATTAACAACCGGGCAGCGGCTCGTACCGCAGGCGATTAGGGTCTTTGGGCTTATTTCGGAATTAAGACTTGGGGTCCTTCCTGCGTTGCACCTTCAACCGTTCTCTCTCTCTTCCTCTCTCTCTCTCTCTCTCTCTCTCTCTCTCTCCTCCGCGCGCTTTGCCTTAGCACGGTAGATAACGCGACCTCCTCTTTCCTCTCCGTGTTCTCCATGTCACAGATTCTCGTAATGCGTTATAATAGCGGTAATGGCAAATCGATGTAGATGTAGCTGTATCCGAGGCGTGTATTTTAACTGTATACGTCGCGCGGAGCCTCGATACGATAATTATCTCGATGCGTATAGGAAGGCGCGCTTGCGGTGTTCAGGCCAAAATAATGGAAAGCAGAGAGGCTATGCAGCTCTCTCTCTCTCTGTCCCTCTTTCTCTCCCTCTCTCTCTCTCTCTCTCTCTCGCGGTCGTTTAGATCCCGCGATTGTGGACTCGGTCTGTTGGCTTCTGCGGTCTGGGCTGTTTTGAGATTGCAAAGGGATGGAGAACCGAGAAAAGTAGAAAGTGTAATCTGTTAATAAAAACGTACCGAAATTTCTAGTGCAGAATCGGTAGAATTAAACTCTTAACTATAAACATAAGAAGCTGAGAATTAAAAAATAAAGATAAAAATTAGAAGAGTTAAGTTTATTTTCAAATATAGAGTGAATACTCCAGTAGTTCATTACCCAGAGTCAATAGTTGACTGATTTTGTTGTTATATTTTAACGCTAAAATAATTATAATAAACGCTGATACTTTGCAATTAATATTTGATAATAATAAACTTAATTAGTTTAACAAGCAGTTCCATATTTATATTACTTTTTCTTGAAACATGGCATATAGAACGGTCGACTATTGACTCGCGATCTACTGGGGTCTTCAACTCTATGGAGTTCGTCGCTTTTATTACTTTTTTAATAGTACATTGCCAAAATGATTCTTGAAGTTTTCGCGTGATATCGGATTACGAATATGAAATTGAAACTGCAGTCGAGGTGGTTATGGCCTATGGAGAAGAAAAATTTTCGAGACCTTTGGTTATCTCTGCTGGTAATCCATGGGTCAGGTTACGATGCACATAAGAATCGAACAATACAGAATCTTTTACTTTCTTTTATTTTCAGAGAAACACTATCTTCATTTTACTTTATATATTATTCGTATTTGGTGGTTCGTAATTTTACCATGATTTCCAATATGAAAGGAGAATTTATAAATAATTGTAAAAGAGCATTAAAGGAAACCTCCAAGACTAACGAATTGATTTGTACTTCTATTATATTTCTACGTGGCAATAAAAAAACAGTAATAAAAAGAATAGAGTAAATTTGAATTGATATGCAAAACTTTGTTAGTTGAGGAAATTAAAAATAAACTGTGGATTACAAAAAATGGATACTTAATAATATAACTACTAATATTAAAATTAGCTTTTCTAGATAAAGTTGAAGGAATCAAACAAAACAGTTCTTCTTTATATTCTCGAAAAAACCTTGGCGCATACGCTGTTTTAACAAAATACAATTTATTTATGCTTGTCACTTGATTCTTATACTTATTCACGCTCTACATCAAAACGAAAAGTGAAGTTAAGATTATCTTACGATGTTACATTAACTAACGCGTCATTAAAATTTCCTACACTGGAGACTTAATTCCAGCACGTTATTAAAATTTACGTATCCGGCTTAATAAGATGCTAACTAAAGTTTAATAATGTAGTAGCTTTTTCTTATAAGTGTCGATTCTCAAAAGTATTTATATGAAGAAAATTTTATTTAAATTGATTAATACCTTATCACTTCCCTAGAAATCGAACGTATAGTATATAATAAGAAATGTATGCATATGATATCTGCACTGATAGAAAAGGACAATTGTGCTATAAATAACCATCGTTATAAATAAGTTAATCTTGCCACTTCCTTAGAAATCGTCCTATATAGTTCACTCATAATAAGAAATGTACTAAATTATCTGCACTCGTATAAAAAAACCATTCTTATATAAATTCGCAAAAACCGCAGATAGTATAGGTATATAATTTTCTGCTTTGGAACTAAAATCTTGTAAAGGCTACATCTTGATAAAAGAAACGCTCCATTCTAAGTAAGCCATATATTTTTAAATTCTTTCTTCGCGTCTCTCGGCGCTGCATCTGTGAGCGGAGCATCGTAACAATGCGAATAGAAATGATCGGCGAGGGGGGCGAAAAAGCAACAATGAAGAATCGAAACGTTAACGAACGGCCGCGAGCCGATCGTGAGTCTAAATTAAGATGCCTCGTGTAGCGGGAGCGCAGAGAGTATCACCTATACCTATATAGGGCCCATCGGCCGAGCCTATCATTGATAGAATCTCGCCTGTATGCGCGCTCTAGGTGGTCCGTGACTTCGCGGAAATGTGTGTATATACATATATATGTACGTCGGCGTGCACGTGGGATATCAATCGGATTTTTCCGCCCCTACAGATATATGCATTCGCGAGACGTAATTGCGATCGATCCTTACTCCATTGCTGATGCGCGCGTGCGGATTCTCGAGAACGTGGGCAGAGATTTCTGACTCGTTTCCTGTGTGTGTATGTGTGTGTGTGTGTGTGTGTGTGTGTGTGCGTGTGTGTGTTTGTGTGCGTGTGTGTGTCTGTGTGTGTGTGTGTGTGTGTGTGTGTGTGTGTGTATGTGTGTGTGTGCGTGCGTGCGTGCGTGCCTGCGTGCGTGCGTGCGTGTGTGTGTGTATGTGTATGTGTGTGTGTGTCTGTAACGGACCGCCAGCCGAATGGAACGTGAGCTAATTCTTTTCGCGGCCAGTGTGCAAAAATACTGTCAAACGGAAGTGCGCAAGGCATTAATATATGAGTTGTCCTTTGTGGACCGGATGGAAGAGGGCAATTGAATTCGTAACGTAGAAGTCTTTATTTGTGTTTATACAAATTCGGAGGATCTAAAAGCGTTTGGCTTCCTGTTCAGGGATGGAGATACATTTGAACTTACTTTTTCTTTGGTTAAACAATAATTTGATTTTAAATCTGTTCGAAAAATGGATTTTTTCGAAATCTTGCAAAATTAGAAGAAGGTATTTTTTGCATTAAGTTTCTTAAAGATATCTCGGATTTTAAAGCTATTTGACAAAACTTTGTTTGAATTTAATAATATATTGAATTTCAAGTAAGCAGATGGTATAATATGTATTTATACCTAATCATTTCAATTAATACGTATCCTTGATTTCAGCGTAGAGCGTGCGATAATTTTCAATTCTTTATATTACTATAATTTTATTTTTAGTTGAAAACAGGATAAATAAAATACTGTGTCACAACGTTGCAAGATTCAAAGTCTCTTTTCAAGGAGATTAATAGATTTTCGAAAGAGAATATTTGAATGAAACGTCAGTACTCAAATTAATGGGTTAATATATTCAGCTCAGAAATAACTGCAATATAGTAGTATTTCACAATTTACATAATTAGCAATTTATTAATTACAATTTTAATTAAATGGATACTAATAACATACAATTACATATTGATTTTTTATTATATTTAAACTGAATACATTAAACGTACCAACATTAAACTAATAAGTGCATAATAACATAATTTACATAATGTATACCAAATTAACTTTAAAAAGTCAGAAACTTGGATATTATTGTTAAAAACAATCGCTTATCGAAATAAATGATGTATAAATATAACAGAACATAACATAATAATAATAATAATAATACTTTAAAGATATGGAAAAATTTTCATAAACTTTATGGTAATGTACAAATTTTAAATAGAAAAACTGCTCACGAAAAACTTCTTTACGCGCATATAAATGAACGAATGAATATTGCTTACTCTCCCATTTGGTTATCATCCCCTAAAGGGAATTCAAATCAGGCGTTTCATCGAGCCGAGTCAAATCGCCCCAATTCAACGGCGCAATCGCTGACTAGCTGCAAAACTCGCTTCAACCACTTAAACACCATTCCACATCTCGATAACCTGCTTGGGAATTCGCCATCAAGGCACTCAGCGGATAAGAAGGAAATTTCATATTTTTCTCATTGGCGCGAGTGGCACGGGACGATGACGACAACGTCGCTGTAACCGTGTAAATTTGATCCTGATTTCCCGGATTCGATGGTAGATGTTTGCCCCGAGGAAAACACACATACACACATGTATATATCTGCAGATGATCTCCCGTAGTCGCCCGCAATCACACCCCTGGGATATAATTTCTGGGGGATTTTTTTTCGAGGAGGGTGAGAAATCTGAGCGCGTTTAGGAATTGGGAATTAAACGAGTTTCAGCATGGCTGAGTCTTTATTTGAAAAGAGGGGATCGAAATTTTGCCTGGCTTTTTAGGATTTTCCCTTCATATTAGAGTGTCTTGGTTCATTATCTCATACATTAAATTATATAGATTATATTAGACTTATATTTACAAAAAAGTTGTTTATATATTATATTACAAAAGAGATTTAGTAATTTATTTAAATGATCAAAAGTTAAATGGTTAAATCATTAAATCGACGTTCCCAACGTAATCTAGCACCATTTAGGTTTAAAAAAACTACTTTCAATTCTCTGATGAGGAATAAAGCTTATTATTTTAGAATCTTAAAATACGTGACAGAATAATAATAGAATAATGATCATAGAATATTAAATAATTGAATAACAATAAATTTCAAAATATTAGGCATGCAAGAAATTACAAATTTATTAGTGCTACATGATTACTAATTATTTCTCTCCACCGAAAGTATTACAATTTACACGGTAATTAGTTATTATTTAATAGTGCAAAGACCACGTTCTTCGTCAACAAAGGCATAAAAATCTAACAAAAGAAGCTGCTGAAACTGCCAATGATACTTCATTTTATTTCTCATTCTTCTCTGTTGTAATTATTCTTTATCTCAACGCGTAATTCTTCACGAAGTACGGGACATCATTCCTCTCTTGTAATTTTCATTGTGCAGACTACCCTTGACGTTACGTTGGAAAAGAAAAAAGAGATAAAAGAAAAAACGGAAGTTAAAAACGAATGAGAAAAAATGCATCAGTATGCGCACACAAAGAACTTTAATATATATATATTCAAATATAAAATATATTATCACGATTATTTGACTGAACATTACATGTTTATCATTATGACATAAATTGTTCATGTGCTTTAGTGATTAAATAATTTTCATTCAAGTTTAGTCATTAATAGTTGCTTAGTATTTTTAGCATTGCTATAAAATATTTCGATTACTTTAGGGTATTTGTTTCTGAAATTTTCAATCATTAATAGCGATAAAATGGACATTTACTTTGTGATCGTTATTTTAATGTTGACAATCTAACCCGTGAGTACTAATAAAATTGTTATTATTTACTTTATGACTCAAAACTGATTGTATTAAACCGATTAAATGGATATAGTTGATTAAATTGTTTAGATTTGATATTTACTTAATTTAAATATGTAACATTTTAAAGAAACTAGTTTATATAAATATACTAATGACATTACTTAGCAGTTAAAATAAAATTTTTATTTTTTGTGAATGTGTAATACGTTATAAAAGTGGGCTATCAACCGCGTACTAAAAACGATATAAAATATAACAATATGCAGTAATAAAATGTATGATCGATAGCCGCGATGATATACTAGAACGGATCACGAATTCTATTTACTCAGTCATGCGTGGCACGCATGCGAAAATTATCGCATCATCTTAAGAGCTCATGTAGCTTATTGTCAGGAAATACTAAGAATAATTAACTATAAACTTTATGCAAGAAATATTCTAAAAATTTAATCAGTACGAGTATACGTGCAAAGTAGCTCTTAGACGTATAAGAAGTCACAATTAATTCAAATACTATATTTTAAAATATACGTCATATATTATATACATTTATAATTTACATTTATTAGTAAAAGCTTTAACTTATTTTGCACTAAACAACTTATGAAATGTATAAATATGAAAATCGTCTTACTAATGTCATCTGTTAGATATAAAACTTATGTTTGTAGAAAGTGGTTGCACTTAAAAAGTGTATATAAAAAAATTAAATGTACGTCTTCTATTTAATTATACATAGAAAAGGTTATTTGAGGGTTATTAGTTGCTTCCATAATCCGTATGCTTGAAACTTGGTAAAGATTGATATATGTAATAAATTTGTTATTTTACTAATATAGAAAATGCAGTAGTAATTTAAAATTTTTAATTGTATTATAAACATAGAACAGTTAATAATATAAATAATTACAAATCCTTATAGTGTTTTTTAAAATTTATCATAATAAATCAAATGAGAATTATAAGATATTTGTCTAATAAAACAAAAACTTTATTTTTAGTGCTAAAATTTGAACATCTCGCTGAGCCTCAAGCCCACGCAATCTAATACACCACGTATTAGAAACGACAAGTGCACGAATGTCCGGCGTTCGACTACACTTCGTTATGCATTTGAATCCGAATTTCCCTCCCGATCCCTTTAATTAAAAAGCATCCACTGCGCGCAAGGTCCGCGTGCTCGGTCCCCGTCGCGGGTCACCGACCCCCGGCGCAACCTCTCGCGACTATTATACCTATATACCCAAGCTGCCTATAGACGAGTAGAGGGCTATAGGCCGCACTCGACTGTACACACAGAGGCGCCTGACACAGAGTCGCAGTCGCAGTCGCGTCCCAGGCCCTATAGCAGCCACGCGATATTTTTCCGTATACATCGCCACTTGAGGATACACGGCGCACGGCAGACGCTCCACATTTTTATCGATTTCGTGTAAATCCAGCGGGGGAATAACAGACGGCCGGGCGACGGCCTCCTCTTCCTCTCGTTTCTCTCTTTCCGATGTGCTCCTCGGGAAGGCCCTCGGCCGCCGCGGTGTATCGCGCGTGCGTGTCTTTGTGTGAGCGAGGAGGCTCATCAAGAATAAAAATCCTGGATTTCGACGGAAACATCAATAAGAGCGGACGGGTATGGAAATGGGTGTATGTAACCGTGCACAAGGGAGGACAAAGATATAGGGGAGAGACGGCCTCGATGATTGAACTCGGTTTCCTGGTGACTCTGCTTGTTTTGCAGCGCGGGATCGTATCTGCTGTCCTCCGTCGATGCTGGACGGGTTCGTGGTTTATGAGCCAGAGCTTTTAAATCAGTCGCTGTGAATACCTCTGCAAGTTTATGCGGACAATTTTTAAGGGCTTACACACAAGCTGGGGTAAATCTTAAAAATGAACGTAAATATTTTAGGAACTGACAGGAATTCTTTTCATGTAGCTAGGATTTCGAACTGTTATTTAGATATAATAACATGTAACGCTTGAAGGGTATCTTAATAGTACATTATGCATCAAGGGAGTAAAGTGGGCAATGTACGCACTGTGTGACGTTGCCGACCGAGCGAAGCGAGGTCGGCATTTCACACAGTGCATGCTTGCCTACTGTACTCCAGAGGTGCGTATACTACTTTTCACCACACCCCCGTAAAGAAATGACTGTACGCATCTCAGCAGGCCGTACAGTACCCCATGCTCTGCCTAGAAGTAAAGTGACTTGTGTACGCGCGACGCGCTGTTTTACCGCTCGAGACGCAGTCGAGAGCGGAAAAAGGCGCATCGCGCATGCGCAAGTCACTTTATTCCCTAGGCAGTCCATGCGGTACTGTACGGCCTGCTGAGAGGGCGCACAGTCAGCACTTTACGCGCAGTGTGGTGAAAAATTAATTAATTATCACATTTAGTTGGTTCACAATTCTCTTAATTATTGAAATCAAATCTTTAGTACCAACTTTCACGAGATATGGGTGATTGTCAAGAAAATGGTAGTTTTTCACCTACTTTTTGGACCAAACTAAAAATCTCTTTTTTAGTGTTAATTTGAGGTTTAAGTTGTTATTTATGGTAAAATGAGACAAACTTTCTTAGAAGCAGCTACAGATGACAAAATAGTTTTTAAATGTATTTCTTATGGGGTAATTACTTTTTGCTAGAAAAATGCATGTAGTTTTATTTTAGTGTAACAAAAATGTTTTTCCGCATAGTATGTATATATACACACGTTATTACACCAGAATACTGCATAACTACGTATCTTTTTAAAGTTCGAACTAAATAACCTCATAGATTAGATGCCGCTACTAAGCTGATGTACTCATTACAATACGATAAATTGAGCTGGGATTTTAAAGCCCAAAAAGTTGGCGACAATATTCGCAATACTCCTGTAGACAGATAAGTTTAAAAAGAAATTCTGAAAATATTAGAATATTTTGTATGTAGGATGTACTTTAAAGTCTCATAGGTTAGATATAATTAAATCATAAAGTTATTGTCTAATAAATTCAGAATTACGTGAATTGTTCGATGGCCACAGGCTACGGTAATTACTTTTAGGCTATCTCTTTTGCCTATATATATATATATATATATATATATATATATATATATATATATATATATATATATATATATATATCACTTGCGTGTTAAAGCATAGTTGCCTTAGTTTTGTGTTTAAGATGTTCAAATGCATCGTTTTTAAGAACTTCAAACGTTTACCACACCGTAATAATATTTCCTTTCTACTCAGTGTATTGGCGACACTAAAAATACCGTTGTTTTGACAACCACCCATATGCGTTTGCGGAGCTAATTTTCAACGAATCGATCTGAATCATTCATAAAATCTTTATTCACTGTATTACTTTCAAATAAATGAGCAGAATGCGTTTCGTTTATCTTCTAGAAGAAACTTGATTTTCAGTCAATGTATAAGTGTTATAGATACATATTAGAAACAGTTTTATCGTCTATAGTCAGATTAGCTAATTCTAGGAATTTAGAAGCATTATTTTTTAAATTTGACTTAAGAACGGTTTCTAAGCATTTACTAGAAAATAACTGAAATGTCGAGTAACTAAAATAACTTTATTGAAAATTAATTGCATGCAGACCATTCCTCTCACAAAAAATATCAATGCCTAAAATGTACTTAGAAGAATATATTTTTAGACTATCATAAAATTGTTCAAATTGAATTATAACAGATATTAAAGTACGATTGTACGAATTCGCTGTTTTATAGTAGTAAAACCAAGCTATAATAATCCCATGAAATCCTTCGATAAGTCGTAGAATTGATCCACATTAATTATACGCACGCGCAGCATTGTATATCGCGCATGAAATTTTTCGTGAAAAGAGAGCAGACTGATCGCGGAAGCCAAAGCCGTGGCAGGCTGAAAGTCGGGTGCTTATCTCGCGTTCGACAGAATGCCAACCGACGCCAATTCGAGGCGAATGGACATTGCGTGATATCCGGTACGGCGCGTATATTTATAGGTTATAGCCGCTATACGTCGATCCCACTCGTTGAATAGCCCGCTTCTGTAGCCCTCCGCTGCACGTATAGCCCGTGCGCGGATAAATATTTGACGTGGCTTACAGGAGGGAAAGTATGATCAGGTAATTTGCCAAACGATCCTCGCACGATCTGTTCTACGAGCCGGAATAAAGAAATGTTGCATGGTTTAATACAATGCAGAACCGTACAAGTGTTACACTGTAGTATCTTCATATAGTCTTAAGATTAAACCGCCAAAGACACGTAACTAAGTATAAACAATGTATATGGTAGGTACCTACATATATATATATATATATATATTATTAAATTAAATATTAAACTTACGTTGCAAAGAAAATTTAGTAGAATGACGATTTTCGTATAACTCACCTGCAACATACAGAAAATTATAATTTAATAAAAATTCATATATATATTCATATATTTATATATTGATAGAAACAAATATATAATTTATCATGTATTATAGTACAGTTTGCCGAATCAATACTAATATACTATTTCGCTTAAAGTAAGAACGACTATGAGATACATCAGGATATTTTTTTCCCGAAAGTGTGTACGTTTCTTATTGGCACATCAGCCTTCACTTGTTTTTGTCTTGGGCGAAAGAAATGGATGAGAAGAGTTTCTCGAACTGGACGAATTATTGATTTCGGTCTAGCATAGTATATATATAAATAGGGATGGATGCACGAGGGTGAAGGATGTCGCAGAAAAACACGAAAGGACCTCAATGTTCGATGTATTAAGTGTCTACGTGATCGAAAGAATCGAGCACGAGGTCGACTAGAAAACGCATATGATGGATGGATGTGGAATGCCATATTCGATTGATTTATAAAAATTATTACCTACGATTATTATAAATTATCTAAAGAGGGTCTTTTGCAAAATTAAAAACTACATTATCTTATGAAATGAAAATATATTATAAATTAATAGTTAGCATCAGCTCTGATAATTTATATAGGATATACCGACAATACTTTTAATGATTAAAAGAAATTGATGTTTATATGCTTATGAATAAAAACGACAAGAAAGTATTCTAAATGTTTAATTTGAATAACATCTGTACTGAGAATGATAGGTGCATAATGCACAGCTGTTCGTACTGAAACATTCCTTGAATAAAGCAAAGAATGCTGTATATTCTTAAAAGCACCAATAATTTCTAATGCATAATTTCCTGCACGCAGTCAGTCGTAACCGTGCAATCTTAAAACACGAAGTGTATAAAATCTTAACTACGGGAATGCTACGGCGAACAGTAAATTCTCCCTGTGCTGGCTTCATTTAATTTTTATACAAAAACCCTCGAAAGAGAGTCGAAGGCAGCGGACCGCGAAACAGTCTCGCGCTCACAAAATTGAGAAATAATAACAATAAGTGAATGCAGATATAAAACCCTATACACCGCTGGGTGCAACCAAGAATGAGAATCGACAAAGGAGAGCGGACTTAAAAAAGAATATTCCCAAGCGCCGGCGGTGTCGAAGCCGCGGAGTAACTGAGAAATAGAAAGAAAAAAAGATGTGTATCGCGATATACACAGAGAGAGAGAGAGTCGACGAAACACGAAAGATTGTCAGCGAGCGAGCTAGGGCCGACCGAGATATTGCCTTTGCAGCGCGCCGAGGCAAAAGAGAGTAAGACATTAGGGAAATCTTGCGGGATGAGTTGGCTCGAGAATTCAAATATTTTTCATCCCTCGAGCGCTTCCTCCTTCCTTCCGCCACTGCATCTCGCTCGTACTTCGCTATCTCTTTCTTTCGTTCTCTCTCTTTCTTTCATTCTCTTTCTCTATCTCTCTCTCTCTCTCTCTCTCTTCCTCTCTTTATCTGTCAATGCTCCTGTGGCTATTATGGTCCTCTGTGCGCGCACGCGCGCGCACTTAAGAGGTCAAGCGAGTGTTGAACTCGACTGAACAATAATAAATTGGTGATGCTCTTACAAATTAGTGTGGTAATTATTGAATTTTTGCTTCAATTTTTAGAATATGAACTTGAATTGTTGATTATTGTTGAGTTTCTATTGTTGAGCAGGTAAGAATAGTCTTTCACTTGCTAAAATCGCCAAGATTTTTGTTCGATGAGTAATTTCAATTACCTAAATATGACTTTAATGGCGCTTTATTTACTGTAAGTAGTATTTGTAGACACCAATTAGATTGGTTAATTAAAGAGTTAAAGGAGTTTATTTTATAAATGAGTTACCTTTGTAACGAAGAGTGTATTCGTAAAAGTTTTAAATAGCTGCGGATGGAAGATTTATTATTGAATTTTAGCTTGGATTTTAGAATATATGTAAGGTTGCATTTTTAAAATCTTTAAATTGGTATTCTTTACGGAATAAGAATAATTTTGCATTTGCAAAATCGCAAATAGCATTGTTCGACGGATAACTTCATCAAATACGTAAATATAACTTCAATTAAAAGCGATATGTTTATCGCAATATTTATAGTCACCCATATTTATTTTAATCAATGAGTAAAATGTTTATTCACAGAAGTTTTGAATAGCTGCCAATACAGGATTTATTATATATTTATTATACAAGATTACAAGAACATATTAAACTTTGGTCAATCAACATTAACACTATGTTTCACGGTTTGGCGACCTAACCCAGCTCAAAAATTGTAGAACGTAAAAGAAATCATATAATTATCTAGTATCATGTTTCACGCAAGGACTAGCTTAGCCGCTAAGCGCTCACCTAATGGAAGAAGATATAAAGATATAGATACAAAACGATTTAGCAAAAAAGACAATAAGTAATGCGAATACAGAAGATCCTAGTACAAGCAAAAGGAATGCACTTGATATCGCAAAAACTTGTCATTGAACCCCAGTAATGAATGACATATCTATACAAATTTTTTATCCAAGAGTTCATCGCACGCGACATTCAACAAAAAGAACAACATTAGGACTTAAGACGCCTCACTCAAAGTCTTCAACGATCAATCACGCCCAATATCCACCCAAGTGTCATCCATAAATCAAGCACCTCATCCAACGGCCGACATAACAGCCATTATTTGAAATCGGCCTCCCATTCGGACATCAAAGACTCCCACAGATTACATTCAGCTCCAAACCCGACACACAATCGCGCACATCCTCCACCCAGCGTGATAATCACACGCGCGAGGCCCATATTCCTGCAGAAGCACGCGGCAGCCGTGCGCGCCAGCGGCCATTGATTAATCCTCGCTCGGTCAATCGCGTCTCGCGCACAATTACACGCACATCTGATTCGCAGACGCGCGATAATTCAAAGCCGCGCGCAGCCGGCCCGGCACGGCTCAAAACGCGCGATTCCTCCCCGATATAACACAGACTGCAGGGGCTTCCACCTCCTCTGTACACACGGACGTATACGTGTACACGCGATGCTGCATGGGGGCGCATTGTTGACACCTGCACAGCGGCAGGCCGCGTAACCCGAGCGAGTGCGCGGCTCTCGGGTTTATACTCGGGCCCGCGAGGCTCGTCTTTTTCTTAATTGAACGCGATCCGAGAGATCTGGTTTCGGCCCAACCCCTGGAATGGCCGAGTATAGATGTATACACGCGGTTCTTCTTCTTCTGACGTGGTTCGCCCTCGGGCCTGGGATATTGTTCGTTTTTTAGCGCGCTGCTTCTTATCTTCCGCGCTACCGGGATACGCGGTGGAATTTAGAATAGGGAGAGTAGAGTCCTTCGGGCTGTCTTTGAGCGAGCGCTCGTCGACGTTTTTTGCGCGTGTGTAGGTACACTTTGCTTTTTTAAGCTGCTTCGGGCCTCGAGGGAGTAGAATGTAGAGTAGCGTAGGTGGGTGCGAGGACTCGTGGTTTCGTGTCAATCGATGTGTCGCGAGATCGACCCGCGCCATTATTCCCTTCCTTTTGAATCCTTCCTCTGTCGCGTAGCGCGTATATTTTTGTTTCCTACGCCCCGCGCGCGGGAAGCGTTGTCTCTATAAACAAAGTTTGTGTTTTGCCGGCTGCGGGGTACGGAGGAATGAAAGAGAGCTCTCGAATGCCACGCCGCTGGGTCGAGTAGTTTGCGTTTTCGGAAATACGGCTGATGCTCTTTTTTTTTGTCTTCGTTGCGGCTAGGTATTTGCGCGACGGTGAAAGTAGTTTCTGCTCGCGAAAAGTTTGGTAATCGTATAGATGGAACTGTAGAGTCTGTGGATAAATGTTAGTTTGGCGAAACGAATTAAATAGAAGTCAGTGAATATTTTCGCAGTTTTTATTGTTGGGAAGATAAAACCGTGACATGGATATTTTGAGAATACGTTACATCAAGAATAGTAAGAAAAATTTCGTAATGACGTAATAGAAAAGTATTTATCATTATAAACGTATTTGAGTTGTCATATTCTTGTTCTTGGACTGCAATATAAAAGTTTTAATTAATTTTATCAACTAACTAAAACTACCAAACACTCTGCTGCAATGGATTATTTAAAAAATCATTTGAATTTTAGCGTTATGAAGTTATGCAAACATCCACTTTTTATAGAATGAACTTAAGCTCATCTCAACTTCTGTTCCAAATAACTTATGCCCATTCTTCACCTAAGCCACCTAAGCTTTAAGCGAGAGGTTGTTCAAGCGAATTTCAATGTTTTAGAAAGATGAAGCGCGGACCGTCTACACTATCACAACATTTAAGCTATTTTAACCTTAAAATTAATCAACTGTTTACGTATTTATTGACAATAATTAAAGTATTTATGAGACTCAAATAGCCTTTAATGGCATAATATTGAAATATCTTTGACTAAAATACAAAATAATCTATTTTTAATAAATTTTTTTAATAAATAATTTCTGCTGATAAATTGCCTTTCATTACAGTGGCTAACTTCATGTCAAACTTTAATGAATTTTGTCCAGTTTCACTTGAACTCAGTTGAATAACTTCTCGCTTAAAACTTAGGTGTAGTAAAGGCATTATGGGATATCAAATGAACTTGAATACAACTTCGTAATAGTTGCAAAATTAAAAGAATTCTTGAAAGAATCGATTGTATCAGGGCCATTGCATTTACATTTTATCTCATCAATACCAGATTGTAGTATCCTATTTAATAAGGTGACATAATTCATTTTCATTATCACGAACGGCCGACAATATCGCTTACACAGATTACAGTACTCCCATATTCCTCGCTAACCCTGAATGGAATGACCCCCCTTGAGAAATCTCAGCCGCATCTGCGACATAAAAGCGGACGACAGTCAGAGACACGATGCACACCGACACGCATGTACACACACACACAGGCTCTGTATACAGGCAGCTATCGCGCTTTATGCCCACTCTTTCTCGCATTATACCTCCATCTAAGCTAAAGTTTTTTGAGGAACTCGATGCATGGGAATGCGCGTGGAAACAAACGTAGAAAGAAAGCGAGCGAGCAGACCACGTATATCTATATATGTACGTACAGTATCGCGCGCCGAATGGATAAAAAGAGAGAAAAGACATTGGAGATGGGGGCGAGGGCAAATGGAGTTGAACACCGCCGCCGCGCCGGGCAGAAAGAAAGGATAGAAAGAAGCGAGAGAGAGAGAGAGAGAGAGAGAGAGAGAGAGACCCACTTCGCGCCTGAAAAGTTAGCAGATTTCAAGGCGAGGCTTTTGGAAAATGAGGACGTTTGAATGCCGTCCCGAAAACGGGTTATCTCGTTATCTTGAGGGGGTTGTTCCCCGGGACGAGGACGACGTCGGACGCCCGCGCTGAGCTATGTATATGGTGTGGGCGCGAGGCGGGTCGAACGTGCGCAGCCCGCGAGGAGCCCGTCGCGGGGCGGAAAAGTGTATTAGTCCTCGTGGGATAGAGGAGAGAGAAAGAAAGAAAGAAAGAAAGAAAGACACGGAGGAGAGGCGTGCGCAACCCTCCCGGTGCGTCGTTTCGTATATACGGTCAGGCTTCTTCGGGTCTCACCGGGCGGAAAACGTGCGGAAAATTTTCGAATGTTCGCAGGTTTATGCATGAGTGTATATATGGCTTTATCTTGCTTGGGTTGTGTATATGTAGCTTGGGCTAAATCGCCACCGAGTGCCTAGTGATAAAAGAAGCAACACTTGCAGTGTTATGTAGTATTTAATGCATGTAATATTGGACCGTTTAGAAACACAGTGAAACAAGACCATTTGGTAAATGTTGCAAACGCTAATCGTATTAATGTTAATGACGTATCAAAAGTAGTCTGAATAATTGAAATACAGTGATAGATTAATTCTGTAGTAAATTATTAGTAACAATAATAAGATCAATACAATTAATGTTACTTAATGGTTATACAACCACTGCTAATTAGTGATTAGTGAATACTGAAATAGTGGATTTTTCACTAATTCAGGGACAGTGGCATACTTTTCACTGTTTTATTTCTAGAGAGTACGGTATTGAAATGATCACACAGCTTGCAAAATTTTCATAATGCGCTTATTCGCCTTGTTAAGATATGCCATAAGAGCAATGCATTTCTCCCTGATGGATAGATCAGTTCCATTTTCCATCACCTCATCTGCATTACATATCTCTGCGTGGCGCCTCTGTGCTCTTAACAAGGCGAATTCCACTATGGTTCTGAACAGCACATATATTATAATAAATGAAATATTTTTGTAGATTGTACGTAATCTTGCGTATTTTACAATCTTTCTTAACATTACTTACGTGACCATGATATGATAGTAAAATGTTTCAATACTGTCATGGATAGAAACATAATTTACCGAAGAAGAAGTGGGAAGTACGTACGAAGCGCGCGTATGAAAATGTATTTTTTATTATGTCGGGAGCATCGCGAGCGTTCCTCCGCGGTCTAACTCTCATTCGCGAGAATCGGCAGTGCGATTCGTGACTTCAGGCTCTCTAGTTAGGGTCGACTTTACGGTCGCCCTGAGATTATCATAGACCTCGAAGTTCGTCTCCGCGTTGATGAATGTCACCTCATGCGCGGGAAGGCCGAAAGGCTGACCTGTGACTGTAAGACCAGAGAGCGAAGCTTTGGGAGGCATCGCGTTGGGTGCGTATGTCTGCAGGGTTTTTATGATTAGTCGAAGTAGAGACGCGCGCTATAGGGCTACTTCGTACTACTTTAGCAGTCATGGGTAGGGCCAATTGCTTATTTCGGTGTGATTTAGATTCTTATTTCAATATAGTTTAATTTCAATTTTAATTGTTTGTGTTAATTTATTTATTATAAAACTGTCCTACTTTATCCCGAAACAAATACTTTTGATGATACTATAACTTATATATTATACATATTTAGTTTCAATAATAATAATAATTAAATGAGAAAGGATAGAACCACTATTAGCACGCTTGATTTTACTAGTAATATTAAATCAAGTGCTGTTTACCTGTTATTCAACAGCAATCAATAATTCACAATCGATTATAAGATTACCTTCATACGAACGAATTTCAACTAACCTAAGCTAATTTGGTTCAATTGCATTCAATGTGCATGCTAATTAGTAACACAAATTAATATGGATCAACTCAATGGAATTCTGCTCTATGATTGATGGCCTGTTTAGAAAAATTAGTTAATTTCACGATATTATGCAATACACTGGAACATTAATAAATTGAAAAAAATATAATTCTAAATCATTGAATATTCGTTTGAATAACTGTATTCTTAATCACCTTATGCATAGCAAATATGAAACAATTTCCTTTTTAATTTAATAAAGTTTTAAAAATTATAATCAAATTATTAACAAGATAAGTAAATATCACATATGACTTAGTTATAATTATTTCATTCTGTTAATGTAGGTAGATTAAATTCTTTTTAATATTTTCATTTATTTTGCAATACTAATGCAAATTTCAATATTTCAAATTTTAGAGCAAACTCTGCATGCAGATTAGTACTTTGAAATGTAAAAAAGAAGCATTAAGCAAACTCTGTTCACACCAGGTTTCTATTTGAAAAAGTCATTTGAATTTCAAAATTCTCCTTACTTTACTTCATGTTGTCTGTACAAATTTCAGATACTTTTTAGTTTGTATGAGATCACATAGTAATATAGCACTATACAACTTTGTTTTAGAACTTTTTTTTGCTTAGTACTGCAAAATATTTAACTGAATACAAATATTGCTTCATCACAGAGGAAGCTTTTTTATATTATGATAAGTCAGCTGCAAATAAATAAATTAGAAAATTAAATAATTAAAATAAATCTATTATTTATTTTAAAAACACTAGCTATTTTTTTTCTCACTCATAAAAATCTTTCTAATAGACAAAGCCAAAAAGATGAACGCGAATAACGCGTGTTAAAAAATACATCAACTAGCACGCAGAGAATAAAGCACGTAAAAGAAGCCCTAAACTTGGCGGTGGCAGAGCCAGATTGAAAGTGCCAGTCATACGTAAAAATGGGACGCCCCTTTTCCACGTTGATTTACAGCAAATTCTTTCATTAGGATCCTAATGTGCGAAAAATAAGACAGAGGGACAGAGCATACGATTGCAACGAAGATACGCAATTTAAAAAGGCAACTGCCAAAACAAATGATGAAAACGTAAACATTTCAAGAGAAAAATTACGAGTTTTTGAAGATTAATCTCTTTCTCAGTAATATATGTTTGTTTATTATTATTATTATTATTATTATTATTATTATTATTATTATTATTGCTATTATTATTATTATTATTATTATTATTATTATTATTATTATTATTATTATTATTATTATTATTATTATTATATAGGCCAAATAGTAATGGTAAGCAGCAACAGCTATCACATAGTCTTTATGTCGGCAGTAGACGTGCTTGCATCATCACCATAGCTCTTATAACTACTTGCTGGGACTAGCTATCCGTAGCTATGTAGTCCATAGCCTTGTTCACGCAGTCACAGTCCATATTTCTCTATTGTTTGCGAGTTGCATCCAATCCTCCTCATAACATCCTATTTCTCGTAGGTCCATTTTAATATTGTCCTCTCACCTTCGTCTCGATCTACCTGGGGTTCTTGCTCCTGTCGGCTTCCCTACGAGCACTCTAAGTGCTGCTACGTCGTTACCCATCCTAGCTTCATGCCCAGCCTACCTTAGTCTTCGGGATTTAATCACTCTGGAATGTTTTGTTTCCCGTATAGCTCGGGTATTTCTTGGTTATATAAAATTCTCCATTCTCTAGCAATCACATCTATTTTGCCCCCAAATATCTTTCTAAGGACTCTATTCTCAAATACTCTAAATTTATTTTCTTCCCGTTTGGTTAACGCCCACGTTTCGCATCCGTATAGAAGTACTGGCATTCTGATTTTTATATATATTTCTAATTTAGTCTTTCGCGATAGTAATCGTGATTTTAGTAAGTTATTTACCGAATATAGGCATGCATTTCCCGCATGCAGCCTCTTCTTAATTTCTTTATGAGTTTCATTTTTGTGGTCTATTATCGTGCCAAGGTATCTAAAGTCTACTTTTTTAAAAGTTTTGCGGGAGACTTGGAAGTCGGTGTGAGCAATCTCGGACCCTGCTCTGCTAGTGACCATGTACTGGGTTTTCTTTTCACTTATTTCTAGGCCTATGACTTTAGCTGTTTTTAAATTTAAAATGTTATATGAAGAAACTTTAACGTATATGTGTGTGATTTTGCTGTAACTGACATATTTTTCGTTCAGACTTTAGAGGAAACTTAAAACTTAATATTTTCGTTAAACCAAGTAAGTAGCCCAAACTTTTCATGAAATAAAGTATTTTTACTTAAAGTTTATTATTGTATGATAGTTCGTCAATCTGTAATATAGAAAACTATTGAAAACATTTTTCTCTTATGAGAGAACTCTGCAAGGATTAACTTTCTTAGAGCATTGTTACATGCGACCCATAGGCACCTAAAATTGTGATAACGTTTTAAATTTAAGGTTTATTTTAGAACTATTTTTTAAATGAGTCAATAACATAAATCTAAAATGTCATCCTTAGAACGTTAAAACTTTGATTTCGGTACAAAATTATATTCTGCGTAAAATTAAGGTCGAAGAAGAAAATTTATCCCTATATATCGTAAACTAAAGAGCGAGCTTAAGAGTTAATTTTCTACATTCCTAATAGATTTAAACCCAAATAGCACCACTTGCTCTAATTAGCACCTAATTAATTTAAACCCAAACCAGAATTGTAAAAATTTACATACCTTTTGTTCATCTAAGTACGGATAATATGTTCACAATAATACTATATATACTATAACCCACGTTGCTGAAAAAGTCACCAAAATAAAAAATTTCGCGAATACAAGCGTACAAAACTACAAAATATTAAGTATGTTCCATAGCCGCAGGAAATCACCATCAACATAGTAGTTATTTTATATAAATAAAATTTATTTTATATAAATAAATTTTGATTGTCAATTAAGTTGTTGAGTTTTAAGAGTGACTTAAACGCGATATTACCAATTTCGTCATACATTACATATAATAATAGTAATTATTATAAATAGTATTAAATCCTACTAAAAGTCTTTTACATTTTTTGTCACTGGTCCAAACTTACATTTTTTTGTCACTGGTCCAACCTTTTTGATTGTTCTACAAAAGAATTGTTTGCTAATAAATAATTTTTCAGAACTATGGCACAAATAATGAAAGTACAACGATTATACAAAAATGTCAAATACTTTATTTCGTTTAATTTTTTAAGTGATTCTATACTATACTTTTAAATTGATGATTGGATTCCGCTAAAAACACTATCGTTAAGAAAACACCATCTAGTGGATTCATAGTAATATACAGTTGAGGATGTAAATATATAGATATATAATGTAGTGTTAAAAATATTCTTTTTAACACTCCGTGCGCGAAACTCAGTTTCGACACGCTGCATCAAATAAGCATATGATTTAAATGTAAATAATGCTATAATAAATCACAAGCAACATTTATTAACATTTTGAAGTGTACCTTCAACGTAGAATGACATAAGCTATATAATTTATTTATAATATCGCCTTTAATTTGTGTGAGAATTGTGTTAACAAATTGTGATAAAGTTTTAACAATGATTCATTTTTTTACGTTTTAATGATTTTATGCAACTTGTATTAAGATATTGTATTATTATTGTCAATACAAGATAAGAACATTATTATATTTTCAAGCTATTATTTGACTTTTTGCGACGAAAAAGCTGTATCTTATGATATCTGAAAGTATCAAATGGAATAATTTTCCACGAAGTTTTTTATGAAACTGTTCAGACAGTCAATTAATCATAAGATACACTTCTCTTTCCTCATAAATATATTGCAGTACTTATTTGTACAAAGGATTTTGCTTCCCTCTACCACGAACATGACTACCGACAATTGTACACATTTTTATTTATCTAGCTCGATAGTTGTGCCACGCGGATAAATCCGTTATAAATACTTTATTCCAGACAAAAAAGATGAAACACAGAAAAAAATTACAAAGCCGGGATTTCCGCGAGACATTCCGAGGATTTACCTTTTTTCCCCTCTCCGGGCCTGACCGAACGAAGAATAGAATTTAGCGAGGAGCGCAGAAAGTATATGGACGTCGAGCCCGAGAGAGCCGAGCTAAAGAAGACAATGAGAGGCGGTCTGGCTGTGGTCCAAACTCACCCCCCCTCTCTCTCTCTCTGTCTTTCTCTCTCTTTCTATCGCTCTCTTTCTTTCTCTCTCTTCCGGAGCCTCTTCTCCAAAGATAACAAGATAACGATTACTTTCAAATTTAGAATGTCCTCTTGCATTTATAATGAGCCCATTTCTGCGATTCTTTCCCACGATTATTTGATGGCATTCTTAAAATAGTAATGTCAATTTATGAAAAAGTTTTTCGTCCGAACCGCAGCAAAGAACTCGTCATTTTGCATTCACGAGGTTACACTAAAAAGTCGACAGATAAAATAAAGATCTTTGCTACACTTTGCTGCTGTGTTTCTTTGTTCAAATTTTGTATCTCAATTCAATTAAAATCGCGATTGTCCACATAATTTGTAATCCGGTTTATGTCTATTTTTGGTATCATATATAAATATTTGATATATACATGCTGGGATAACCATTTAAATGTATAAACAATATGTATTCATTGAAGCCAAAAGGTTGTATCTTGCCATTCAAAATATAATTCATTTAAATTAGAAATTAAATCTGGCAGTGTATGTTCTAGCCAGTATGTAGTATTAAACAATCAATTTAAAGTACAAACAACTGTAGGAAAAAGTTTTAGTACAAAGACTGTAAAAAGCTTAAATGTTAAATTACTGCATTGAGCACTGGAAATAAAGGCAACGTGTAACAGCGCAGAAATATGTCGGTAAAAAAATTGCAGTTCTAATGCTGAACACTATTAATTTACATTACTGTGAAATGTATTATTTTACGAAAGTGTATAATAATCATTGTACCTTGATTTCCATGTATTCAATGTAGCGGTTTAACTTGTCCCAATAGTCAAGCTATATTGAAATGGTAACATTACAAAATACAATCTGATCAGTTTACATTAGTTAGATTCGGTAATGTCAGCACGGTAAATTTACTGCACTGATCGCGGTAATTTGAAAACATTTAATGATGTACACTCAACTATGGTGTAAAGTGTCAGAACGTTAAGTACAATGATTAAAATTTTAAATTTCTAACCATTAAAATGCCATCAATTTCGATATACCGAAACAATTCGTAATTTACATTGGTTAGGAATTAAAAACTTTTCTTCTCCATTGCTTCTGACGATAAAATATTTCCACAAATTTCTTTAAAAGTAGCCTCTTTATAAAAACTTGTAATCAAGTGATAAGTTTGGCAATTGAAATATTTAATAACAGTGTGAAATTGTACAAAAGTTAATATTAATAGATTTTTATACATTTTTTATTAATATCGTTAATGGAATTTTTCTAACAATTTCTGTTTCATTTTGTATTTTTGTTACAGATTTATTAAAATCAAATTATAAATTAATGTTACATTAAGAAAACCCTATATTTGTATATAACCTATTATTATAACAGTATATTTGTATATAATATATTATCCACAAGTTCATTAAAAAAGTTTCAAAATCGTATTGTAATCACCTTTGCTTTTTATCGTGACTTCTTCCCTATAAAAATTTAGTGCGGCAGAGCAAACGAAAAGAAAACAGAGCTACATCGGTATTGTTAATTATTTTCCTTTTTTTCCTACGCCGCGCAGTCCCGATGTCAGAAAAATTCTCCGCATGGTAAATAGGTTTAGCGGCGCGCGGTGCTTTCTAATGAACCGCGGCGCGAGAATTCGCAAGTGGAGAAACAAAGAGAGGGAGAGAGGGAAAGAGTTGGAGTACGGGGGCGAAGTCATTTGCAGGCGGTGCAAAAAAGGCCGTGGCCGGGGCCATTTTGCGCGCGTTTTGGGGTCACGATGATTTACGTTTCGCGCGCCATGCGAATGCATCATCATTGCCGGTGCGGATCGAATTCGCGCCTGCGGCCACATGTGCGCCACCGAGATGCACGTTTCCGTCGTAAAAACGCTAAAGGAGTAAACAAAATGCAATGTTCGCGGTTAGCTGGCGCGCTATAATGACGATATTCTTGACGCGTCTTGATAATGCGAAATTTTACAATACAATGTGTTTTGATTTTAAGTTCTTTCAAACTCAACGCTTGGGAAGATGACGGTCGCTGTTATTGCAATATGTTTTAATTTTTGTTGTAACAAACTAACGCACAAGGTCAGATAATATGTTTAATTGAAATACATTAAAATTTTAAACTTTTATTCTGTAGGATAAAAAATAATGAAGTGGCTCTTTAACGTTGAAAAACTGTTGAATTATAACTTGTAAGTTTTACATTGCATATATACATATATTATAAAATTCTACGCTCTTGGATTTATACAAATTGTCCAATCTGTATTTAAGAAAAAATTGTATTGTACAAAGTATTATGGAAGAGCTTGTCTCGCACCTACAAGACGTCACTTTCTGCGTTTCATGAATATATATCAGACGACCAACTTCGAGTTTTAAAGTATACACTCCTGCTGCAGACTTTTCAAAGTTCATCGCTTGTTTTTACACATAAATCCACCTGTTTATAAAGCAAGGTAGAATTTTTTTAGATCGTCACGGTATAATGATAAATTGTTCCAAGAAATGCAGTATGGCATCTATTATATTTTGCAATGACTATTTGTAATGATAATGTAATATTTTATGATTACGTAATGAAATTTTTTTTAAAACATACTTTTTAATAAAAATTTTAACTCTAAATTTATTTTATTCTAATTTAATTGTACGTTATATTTACTTTCAAATGTATAACAGTTTCATGATAAAAAATATCAAATAAGCTAATTAAAATTTTTAATTTTTAATACAATGGTGTATTTGAAAAATTTTCATTTTAAAATGAAAAATAATGTAAAATTTCATCACATATAATATATATGTGATGAATATATATATATATATATATATATATATATATATATATATATATATATATATATATATATATATATATATATATATATATATTATATGTGATGAAATTTTACATTATTTTTCATTTTAAAATGAAAATTTTTCAAATATATATATATAAGCTTATATATATATATATATATATATATATATATATATATATATATATATATATATATATATATATATAAGCTTAATAAGCTGCAACTTTTAATCATGCTGCTAAAAATGCAATTTCATTAGCGTCGGTATTTCATTTTTACAGAATTCGTAGAACTAGAAACTACGAAGCCGTCATTGACGTGACCCAGATAGAGAGAATTACAGAATCAACGCAACGGACTGCAACTGCGTAGAATTTACGTTAAAAAATTTGGATAGAAAAAAGCCCCTTTCATTTCTCGCGTCAATCACATTCGAGGAATTTTAATCTGCGCCCGGCAGGAGAACACAACCAAGATACTCAAAGACATCGATTTGAAAGATCCAACGAGAAATGATTAGACCCTCGGTGAGTTAAGCGAACCATAAATGAATAAACTATAAATGTCTTCTGATGAATAAGACAGATAGAACTGACCGATAAGCAAACGAGTTTTTTATTATCATCAACTTTGTTTTGTAGGATACAAAAAATACATTCGTAAATTTCTACTGCATCCCGAATAGAAATAGAGTATGGAGCGCCTGATTTTCATCCATTGTATTATTAATGCAAATAAATAATTTAAACTAATTTTATTAACTTTTCTATTTTAATCTATCATACAATTATACCTATACGGCAACTCTACACAATTGTACAAACACAATACAAATAATTGATAATTGAATAAAAACAAGTATTAATTTCAGATCTATTTTATAATTTATAGACTAAAATTTACGCGCCATTTTTAGCCCTTAGTAGGCCGGTATTAATACGTTTTGTCTTTAACATAATTCCAACTAGTATTTTCCTACAAGCCAGTTCCAAGGCTTGAACAGGGCATCATAAAATTAATTTTTATTCCATTATCACGCCCTGACAAAAGCAGCATTACATCATTATAAGGGTCTGCTCAGGTGCCATATGAAGACCTTAACATAATCTAATTTCAACCGTAATTCCGTTTCTATTCGAAGTTTACTGTTATATTGAATTTCTATTTTTATCATTGAACTGCTCATTATATAGGAGATGGTCAAAAATTGGAGCCTTAAGTGACTAGCTTTTGGCTGTATCCCTTTAAATGTACTTATGTTATTAAAAAACATATGACGAGGCTAACAAATTTTTTGAGGGATATAAAGTATCATGTACAAGGTATTCGTTTATTTTTTATGTCTAAGTATATAGTTAATCTAAATAAATCCCGTTTAAAGGACAATTTGTCATTTTCGTGGTATTTTTAGTGTTATTTCCATAGCATGTCTACCTAATTTATGCATTTGTCAACGTTAACAGAGGATTTAAACTTTTAAATGAAAAGAAATATCTTCTATTTCATCAATTATTAGTGTAGGTCACTCTAAGTATAAATAATACAAATAACCTGAAAATGATATTGTCCTGATAGACACGTCATTTGTATTACATATTTGGTATTTGTACTACATATGTATAACATTCAGCAATATTTCTTTAGTGGCATTACTATTAATCGATGAAATAGAAGATATTTGTTTCAAAAGTTTAAATATTCTGATGAAGTTGTCAATCGCGCAAATCGAATATTAATTTAGACTTTCAAAACTAAAGGAACATTTTTTACTTGATGCATTATTACAGTACTCTAAAAACGTTTCAGTTCTATTTTATGTTCCGAAGTGAATTTAAAGGTATAGCCAAAAGTTTCACATTTTTGACAATCATGTACTCATATAATTAGAATACTAACCTATAAAATTTCACATATATCATACGCCCATTGCCTCGACAATCCCATTAACATTGCACTCTTCGAATCAACGCCCCCACAGGCTATGTTCCATGATGCACGTTGATAAGAATCGATGCAGCAGAGACAACTTCTGCGCATATATATATATATATATATATACACACACAGGTAGAAATCGATCCCTCCCGCGGTTTCTGAATGAATCCGAGCACAATACTGCTGGAGCGGCTCTTCTTGACGCGCTCCTCTTCAACACGCCGCGAGGATTATCGAGGATCTAGCAGGGTATTCGCGGAGACCTACCCCACTCCAGCCTGTGAACTTGCGTACTTTTTATTTAAAAAAATACTAGTCGACGTATTTCGATTTGTACTTTACTCCTACGTTCGTACTTCTAATTGTACCCGCTTAGTTTTTTAATAAAAAATAAAATTTGATTCTACATTTTTATCGAACCATCAAATGTTGATATCTCGTTAAATAATACATTTTCCTAACTGTACCAAGCGTTAAAAAATTATACAAATGCTAATTGACAAAAAGTATATTACTCTTCTTCTATTAAGTATATGGCAAAGTAACTAAATGAAAATATTCAAGTACTTGGACACATTAATGTCATATCATTAATGAAAAGTGATTTTTAGACTATTCGAAAAGTGATTCTATTTGAACGTGCAGTATTGAAGAAAATGTCATTTGAAAATAGCTACAACATTAATATGTATATATTGCCAGACACTTGTTCACTTCTATTTGAGTACTTTTTCTCGTACTTGAAATATTAAATAAAATAGTATATTGTGTACCATTGGTGAAAAGTAGGCTTTATTCACCCGTATGAGGTTTGCTATATGCATATTGCGAGCTGAAGACGAGTATTGCAAACACACAAGGGCGAAGAAGACCTTCTTTACCGAGAAAATTAGCACTTAAAATGTAAAAAGTATACATTATAGAATATACATAAAATACTTAGGTCTCAAAAACTTAGCAATTTCGCATATTTTAGTTATTTGGAATAAACGGTTAACAACATGCTTTTAAACTATTAACATTATTCACCTGTCAATGTAATATTTAGTCTATGTCTGTACCTAGTTTCCATTTAGCAGACAGACAGCTGTCATAATAACAGACGAGCGCCTCTTAGTCGTTCATAACTGACAAAGCCTGTTGAAATTAAATAAGTATTCATACAATTGTAGAAAGTTACAAAAGTATTTATCGTTGTGGAGATTTTTTAAAACTTTGAATAGTTTATATTCTTACAATTACAATATTAGTTTTGTAAAATTTTACTTATTTAATACAATATTAAATTTTAATTCAAATTAATATGAGATTTAAATTAAGTTTTAATTAGTTACGAAAATTGGAAGTCAACATCAAAATACTTTTTAATGTAGAATTGGAATTCGTAGTAATTATAAGATTTGAATCTCACATATTAAAACTTTAAAGCAGACATCCACATCTCTGAAAAAGTAAATAGTTATTTTTAAAAGTCCATTTTAGCTTTTTGGCGAGAGTATGTTTGACGAGTACAAGCTCGGTAGCGATGCGTTCCTAAAATTTTGATAACAGCCCTGTCCACGAAGTCGGGCACAGGCCTTCAATCTCTTTTCAAAATTCACCGTCAAAAAGAAACGCCAACACGATGTTGATTTTGCGTAAGGTCACTACCTCCATCGCGCGCTGGAAAATCTGCCTGCAATCGCGACAAACGAATTAAAGGAAAACAATTATTATGCAAATACTCGATTATACGAATAAAGCAAAAAGGTATAGAAGAGTCAAAGGGAAAAAGAACGCTCGCACGCGAACGTAAACCGAGTAAACAAGGTCGTATACGGCAGTAGTAGCCGACAGCAGCAGCCGCAAACCGTAAAGCAACAATCGAAACCGATTAAATAACCAGCGTGTAATTAACGGACGAGCTCTCGTCCGTTTTATTGGATTTCAGCCGCGAAACGGACGTTATACCCTCTCGCTTTGAATGGCGGGCGCAGACTATCGCCGGCCACAAAACGAATTGATAAGTCGATAACCGCGCGCGCGGACCGCGACGCGTCGAAGAGCTGAAACGGGGAATAATGCGCGCTCGGAGGAATTCTCGGGATTTGCTTATAAATGGGTATTGCACGTGAGCCTCAAGTGGATATTCCTACAAATGGCTACGAGGCTATGGCTACGTTATATTATTGTTTTCATCCTTGAGCGACTGCGCGGACTTCCGTTATAGTACTCTTTCGAACTTCAGCAAAATATTGATAATTGCTAATAAAGGTTTCTGACACATGTAACTGTTTCGGTTCAATGAAAAATGAACCATTTTTACTATTATAAACAAAGAAACTGCCGCAAATTCATTGACATGTAGCTTCCTCAAACTTAATCAATTTATTGCTCCAATAATTAATTGTTTTAATATATTAACTAAAACTGCTATTTCTTAACAATAATTAATTAATGAATTATTTACTCAAGTTATCGTATTATACAGAAAGTCGATTTCATTTACAAAATGATTTTTTTCTTGGAAGCAGAAAATAATTAAGACTCAAAAATTGTACTGAATGTTCCTCTCAATCAATCAAATTTCCATGACATATTTTCGAGATATAACCGTTTAAAGAGAATGACATTTCTGTGTATAACAAAAAAAGAGAATTACCTTATCAAAAATTTCGGGTTGGAAAAAATAGATACTTTATGGTCTTTTAAATGCATCATCACTGAACCGATGATATTATTTCTAAGGTATCAAAAACCCAAAAAACTAAAACTCAAAAATCGAAAAACCGCTAAAAGAACAAAATCGCAGCGAAAAAAAAAATTATTCTTGAGCTGTCTTCCTTTAAGGGAAACAAAAAAAATAAGTTGTGTATCATTAATTTTTACCGCGATTTACGCGAGATATAGAGGGACACACACACGCACATATACGCACACACACATACACCCACGCACGCACGCACGCACGCCGCATGCGCACACACACACTTTTTTACTATTACAAAGCTTCCTCTCGGAGGAAGCAAAAGCGATTTATTAATTAAAATTTTGGATTTCTCCTATTGAAATAAAAAATTTAAAATCTAAATCATAACTTTTTTATAACTGCGTGCTACGTATTTGTCAATTTTACTATAAGTTATTAAATTAATATATGTAATCCATCATATATCTTGATTCAGCATTATGTATTATTAGTATTTCGGGAGGTGTGTGCAAGATTGAAGGACATATCGATTACGGCCGTATAACATGGAATTAGAGAGATTCACCGATAGTCTATCTATATTTTTTGCTTTTGCTCGAGCACCATCGTCGAGACGAGTCTATTAAATATAAGCGATCGCTAACGAGCCATTTGCATGGAAAAGGAAATTGTCCTTGCTCTGTAAGTGCTTAAAGGAATGCTTTCATTTATTAAAAGGTAGTATAACTCTTAATATAAATGTTTGAATAGCGACAAGAGCTTTTAATACAAAGATTTGTAAATATAAATTCCCCTTTAAAAGGTTGAGCCAGCTAATGTATACACGCTAAATCTGTTAGAGTGAAATAAATCACTGTAATTAGAGTGGATTATTTACTCTAAAAATAGAGTGGAATGTTTCACTCTTAAATAGAGTGGAATCTCAATGGATATCGAAGATAAACTAACCGATTTTTTACTTTTTAAGTTTATAATATTGCAAGCCTGATAGTAGATACACTTTTCCAGTAATAATAGGTTTACCAATATAAACGAAATAAAGTCGCAGTAGTTTATATACACAAAATTAATTCTTCTGCATGTTTCATTATATAAATATTTTAAAGTGCTTTTACGTTCCAACAAGAACTTTCAAAGCATTCTAAACTATAATATTAGAAACTTAAAGTATCGTAAAATTAAATAATACAATTAAAACAAACTTTCAGGGCATTATTTTTTTTTTAAATTTTCGTCTTTTGCTATTTTTATATAGTTTTTTCAGTATGTAACTAAGAATAGTGGTTATAAACTTAGTAGGATTACAGTTTTAGGAGGAGAATTTTACTAGGTGAGTACTAATCGTAATGGTATCAACCTAACCTCAAAACATCGTAAAAACACAGTTTTCTTTGAAAATTTTTGTGGCTACAGTATATATTTTCTTGTATTCTGTGTTGTAATGATGGTTTCTGCATTATAGAATGCACTAGATAACTGCTTATTCTAACAGTATCAATCTAGCCTAAAAATATTGCCACACACTTATTTGGAAAAATCAAGGTCAAAATATGATTTTTTGGTATTTTCTGTGTTATAATTTTTGTATTTACATCAGAGAATGTTACTGAATAAATACTAAATGTAGTAGTGTCAACCTAACCTCAAAATATCGCTAAAACGTTTATTTTTGTTTCAACTTCCATGATCAAAATATTATTTCTTTTGGTATTTTTCGTTTTGAAACAATTATTTTTCCATGAATGTTACTAGATGAGTTATAATGGTAATGGTATGCATATAATCTCAAAATATCGCAAAAACACTATTTTTGTTACTAATGACGTAGTATCAATATTTATTTATCGCTACTTACCTACAAAGACGCACACGCATAATCCCACACACAAACACACACACACACACACACGCACGCACGCACACACCCACAACCCCCCCCCCCCCCCACACACATACAAACACACTCGAACATATCCACACACGCGCCCACGTCTTCACGTACACGCATATTATACACACAAAAAATTTGAAGAATAATTATATTTCGATATTTTGAGGTTAGGTTGAAAGTATTACGATTGGTTCTCATCTAATATTATTCTTTGATGCATAAATAGTACCTACAATATCAAAAATACCAAAAAATCATGTTTTGATCACGAATTTTGAAACAAAATATAGTGCTTCTGCGATATTTTGAGGTAAGGTTCAGACTATTACAGTTGTTTCTCATCTAGTAACATTCTTTGGTGCAGAAACACCAAAAATACATATTTTGATCGCGAAATTTGCAATAAAGACATTGTTTGGCAATATTTTGAGGTTAGGTTGACACTAATACAATGAGAACTTAGCTAGTAACCTATTTTATAATAAAGAAACAATCATTACAACATAGAAAAAACAAAAAACGAAATTCGCACAAAAACAAGCGTTTTATTATATTTAGAGGTTAGGTTGACACCATTAAGATTGATACTCTCTATTCATCGTCAAAAGATTGAAGATTATTCATCCGTTATTTTGCCGACTCACAACTCACATCACAGAACACGTGCGAATGCGCAGGGTTGACGCGAACGATCCGACTGTTAGCACCATACGTACCAACTACTTATTCGCGTGTCTTTTGAAATTAATTTTAATTAATGATGTTCAAAACTCCGATAAATAAAATAAAATTCGTTCCGTTGTCATTTCACTCTAACTACTAGAGTGAAAATTAGAGCGAATAAATATCACTCCATTTTCTAGAGTGAAATATTTCACTCTAGTAGTTAGAGTGATAAAATTCACCCTTTTAGAATGAAATTTCACTCTACCAGGTTTAGCGTGTAAGCCAATTTTTTCAATTATCTACAAAATTTATTAAAATCTTAAACATTCGATAAAAACTCAATATTTCTACCTATTTCTAAGATGAGCTTAAAGAATACAATAACCGATTGGATAAAAGGTTTCATTAATGTTTACGTTTATAGTAAGACAAAATCTAAAGAATTTTGCGACCATTCGTGACATGTACATATATATATTTAATTGTAACTCCACGTATCCATCTATAAGTCAAAAATGAATATATATAACATATATATATATATATATATATATTAAAAAAATTTATTATATTATTATACCATTAAAAAATTCAGAAAATTAACAAGCAAAATATGCGTTTACAAAAACCATCCGAATTTAATTGTAATAAAAGTTACCTGTTATTAAACAAAATTAATGTCTCCAAAATCCATCGTTCAACTGGTTGAGTTCATTTCTATAAATGGCAAAAAGCCCAGTTCTAGGTTAACGACGAAGTTAGACAGTTCCTATCAGGATAAATGTCCATTGAGAAGGCTTTTTTTGTATGTGGCATGATAAGCTGGTGACGGCTTATTGCTACACAGGCCATTGATTTCAGATGCTATTATTTCGTTGAAGGGCGCCCATAAAATGTAATGAAAGGAATTGGTAATTAAGGATGTATGAATGAATTTTGCTATTCGGATAGTGAATTCAGAATTATTGATCGAATTCGTCATAAATATTGCAAAGAATATTGTTTTCATATGTTATGATGACGTTGTTATAATTAACCAAACCATATTAAATTTGTATAAACTATACATATAAGATATGGCGCATATTACTAAAATGTTCACCAATTAATATGTTATTGTACTTTTTATGTTATACTTTATTAAGCTTATTCATTTAGCTTCTTCTTTTAGCTTTCTTCTCTTCTTCTATTTCAATTTATTGTTTCTTGTTTATTACTAATTAGTCTTTCAATTTTTAATACGTGTTCTTATTGTTGTATGTAGCTTGTTGCCTCTTATTCGATATAACTAAATCTTTAAACTCAAGGCGAATTTATAAATTGTACGATTGTAGATAAATTAATAAATAATAAATTGCATTATTATTCATAAAATATAATATAAATAAAAGAAATGTAATTAAACAGTTAGATTAGATCAATAATATTGACGACTATGCAGTAGTATACTCCCACATAATTAATTTTTCTACACATTCAAAAAAGCTTAAAAATTAGATACATAATTACTTATTTTTACTTCCACATCGACATGCTACTCGTAATTCCTCGAATGTAAAAAAAAATATTTAAAGCAATAAATCTATTTTGTTGGGTAACATGGAAAGATACAAATAAATACAAAGCCACGATTGAATCCTTGGAAATAAGATTAAAATAATTCATTCTGTCCGTAAGGTATATGCTTCCCCGGTCGTAATTGGTGGACGCGTCGCTCGGGGATGTCTCAATGGTACTCGAAACCGGGACTGAGAGCAAGTAGATAGCCAGAGCAAAGGATATACATCCCCGAGCGCAGTGCAGTGCAGAGAGCCTCGAATCTTGGGCGAAATCCAGCATAAGAGTCCAAGTAATGCGCCGGGGGATCCGCGGAAGAAGGCTAATGACCAGTCGAGTCGTCGTCGTAGTCGTAGTCGTCTTCGCTCCCTCGTTCTATCCATCGATAAATCGCTTCGGCGAATTCGGCGGATTCGGATCAGACTATACGTACACATGCACACACACCCACGCGTACACACATACACACACATCACAAACACACACATACAAGCGTACACAGACATCTCGTATATACACACTCACATGTACACACAAGCATACACTCACACACAAAATTCACGATAAGAGAGAACGAGGAATAGTCATGTCCGCAGAATGTCTGGTGCACTGAGTGTACCTTATTTATAAAGATGCAAAGGGAGAGAGAGAGAGAGAGAGAGAGAGACAGAGAGCAAAAGAGAAGAAGAAAGAAGAAGGGAGAGAGCGTTGTTAAAAAGCTGCGCGAGCGAGAGAGCGCAGAGTGCACGCGAAGGGGAGGATAACGAAACAGATAGTGCCGTGCTGGGAGTGGGTGAAAAGGGGGGGGACGCGGGCGAAAGGATAAGAGGCGCCAACGCGGCGCGTCCGACTTTCGGGGTGTATCTATATATATATATGTCCCTTTCGCGCGCGGGCTGCTGCGACGACGACAACGACGCAGACGCGCGGCAAGCGAGGCTGGCCGCACGACGCCAAACAACCGCGGCGGCGCTCTCTGCTATAGCTCGGTATATGGCCGAAAATCGAAGGTGCATTAAACTTGGCAACTGTTCTAAAATACTGCAGCGGCTATCTCTATCTATCTCTCTCTCGCTCTCTCTCTCTCTCTCTCTTCTCTCGCTCTCTCGCGCTGATTCTATTTCTCTGGCTTTTTTGCTGGCTTTTGTCTGTTTACATTTTGCGCGTTTTGTTCTGAATAAGGTTAGCTATTTTTGTATGCTCCGCTTTGAGCCACCGTTTGAATATTATGGTTTATAAGTTATTGATAAAAGTAATTTTGGAAGTATATAAAGTTACATAATATAATAATCAACATTATTTGACAAAATATTAAGTCAAACATTAAGGCAGAAGGGATAGCAAAAAAGCATAATTCCACTTTCGGTGAAAATTGATTTTATGTAGTTTTTTATCGTATAATTTATTATGGTATTTCTCATCTAAACTCAAAATTTAACCAGGGGAGGTCGGAGCTTATTATGCAGTTACGTAGTTACCGACAATTTCGTATTTTTCAGTATTCTTATTCAATTTTTAATTTTATTCTATTATCTCAGTTGTCCGGTGTTCCTTAGAAGATTGAGAACACCGGACAACTAAAGTTTTGAACTTTTATGAACAATTAAATTAGAATAATGTAAAATTCAATGCAGAAATCTGTAATCGGCTCTGAGCTCCTCTTAAAACAACATTTAAAATAGGATGTTTTCGTTACAATAATAGAAAAACTACTATAACTTTCTTCATTTTCTCGGAATTAAAAAAGTATGAAATAAGATCTGGTTTAGTTCGTACACTCTTCAAATTTCGTGTTTATGAAATTAAACTTGAATATGAAAAGTTTGTTTTATTTAATTAAAATACTATTTCCTTAAAATGCATATATATTTATTATTTAAAAGAGTACTCATTTTAAAGTTTTTATCTACGAATGAAATTTGTAGGAGATATTCTTATTGTTAGATCTATTCTATAAAAAATTAGGTGTAAGAGATTTTATTCTAATATTTACTAGGATGAATATGTAGTACAAAAATAGACTTATAATGCTAAGTTTTAATCTAACGTCTATTTCGGTAAACAAATTGCGTCATAAACAATAAGCTCTTGACTTTTCCATCTACATTTGAATTTAAACTCATACAGTTAAGTTATAAGCTTAAATATAGACGACGGAAGGACTTAAAAGCTCCGACACACGTTTTATACTTTATTATTCATAAAACCATACTTTTACTTACACCCACTATTATATGCAGCTTAATTCGGGAAAATATCATCGCCACTCACATTATTACTATCTTCCTTTTTTAAAAGTTAAAATCGACTGCTCAAGCTGGTATAAAAAACCAAAAAATTCCATCTCTCGATCCTCTCGTATTATATACAGCCATCTGTCCGCGCTCCTTCACATTTCTCCTGCGCTTGCACATATCCCCTCCCTCGATATACCTCAGCTCTCAGATGTACCACCGCTGCATCATTCAGCCGCCCGCCGCCGCTTCTTTCTTTAGACCTGCGCGCGGTGCAAGCATCTCGTCATCGCGGCTTCGGGTCGAGGATCGCGCGAGGGCTCTCGTATCACATACTATACACTACTGCGCAGCAGTGCAGTGCATCTTACGTGCGCGCGAGCGATTATAGACGGATTAAGAGGCTCAAAATTTACGTCATCGCGCGCCGAGAGATTAGGACTTTATTATCCTCGGCGCGCGCGCTCTGTGTGTACCGAAATAACGCACTCGGTGCTTTTTTTGTTGTGTGTCTCTAAGAGCATGGGAGTGTGCGGTGTGTATAGCTGGTAAATTGAATTTAACGAGGGCGGCGCGGTCGTCTCGGATGGTGTGTATAACCTTATTTCGGCGACGCTGCAGCGCACCGGGGAGTAGAGGTGAAAGCCGAGGATTATACATGGAGAGAAGAGCGCGGCGCGCGGATGCGGCTGGAAATGATTTATAGGGATTTCCGAAGGAGTTGCGCCGTTTTTGTTCGGTTTTTTGAGAGGTGGCGGTGGAGGAGGAGGATATACCGCGGGCGTTTCGCCGGTGATTAACGCATTTCCGTGAATATATATTCTTTACGACGGAGCTTTTGTTAATTTGTAGGGGATGTGGAGGCCGCAGCGAAGATGGAGATAGAGAGAGAGGGAGACAGTTTGAACTTTTGGATGAAATGTCTGCGATGAGGGTCGAATTTATCAAGCGAAGAAAAGGGTGTATAAATGTCGATCTAATAAAGTTTGTTTTTCTGCTTGTCTTATTTTCTGCTAGGGGCGGAATTGATGTTTCCTGCTATCACTACTTTTCAAGACAAAACAGTTTCTTATATTACGTATTCTATAGTTAGATGTTACAAATAGAATTAATAATACACGGAGAGAATCAAACGTCACTGATTGATGTCTCGCGCATTACTGAGTATGTTAGCGATGAAAATTGTCAAATTTTCGCAAAACGCATTACTCATTAATGTCCACGCATGAACCAGTAATGTCCTGCACATTACTCAGTGATGCGCATACATTAATGAGTAATGTGTGTTGTAAAAATTTGACAGTTTTCATGTCCAACATAACCAGTAATGCACAAGACATTACTCAATGATGTTTTATTCTCTCCATGTAGAAAAGGGTAATCCAAATTAGATCATCAAATTAACAATTTAGATAATAATTTTAACAAGTTGTTTAGAAATAATTACTAACTAATATATATACCTGCACTATTACTATATTTGTTATAAAAAATATTTAATAAGAAACATTTTATTTATCATAAAATAAATGAAACAGTTTGTAAGTATAACCTTCAACATTTTTGTTTATGATTTTTTTTCCAGTAATAAACGTCCAAAGATTCAACATGCTTCTGTGGTTCTGTAATCGATACCTCGAACAGAAGAAATAGCATTTATTTTCACAAAAGACCGAAACTACACTTATACGAGGTACACTGTTCCGCAAAATGCGCAAGTGACAAAAGGGTCATACGGCCAGTCATACTCTCGTAATTCCAATACGATGAATCACGCGCTGGAGAGACTCTGCCCCAAAAGTGTCAGGGAACGCCGAAAAGCTTGTCGCTCGTCTCCCGCCGGTTACCAGGCCGTAAATTCCTGCCACCTCGCGTACACTCCCGCGCACATTTTCGCATGTACATCCGAAACTCCGCTTAATCCGGCCCCGGGACTAAGATGAACTACTACTACCACCACCAGCCCTGCGACCTTTTATACACATACGAATATTTTCACTTCAGGAAAATTAAATACTTAATGAATAAATATGGTAATAAAGATTTTCTTGACATTTCATTTCTTATATCAAGGGATTAGGAAATTATCAAGAAAATCATACATATAAATATCAATATTATTTTGAGATTGAGATATAGTTACATTTACTTATAAATGTAATTTTAAATCTGGAAAACTATATTCTTTTAGTGTGCGAATGTTCATTAGTAGATTTCACGTCGGTACTTGAATATATATATATGTTTAAATTAATTATCATCAACATTGCTGTAAATGTATAGCATGGTGCTTGCGTTGACATTTGAAGAAAGAACCTAATTTCACGTATTTACACGTTGATATTAAGTAGCTAAAATATTCCATAATTATTAGCGTATTTTATCATAAGTTGGAATTTAAATGTTTCTAGCGATGAATTATTTTGGGATATTCTAAGATCAAACAAAATTCTAACATATTCATTAAGATTTAGTGTGATAGATTATAGACTTTTCATTTAATACACTAGTAACGTATTACAACACTCGAGGTGAAATTTACAATCGTCTCTCCCATCATATACCTGTCATAGTTTGATATAGAACCCTCTGGTTCTGACGTCACGATTTGTTACATGTCAAATTTCTTCGATCATATATCTCTTCGTTTTTTGGATACTTGCAAAAGGTCATGATCACTCATTGTCGGAGACCAAAAACTAGAAATATCCAAGAAAAACATTTTAGTTAACTTCGTCTACGGTTATATGCGTTCGAATTTTGGTTCGTACGATACTCGTTTTCGGCAATCTTCACTGTAACGCTCGTTTAATAAAATTCAAAAATTGGTAGCACATTTCGCCCGTAAAATGTTTTATTTTCCCAAAGTTTGTGCGGTTATAAATTTTTGACCGGTTACTTATACCCCACATCGTCCCATATACATGTGCATATATTATACGACGCGAGAGTTCGATGTCAAGCTCGCGCATACCGGTATACATATATAGTATAGGCCAGAGCGAGACGGCTGAAGAGAAGCCGATCGTAAAATCCGTCGCGAGATCAAGAGCGAAAGCGAGACAGAACGATATCGATCCCGGGTATACGGCTGCGGGCTGCGTCACGACTGGGACCTGTACACCCACACACACACATGCGCGCGCTTACATAGTTCGTCGGCGGGAACTAGAACGAGAGAGCCAAAGAGAGAGAGAGAGGGGGGGGGGGGGGAGAAAAGTGTCGTGTGCCTTGTTCTCGGGGAATCGGCCAATTTAAGCAAATCCCTCGCTTTTATGACCCGCGCCGGGAAATTTCACGAGAGATTCCACGGGATATATATATATACATATATATATATATATATGTATAAGCGCGGGCGCGTCGCGGGGTTTACGACGCCGGCTGTGCTCCTGCTTTCTGCTCCTCTGCATATATACACACGCTCTGTCTCCATCTCTCGCTATCTATATATATCCATATCTCTGTCAACTCTCTCCCTCTATCTCTCTGTCGGTCCGACTGTGTGCGCAAATGACCCGGCGATTTTACGGGTGAATTTTGATTTGTTTCGCGAGCGAGTCGTACACATTGGACTGTATATAGATATATATATATGCGAGCGCGAGCGCGGCTTGCGTAAACGCTTATGGCGTATACAATACCTACTTCTTTTATCTCTACAGCAGAGTTCGATCTCGTCATTGTCGCGAGCGATGATTTTTTTTTTCGTTTCCGACTGCCGCACTCGCGCAATTTTTATTATTCAATCGTGCCCCAGCAGGTGGAGGAATAAAAGTGGGTTACGGAGGGAATTGGCGAGCGTTATATCTTTTGACGTGATTTTGACAAGGGTGAATGATTGCTTTTTTTATAATTCCGAGTGGATCGGTTTTACGAAGTTCGGTTTGCAGGGTGATCAAAAGTTGAGTAAAAAGAATATACGGTATTAGTGGGCCCTGATATCTTAAATACATTTTTCGTTTTGATTTTAACACGAAAAATGGTTTATAAAAATTCACTTTTTAAGTAGATGTCTCATGAAGTCAGTTGACGTAGTAATTTAAAAAAAATCATATTGCTGTACATAAAGAATTTGTTCTTAGTGTAATATTACGCTAACAGTTAAATGATGCATTTCTGAAAGAACACTTAAAAAGCATATTTTCCATCTTTTCCATAACTACGAAGTAAACTTTTCAAGTACTAAATTAAATTCGATTACTAGTTTCTATCCGTAAATGCAGGTATTTGAGGAAATTTCATCGTACCGCGCAATCAAGTAGTCAACCAAATGCTATATTAAGCAAATAAAATATTTATTGGACTGTAACTTTCATCTTTTTCAATAAGAGCGCGCGTGTTTTGAAATGGAACGCGTTATTACTGGCAGAATGGCAAGGTAAACGTCCATCAAATAAAATTATATTTGATTACAAATTCCCGTTGGTACGAATTTTTCATAAAAATATTTACTTTACTTGAAGAATGAAATACTGAGTTTATAACCGTCGATATACAATATTTCTAAAATTTGTGTAAAATTCTTCTAACATATTAGTATACCATTTGTATGTTTCATTTCAATAATTCTTGATATGAAGATAATCAATGATTACGAACTGCTATTAATTAATTTGTACATAATTAACAATTCACTTGTATATTTGATAATGTACAAATGAATGCGTAATATACAATAGGTATGTATAATAATGTATATATAATCTCTTTAAACATAAAACGTTGACGATTAATTATTATTTGCTGTAATTGTTATTTATTATTTATCAAAAATATACTGAACGGTTTAAATTACAAATACGATTAACACTGGGAAGAATATTTCGAAACACGCGAGAAAAATAAGTTTCTCTCTGTAAGACTTCATACTCGAATGAAGGTGATCATTTTACCTCTTCCCCACTGATACCTAATCTTGTCCTGCGGAGAAACCAAAGGCGTTTTTAAAAGGCTTCGGCTAAAAAATACAATGAAACTCCTAGACCTTGTGACTATAAACGGAAAAGTGCAAATACAGCAAAAACGTATTTTCACTTTTCTATTTTCTTAAAATTTCATAACTCATACATTTCACATCGCCTTGATATGCTTATAAATGTATTTGAGCCACGACACACATGTTCCGCGTAAGTTATTGAACGAACGGTAATACACAAACGTTTCTCTTATTAAATCGCCAAATCTCCACCCCACTCCACAGCACTCTATCCCTCGCTTGATATGTACATTGTACACAGTGAATACTGTCAGTCGCAACATCCGTCCGTGCGCCATTCAGCGGCGTCTACAATTTCCTGGGAACACGCCCCCAGCAGACATCGCGCCAAGCACATGCAGAGCAGCAAGAGAGAGATTTTATGAGACAGAAATGGCGCGGCAGCTTGATTTTGGTCTTACGGTTACCGAGGCTGCTAGGCGGCTGTGTATTTTCTGTATGTCAAAATTCAATGCTTGACATGTAAATGTATAATTGCTAAACGAAATATAAATATATACGAAGAATGATTTTAATATTGCATTCAATTTTGTATAACTGAAATTTGAAGGCACACAGTTAAAGTAAAGTCTATTTTGATTATTAAAATTAGTACTGCACGTTAAAATTACAGAACATTTTTGCTTTCGTCCGATAATATAATGATAAACAAATTGTATGTTGTTCAGTTTCTGCAGTAATGTCAGTAATTAATTATTTTTTTATTGAAAAAAATATGTTATAACATCGAATTATTAATTTATCACATATAAAAATGAGGAGGTGAATCACAATAAACCCTTTTTAAATTGTAAGTTATCCATTCATCTAGCAAAAATTTATTTAATTTAGATAATTAATGAAATTTGTAAGAATAAATAGATGAGAAGTATTTTTAAGCTTATTTACCAAAATTTTGAACATATTTAAATAGTAGTAAAATAGAGCTTTGAATTAAAAGTTTTCAATAACTAATCATCCCATTGGACATTTCCAAACTCAAAATAATGATCATGCAGAAGTATAAAAATATATTCAGGGGCTTTTGAGGGTGTATATTTCAAATTAAAACAATATAATAATTGCTAAGAAACAAAATGATAAAAAGTAAATTTCTAAAAATTAATAAAATGTGGAATAGATTTCATTGCTATTACTTAAAATTGCTCAGAATGTTTATTCATAGATTATCAGAGATGTAAGTTTATTAATTTTCCAGTATAACGGAGCCACGAAACTACCATTCAAAGCATATACCAAATTTTCTAAAGCCCTTAATATTTCCATCGACAGAATAGCGAACAAACGAAAAAAGGTCTTCCAAACCAATTTTAGCTTTGCATTCGTCGTATATATTCAAATGAATTTATCTTCACAAGAGGAAGAGAGAAGACGACAGAGAGCGAGCGAGAGAGCGAGAGAGAGAGCGAGTTTGCGAGTGAGTAGATGATAGTCGCGAAAGAGCTAAAAGCGCCAGAGGAGAACCATGCACACACTGGCATGCATGCAACGAGAGAAACGGTCTCGCGCGCGCATACACATATATATGCAGCCGGCGTCTCTGCGGCTGTAATCCCTCCTCGTGTGCAGCAGCAGCAGCAGTCCGGGATGCTGAGCGCTATACTATAGTTCAGCCATCGAGAGCGAGTGAAAGAGAAATAGAGAGAGAGAGAGGGAAGCCGTACACATATACCAGCAACCATGATGCCGCTGCGCAGCACGTGCGCCCACGTCCCGAGAACTAAGTAACTAACTGTTCCTGCCTGGGTTTTCGCCTCGGAACGAAGTTAACCGTCCTCCCCCCCACGCGCGAAAAAGAGGGAAGAACGAGGTACATATATATATATATATATATATATATATATATATATATATATATATATATATATATATATATATATATATATATATATATATATGCCAGCAGGGAGAGCACGAAAATCGAGAGCACGGCCGCCGCGTAATTGATTAATTTCGACAAAGAGATTATACCGCGCGCGCGCGCACGAGCACTTGGCCAAACTCGCTCTCGCTCTCTCTCTCTCTCTCTCTCTCTCTCTCTCTCGAGCGGGCGCGCGCACTCGGAACGATAATACTCGATGGGATTTCGGATTATCGAACGTTATTATACCTTGCGCGGCCGATCGGGCGGATCGTATTTCATGTACTCGTCTCGCGGATGAGCGTGGCTATACAGGTATAGGTGTATGTAAAACGTGTAGCCAGGTTGGCGATAGCCATGTAGACGAGTTTTTGCGAGATGTATATGGCTGATTCACCCGTAAGTTGTGCGCTCGGTTGCGCGTTTTGGATGTAGAAGGATATTTAAGTGAAATTAGCTTTTTCTAAGTGTTTGATGGCTTTTCGTACTCGTTGTGGCATGTAAAACATAGACCTCAAGAGAATCTACTGATCATTATTCCTAAGAAAGGTTATGTCAGACTTTATTATTTTTGCGCAACTACAGTGGTAATGGCACACCAGAATATACGGAACTGACATTGTTAATAATGATAAAACAGATCAACTGTTCTTACCACTCAACAACTTATCGTGAAATTTTCTCCACATATGGGCTTCACGTGCTTACCTTTTCGATATGAAAAACACCTTTTATTTACAAATTAACAGTATCTAACTATTGTGGGATAGCAGTGCTGCAGAATTGACTTGAATTTGTATACAACGAAAATAAAAGCAACAAAGCAATTCTCGCTCGTATAATTTTCAAATTACAACAATCTATTTGATTCTGTTTGACTATTCATAAGATAAATTGCGACAATTCATCGTAATTGGGTCTGGATAGCATGCTATGGTTTTTCAATGTATAGTGCGGAACCACAATTTTCGCGTAAATCAATGGACATAAAGTACGTATTCTGTTTTGGTAGGGAATGTATGTCATCAACTCCAAAGTTTATAACTTCTTTTATGGAATGACATTTATTTAAATTATTGGAGCGTTGAATGCAGTTTTATACAGATATTTGAGATTTGGTCATGTTACATAACTGATATATTTTAGACCTATATATTGATTCATTCAGAAAATAGTTCATCGCAACATCTAAAATATTTTCTGAATGTTAGGTGTCTATGATATATTTCCAATGAAACCCCGAGGACATGATTTTTCGTATACATGTACAAGAGTCTCAGAGGTCCGACCGCGAAATATAACCAGCTACGGCGGAATCATCCATATATGTATCTCGAGAGCCACGGATCTGTTGAAGTCTAATTGTCTGCTTTCCAGCGCTCGCAGCTTCTTCTCGTTTTTTCCACATCTCTCCTTCTCTATCTCCTAACTCTTTTTTCCTCTCTTTCCATCCCTCTTGTTTTTTTCTAAAGTTTCTTCGACGATTCATTCGGTTGGTCGCCGCGGCGCACGCACGGCCCAGCTATACGATATATATATATATATATATATATATATATACACCGGGGCGCACCTTTGTGAGCGCGAGCTCGCGCGGCGCTTCTTTCACGCTTCGCTTTACACTTGGACGTAATGCACTCTTTCTTTTTCTCCTTTCTTCGCTTTTTCCCCGGCATCTTTCTGTTTGCCTCGCGTTCTCTCTTGGGCTCTCTCTCTCTGTTTTACACCGCGGAGAGCACGTGAGAGCCAGCGAGCGCGCGCGACTTTGTGGTGTACTTTTCTGAGAGCATTGATGATGCTATCTCATTTGCGGCGCGCGAGATGTACCTGCATTGTGCTGTGTGCGCGGGCTATAGCGAGATGCGCGCGGCCCGGCGCGTATTAGCGCCGCGAAATTACAGGGATTCCAGAGGCGCGGATCGTTTTAGTTGATTGAAGTTTGGGGGGGAAGTTTGGACTGAGGAGTTTTTGTTCCTTATACTCTTGTTGTGTATCTTTTGCTCTTGGAAGTGCAAGTAGTTTGTCGACGAAAATTCTTTTGTCAATTTTTGAACAGAAACACATGTCTTTTGACTATATAGATTTTCAACCAATTTTAGTTACATTTTTTAATTTAACTTCTTTTATTTTTGTCAGATGAAGAAATTATTTATTGATAAGAAAATATGCGGAGGAAGTTTTTTAATGTAATATAAAAAAAAACTTTTTCGGTTTATAATTTTTTCTACACAATTTAGTTTCTAATGATTGTTAAATCTACATGCATGCAATTATAATGAGTGCATCACAGTTAAATTAATATTCCTGGTCGAAAATTAACGTGTTCTGGCTAAAAACTTGTTTAGAACTCGTCGACTTCACCACATTAGCTAGAAACTGGTTACAAACCCGGCAAGGTTCTAGTCAGGAATTTTAATAAAAATACTCGAGATGGATAAAAATTTCAAATAGGTCGCTAAAAGCTTTGTGAGAAAGCATAATATTATTAATATATATGTTGATGATAAGAATGAATTTAATTTTTAAAGAATGTTATTATTGTGATACTTCTTGTGGTACTTCCTCCATATAGGCTCAACATTTATAGTATTGGAATCAACAGTAAAATTTATATATATATATATTGATTTTTACTATTTTTTAAAGACAATATTTAAATACTTTAACATTTTTAATTAACTAATGCTTAATTACACATTTGTAACATTTTTTTAGGATATTGTGTTAAAGTAATAAATAATAGAACAATTGAGTTTCAAATAGTATCCGTGACTATATACATTATAAAAATGTTTCACTTCAAGCATTGCAACACTATTATATTTAAAACGTTATCGATGAAAAATTCAAATTCTATAAAATATTTTATATTTCTTCTTGATGATACTAAAATTCAGATACTAATTAAGAAAAAAAATTTAAGTTTACAATCGTATATTTGAAAAAAATATCATAAAATATGAGTAAAAGTATAGTTTAATCGCAAAAAATAAAAAAAGTATCTAAGAAAGTTAAAAAATAAATAAGATGTTTTTCTTTTACTTTTGACATTTATGAGCAATATTTAGTTTTTTGCATGGATTTATTTCTCATTTATAACACGGAAATATACACACGAAATATAAATATGTTGATGAACATTATTTTTACTTATAAATAGTGTCCGCCTTCTAAATTCTCAAACTTTAGGGATCGTTTTCTGATACCTAAAAATGAAGCCCAATACTCTTGGTTTTATCCAACGGGCCTTTGTACGGTAGATACAACGTATTTCATTAACGTTGATAGTATATCTATATATATTTGATTTTTAGCATTGCCCATATGAGCAATGCTAATGTTTGTTGGCACTATCTCAGATTTAAAGACCCATTGGATAAACTACAGCTACTGTGCTTCATTTTTAGGTTCCAAAAGTCGATCCCAAAAGTTCCATACAAATCCAAGACCTGGATTCTATGGTCTCCCCTTGTAAGTGGGTTTAAGCACCCCTAAACATCAAGTATCATCCGGATGATACCACATGTTTAGGTGGGTCTATACGCTCTATTGTTACTGATTTTAAAGTCTAACAAGCGTGTGTTTGCACCGTGTCGAAGAATGGCCCAGTTTAGTTTCGCTTCATATGCATAAAAAGACACATTATCAATACATGTTTGACAAGAAATACGGTGTGCACCATGGGAGAATGACCGTTTTCGCCCTTGTGTGTTTGAAATACTCGCCTTCTGCTCGTGCTTGCTCGCCTTCGATGCGTATTGCAAATCTCACACGCGGGCGAAAAAAGACTACTTTTCCCCCATGGTAAACAATATACTATAAAATACTCGTAAGATAAGTTCTTGCATTACATTTACAAATAGTTTACTTTTAAAGTGATTAAACTTCTTGTCCAAAATCTGATACCCCACGAGATTACTCCTCCACAAAAAATCCGCAAATTTTCACAAAATCAATCAATCGCATGCAATCCAAAATTTTGATAAAACGTCGCAAGACAAAACAATCTCCGCGGCATCAGCGTTTGTTTTTCGCACCGTCCAAATTCCACTCCCTCGATCCTCCACCCCTCTTTCATCGTACAAATTCCCTGCTCCACCGCAACAACGCGCACTCGCCAACCTCGCGTTCCTCCGCGCGTATTTTCCATCGGATACAAGCCGCATCGCGTCGGCCCGGCATTGCGTCTTTGTCTCTTTTTCCAGAAGCGTCGATAAATGCTATACGCGCTCCGTCTCTCTCTTTCTCTCTCTTTCTCTTTCTCTCTCTCACTTACTTCTTGGCCAGCCGACAGAGAGCCGGGTAATGCCATTGGAGAGCAGCCACCCTGGCGCCAGAGTTCCGGACTTCTCTACACACACCCCCAAAGCCTACTCTCGTCTCCGCACTTGTATACCTATATATGCAGACGTTATATATCTACGATTGCGAGAGCTACTCGCATTCATGGGGAAGAAGAGGAGTGGAGGAAAGAGAGAGAGAGAGAGAGAGAATATATATATATATATAAAGCCGGGGGCGAGAGCGCGCGAAAATAAAACGCGCTGCCGAGACGTATAAAGCGGCGCTGTTGCGGCCTCGAGCGATACTCGCCTATTTCTCCAACTGCTACTATGCTACTGTTACCGCACTATACACCGCTGACGACTCGTCTCTTCTCTTTTCTCTCCGGCTGTGCGTGAAGCTGCTCCTCGCGATTAAGGTCCTGACCTCGATTCCTTCCTTAACGCGATATTTTATGCTTTTAACACTTTTGTAATATCGTAAAAATTATATGTCAATGTAAAAATATCTTTTGAGTTCAATTAACTTTGTATACAGTTATTATTAGCATATATGTATATATAAATTTGTTAACATTGGGTATATGAGTACTGTTAATGCTTTTAACTGTATCTAAGATTATAGGACCTATTAGATCAGGCTACGTGTACTTGGTTTAATTTTGAGGAGCTAGAAAACTATTTTTAGAGTTTTAGCAAAATTCGTTTTCCGAAGATATGATACTCTCCTTGTTAGTGTATCTTAGCTGCATAAACTACGTTAAAAAAGAGTGTGTACTTATGTGAACTCGATCTTAAAAGTTCTGGTTGAATTTATTTGAATTTTTTGAAATCCTCCAATGAGGTTACAGAAAACGAGCATTCGATACAATGAAGTTGTAGCATTTCAAGAAAATTCTAATAAATTCGACCAGAATTTTTTATCGTCGAGAGTAATATATGAAGATTTAGAGTCTCTTCTCTTTTCTCTCCGGCTGTGCGTGAAGCTGCTCCTCGCGATTAAGGTCCTGACCTCGATTCCTTCCTTAACGCGCCCGCGAGATAGAGAAAAACGAGGGCGAGATTGAAGGGTTGGCGGGAGTTTTTGAAGATCGACTTTTTGGGTTGGTCGAGCTGCGCCGAGGAGGACGAGGGTGACGAATAATTGCGAAGATACGATGGCGAGTCCGCGCCCTCGCGAGCGCGCTTTTCTATTACGGATGCGAGCGATGAGGATTGTTTTGGCGCGACTGAAAGGCTCGCGGCACGGCTGAATCAGAGGTTGGCCTCCCCGAGGGGTCGTTCATTTTATTTGAGAAAGAGCTTTGGAATTTGTTTGTTGGGATAATGTGGCATTATTCTCCGAGGCAACGAAGCGCTGGGGGAGGATTTTCAAAGATTCATTGTCCCAGAAATTAGAGGCTAATTACTGAAATGGTGCAGCTGTGTGTTTTCTTTTTCTCAGGATCTGCGATGCAAAATAATTTTACTTAAACGCTTTCATCGATATTATATGTATATAGATATACAATTATAATTGACGATTTATTTCATTTTATCTTGTCACTTTCGCTTCAGTTTAATTGGCTGTTAATTGGATGTTATGCACATATTTATAATTGGCAATTAATTTTCGACCGTTTTAATTAAGAAAGTTATTATATGGTTAAAACTTATTCTAAAAATGCAACAGAGCAGGCTTTGCAATTGAAATAAGTACTCTATTTTTAAAAATGTCTGTATAAATGTGTGTCTCTATCAGTATTCGAGAATAAAAACAAATTTTTTATAATAATAATATAATTGATTCTAGGTAAATGCATTTAAAAGAAAACACAATTTTTTAAAACAGTTATAGGTATCTCAAAATCGTATGTTGAAAATTTTTTGGATAATCTTAAGGCAATTAGTAACATGACAAGTATATTCTTGTGTTAGAACGACTTATTTCATTGCTTTTAATTTATATTTTCAGAGGTTAGAATCGAGGTAAGAATTCTGACAAATTAAAACATAAACAATCGTTATGGTTGGTATTATCTTACTGAAAAATAGTCACAGAAAACATTAGTATCGAGTGTACGTGAATGGAACTATTAACCTATATACTTGCAACCATTCAATAATTTTATTCTATTTTACTACGTGGTAATTTGATGCTCGTGTAACATTTGCATTAGCAGATAGATAAAACTAATTAAAATTACAAGAAGAAGAAATATTAGTGTTGCTGGCATAACTACCCTGGTAGAAAATTAGCTAGAATGGCTGGTTAGCTTATTAATTATTAGCCAGATTAATAAGCTATTAATAAGTCAAATTATAGCTAATATCTGGCTAGAATCTGCTTAAGACTATGCTTTAAGGAAGAAAGTATTTTGTTTGTAAATCTAACCTATTTATATTTTGTTTTGAAAAGTTATTAGTTTTTAAAAATATACATTATTATATTTTATTGAATGTTAAATATAGTATGCCGCCAAAATAAATATTTTTATCAATAAATAACATCTTACGAGATTATAGACATATGTATATGCAATACTAAGTATTTGATAACTAATAATTTCCTTTCCGAAAATTAGTCAATCATAACTTAGTCACCAAAAATTTTGTGATTCATGTCGAAAATAAAATTTTGTAACAAAACTTCATTGTAAAACTACAAATATTTGTTTACCAATTCTCCAAATTTCGTCATAACTTACAAAATTCTGTTTTTATTGTTATTTTTAAAATAACAATAATTACATGACTACATGCATTCTATTATTTATAATATAAATTTCTTTAATAAAGACACTTAAATTTTACTCGGGGCTTTGGTACTTTTTGTGTAAATAATACTTTTTAAATGCGTTATGTAAACAAATAACCTAACCTCCATTAATACTAGACATTTAAGGTACATTTTTAACTTTAATTTAGTAAAATACGTAATGTAGTATGATTAGAATTGCGTATTACTTTGATTATTATAAAACTGTTATTATTTCCATTATTAATTAATACGTAAATTACTTAGTTTATGAATTTTATATTAACTAGAATATTAAGCAGAATCTAGCTAGAAATTAGCTAAAAAGCATGTCGTTTTTAACTGATTTCTAGCTAATTTCTTAACCAGAATTAAACCAGATTTAGAAAATCTAGCTAATATCTGGCTAGAAACCAGCTTAGATTTCTACCAGGGTAAGCATTGTTATTTTAAACGGCGTGCAGATCCAACAACTAATAAACTAAGTTGTGCCAGCAAATTATTTTTCTAATTGTACGTTTAAATATGATGCAAACTTGGCCTTAATTTTGCAATTTAATGCTTATATATACGAAGATTAAAAATACCATAAGCATTTCCACTACTTTAATGATGGAATTCGACACAATTTAGTTTAGACATCCCATGCTCCTATCGCCATTATACCATATTCCACTCCTTCAAAGTGCAGACGCACCTCCAGACCCTTTAGAAATTGACCTTTCCTCGCACCTCTCTCTCTCTCTCTCTCTCTATCTCTCTCTTTCTCCCCTCTCCCTCTCGCACGTATTCTGCACATCATCGCGAATCTCCCTCGCCGCACATGCAAAGCGCGCATTAAAGCCGCGGCGCAGTTCGCGCGCGTGCCACACGCCGCCCGCGTAATGAGTCCCGGGGCCCACTTATAATACGGAGCTCGAGCTCGCTTCCCCGCGCGCCGTATTTATGAAGACTAATAGGCGCCCGCGCGAAGTTTGTCAGGTTGTACTTATAGGTGTATAGCAGACGAGGCGCGCGCCGCTATTATGCGCGCGGAACGTATTAAACGGCGAGATTTCAGCGAGACAAGTGTGTTGCTGTGTACCGCTCGAGCGGAATAAGAAGAACCAGAAGATGCAGAAGAAGCAGAAGAAGAAGTGGAAGAAGAAGAAGGTGAAGAGGAAGATGAAAGAGGTGGAGGGCTTTATGATAGGACCGCGCGCGTCTCTCATTTGAATATAAGACACGAGGCTCGTCGGCGTTGCGGCTCCCCCCCTCCTATTTTTGTGGTGTACAGTTTCTGACAAACGATTACAAATTGCCGAGGCACATACAGTCTTACACACATCCCGGGCCAATATATGTTTCTTTTCTTCTCGAGGCGGTGGCTGCGCGCGGTGACGGATGTTTTTTCCGTCTTGGATCGCCCACGCGCGCACGCGCGCGACTTTCGGCGCCGCGCTGCAGACGCTTTTATCGGAGATGTGTTTGCAGCGCGAGCGAAAGGGCTCGAGTCTCTCTCTATCTTTGGTATTTGGGAATTGAGCTCTGTTTGATTAATCGCGTTGTTGGGCTTTTGGATTTTTGTTTTGTTTTTCGTTTGCGGGAATTACTCTGCGTTTTGGATGTTTATGCGGAGTTTGTTTTTTCAGTATGAAGATTTAGTGAGTGTGCATGAATGTGTGAATGCTTGAATCTTGAATCGAAACAAATTTTATAAAAGCATCTCTTGACCGTAAAGGATTAGTCGTTTATGAAATAAAATCTTTATGGAAAGTTTATATTATTGTTAGATCATGGAATGTAATGTGATTTATGAAGGATTGTTACATAAGGGTTTTAATTTGTATGATATGCATAATTGTTACAGAACTCATAAACCGGAAATCATGTTTTTGAAAAACTTAGAAAAAATGTTGAAGTTATAGGTATATAAGGATTAAGAATCAGACTATAGACAAATACTTAAACAGTTAAAAACATTTATTAGCTAAGACGATATCGACGTACCCTACGAAAAGTAACGTCTACATTTATTTTTGCAGCGAAGACTAACACTTTCAAAAGTTTTGCGACAAAGACTAACACGTTGAATGAGTTTGCGACGAAAAGTAACATCATCTATACTTTTGCGACGAAGACTACCGCTTGAAAATTTTTGAGACAAAAACTTATACATGGAATTATTTTGCGAGAATTGCCGCTTGAAAATTTTTGAGACAAAAACTTATACATGGAATTATTTTGCGAGAATTTTTTTACAAACACTTGTTTGTTCTATAGTAACCAGAATTACCATTTTTGCAACTTTCCAACATTATAAAAAATGCTGGTTTTTGCCACAAATACATTCGACGTTTTTCGTTGAATAAAGCTGAGTCGCGTAATTCTTCATTGGAAAATAGTATTTGATGTTACTTTTCGTTGAAAAAATCGAATTCGTGCTACTTTTAGTCAGAAAATTTTATCGTGTTCGTCTTCGCCGCAAATCGAGCAGGCGTTACTGTTCGTAGGGAGCGTCGACATAACACATAGCTATTAATTTAAAAGTCTTGGTTTAAATCTAGCAAGCACTTAATACATGTGATGTAAAGGTTCATATCATCACTGCTGCTCTACACTTATCAAAGAATTTCTTTTTAAAGCTGACGCATATTTAATTAGTACAAATGGAAGTTTCTTGTTCAAACGGTAAATGTAATATCGGTAGATAAACTTATTCTAAATTTATCATGTACACACTTAAAGTTTGATTAACTTAATCATTTGATATGTTTAATCATTGTAGGTTCCCGGTCTTTCTGATGGGCAACATAAATTGTATGTATTTCTAAATACTGATTAAAAAGTACTACATCGATCATTTCAAGTGAACGAGTCTTGATAAGGGGGGGCGGGGGGGGGGGCGGGGAGCAGTCTGACCTAATTAAAGCAGCTACTACTTATTATTACTATTAACTGTTACGATTTATTCCTAAATATTGTTTAAAAAGTGTTAATATTCTATATAAACAAATAATAATTGTATATATAATTGAGGAGCTTTGTAGAAAAACGATATAAGTCGACTTGTACCAATCTTAATATTTTATCTTTTCTTAAAATACAATTTAAAACTAACGTTAAATCTTCCAAGAAATATTCAGGAAATATTTCAAGGAATATATTGGGTATCTATCGAGAAACAATTCACAAAATGTTTATCAAATATTTTTGCAATATTTTAAGAAAAATTATAGTTATATAGTTCTTAAAATATATTTGGAATATTTTAGGAACATTTGATGAAATTATATTAATAAATACATATGAAATAATTCCGATTATTTTTCCGAATTATTTCACAAATATTTATCAATCAATTTAAAAAGAAAATAATTCCGATGGGAACATTTAAGGAACATTTCAGCAATATTTTATGCTTTTAACACTTTTGTAATATCGTAAAAATTATATGTCAATGTAAAAATATCTTTTGAGTTCAATTAACTTTGTATACAGTTATTATTAGCATATATGTATATATAAATTTGTTAACATTGGGTATATGAGTACTGTTAATGCTTTTAACTGTATCTAAGATTATAGGACCTATTAGATCAGGCTACGTGTACTTGGTTTAATTTTGAGGAGCTAGAAAACTATTTTTAGAGTTTTAGCAAAATTCGTTTTCCGAAGATATGATACTCTCCTTGTTAGTGTATCTTAGCTGCATAAACTACGTTACAAAAGAGTGTGTACTTATGTGAACTCGATCTTAAAAGTTCTGGTTGAATTTATTTGAATTTTTTGAAATCCTCCAATGAGGTTACAGAAAACGAGCATTCGATACAATGAAGTTGTAGCATTTCAAGAAAATTCTAATAAATTCGACCAGAATTTTTTATCGTCGAGAGTAATATATGAAGATTTAGAGGGTTAGATGTAATACAAATTCGAACGAGCATTAATTAAATTTCTCTCTTAACTGGCAAAAATGATAAACTCTTTTATTCAACTAATTTTTGTTTGCAAAACATTATCAAGGAAGAAATTAAATACAAAATGAAACATCAAAATACATAAATTTTTTTTAATATACAATATATAGTATGCTTTATATAAAGCTATTTTGTCGAAAATAAACGTACAGTTGTCAATATTGCGAAACCTTTTTATAATCTGCAGACAATGCATGTACATCAACAACGCATAACGCAAAATTAAAAAGCTTTTTACATTATATATATATGAAAAATTATTTCTTTTGTAATAGTTCTCAATTCATAGTCTGAAATAAATAAATCCTTCTTTGAACTTTAAAAATTTATAAAATAAACTACGTGCTTTAACACTAACAATTGGTTAATAAAAGATTTAACATCAGAACACCGCAAAACAAAATATTAACTTTTTTCTTTATACTTTAATTATATTACCTGCAAGATTTAAAAATATCCATGGACACTCAAGGTGGAAAATTTCTGGTCGAATGCGTTTGAATTTTTTTTAAATACTGCAATTTTATATAGCTCATTGGAGGATTTCAAACGCATTCGACCAGAAATTTCCCACGTCGAGTGGACAGGGGTTGCGCAAGGAATTTTTTAAGAAAATAAAATTGTTTTATAATACTAAGTTTGCCTGAAACAGTCAATTTTATCCATTATCATAGGTTAAATCGTAACGTATTTTGACAATTTAATTAGTTTTACTGATAATTTATACTAATAACATCACAAAACGTAAAAGTATATTATACGCAATTATTTTCCTGTGAATTTTATTGAATTAAATATATGTGAGATACATTTTTACTTTGCTACATTTTTTCCAAAAATATTTTTTTAAAATAACTATCTGAAATTTTTAACTTAATAACATAAGCAAGAAAATAATTGCATATGATAAATACTTACATTTTGTAATGTTATTGTAACAAATTATCAGTAAAAGCAATAAAATTGTAAAAATACTTACGATAAACCTAAACAAAATAAATAATATGAGCTATTCAAACAAACGCGTTATTACAAAAAATGTATTATCTATACCATATTGAATACTAAATTGTTAGTATATTTCACCATTATTCAACTACGATTAAATCATATCCTAGCTAATTTAATCGCAATTACACGGTAATAGTTTTTGACTTTTCATGCTTTGATCATAAATAAAAATATTTTTAGGTATCAAATTGAGTGTGCTTAACATAAATTCCGTAGCTTAGCAAAAGAGGTATTTATGGCCTATTTTTTAATACTCAGAAATAATTGCGCTGATTTTATATTAAAAAAATTGATCAACGCAATTTTGAATGTTGTACTCCCAGCCTTCGGTCACGTGGGGACATGTTGTCAGACGTGAAAAAGCTCGTCGTCCACCGAGGCGCGCCTAAAAATTTTATAAAACATCAAAAAGACAAAACAAAATAGTCACAAATTGCGAAATATAAATTAATACCAAAACGTATAAAAAATAAAGTCATGTATGCATCCCGCAGCTTTAGCGTAGGATTCCGCGTAACCCGGTAAAATAAGGCACTCCTAAATATTTAAACAAAATACACCGAACAAGGTGCGAGGCCCGTATATACCTAATCCTCGAAATAATTTCGCGTCTCTACTGCATCTTTAATCCTATCGGGTATACACTGCACTCCGCAGCCTGCCTCCCTTTTTTCTTCTTATTCCCGCGGCAAATCCGAATTTGGCGTTCAAAGGAGCGCTGTGTGCAGCGGCAGCGGCACACTTGCTCGCATCAAAGCGCGCGCGCGACACACGGTTTGCTTAAACTTTAAAACGCGCCCAAGAAGCAAACAATATTCAAGGGGATGTACGGCGGCGACGCATGGCGACAGCAGCTCTCGAGAATCTCCTCGACCGCGCGAACGCAAAATTTCATATGGCGGATTATAATTCATGACGGAGCAACCGCTAGGCTTCTCTGTACCTATGTATATATGCACATATATACATAGGTACAGTATATATACACTCTTTCGGCAGTCGCTAAGGCGTCTCTCTCTCTTTATATATATATATATATATATATATATATATATATATATATATATATATATATATATATATATATATATCGACCTGTGCTCTTGAGTCGGTGAGAGAGAAAGAGAGAGAGAGAGAGACGCCTTAGCGACTGCCGAAAGAGTGCACGCATGAGTATGTAGAGAAGAGTTGTGCAGTATGAACAATATTTAGTTCTGGGCCACTATTGCGACTTGACGGTGCCTTATCACGTGGATTCGATGTAGGTTTGGGTTCTATTAAACATACTTCGCAGCCAGTATTTTAAATTAACGGCTGCTGAAGCTATCGTACAAATAAGTAATTTGTTTATGAGTAAGTAATGGAGTTTATGTCTCCTTAACAATTTTTATATAAATTGTATTCCTTCATGAGTCGATTGGGACGTTGTAGGACTTCTGATTATTATTCTACGCGTACCTTAAGCTAAATTGCTAAAATTTACTTGTCATACAGTATGACTAACACGATTGTCGTCAAGTATTTTTCATGTGTGTTGAATATAATCTCCGAACATTTATTAAGTATTATTTGCTATTTTTGTTGTTTATAACTAAAATGCAATATATTAATAAATATGCTGTATTGTAGTTTATAAAGCAATTTATAAGTGTCTATAAAACTATATTTTAATAAATGTACTACATTATAACATCTAAAAGTGTTGCGATTATCATTTTAAATCATTCATACCGTAATCTCTCACTTTCTAGAATTTCCAAAATTGTTACTTTTACACTTATGTTTACAATTCATTTGGATGCTCGGATTTGATCACAGCCAATTTTTTTCTTTGTATAAAATTATTCATGGATCAAACCTTTTTTAAAATTTTAATTATTATCGAGTCAATAAAAAGTTATTCACAAAATAGCTATGGGTTTTCATACCGTACGACTCTTCATGTATGTGTATGTATAAGTGTTGTACGTATACATGAATGCTTGAAGTGTGTGTGTGTGTGTGGCTGTGTTTATAGAGGCGAGACGAAGACGAATTTAAGAAAACGGGTCGAAACCGTTTTCGCAAAAAAGTACTTAGACCGGAAACGCGCCTGGGACAATTTTTTGAGGATTTTCATTCTGAAAATGTAATTATCACTTTCCGAAATGTCAAATATTTGAAATAAATTGTGCATTAAAATTTGAATTAAGTTTTAGTTTGTGAAGATTTTCACATAAATGTTTCATGCTTTGAAATTGTCAAAGGTTGTACCGTGTCTCTATGGAAACTTAAAGTTCAAATAAGAGTTGTTGCAGTTGAAATTCTAATTTAAATGAAATAACTGAATTTTTCGACGATTAGTTTGAAATATCCACATTGTAATGGTATAAGTAGAAACGTATTGATAAATCAGACGTAAGTATGATATACATTTCTAAAATCATTTCATCACTGGAGACATCATCCGAAATTTAGTAAATGAAAACAATACATTTTGCAGCTACAATCTTTTCTGATCCACAAGCATCGTAAAACTTCAAAATTCATGTCTACACTAGCAATTCCAAATAATTTCTGCGCCAAATGAACAAACAAACACATATAATTTTCGCAAAACAAACATTACCTATCGTACACGTTTTTCACTCCGCGAAAACCAATTTTCACATTCTCGCCAGAAGTGAAGCAGCGGCGCAAAATCGCGCACATTTATTTCCTCGCGTAAACGCAATTGAATAAAAATCTGCCCCCTCCATCTATATCCATACTCGCACATTGCCGCGCATATTTTCAATCAATTTCACGAGGTTTAAGCTCGCAGCCGCGCGCCACGCAAAATTTAACCGATTAAGTGCGACCCGAGGGCTCGCCCTACGCTCGATTGAATCGCATCCGCACATTTTCCTCCCCGAAATTACGAAACCGAAAATCCTCGTATACTCGTTCTATGCATATAAAATTCGCCGTCGCGCTGCGTGTTTTTATTCTTCCGGGCCTCCCGCGTCCTTGTTCCGCGTTAATGGAATCCGCGGTATATTGGATCGCGCGCTGCGAAAACCCGATCACAGAGATGAAACGAAGCTTCTCCGGTGCGCCGATAATTAATCAATAACGAGTTATTAATTGCTGGGAAAAGGCGCTGCTGTCGGTATAAGAGTTGGTGTTGGGTGCAGCTGCGGTCTAATCAATTTAGCACCGAGGTAGTAGGCGACTGGTGCGCGGATAAATGGCTCGACCGATGCTGCAGCGGCGAATAATTGAAAGCTCGTCGCGGCGACAGGTCGGAGTCTTTTCGGAAAATTAATGAACCCTGTGGTGGCGTTCTTTTCCTGTTGCTCGCCTCTTTATCATGTGGCATGTAGCAGCCTTTAGTGTGGCTCGAGCAATATTTGTTCTATTTGTACAGGGAGAAAAGCTTACACGTTATTGTGTTGTAAATTGATTTATTTAATAAGAAATTTTAAATTAACAAAGAAAATCAAGTTTTTGTGCTTTCTTTCTAGTTACAATGAAAGTTTCTTAGCATACTGAAAGCTGACTTAATCTTTCGGGACATATAAAAAAAATTAAAATTTAATAAATATAATAATCAGATAGCTCATTTAATCCTTAAGATTCGAATAATATTCAAATATTAAAATCTTATTAAAAGGATACACATTCCAAAGAATATTTTTTGACAATGCTCAAAGTGCAATAAGAAATTTTATGAGTTTTATTGATCTCTACTTTTATCAGTACTTAACACAGATTAGAGCCTAGTAAGCTTCTATTTCTTAGAATCGACGGGTCAGCTACTACGTATTTGATATTAATGTGTACGGTCGATGGTTATGAGATTTACTGTACGAGTGCACCGTGTATCTTTAGTAACTATGTGCACAGTGACAGTGCAGAATATAATATATAGGATCACCAATAACATTACCGTGTTTTATTATTAGCACATCTAGATAATCAAATTAATAACAGTATTTTACAGAAGTTTACTTCTACACTATACTCTCTTTAATTCTACTAACATCGGCAGTTTCATTTTTGATGAATTGTTTAATCGGGCATGGATTAAACATTCGCTTTGTATTTGTAGCTCACATATTTCATGGTTGTTAGATCGTGAACAAAATATATGATATATAAATATTTATATTATATAATACAGTAGTAAAAACAGCCATAATAAATCAACAAAACATAATTTTATAGAAATATTACTTACCAAAAGGAGAAGGCAGCGCATCCTGATGTCTGGAATTTTTCCTGCTCGTAATCCCCCGCTACCGTTAGCAACGATTCATCTCTGCAACAGACAAACCAAAATTCATTATTACAAAAAGCACTTCTGACGCACGCTAAGTAGATTTTATTGTTTTATCATTTCTCGCTCGAACGTCCATCAAGATTTCCACGCCGAAATGACATTTTTTGTTCTCATATAACGCGCGTTGACGACGAAGAACGGAAATGAAAAGAGAAAAAAAAAATATTACGCGGAGGCTGACCAACAGCTGTTTATTGTACCCCAAAATGAAATTCCGTGGGACAACAACGGCGCGTCAACCGTTGGCCGCATCCGACACGCGTGTGCTCGAGCCTCTGTGTGTGTGTGTGTATATATACAGTGCACACAGTAGCGCGCGGGTGGCGAGGAGCGTGGCGAAAAAGTTTTTGATGTGCGAATAGCGCGAGAGCGGAATGGCGATGGCGAAACACACAGGCTTGAATTATTATCCTGTCAGTTTACGCGCGTTTACACATAAGCGGTCGAAGCAATTAACAATTTTTTCAAGCGCGAACTGTGAATACCTGTCACTTTGCGCTCGTTACGTGTTTACTGTAAATAAATATACGTACAGTGTTTGCGGAGCAAATGATGATTGATGTTTTTTAGCAATGGTTAATGTTTTGCAATTTTCATACAGAGAAAAGAGAATTTTTCTTTAATTTTCGTAATAATACTTTTCAACGGACAGCTTTGATTAAATTATTGTAATATTTAAATATGCCATTAATTTAATTTTAAAATACTTAAATACGTTAAATATAAAACTTACTCTTCAGAAACTGGGTCGTATTAATAATTTTCTGCGTAAAATAAACTGCTGATATTTAATGATAAAATTTTGTGGAAAATGCTTATCGTTATACATTTATTATTATGTATTATTGATTATTTTTAATTTTTAAAGCAGATGAAAATATGAAAATTTAATAATGCATATACATTATAATTATACATTATAATATATAATTAAATATCTGAGATTTCAATTATCATATTATAATTTGTTTTAGATATTTCGTATAATCGATAGAATTAAAATTCAAGCACCTTTTTCACATTATAATATTCATTTTATTATTAAATCGAAATAAAATAAAATTGCCAAATCTGGGACATGTTCGCGCATCTTACATGTCTAAAATAATACTGATTTGTAGTTATTAAACAACTGCAGCTAAAGTTACTACGTAACGCTATTCATTTATTTATTAAAATCACGATAATAGATCAACAAATTAGAATTTTTAATATATTTCAGTTAATTATGGAAGTGATTTAAATAAAATGTATGGTTTATAAATAAGAATTCTAATTAGGAGTTTTTAAAGAAGTCTTTGAAAGTAAAAATACATTATTTTTTATTTTTCGACTGAAAAATGGCATCACTGTAGTCCCATCGCCTGATCAACATTTTTGTGGAGCTGCTCCGTGGTGGAACATTAATTGGCACTTACAATTTCGATCCATAATTATTTAACAATTCTACAGGATACTCTATGATAGATAATTTAGAGGAAACACGTAGGATTAAAAAAATACTTAAATTATTCCTTTTTCTAATAATCTATTTTAAATAAGAGTATTGTATGAAATTTTTAAGTTATCTAGGCATGTCAAACGCGCTACTCGTGCCACAATTTTATTTCAGCAATCCCTATGTCCATATGAATTACGGGAAATAGATATTAATATATTTTTGTACACAATATTTTTATACACATTTCTTATAATATTGATATAAAGCAGATGATTGCTAATCATGTTTTGCATTTTAAACTTAAGTATTTAACAATAAGCTTAAGAAGAGAAGATTAAATGATGATGTTATATCCAAATATGTGAATCATAGGATCCTGAAGTAAAAAATAAAAATGATTTTCAATTATAATATAATGTAAAAAATCACATCAAATTTTAATACATTTTCTCACTTGATTTATTATCTAAAGTATTTTAATAAGAAATTATATTATCCATGATCTCAAACCTGAAAAAGTTACAAACGCTTTAAATCAGAATTCCGATAATATTCTATGTAGATAAGTGACTATTCAATTACATGACTTTTTATATTTTTCATTTGAGTAAACATCATTTTTTAGTATAGATATGTGGATAAAATACGTAGATAGTAGAGTATGTGAATCGCATGCTCTCACTCAATAATATAGGCATTGACTCACTATGCGCACTCACTTGTTAAATTCCTCACGTCCTAACTCATGCACTCACTCAATTATGAATTACGCACTTACACACGCTCTCTTCCTTCTTTAATTTAATCACCTCACCCCCCTCCAACTCCCTTTTTTCCTTCCTTTTATCTCATGATATACTTTTCCGATTTATTGCGTTACACGACTGTTTCGATAGTTTTACAATTTAGGCATAATAACTACACATACAAATACATGAATAAGTATTTAGACATGTATACTATACATAAGTGCTGTCTTCTTTAATTCCATCACCTCACGCCCCCTAACCCTCCCTTTTTTCTCATTAATATACTTTTCCGATTTATTGCGTTACACAACTATTGCGATAGTCTTACAAATTAAGCATAATAACTACACTGCCGTGCAAATGAAGAAAGTGGGTATCTGCATTTTGCAGAAAGAATCGAACCATATAAATAATTTCGCATAAAAGTGATTTGAAACATTATTTTTTATTTACAAATATAGCTAGATGTAGCTCGAGATTTTAGGAAAAGGAAAGATATTTTTTCAATAAAAATCTTACGCAAATTAATCCAAATAAAAATTAATTTTATCAAGTGTCTGAGATTCACTTCAAATGCAGATTCCCACTTTCTTCATATGCACGGTAGTACACATACAAACACATAATAAATATGTATTTAAACACGTATACTAAATATCAAATTATTAATATCTTTTTTCTGGCTTGGTGTAGCTTTTAAAAAATTTATATCAGTAAGTTCAGATCAAAATCTACTAGTATACAAAAATTCAGATTTTTCTGAACACTAATTCGAAACCGATAGTACTCTAATTTTAATTTTGTTTAACAAAGGCAAATTTTTTCTCAAACATTTTTCTTTAGTTTATTAAAAATGTATATTACTTATGTTCGTAACGCTTACTCATAAATGTCAAAACCCGCGCCTTATTTCACCACGATGAAGTTTCCCCATAAAATTGTCCTAGCTCCAAAGCAAACAGCCCACGCTCCAAGCGTCATACACTTACGTACATGCACACGGCGCGCGCCCTCCGCGTTCGACGCATCGGTTTTGCGCCCGCGCTAATTCGAAAACTACACAACAAAATCACACTCGCGCCAAGGGATGAATTCTGGTAGCGTTAATTGAAAGCAGCGTCTAAACTTACTCGCCGGCGCGCAAAGTTGCTTAATTAGCGCGCGTCCCCGTTTTGCTTTCTCTCGAACTCTCTTATCAGGAGGCGCCGCGTCGTCGGGCCCCGAGAGCACGAAGCGGCAGCTACAGTACGGCAGCATAGAGTTCCGACAAATTTCATGCTCGTACGCCGTGTTTGCACTCTCGCGCGCGCGCGCGCATGTATACATATCCGGATGCTCATTCAATGGACAGTGCGCTGATTCGCCGTGTGATGTTACACGTACGAGCGGTTATAAATAATTGAATGAAGCGTTTGGAGTGTTTTGACGCACACGTTGACTTGTTATTCTTTGATTCTTTGGTATGTGTGGAGTTATACTTAGCTAAACACTTTGATATAAGTTCTGGATGAAATGATCTTGATTTAATGATTGTTTGCTAGATTGTTATTATTTTAGTAGGACAATACTATAAATTTTTCATTATTTATTTGTAAACGTTTGCTAAATATTGTAAAAATGAGCTTTTAGCCCTTTAAATCTCGGTCACGTGTGACCTTTTTTACATCAGTTTTTTTTATATTGTAAACAGTATTTATCTTAAATTTTGATTCTATTCTTAGATGTATAATAAATAATTCACAATACAAAGTCTTGTTGCATAAAAAAGTTGTGATTAAAAATTGTGCCTCCTTGATTCATTAACTTGTATGTGTATACGTAGCATATAATTCAGGTTACTTTTAATCTTGGTCAAAGGTTCCAGAAGGATAAAAAAAACTAACTAATCGATAGAGTGCAGAAATAAAGTTATTTTTAACTCTAGACTTCTGTTAAAAGTCAAAAGCGAATAAACCAAAAATGTGTAGTATAGGGGTTTTCAAGGTCACACTTAATAGAAGATATATTCCTGATCAGATTTTAATCTAGTTACATTTATAAATCCACATAAAACCAAACATATTTAAAAGCAAAAATAAATTAATCATACACTACCTGTTTACCGTGAAAATCAATATTCTCTCAATTTATCATCGTTAAACGTACACTTTATATAGGTATACTATCTTAAAAGCTCATCGATAAACCAATAGAGGCACATTAATGAAATCCTGCAGCTCTGATAATCAGGCCAGCGTAATGAATTTTTTCGCTCCATAATTCTTTTTCTCCTTCATCCGCCTTGTGCAAAGAAACCATTGTTATCTTCATCTCCCTTACATACGTGGTAGAACTGATCCGCGCGTGTTAATTTAATCACCCTTCTCATACTTTGTACGATCTGTTTCTCACCTGCACTCTCTCCAAAAATTTAATTAACAAGCTACCACCACAGTAACCTTTAAGGAGATTCATTTTAAAAGTAAATGTACCTTACAAAAATAGATTTATACTACTTATAGTTTTCTAAGATTTAGTAATATCAATGACAATATATTTTAGAGGAGCGTACCCTACGAAATACAAAACATGTTTTGAATAAAAATGATGATGCCGTGAACATTAATATTGTGATGACTTATGTAGACAAATATTCCAAAGAAAAATAGTATCAAAGACTTTTTTAGTAACTTCTTTTTCGTGAACAACATCTACACTTGCGATATCTAATTTATATTGAAACATGTTTATTTAATTTCACTAATTGTCCCTAATATTACCAGATCTATACATAAGCAAACTATAAGCACTAGACATTTCTAATCCTAAGTACAATTCACCTCTCTCAATCATCCACAACGTATAAAATACACGATCACGTACAAAAATGAGTAACTCTCAACTATATACGCCCTAACGAATACACCGCGAGCCTCCTCTCTCATTTCGACAAAATGCGCGAGACTCTCGCCGCGATAAGACAGCGAGTCATCCTATTTATCCCCCTTGTTCAGCGCGCTTGTAATAAGTGTGCGGAATAACGCGAACGAGCTTCGTTCTGTGCCGGCTCTCCGCCGCGTATATATATACAGTCGCGCCGAGAGTAGGAAAGCCGTGCAGCGTGCGCGTGCAACCTGGCCCGAGTGGAATGAGATTGTTGTAAAGCCTTTATAGCGGCGATAAAAGCGCCTCGTTCTAAGACGAGATCGCTCGCGGATGTGCGACGCCTCCCGCGCCGGCTTCTTTTACTCCTTGCTCTACTTCCGTTTCGCTCTGTTCTCTTTCTCTATCTGACTCGTGATCTTAACATTCTTTTCTCCTTTTTCTTTTACTAATTTGCGATAAAGTTTTAATTCATTGATTCGATCGAGGGTTGATCAATGGGTTGTGCGTGTAAAAGGTATCGTGAAAAAATGGATAAATATATTTCGGGACCAGTCATCAGTTCATAACTTTTTTAACTCTTGCTTTGCCAAGAGGGGTTAAATGAGGTAACTTATTTCCCCAAGATTACAAGACCTTAAGGATAAACCTTTGAAAATTCAACAATTTTTAACTTTTTTTGATAAAAATATTAATATTTATACAGGAGCTCTAATGGTCGTTGACTACGAGGCTGTTGTCCATATTTCAAAATTACAGCCAGAAAATTGATTAAATTGAAGTATGGAAAAAGCGTACGAAATTCTCTTTAAAAGCTTGGTAATGCGAGGATTAAATGTAAGTAGGTATTATAATTTTTTGCCTTTAAACCGTACAATCTAGGTTAATTAAAGTCCTGTTTATAAAATCATCTATACTCATATACAGCTTGATGGTACACACGTTGGAACAAACCTCTGATCAACTTTCTTGAAATTGTCTAAGCTCATTGGATAAAATCTGCCTTTAACTATTTATTGAAAAGACACTCACACTTTACAGTCGTTACCCGAAATTCATTACTTACGCGGTTTTGAGAACAATTTTTATTGAATTGACTTGATACTTTCAAGATTCGTCTCTAACTGAACAAAGCAGAATTTATAAATAAAAATAATTAATTTAGTTTTATAATTTATCATCAAAAATATTAATAATTACTTACAATTGATTATGAATATTTCGAATTATACAGCAATCTTCTCCGCTGAGAAAAAATATTTTGAAAATGTCAAACTAATCCGATGAAAGCTTTCGAAACCACGTGTTTGTTATATAGTTTAATCAAAGACAGCCATCGCACGCCATTGATATGCCGACCAGATGATAAACGAGTTTAACAGGCCTTAAATTGCTCCGGATTCTACCTTTATTACGTACAACCAAAGTGTCCCAATATCTGCTTACATTTAATAAAAGTTATTAACAGATAATTATCATGTTTTGTTAGGCTTTAACTTTGGCTTGTCTCCTGATTTTTTTACATTTTAAAGCAAAATTGGTTTCGGAATAGATATGTATTCCTCTCAACAACGATTTTTTACACCAAGGTTATTCGTGATTCTTTTGGCAGATTTTTTCGCTCGCAATCGCAACTTTTCAGTTTTCTTTATCTCTGGCACATATACTGTGGCAGCCATTCGTGTGCGCGAGCTCGATGACAACGTTGGAGCTCTCGCTCGCCTCGCAATGTATCGACGATGCGACCTGCGCACGAAAAGAAGAAAAAAAAGTGGACCTTTAACTCAAGCCGAGCTTCGTTGTTTTCTTTTTTTTCCTGTACAGCATCGCGTCTTCAATCATCTATTTGTTCTATGCTTTTAAGCTTGACGTCGGATGATGGATAGTGTTCTGTTTTGGGTTAAACAAATTCAAAACTCTAACTTTTTAAGTTTATTTTATAAGTTGTACTAATAAAAAGTACATACATTTTTATTTTAAACTACAGGCATACATTGATTCATCAAACATTGCTCCTGTAATCACAAGTTAAGTATATAATAATGGTAAGATCTTTATTTTACTGCTTTGATGAATTATGAGATTTTACAAAGAGATTTTAAAGGTTTATTTCAACTATCTAGGTCAAAGGTAAAACATTTAATTGAGCTTTGAATATTAACGTTAATTATAAATTAAGAAGTCCAAGCTTCTTAGCAAATTCGGGCACAATTAGGATTGTCGGAGTCGATTGAAATTTTCCTCAAGATTGCAGCGCAAACAGTATGTAGCTGTGCGCTTTTGTATAACACGGCCAAACTTTCGAGCGAGCATCTTTATTATGCAATTTATAAAAGTTTTGAATAAGTAGGTTACGCTGGATTCGCAGGCAAGAATAGTACATTTTTCGCTTTGTATGTACGTTATTACAGGCTTGAGTCTCTTGCAGATGTGTAGTTTGAAATTTAAATAGAAGCTGTCTGTTATAAGAAAGAATTACGGACAAATTGTCTGACATTTTAGCAGACAGTAATCTGCTAAATAAAGTACCTGCAACTGTGAAATTACTAGGCATACGTTGACTAATTTAAAAGACAAAACATTGAGCAGCAAAAATTTGTAACTATTTTCATTTAGTCATCCTTAATTCAACACGAAAGGAACTTTTTTAATCAATTTTTTATTTATTCCAATTTTACTTATTCAAAGATCACCAGAAGTATATATCATTCATTTTACACATCAGGACACTTTTTAACCATATAAATAGGGGCCTGCGGCGGCTCAGTCGGTAGAGTGTCGGATTCCCACGCCGGTGACCCGGGTTCGAATCCTAGTCTCTGCCGATTGATACAAGCACCTCTGTAAAAATTACATGTGCTTTGTTTACAAACACACCGCAGACCCCCGTCGTCGATTAGCACCACATGGAAGCACAAACATGGCGACGTTAAATAATAATAAAAAAAAAAAAAAAAAAAACCATATAAATACATACTTATTATTATATCAATACGCGGTATTGATGGCGCAATTCAATGATCCGCGAGTCGTCTCTCTTTTTCTCTCTCTCTCCGCTCTCGTAAAACGAAAGTAAGACCAGGCGCGCTGCTATTAAAATTCCCCCGGCTTTATACTGCTGCTACAACCGAGCATAGAGAATCGCGAGGAGTGGGGGAGGAGAGAAGGGAGTTCAAAAACAAAGAGATTCGTCGCATTAAAAGATTTTACGGCGCGAATTGACGCGATGTAATAATGTTTTATGGTTTTAATGATACGGCGCGACGGCATGTACGCTCAACGCGAAAGCAATTGAAGCGACGTGGATGATGTACGATTGTCGCGAAGAAATGCGAAATCTTTTATGCGAGCTGGAAGTGCGAATCCAGATTTTTACCGCGTTGCTGGAATAATCATGCGTGCATGAAATTCGAGGTTCTTGCTTTAAATGTTTAAATAATCATTTCTGGTTTTTATATTAAAAGCAAACGGGGTTATATAACATTTATAAATTTTCGCAATTCATGCAATTCGCAACGCGCGACCTTAAAAGTGTATACTTTATACTATGTACAATGAACATCTGGTACATAATTCGCTTCAAACTTTAGCCTCGTATGAAACCACTAAACTCCTGTAAGTAATAACATTCAAGCACAATATACACATTCAAACAATCATAATTACACATTACGTCGCATTCCGATTGCTAAATATATAACGAAGATAAAATAACTTGTTAAAACTTTAATTAGCAGAGTTAATACCATGTGTGCAAATTTTGTTTTAATATCAGAAATATTATTATTATTATTTTATCGGGGATAAAATAAAATAAAATTACAGAAATAAATATAAATTTTTACGTAGTCGTTAATAAGCTCGAAGTTATTTAACCAAAACCACTGATCAACGGTACAAACAAATATTGCGGCACGTTCTTCGCTCGTCATAAATTATGAACAAATGTCAGCAAAACGCTCGCGAACAAGTATCTGCACTTGCTACGTCGTAGTCCTCACTTTTACGACATAATTGGTGAGAGGAGAACGGCCTTCTTTTCTACTAGATCCTTTACATCTGTGTGCAATGTAAAGAAATATAAAGAAATTTTGGAAAATAGTGAAATGCAATATTATAACTATTACGCTAACCTAATATATTTAACCTATTTATAATATGGAACTTGTTTATATATAAAAATCTTAATTTTTTGTAACACATGCAGTGAATTTACAAAGAACATCATAATTAACTTTTCATACAGTTTCAGAGAATCTTAATTCAACCTCGGATAGAACTGTTTTTGCAGACAAATACTCAATTCATCAAAGCCCAATCTTGTCCAGATGATCCAATATCTATCCATAAACGACAAACACATCGTATCCCGCTGTTTTCCTAACCAACCAATCTTCATCCTCGAGGAAAAAAAAGTCAATAAACACGAAAATCGCAGCGGTGGCGGTATGGCAACGACACCGTGGCTAATCGATCAATTATTACCCCAGACGACGACGACGAAGACGACCGACGCGGACACCGCACCGCTGCTACCGTCGCTCACCATCCGCGCGCGATTCAATTATCCTCCGTTTCTCTCGCTCTCTCGCAGTTCTCACCCTCTTGGGCGCCAGTCGTCGCTCTTTTGTAATTACTCCAGCAGTCGTGCACTTTGAAGAGGCCGGGGCGAAATTCAACCCTTTTCTCACTTGAATTTTAATTTTTACAATAACGCACCCCTATAAGAATAGGATTATGAAAACTCTAAATTTGTTCAACTCGATTTTTTTGTAAGTAGATGAATTTGTTTAACAACAAATTTGTTACTTGCTTGTTTTTACAAATTTTTTGATTCTGGGGGGGGGGGGGGGCGATAAAAAAAAGTGATTTTTTAGGACATGGTTAGTTGTCAAGAGTAAGGTTTTAAGTATTATGCCGAATTTTTTTCAAACCACGATGTTTAAAAATTAGATTCCGTAAATATAACTTTAATGGTAAATAAATTTTGCATTCAGATTAGCCTCGGACAAAGTTAAAGTGAATGCATAACGTGTATTTTAAATGACATCAGCGTTTATAAAGTACTATTCTTCCATATATACTGTCACTTATATCATCAGATCATCGCAAGACTTTCCTTAACTATATACAAACTATGTGCAAACTATATGTAATTTGCATGTTATAACCCAGACAGCACATCTCATTGCGGCAACTTTGCAGCAACGAGTTTTTGACTACATGGACATGTAACCAAATAAGGTGCCGGAAACGTTGCCGTAACGTGTCTACGACGGTCTACAACGTGCTTAGAACGTTCCTTAAACACGTGCATGGAACGTTTCCGGAATATTTTGTTGAAAATTAAAAATTAACAATTATAATTTGGCGAGCCAGTTGATCAGACTTCCAAATTGTAAAGTACCGTCTGGATGATGCAACCAATATGATAAATTTTATATCTATAAATCTATCTACTTCGCCTCTTTTAAATCTTTTAATTTAATTTTTATACGCCACTGTAGCAACGTCCCGGGAACGTTCTTGCAACGTAAATAGAGAACCCAGGTAATTTCATGATTTATCAGAGACGTTCCGGAAACGTTCCAGGTATGTATCTAGGGTAACTAATGTTCCAGGAATGTGATAGAACGTTGTAGACACGTTGCCTCACGTTTCTATAACGTACCTTTGACGCAAAGGAGGACATTTTATACGTTGGCTTAACGTTGCAGCAACGTTTCCGGCACCTTATTTGGTTACGTGCCCATATAGTCAAAAACTCGTTATCGCAACGCTGCCACAACGAGATTTGCTATCTGGAAAATTATGTAATAAATTTTACACAATACTTGATATAACATATATTGTACAATACTTTGCAATCTATATGATTTTTCTTTCGTGTGGACTGCGACTCGGGCCACACTCTCTAAATTTGCGAACATACACACACTCTGACTAACGCAAACAGCAGCGCGCAAAGAGACAAATAACGAGTGCGCGGGGCTGAATATGAAATTCGCGTTATACATAGGCGTTAAAATCCCCTTTAACAAAGTGCGAGCTCCGCGCGCGGAGCTGTTTACATATCGCTCGCGTGACGAAAAACATTGCGGGTGCGGCGAGCGAGCGAGCTCGGCAAAATAATGGCGGCACGTCACAAGGCGTCGCGCTAATAACGTCGGAACGCCGCGCGCGCGCGCGTAAATGGGGGCGGGAGCGCGAGTTCTAAGGCGGCGCGCGGAAGCGTCGCTTTTGTGAGCGATTTCCACGAGCGCGTGTTTTGTCGCGCCGCGGGCACGAAGTCAACTTTCATGCTAATTAAGTTGCTACTCCGAGGGCTTCGTTATATGGATTGCCGTGTGCGCATGGCTAATTGTGCGAAGGGGGCTTTTTTACACGTTGTTAAATGATCGGTTAATTGGATTGATTTGTTGTTTAAGTAATTTGGTGGAAAACTCACGAGTTCAAAACTCACGGGATTCTGGAGAGAAACTGGTTGAAAATTCGTTTATTTCGTCACGTTTGTTATTACTTGGCTAGAAATCTGGTAATGTTTCTACTTATATGTAAACAATAATTCAGATTCAATGGTGTATGTTTTATTACTCTAATTTTATTGACGAGCTGGATGCAATAAGGCTGCTAGCACTTTTTAGAATCATTTTTATGTGTTATATATAAAATGAGAAAGTTTAACGGTACTATATATATATATTTTTGTTTCTTTATCCGTGTATTATTAATTTAAATAAATTTTATTAAAAAGAACAATCTAATTGCATCTGGGCCTTCATTTTAAGCTATACTTTATCTGAAGGTTTAATAGCTGGTACTTTTGGAAATTATTTTTTCAACGATATAGTTAGAAAAATTAATGCTTAGAAAAATGCATTAATAAAAATCTAATATACAATAATGCTCTTATATAAAGTGTTATATGCAATGACCTGATGGTGTTAATAAAAGAAAAATATGTTACATCTTTATAGATTTAAAGCGAGCTTTTACGACTAAAAGAAGAGTATTTAATAATTTTTATTCTAACGAAGTGATAATGAAGTGACTCGTTTATTACTATGTAAAAGTTAACATAAATATGTACATGTAGGTATTAAAGGGCGCAGCAGTGCTCTGCCGACAAAGTATTTTTATATTCAAAGATATCTGATATAACTGATTAATAATCTAATTTTTAACGTTGTAAAATTTATAACAATGTCGAGTTATGAAAGATGTTCAATGCAAGTAAATACAAATTGTTCTTAACTTGTAATTAAAAGAATAAATGCATTAAAGCTTTTCAAATGATAAAGTATTGTTGGTTTTTAAATCTGGGATATTCAACGGTACTTATCTTTAGCATTCAGATGATTTGTAATTCAATTTGTAATTCAATTTATAATTCAATTTGTAACTATCTCATTGAAAATTAAAATATGAATCTTATAATATAATATACGTAGATAATTATTTATTATACCTTACACTATCGTAGAATATATATAATAGAATATATCGCAGAATATTCGGAAACTTTATACGAACATTCGAAAGTCATAAATAATCTATCACACTCAACCTAAAAATCCAAAAGCACCTTTCAAAGCAAAACAACGAACATTCAACGTCCAACCGACAGAATACGACTATACACTTGTATTACACCCTTCCGCGTTGGCACGAATTCGCGCAACTGGCAACTGCGTCCTATCGGCCATTTTCCATCAAACGTCCGACTACGGCCCTCTCCGCCCCTGCCAGTCTCCACTGCACGCAACGCACACGTACATACATTACGTACACCCACACGTATACACATACACACACACACACACACACACACACACACTTTCAAGCCAGCGACATCGCAGCCAGCCTCCTAATGTCCGCAAGAGCTAGCGAGACTGCGAGAGAGCACTTCATCCCCCTTGACGGCACTTCCCACTTCCGCCTATATACGGACTCCACGTATATATACGTATATATATATATACACATACACACAGTGGTTGCAGTTGCTCGAACGGCCCGACGCGTCCCGCGGAATACTAAGCGCCATTTGGCACACGCGCGCGCGGTCGGGCGGGATATTTTCTTTGCGCCTCGGGGACAACTATGGTGCTGCTGCTGCACGGACGAGGAGCAGGAAGCTGCGCATTTCGCATTTGCCGCCGGCCGAGCCAACTCTGTCCCCGCGCGCGCGCCGCGTCTTCGTCTAGCTCTCCTCTTGGTTGCTGCTTGGATGCGCAACTGCGGGATATAGGAGTACAGGGCGAACGAGTATTGGAAAGACGCGAGGGGAGAAGGAGCCGCCGATCGGCGGGACTTTGCGCGGCCACTGATGCTGACGCGTCACGTATCTACTGCATACGCGCGAGCTCATCGATTGCGATGCAGGTGGGGAACGCGGGATTATTCTTCTTCTTCTTCGCTTGCTCTCTCGGAGAAAGAGCTTGGCGACGATGAGGGTTTTCTCTTTCTTTTATGTTGCGTGAGCCTCTGCGGGAGAGACGTGCTTTGGGTGACCTTGGGAGTCTTAATATGCTACGGGAAGGAATGTTTGTGTGTGTGGGAGTATGCGCGCGTGTATGTACGTTTGTGTATACGGGAGTGTGCGTTGAATGTAATGTCATTTGGCTTTGCATGATGGTTCTTAAGTCACTTAAGATTACTTGTCTAAAATTAGCATAAATATTTTTATATAGATATAGGTGATTTGTGTTTGAAAATTTTAGAATAAGTGAATAATTTTTTTTCGTTTTGCAGAAATTTCTATTAAATTTGGAATTTCAAAATTTAAAAATTTTTAATTTTAAAATTTTAAAATTTTAAAATATTTAATTTCAAAATTTTAAAATTTTTAATTACAGGTTAGGGTAGGTTTATTTATTTTTAACAGATTTAGTTCAATACCCTACATTCTCGAAAAAGATTATCGTTTTTTATATACGTAAATGTCAATTAGCATTTTTTATAAATTCTTTTGATATCACTTTGGAAAAGTACAGTGCCAAAGCAAATGGTAGCATTTACATCTTCTTTTTTGCTTATTTTTAGCTTACGTTGATAATGTAGCTTTGTGAGAGTATTTTACTGTATTTTGGCGATTTTGTGGGCAACTTGAGGTGAGGAATTGACAAGTGGTCATTGCGTTAGTGCCAAAGATGGAGTGTACGGGAATTAATTCGATTCGTAGGATCGGATTCGAGAGAGCGGAATGTGCAATGGTAGTTTTCTGTGGAAGCGTGCGCGACCGCGCTACGTGGTTTTGATCCGCTCTCGGTATTCAGGTTGTATAGCATACTTGTATTACACGATCGACTCTTGTAATTTCAATTTATTTATTTGAAAACAAAGTTTCATTCTCCAGGTATTTAAAGCGAATTTTACATATATTGATTTAACAATATTTGATAATAATTTATAGTTGTATTTACTTACTGACTATTTATCTAAATTTCAAAATTTGCGTGAACTAAATTTAGTGATTGTGCCATTGAAATTCCGTTTATTGCAATAAAACCTCCTTTTAAGTTAAAAAGGTAAGCATTTATAGATATATTTTAAGTATATACCAAAATATTTTAATTACAAAATTACATGCACCTGCAATGTGTATTTTGCATAAAACTGTTCTTTTCAAAAGATTCTTTCTTTAAAAGGAAATACTTGAATTGCATACGAAGTATGCGTAAAAAGAGAACTTAAGATTGCGAAAAATTTGAATGAATTTAAAAATGAAAATAAAAGTAAAATTATTCAGTTAAAAAATTTATTCAATTTTAAAAGAACTTAAAATTACGATTAAGCATAAATTATTTTCTTTTTTCCGACAGATAATAAAATTTCTTTAAAAGTTTTCGAGTTTAATAAACATTATATTATAATATCTCGATAGCCTTTGCTGTCTCGATGTATGCTAGCCATGTTTGATCAAGACTTCTGGAACTCAGAATAAAAATGCATTTATATAAATGAGAGAAAGATAATACGATAAATCTTTTAGTCTTTTAGTCATAATTTGCCTCTAATTATATAAGATTCGTGCTATAAACGTAAATAACTTCTGAGTCAATATTGACATTTATTTATCTGATAAGTCTCAAAGTAAAACTTGTTTTCTCTGCTACTATTTTAAATTTACTGTGACACTTTTCTTGTTACGTTCGGAATATTAAAATGCAAAATGAGTCTCGTAAGACAACGTTGACAATACAATCAATCATTTACTTCTGACAATAAAAATAAATGTTTTTCAAAAAATAACATTAAACGTGCATAAAATTAATTAAGCCCAGCACTCTACCTCCAAAAAAGATCCCAAGACGACCCCCCTACACGACGAATCAAGCAAGGACAAACAGAGGCCACAGACATACCCACCTCTCCCATCCTCTCGTCTTCGTCCACGTACAAGAAACTCCAACAGCGTGCACACGACCGTGACGAGAAAGCGTCGCGAGCATACAGAACTCCCGCATAAAGAAGCCGCTCGCGCATCAGCGCTCCGCCGAAAGTTCGCTCGCGCGACTGGCCTCGCCCGCACGGCCGCACATACGTGCGCCTCCCCGAGGAGAAATTCGGGCTCCGGAGCGACTCGCTGCGAAAAGTTAAACGCCCCGGCGTATAATACCTACGTACGCGCGCTCCCCGCACACTGATTGCTCGCAAATTGCACGGCCGTTTTTCTCGAACCTCTGCGGCCGCTGCGGCACTTTGTGCGCGGGCAGTCTCGCGTGGCGGGCTAATCGCCGAAACGATCGACCGGAGGCGTGTGCGCGCAGCTCGCGTTCAAAGGAGCTTCGTTATCGGCGATTCGATGACTTTTCGAGTGGCTGCAGAGGTGGATCGTGCTCGGTGCAGGATCGTTCGAGCTGCGGGGTGGGTGACTTTGTTGTGACGCGAAAGTTCGAATGCTTCGTTGGATACTCGGCAGACTGATTCTTAAAAGTGGGTTATTAATAGGACTGGGGAAATATGAAATCTTTATTGATTTATTTTATTCAGTGTTTTTTAATTTTTTTTATTGTACTACTCATAGTTGAATAGAAATTCAATTGGTATTTAATATGGGATTAATATGGACAAGAAAATGTAAATAATATAATATCGTACCCCCAGAACAAGACTATGGCAACAGAAAATTCTGGATTTTTTCCACGAATTGTTCAAACGATTCAATTTTAATAATTTCAAGGTATAGATATCTGGTTTTTTGTTCTGAGTAGCTTGTTTACTACACTAAAAAACAAAATAATTATAATTAAGTCATACTAAAGAAAATTTTAAGTTGCCGTTCTACGGTTTTGGGTGTGTCATATTTAGATATAGTTATTCTACTTTAAAATGGAACTAGAAGCACATTCAGCACGCTATATTTGTTGTTGAAATACTCAAATGTTAATCCAACAAAATTTAAGAATTTTGTCAGTCATCTATGGGGTAATCAAACTACTTGATAATTCCAATGAGACTTTTTCATTTATACAAAAGAATTTCAATGTATACAAGAGAACTAGAGGCATGTATAAGAGTGGATTTTATAATACTAGTGATATAGTAGCTGCGGGAATACGTCATTATAGAGGTCGCATAGTAAATTTAAACTTCATATGATAAATTGTTCCAATATTAAGGAATCCTTGAATAATAAATATATACTAAATATTGATAATATGCATAATACAGTTTCAAAGATAATTCCTAATAAAGATTGACATAATTTTCAATATATAATAATTTATGCGAAGTAAAGCATTATTTTATGACTTATACTAAAAACATGAATTTTAGAGACTAGTTCAAGAAACTACATTTAAACAATATTTGCATAAATGATTGATTTTGACGATACGTCCTAAAATTTGTTCATTAGAGAACTCATTCAGTACTGACGAAAATTAATTTCCACACCATAATATATACGATTTATTGCAGTAAAGTTCAAATTGAAGAACTTACCTTAACAACACCAACTATTATAATAAAAAGTTCTTCACTTTAATAGAAAAAGAAAATGATCGCAATTACAAATCCTTATCACGCAGAACTTACCCGCTTAAACAGAATGTCCGTACTCTGCTTTGTACAATAAATACATTACTCCGTCCGTTATTCATTTTCTCCCGAAAATGACCTTATCATCCTCTCGGCGCGCGCGCTACCCCTTTGCCCTCCCGCTTCTTTTAACTGCACTTGTTATTATTACTTTTTAACGGCATTAAGCCGCGCGCGCGCGCTGAAAATTCGTCTTTCATCCCGTAGCCGGGGAGCAGAGGCTCTGCAGCTCGTTCTCGCTTCGACTCCCCGCCATTAAAATTGAAAAGAAGAGAAGAAATAGCCGAGACGCGCGAGAGTCGCGCGCGGCTGATCTTGTCCGGGTTAATCTACCCCCCGACCCTCGCGGCAGTTATATACCCGCGCGCGCGCACCATTTGCACACGTCCCACTGCTGTATATCTGTAGATATTTCAGCGTCCCGGGGGATGTTTCGCTTTAATATTTCTAACTTTTCCCCTTCCTTCTCTTTCTCTTGCGCGCGAGAGCTGTGCAAGTGTATTATGTATACATATCAGAGCTCTGTGTGTGTGTGTGTGTGTGTGTGTAATGTGTGTGGATGTGCGAGGGCTCTTTCGCTCTCGCTCGCTCTCCCGCTGGTTCTTCGGCAAAGTTATAATTAAACGGCGGCGCGCCATCCCTGACATGACAGCCCTCTCTCTGACGTCAAAGCCAAAGCTGCATTAAGCGCGCGACGGAGCGAGCCCTAATAGTGCACACGAAGAGACGCGATCTGTTAGGAGATGACGTTCGATGAAATTTTTACGAGATTGTCGCCTGTTGTTTATACGCGAGCTGCATTTCTCTTTTTGCGGTGTCTGAAAATTGCGGATCATTAATACGTTCTTAGTTTATTAATCTGTAATTTATTTTTATTGAGGATTAATGAATTTTAAATAGCTGGAGGTATAAGTCATTCGGATTTGTGTATTATGATTCTATATTGTATATATTGTATTTACGCAAGTAGCACGAACGAAATCTGGAGATAACTATAATTATTGAGGAATCCTTGTTTGATTTATTTTCAGTGTTAACTAGAGCCTAAATGATTAGGCGAACTTTACTTAAAACAAAATTAAATTTATTGAACCAGTCTTCAAAAATTTTACTTTTAATTTTATAAAGTGAAATAAATTCTAAATATTCATTAATTATTTTTTGAAGAAAATTCACTTACACCGAAACCAGTTTCGCGATTTAAGTAAATATTTCTTTCAATAGTACTAACAACATTTTTAACTGAAATAAACTGAATATCTGTTGAACTTAAAAAAGCTGTTATTAAGTATATATCAAATATAATCAAATAAATTTTTTGTTAGTGCTATTGAAAGAAATATGTACTTTAATCGCGAAAATTGTTTTTTAGTGTAACGTTCATCAATACTTACTTAAACTTTTTTCTTATATAGAAAAATACTTTCAAGAATATGAAAAACATAAAAAAGTTTCAATTGTCTGCGAAAGATTTTAGAGAGAATGAGGCCAATGTTCGGGAATTATCCAGGAGGCTATATCTTGATATAGCCAGACATGCCAGTCTTATTCTACTTAATTAATGTCGGTATTCCTGTCATGTTATTCGCGGAACACATGTAAGTAGCTCATAAATTTTCGATTACAACTTCTAATTACTACTGTTCGAAACTCAGCCCAAAATAACAAATATTGTACACAAGTATATTCACTATGTATACATACAATGAAGATTTCATTGTGCTTCAGAATTAGACCCACTTCGTTCGCCGTCGTCCAATTATCCCTCCGGTACATATTCGTAACGAAAGCTTACAGCGCCAGTTCACACTACCACCGCTTTTCCTCTCAACCTCTCTTTCTCACTCTCGAGCCTTGACCATATTCCGTCCCATAAATTATACACGCGTGAGTGCGTTTCAAGCTCGTGCGCACGCGCATCATCCTTCCCCGCTTACATACCCTATCATCTCCACTCTGGCTTTAAGCGTCATTAAGCTACCACTACTTCTATACTCGTTCCATCCCTCCGCGCTCTCTTTCATCCCCCTCTCGTGGGAAGTCACTGCCCCTCGCGAAGAAAGTAGAAATCTCGTATTTATTTAGCCCCGCCACGGGAAGATTGCGGGATTATCCGGTCAGCCGGGCCCTCGTTTGTTTATTCAAGTCGCGCCTGCTCGACCCTCTTATATAAGTGTATACGGCGAGCGGAGTTATACAGGCTGTATTAAGAGCAGAGAGTGAAGAGAGAGAGAGAAAGAGAGTTAATCGCAGCAGCTTGCGGAACGCCGCGGGCCAAAGGGTGAGCGCGCGGCAGTAGCGCCGCAGTTATATGTAATAAGGGCGCGTAAAAAGTATACGAGGTGATGGAGAGGACGGACGATGGCTTCGAGTGGGAGAGAGAGAGAGAGGGAGAAAGAGAGATGAAGTGGAGATGAAAGAATAGATTGGCGGATGAAGGTGGCGCGGGAGGGAGATAAGGTGAAGAATGGAGATGAGGCTGGATCGCGCCGGAGGTGTAGGTGTAGTACGTAGTCTGAGATGAAATGAGACTGTCGTACATCGGTGTGTAAAAGGCAGTAAATGCAACTTTTCTGCTTGGTTTTTCATTCTTAGGTAGTTTTTATATGAAAGAAAGGTTATAGATACTTTGAAAATGTATGTATATTGCACATATAATTAATAAACGTTTCACTTGTAAAATTTCAAGGTATGTTATAAATAATTACAAATTTAAAGCATACATAAATATTTATTTTGTATTCAAAATTTTTTTTTTTTTTTCAATATTTGCAGTGAATATATAAAAAATTTCAATATTGCATGAAATATTTTTTGAAAAGTACAAAGTCGAAACAATAAATTTTAAAAATTGTTAACCTACTGTAAAATAAATAATTCATCTTATATTGGGGATTGAACCAGTTTCTAGTATGCGTATCACGTAAATGCAGACTTCTAGGAAAATGGATTGAAACTGAGAAGGCGGGTAAGAGAATAGGGGAAGAGATGAATTGTTGAAGGATTCCGAAAATTAATCCAAAAGTTATTTTGAAATGAATTATAGTAGTGATTTTAACAATTTTCACGATGAAATATGATCCGTAATTTACGAAATGAAGGTTCTAAAATCAAAAATTATGCCTTTATTCAATTTTATCAGCTTCTATTACAATTTATCATTAAATCTGTATTATGTACCTAAAAATAAATAAGATTATATTTCTTTTCCCTAACAACACGTAATTTTGTGCTATCTCTTAATCAAAGAAATAAAAATTCTCATACATATCTTTTCCAAAAACCGCATACTAACAGCAAACTACCGCATATCTTAATAAATAATCGTTACTTCCCACCCAAATCTACCCGGGGGATGAGCTCGCGAAAAGCCCAGCTTAATCAGGGCTCACCTTTCGCTTGGCGGAATCACTCGTCCGCTTGGCGCAAAAAACTTACCCTGCAGTCTCATTGGAGTTAATGTAAAAATAAACACACACACACACACACATACATACATACTGACACACACACACAAACACACACAAACACACATACACACACGTACATACACGCATATATACACACACACACACACATACGCATGCACACACTCACACACGCACACACACACAAAGTCCAGCGAAGGGAGGAGTTGATTGTGCGCCGGCCGCGAGAATGTCTCACGCCGCGAAGTAAAACTTGCCCTCTTATACCTCGTCCTCGACGCAAAGTTCGAGGCTCGCGCGTGCGAGCGGAGAAAAGTTCTCTGCGGGGAGTTCGACGGCTGTTTGGCGATCGTTTCGCCGTTAATGCGGGCAGCGAGTTTAAAGAATGTACACCGAGGGAGTTGGAGCGCGCCGCGCGGCAAAACCGCGAACAAGTGCCGTCTATCCTGCAGCCTGCGGAGCACCTGGAGCGGCGTGAAGGGAATTGCTGACATTATACCGTGCGAGCTCGCTTAATTTCTGGAGAGAGAGAGAGAGGTTGGGTGCTAATTCATTTAAAGTGTATTTTTGTACTAGTTCGAGAGCGGCTTTAATTATCGTTAAATATATGCGCGTCTCATTAAATTCAAACGTGACGAATCGAGTGAAATTTTTATTCGCGTCCAAGTTTATTTTTGACCAGTGAATGAATTATTTGATTTGTACTTGATTGATACTTGATTATACATTTGGAATATTCAGTGTAATTCTATTTATTGAATTTAATTATGCCTGCCGGAATCTACTTTTATTTTCGTGAGATTAAACACTAAATAGTAATATAAGTAATAATTATTATAAATATCTAAATAATAATTAACTTGCTACTATGCTTTTGCAAGTAGCAAAGCATTTACTTCAGACGTAAAATAAGCTACAAAGTACTTGAAAATTAAACGTTAATTCTATTAGGGTAAAAAGGGAACTTTAGAGTATCCACTTATTTTCGGGCTTGCATGTTTTACTCTAAGAAATCAGGAGAGCGTGCAGCGGATAACGCGACCGAGTCGTTTATCATATTTCACGCGGGTAATCGTAGCGTCAAGAGGACGACATCCTACTAAATGAGGATGAGCACGTTTTAAGGGCAAGCGTGCCGTTTCGGCTGTAATGCTCATTAAATATGTGTCCTTTTTAATTAAGAAAACTACGAAGTTAGCTGCATCGCATGAAGACCCCCAGCAACATTAAATGAGTATTCATGCACAGACCTCCGTAAAAGTAACTTATATATCTATTGCTGGAAACATATTCGTATATCTTATCATACAGCACTGTGAATCTTCCGGTATTCTTCTAGGGCCGGCTTTTAGTATGTGCGGGGCCCCACGCCCCAACTTTGCGGAAAAAGTTTTATAAAAAGGTTTAAAGAGAAAAATTGTAATAGAAAAAGTTTCATTCAAATGACCAAGCCAACATATTTTAATAAAAAAGTTTTTCAAAATGTTCAAACTGAAAAATAGTAATAAAAAAGTTTACAAAAAAGAATTATATAATTTTATATAGATTTTTAAACAACGTTTTTTTTAATAAAACTGCATCTAAGTCAATTGAACTGAGAATATCTGATTATGGGGAGGTAGGGGAGAAAGTTATTATTATGACCTAGATACGGCCCTGGTGCTCGACGCTGATTGGCTGGTACAAATTCACAGTGCCAGGGGATAGCTAGTCCCGAGTTTCACAGTACCGGGAGGTTCTACTGTATTTATTTCCTTTATTTTGACAGTACTTTTTCTTATCGTTTAAAATAAAAATAAAAATAATGAAATCATTTCATAATAGTGATTTAAAACAAAATAATTCGCAATAAGGGCACCGAATCACAATTAGGTTCGCGACGATACAGCAATAAAAAACTTTAAGTATTAATCACATTAACACTCAGCAGCTTTTGTTCAGTTAGTTCAGTGATTGGCTGTCGTTAAGAAATATAAAAGTTAAGAAATATAAAAAAAGGTCATTTTAAAATTAACTTACAATTTCCCTTTAATGGCATTATAAACAGTGTATGTATTATCACATTAGCAGATAAAAGATGAATAAAAAATCTCCTCCTTAACTTCCACTCAAGTGGAAAAAATATTAAATGTTTAATGTTCATTAATATTCAACGTTCATTATATTAATATATTATAATAATACATGATTTATGAATTACGAATTAAAAGCTCTTGTTTATTAATATTGATTTTCGATTTGCATATGTACATGTTAAAAGTAAAATCTAGACAGCTTCTCAGCTAATCAAATTGATAGCCAACTCATAAATATTAAAAATGTCTTAAAAGTACAAGGATCCTTAGACACTCGGGAGATGTTTAATCTTTCTTTAACAAGAGAATTAAAACGATCTCACGTTAAAGTTCCTAGAATCTTTCACGAGTAACCCAGTGTCAATATTGTACTAATTAGCAGGAGTAAAACCCTTACCTTTTCACTCAGACAAATACGTAATCTTGAAAATTTACACTGTTCAAGTACAAGTCAAGCATCTTGTAAAACGTTGTGAGCCACTATAAATGTGGGTTTTGACTTATGCTGTTGACAATTTATAAAACTCATTAAATTTAAAAACTTGCTAAAATGAATTAGTAATAGTATTATTATATCTATTAAAATATAATACCTGCTTCTAAAAAATATAATTTTCTAAAAAGTATAATTCTCTATCTAAAGTTTAAGATATATTTATTAGTATGGAAGTAGTAGCTACTAATGATGTATTTGGCCCTGTAGACTGTCAATCCATTTGTTTTTTAATTTTGCAATGTTATAACTGATTAATAATGTAGTAGCTAACTTTTGCAATCACAATAATGTTTAGCAGTAATCATAATCTAAAAACATAATTTCTTAAGCAAACAAATATTTGCAAGTGTTTTATAATAACATTTGCAACAAAAAAGGAGCAGTAGGCAAACAATTTTCTTCCAACGTCACCCCGCCAGGTAATCCCATTCCTTTCTCACACTTGAAATTCCCTTTGCATCAATTCCAAATTGAAGCGCACACACAACTTCTGTTTGCCAATCAAGAGTCCACCAGAGGCGCACACCCGCGACACTCCTACATACGCGCGCTCTCCAAGCGCTCCGGGATAAAGGACCGACTGCGGAGAAAGCGCACGCAGAAAAAACAAAGCGCGGGCGAATCTTTTTATCCTGGGTCCGAGAGAGAGGGGGGGGGGGATGAAAGAGAGCGAGCGCGGCAACGAGAGCCAACTAAGTAGAAAACTGCCTGAAGGATAATTGCCGGGACCGGGCGAGAGACTCGCGGCACCTCGACCCGAGGCAGGTCGAGACACGAGGCGGCAAAGGCGCGGATGCGGAGAAAGAGAGTGTGTGAGAGATAGAGAGAGAAGAAGGAGAGTCATAAGGAGGAACGCGAGAGCTCGAGACACACGAAGACGGAGAAGGAGATGAAAGGAGCGAGAGATTCTTCTTTGCTTTCACGCTACTTTTTATTCGAGGCTTCTTCTCTCCTCGCGTTCTCCTCTTTTACCTCTCGTTTATTCCCACTCGTCTTTCAGAATCGTGCTAATTTTACAAGGTAATGGACGGCTTCGCTTAAATTCTCGCGCGCGTGCTCGGGTGTTTTGCGTGTACAGACGCCGATGGATTTTTTTTCTGGTTTTGAGTGAATTTTGTTATTTAAATCGAAGTGGAATGGGTGCTGAGGAGTAGGTACATGAATGTTTCTTGTAGATTTTAACACCACATTTAGTATAATATAATTATTAATTTTATAAATTAATCATTTCGAAGTGTTTAGTTTATACTTTAAGGAGACAAAACCGTGTTAAATTTTAAAAATGAATTCTTAAAAATGAATACCTCTTCTTTGAATTACAAAAATCAAAGGTTCAGCATCGACGTTGACTTACCACTGTTGTGGTCTTTCATACGTATGACGTCAGTGTGATTGAAAAAAGTTTTTGAATATATCAAAATATTAAGTTTGAGTCTAAATATTAGACGATTAATACCAATTTTGTGCATAAAATGGCTTTCTCATGTAATTTTATGCTTGTTATTTAAACCTTGATTAATATTTTAAAATTTTTCTTGATCAGTCTGAGGTCATACATGTATAATAAACGTTTTTGAAAGTTTCAGATCGATTTATCATTAGTTAGCTCTGAAAAAGCGTGATAAATGAACGTCTGTGTTAAAGCATTGATTTTTCTCATTCAGATAATTGATACTGCCTTAAAGAGATAATCACGTAAATTAAATTTTTAAATATTCACGAAGTACCATATTTTGCCTAAAATATGTTGGCGTTCCTAACTTAAAAAGAAGATTCTAGTGAGGTCTTGAACATTCCCGTTCATTGTCAAAACATAACTCAGTCTTGGCGCTGCAAACCAACGTGTTGATTCAATACACCATCACCGCAACATTTACATTATCGAAAAATCACAGTTCCTCAAAACCCAAGCGCCCCGCGACCCGGTGATTTATCGAATAAAACGCGCTTTCCCGTCCCGCCTTGCAGAATATTATCACTCACCGCGAGCCTTCGCCCTCGCGCACATCTCGGTAATTAATAACAGCTTGAAAAGCAATTAATTCATCCGAAAAGCCATTAGTCTTAAAGCTCCAGCTCCAGCTCCGGGCGCGAGCGGCCAACCGCATTAACTCCCGCTCCTCCTCCTACGCCACCCCCGCAGCCTCGCAAAGAAACTAAACCTTCCCGCCGCGGAGTAAGAGAGAGAGAAAAAAAAGCGTCGCAAGAAGGAACCTCCCGCTCTGTTTTTCCGGCGCGGAGCGCATCGCTGCGGCGTGAAAATTGAAAAAGTCCATTTCGAATGAAGTTATACGAGCCGAACTGGGACGCGCGCGCGCGAGAGAGGAGATGAGCCGCCGAGCGCCCCCGTTATATATACGACGGCAAGTCGAATTCATCGTCACGTGAAAATCTCTCCTCGAGGGAAGGGGGGCGGAGAACTGGCGAAAAAGATGCCGAGAGCGAGAAGGAGAGAGAGAGAGCGAAGTTGAATCGAGAGCACGCGGCGCCAAAGGGTCGCCGGAGGATAAGCGGAAGGGAAATGGAGAGAGAGGGAAAGAGGGAGAGAGAGAGAGAGAGAGAGAGTTGGCGCCCCCGAGCAGGATGGAAATGGACCGAGCGAGTCCGAGAGGCAGAAATTATGCCAGCACGAGGGAACACGATGTCGGCGTGTATGTGGGTGGAAGAGGAGGGCGAGGGAGGGAAAGGAACTTCGTTAGGTCGGAGGAAGTGTTTTAGTTGCAACTATCAAATTTTTTGGCCAACTTTGGGAGTTATTAGGATGCGCGTTATGAAAGCACGTGTCGAGCTAAATGCTGCGAGGGGTCTTGTTTAGTTTCTAACGCACCGCAGTGTTTGCTGAAGTTAATAGGAGGCTTGTTTCTTGATACTTTTAATTTTAATGCGTAAAGTGTATTTGAACACAATGAGTTGACTAATTTTTACAATACATTTAAAGAATTTGTATAACAACAAATAATTTATAGAATCTTTGAAGATTTCTGTAATTTATAAAGAATGTTTAACATCTTACATTATAATGCAAAAACATATCTCAATATAAATAAAATAGTTAGAATAATTTAACTTGTTATGTTCACAATTGGAGATTGTACATTATTAATGATATGTCCAAAATGCTCATTAACTGTCATTTGAATGCTAAACATGGTTAATTTAGTTGTCATATTTTTTAGTTGACATCAACATTTTCCCAAGAGAATCTGATCCTGTTCGAACAATTCAAAACATCAAAATATGAAAATTTTGCGTCAATATATAAGGAAACCATATCTATCAGTGAAATCTTGAATATATATAGTATAGTAAACTGAAGCCGTATGTAAGCAACGAAAAATAAATTGTCTGTACATTCTGAATCGAATTACAAAATACTGACCCACATTTGAATACCTTATAGCTTAAAAACCACTAATTACTTTAATTACGCTTGAATATGTATGCAAAATGCCAGCTACGTTAAGCTTAATATTTTATTTTATTAAAAGCTGAAAAAGGCGTCTCAAAATAAATCGATTATAAATATGAATACCACCTCAATAAAATATAATATTTTTCAGCTCCAAACGTCGTTCAACTTTAATGACTTTCTTTATCGACTGATCATTCTTTATACATACTCATCGCGAATTATTCATAATCTTTAAATGAACAATCACCCTTCGAAAAGTCCTTTCCCTTTGAAAATCTTATAATCTTATATATATAAATCTTGTAATCTCGTCATCGATTACATTCATTATTCCCTGATGCATCTTGCCGCACTAATCTCATAAAAAAATCCGCCGTAAAAGCAGTGGGGTAAAGGGTAGAAGCCCGGTACAATATAAATGCCCTCGCGCGGTGCTGGTGGGACGCTGTAAAATTGAAAGAGAAAACAAGTAGCCGCAGCGCGAGGATCAAACGCGCGCAGCTGCAGGGAGAGAAACGGGGCCAGGAGAAAAAGGACGAGGACGAGGAGGCGACGGCGGAATCCTCTTGGGGCGGGTGCGACGCCGCCGCGGGCCGCGCGCGAGCGCCTATATATGTAGGCCGGGTCGCGGCACTGCTGCAGCGCGTTTTATTTTAGCGCCGCGGCTCTCCGCGCGCGCGCGCGCTTTAGCCTGCGGCGCGATGCAAATGTTGATGCCACGAGGATTCGTATTACAGTGCGAGGCTTTGTATAGGAGGTGACTCGCTTTCCGCGCCGTTTCGCCGCGCGCTTCTTGAGTTGCTTTACTTTTATTCACTGGGGTTAGGGGTTTTTGTTTTATTTACAGGGGTTGGAGCGAGGGTGGTGCATGCATGCGCGCGTGCGCGTGCATGAGTATGTGCATATGTGAGTGCGGGAGGTTTGTGTTGAATGACAGACTTCGGGGAGAAGTTTTTTCAGTGTTTATTGACTGACAGAAATGGGAAATAAAATTCTCGGAAACTTTGTTTTTTTATTGCGCATTCCTATATTTAAATAAAATTATTATAGAACTTGCTTTCTTTTTGCGGCGTAGAATTACTTTCAATATTTTGTCCTTATAATTTACATATAGTTTGGTATGATATTCGTAAAGAAGGCTACAGTCAATTTTTAATGCTGACAAAAATGCCTAAAGAAGTAAAGCTCGAATTTAAAATGCACTGAAGCACAAGAGAGATGTACTCAAAGAGCGACTTGAACTAAAATAAATGCTCGCTTTTATGCCTACATGTAGTCCTCAATTTTATAGATCGAACTTTTAGATTTCAAATTTTAAATTTCACGTTTCGCTATACCTTTATCAGAAAATTGTAGGTCCCAAATTCACGTATTAATGTGAAAAGTATTAATTAAAAACTATAGACAAACGTCGATTGTGTATAATATATATTTAATTTATAAATTTTTCCCTTTTAAGGTACACTACAACATTTTTTCACGTAAAATAGAGTTCTTTTGAGGTATTTTAAAAAGTATAGAGATTATTTTTCTATATTCGTTGGCCCATAATACTTGGACATGTTCAAATGAAAATTATAATATATCATTAGCATTCACGTGATGCGCCGATTATCGAAGCAATTTTTAGACGATTGAGTTGAAATATTTAGGAAATCTTGTGAAAACTATTTTCTTAAAAATAAACAGTATAATGTGATCATAAAATTAAGAAATAATTGTATTTTGCAGTAGTACATTTATTAAAATGAGCTTATTTGTACGAAACTTTTTAAAATTTTTTTACCTAATTCCTTTACTTTAAAAAGAATGATCATATGTTCTGAAAAATTTCCTAATAGACTAAAGTCAGTCCATTACAAATTTCTTCTACAGAATTTTCATTTAAACACCTTCAAGTATTTACTGACCAACCAAATGAAATAAATGGCCCCCGCATATTTTAAAATACCTCACAAACACCCCATTTCAAGTGAAATGTAGCAGTGTAAATTAAAAAGGGAAAAAATTGCTTAAGCATTGAATACTTATATTATTTTTAAAATTTTAACACAGGCTTGTCTCCTTAATAAGTTAAACAATATTAAATACTACATTTAACATATCAAATAAATCTACAATCTATCAATCTATTTACCACAATTAACCTGTTTGAGGACACTCATCGATAAACCATAAACCCCAGCTGCACACGCCATTATATATAGCCTCGCAGGTATCGGGCTTCACGCGAGTCGCAGCATAGAAGCCTCCGAGATTCAAACCAGCTGCAGCAGCAGCAGCAGCCACTAAAGAGACTGCGAGGCAACTCTTGGTCTCCTCTTCGTCGTTAGAAGCGGGACGCCGGGCTCGTAGCACACAAGGCTCGAGTGGCCCGCTCCAAGCTCCCCGTGCATTAACGCACGTGTGCGTCCCTCGCTCTGAACGCCAAAGAGCCCGAGAATGCAAATGCACGCTCGCTCTATATAGTTAAGTACGGGAGAGGGGATTCTTACTCTTTTTGAGGCCTACTTAGACTCGCGTTAGAATGGAACTTTTATATATCAAATAATACTGTTGATATATAAAGTATGAATGTTTAAGTATTGGTTATCTAGTAGATTTATTGTTGGTAATCACTATTCATTATGGTGATTTTACGATTTTCTCGTATTTGGTTTTTGTGATTAAATTCGTGACAAACAGTTTGGATGTTAATATTTTTCCTTCGGGATTACCTTAGAAGATTGTGAAAGATTGGATAAATCTTATTGACAAATGATTCTGATGAACTTTGAAATCATACTTTACTTAAATTAACATGATTTTATTCCAAAAAGATGCTAAATGGCAGAGCGAAAATGTTAGTATTTAGTTTTTAATACCTAAGCTCGACGTTTGCTATAAAGTTACTACTTGCTTATACCTCAAGTAGAACAAGTCTAGTATGGTAAGCCGCCGTTCAGTTTACATTAATTTTCTCACGTCAAGAAATATTTACTAAAAACTTAAACCAAGAAAATTAAACTTCCATTTACAACTAACATAATATTATACTCAGAGATTGTATATATATAGATAGCTTTTAATTATATTTGGAAAAACGTGGATTTCCTTTCGATTGTTATATTGTACTACAATTATTGTTCATTAAATACCTTTATATACGTTTATGCTTGACTTAAGCTCAAAATTACGTATAATTAGCTGTCAACCCCCTTGATCGTTTTCTCTTATAATGGTCTAGGGAATTTCAACTAAATGTTACTAAAATTAAGGAACATAAATAGAAAAATTTTCTCAAATATACCAATATGTCTGTATAATACGACAAAATTTAAAATAGATAATATTAGTAAAAAGAACAGCAATATTAGAAAGTCGGATCGCCTCACGTTCACCATAGTACAGGCTTATGTTCATCATGAATTTCTCTATAATTATAAGTAGAAAAATTTTCCGAGCATGACAAACCAAACTGAATTTAAAAGCAAGAGCATAAACTCTATTACGTCAAGAGTGAGCGTATTATAAAAATTTAAACGCCAGTAAAATAAGGCTAATTAATTCTCTTTCCCCTAGCAAATCAGTCACCAGAAAATTTTGACTGCTCACACGAGTGTTCTGAACGAGCGCTGTGTGACATCGTGGAACAAAAGCTAGACAAAGACACGACATACGAGCAAGCGTGCGTGTATGAATTAGAGAGAAAGAAAGAGGGAGGGAGAGAGAGCAAGAGAGCGAACAAGAGCAATAAAGAGAGAGAGAGATGAAAGCTCTCTAGGGCTGCAATAGGAGAACCCGTGTGGAGCACATATACGTGCCCGCCTAGCCATCGTTGATTACGCGAGCGACACACGTAGAGAGAGAGAGAGAGAGAGAGAGAGAGTGAGAGAGAGAGAAAACCGGGAAATAGAGAAAGAGAGAGAGAGAGAAAGACAGGGAGAGTCACGGGAGTTTGAGCCGCACCGCGCACCGTGAGCCGGCTGACACTAATTAAACGTCGTTAATAAAGCGGCCCATTATTTTGCGCCGCACGCAGGCTTGAACTTAGAGATTTTACCAACGCTCTCTCGCACTACACAAATACACACACACACGGCTATATACTGACACACCTGCAGTAGCCGCTGCCTTAATACACCCGCGCAAGCGTAACGGGTGGACGACTCCTCGTTTTTTTTTCTACCCTCTCCGCCCCTCTCGACTTTAGAGAGACAGAGATACAGAGAGAGAGAACGAAAAATCGACGATGAAAAAAGACCGACGCAAGCGTGTTTGAATTTCGAGAGACACGCGCGCGCGCGCGCGCCGAATCAATTGAGTCGCTGGGCGATTTTTTTTTTCTCTCTATCTCTCTATCTGCAGTGCTTTTTGTATAAACACGGGCTGAAGAGTAAAAGAGAGAGAGAGCGGGGGAGGGAGGCTGTGTTCGTTAAGGATTTTCAGCGGTGGAGCATCCAGTCGTTTAGCCCCCTCGTTCGTTTACTGGCGCTGCTGATTTTTGCAGGCGCGCAGACTGCACTACTGGCTCTCGTCGAATTTGTTTTAATAGTACGATGGGGATGTCGAGCGGGTTTGTCAGCTCCCTTGATCGATAATGATTGGAGATAATAGAGACCTTCTGCGAAATGTTCGAGAGATTATTGAAAATAATTTTAATTTAACGTATAGTGTATGGATATTAAATCGGCACAATTAGCGAGTTTGAAAATTAATCTGTTTAAGGTGTGTCTAAACTGAAAAATTCAAATTCTGTATTTTTGAATTTTTTTAATTGTGTACTCGATAGTACGCTCTGCATGGGCCTAATATAAAGTTTTAGTCATATTTTAGTCAATATTTAAATGATTTAAATCAAAGTTAGTGGTGAACTCATTTTGTCAACTCACTAATTTTTGTCGCAGATCTCCAAAAAATTGTCCAATTTAGTTTTTTATAGACTTTAAATTTCTATTTTATTTCAATTGTTATTTTCAATTTTCAAATTATAAACAGGATATTTTGATCGACAAAATATATTGTCGCTTTTAAAAATTAAAATAGAAACGATTATTTGATCAAATTTGAGTATAAGCTTACCTTAAATTGTTTAAGCATTATCCCCCATGTTTTAAAAATTTGCACTTTTACAAACTCTAGATATGAAATTTATAGATTTGTGTTACATAAAAAATGTAACATTACATGAGTTAGGCCAGAAATTAACAGAATACTTTCATCGACAAAATATATTGTCGTTTTTCAAAATTAAAATAGAAACGATTATTTGATCAAATTGGTTATAATCTTACCTTAGATTGTTTAAGCATTATCCCCCATTTTTTCAAAATTTGCACTTTTACAAACTCTGGATATGAAATGTATAGATTTGAGTTACATAAAAAATGTAACGTTACACGAGTTACACGAGGAGTTACATAAGTCAGCGGGATGACTGAGAAATGTCAATTTAATACTTCAGGAAGTTAATATAGTGTTGCGCAAGGAATCACGTTTCCCCAAGCGCGAGAGCCATTGTTATTCATCCTCCTTAGCTTTACGACATTTAGAACCAAACCACACTAATGCTGCCTTGCTAAGCACAAAGGGTGTAGGGTATACATTTTAACTACTTGCTCTTTGAAGTCTCGAGTGCGAAAGTTAATTTATTATCAGGTTGATATGTGTAAGAAAGTCTTACTAACAATGTAGTATTTATTGCCATTATTTCACTTGTGTCAGAAAATTGAACAATAGTTATTAAGGTGAAAAAAAACAATTTTATAAATCTAGATAAATTTCTTGGCTAAAGTTCTATAGAAGCACAAGTAATTATACACTGTTTGACCCATAGTAAATGTCATCATTTGATACTGAAAATATTTTGTAAAAAATTACAAAAGATTTAACAACATAGAAATAAAAAGGTGTTGCGTTGTACTTTACGAAAAATATGTCAATTTAATTAATTGGAAAATACAAAAATAGTGCTGCTGTACTATTTTTACTCGGATGCTCAAAACATATGGATTATTCAAAACCATAGTGAAATAAGTGCATTTTTTTTCAAACATTAATAAATATGTTAATATCGCGAATACATTGTATTATAATTTGTCTACTAGTTATTGCCATTAATAAATTATTATAAAATGAATTTATTATTCAATTCAAATTATTTAAATTACTGTTTGATATATCATGAATGTTACAATGATTTTAGCATTTGGAAAATGTTCAAAATGGACTTGGCTCACTATAGTTCTGAACCATCCATACATTAATAAGTAAATATAAGCACACTGACAAAGCAAAACGTTTGATTCTACAAACAAATAAAATTCATTTTTGGAAATCTATTGATGAATACTTGTATAATAACACTCAAACAACAAAATTACTATATTAGTTATTAAAATTTAATTAATTTACGATCAGGATGACTTACAGTAATTTTTTATACAATAAAATAAACTATTGGAAGTATGTACAATTGTACATGCTGAGACCATTTTAGTTTAACAAAAAACTTCCCACAGATTTTTCTCTCAAATAAGAACCTAGGGCGTTCTACGGTCTTACTATACATCATGCAATACATGCTGCGCTCCCTAAAATCCTCTCCCTTTCCTCCCTCGGTACACACCAAACAAAATAAAAAATATCCTCTCAATTTAAAAACAAACCCCCACCCCCCCAAACATTTGCATTATCCCCCTCATGCGCGCGCTCGAAATTCACCATTATCTACAGGTATATAGGTACAAAGTGCGCGTCTAATCCAACGGAATATAACGAGGCCCACGATCGGCGCGCACATACACAAGCCCGCGCTATATCGTCTTATTGTCACTGCGCACGCGTCTTGGGCCGCGGGGTCGCGTGGACCACCGCCTTCGCCCCCCCCCCCCCGTATATAGTAATTTTGAATCTGTATGCAGCCGCGGCGCGCGCGCGAAGAGCGAGAAATCCTCGCAGCACGCGGCGGCGAGCCAATAACGCGCGGGGCCGCATTATTATGCAGATTACACGGTATAACCCGGTATATAGGTATTAGTTCGTTGTCGCGCGCGCTCGATCTCCGCTTTCTCCGTCTCCGCATCTCCGAGTAGATAGACGCGCGGACTGCAGCAGCGGTAGCAGCGACGAGATCTCTTTCTCTTTCTCTCGATCAGCGATCGCCACACCTTTGACGTCTCTTGACGCGACCCGAGGAATCTGGGTTAAAGTTTTCAAGCTTTTATTAGGTGCGCGTGCGCGTGAGCAGTGGTTTTTACGCGGCGGACGTGATTAGGATTTACAATGTATGGGATGTGTGCGTTTCGATGATTGGCTGGTGGAAGGGTGATTTCGGGAAGACTTGTATAGATGGGTTTTAATGGCGCGTAGGTTATTTTGGTCGCATTTCGTTTTACGAATGTTGGGTGTATTTTAGTTGTGAAGAATTGTCGTAGACAGGTATTTATAAGAATGCGCAGTCTCGCTGAATTAAAAACTAAAAGAATGTTGTTAACAAAGGTGAATTTTATAAATAGCTCTTTAAGGCTTGTTTTCACGGCAGCGAATAATTACGAATTCGCGGGGAATAGATAAGCGCACGTGCAGTTTAAATGAATCCGAAATTATACTTCTACTATTTTGGTGCGAACTTTTAATATCAAAAGTAGTATAAATACATGCTAACTCATAGTAAAATCATCACTATGACTTTCATTTAAACAACCTTCAGCTCTTTAAAATAATATATATATAAGCACAGTTTTTCGAAATACATTTAAATTTCGCACAAGCTCAGCTAATCGCCTCAAATTCGCGAATATTCGCTACTATAAAAACGAGCTTTTAGTCAAAGCAATGTATATTAATAAGATATATTACAATATATTTTTTTTATTTTTAATTCAGCGAGATTGTACATTTTGATAAATATGTACCAACGATAATTGTTTAAATTGATTTTTGTTATATAGTATAATGCAGTAGAAAGTGTATAAAAGTATATTTTAAAGGATATAAGTCAAACTGGCAATTTCCGCAAAGTGCACACAAAAAACTTTCAATGGATTGACTTTGAATTATTGAGCTTGCATTTAAAGCGTGAAGCTGTAGCCGATATGCAAATTCAGATGTTCAATATTCGTAGCTATTTAAAGTTAAAATTCATAAATTCAGAATAGAACCCGAATGTGTGTATTCACTTATGATAATTGCCGATAACAGTAGTAGCACGGGTAATCACAGTAGCTGTATACGTAATGAACAGGATTGCTGGAGAATGGGTTAGGTAAAATTGATACAATGACATTAATTTTTTATAAGATGCACAATTTAATTTTGAATTCATTTTTAATTTTTAATGTTAAATTTTTAATATTTAAACATTAATATACGGAGGGACCGAACAAAACTAGATAATTCCACTTTTCGTAAAAATTTTTTTCTGCTATTTTATCATAATACATTGTTGTCTTTACATCTATAATGTTATTTTTTATCTAAACTTAAAATTCAGCCATTAATAAACCATAAAAATATTCGGTATTCTATTTAAAATAATAAAAACGAATACAGTCTTTCTTAACTTTCTTACGATTAAGAAAAGTGAATTGAAATTCAACTGAATTTTTTAAGTATTCCTACCATATATAACCAAACTTATTTTTTAACTTTACCTACACTGTAAAAAGCTTTAAAGTTTACAGTGCAACCATACAATTAACAAAACCAACAAACATCATTCAATCATTTTAAGTTCAACTTTAAAAACAGAAAACTCCCTCTCAATGACTATTAAAATGTAAGTTTTTTCATTACTGCATTATACTACCCTTACAATTAAAGTCAACTCGGCAGCATCCCTTCGAGTCATAAAGCCCCGCTCCCCGAGAAACAATTAACGGAGATCACGAATTCATGTAAAACACCGCGCGCTCGTGAAAAATGCAGCGCTGCAGCCATCAAAAGCGGCGCCTCCTGCGCCGTGCAGCGATGACCGATGGAGCGTCGTAAATCTTGGCCGGCCGATTTCTTTTTTCTCCTCCGGCGCTGGCTGCGCGCATGCATGCAGCTTTCGTCCGACGAGAGCCGACTGACGCACGGGTGTCGCGCACCACGTGCGCGCGCCGTTAAAAGTCTCTCTGCGGCGCTGCTGGCTCCTTTTTATCGCGCTTGATCCGTTGAGGTGGTTCGACTCGCTTGTACGAGGGATCTTCTCGAAAGTGGGATGTGTAAAGGGTGCCGGACTTTGCCCTATTAAGAGAAAGGAAGTTTAGAATGATTTCTCATTGTGTTTATCTGGTAACGATACCTTTTGTAAACTACGTGTCATGCAGATTGTGGGAAAATATTTGAAATTAGTTGAATAGCCTTTTCAACGGCTTTTTATGTAATATGAAAATCTATATTAAAGTACGATTCAAGCACTAGAAATTATTAAAATTGTAGACATTTTTTTTATATAATTTAATCCTTAGAGAGTTTTTTAATTTTCCCTAGACGTACAGAAGGAAAACTGTAAAAAAAGGGCATGATATAAAAGATTATTAATAAATGATGTAGATTTTACGTTCTGTGGGGGAAAAATACGGAATTTTTACATCTACTTCTTTTAGTGTTTGTTTATGACAATATTGTACATACGGTTAAAATTTTAGAGGGCTGTAGCTTCTCTGAGCTGGGGTATTCATTTCTAAAGTTTCAATATTTAATAGGTAAGTTTCAATATTTAATAGGTATAAAGCCGCATTTACCGAGGCATTCATTGATGCTGCATTTTTATTATTATAACTTTATATAAAATAAATGAAAGAACTATAGTTAGTTACCTCGTTTTGAAAATTATAGCAATCAGAAGTTCGCGCACAATATTATCTATATAGGTATTTATACAATTCTGTAGCATTGAAGCATAACACCTTAAGTCTACTTTATGACTAATTGAGTTTTTAATTATTTTCGTATATTTCATATACAAAGTAAAAAGTAAATTGGCAATTTAAAAATTCAAACCTCAACATCGCAACTTTTCAAAAAACGTTTTGTTGTTTTTAGATTTTTAGTTTTTAGATTATTGATGATTCCGGTATGGTAAGCGATATACGAATGACTGCGAGTTTCGAATTGGTATCAATAGCAACAGTAATAACTAATGCAAATTACAATTTTACTTGATGTTTACGGAGTCGATATAGGCTAGAATTATTGAGTTGAAGTTTACGAAGCGGTCGCGGTCGGACTTCGATAAATTCACCGTCAGATATATTGACAGATAACATGTAAATTTATATTATTTTATTAATTCTCAGCGTCTATGGCAGGATCTACCTACGTTACTTTATTGACGAGTCTAGTAGACAGACTTGGGATAACACATTATTCTCTATCCTTGTCCTATGCAATAATGCTACAATCCCATTGAGAAATTCAAATCATGCCTTGATATTAACATATTTTTTAGACACATACATTATTTATATACGTTTTACGCTATAATGTAGTATAATTTACAATTTGAAGCAAAAAAATATTATCACCCTATTACACAGTGATATGGAATAAAATTAATTTTTGACCTGGTATGTAACGCTACGACTTATACTTGAAAGCTGCGGTGCGCGCGAGATACCATCATCAATCTCTCATACGCTCGCTCTCTACTGTGACTGTAGCCTGGCAGGCGCCGTGGACGTTGAATCCTTTATTCGAGTTTACGAAACAATGTGTAGGCTTTTCTTTTGGTCTTCTTATGTACGCGGCCCGCATATTTTTCATCGGGCGCGGGCAGAACCGCCGACACTTAAAGTACATTTCAAGTGACACGTGATGCGCTACTATATGCAGTTGTGTCAGCGCAAGATCTGCGCGGAACTGCGCAGTGCTTTTCTATTCGGACGCGTGGAATGCTAAAGTTCGCAGTAGCTGTTATTTTAAAAGATTCTTTGCGTGAAAATTTCATAGATTTAGATATCCGTATGTCTTTTGATTTATTGAGGCAATTTTCTCTTGTCTGTTGTCTTTTTAATATTATTTAATTAAATTTATATCTATATTATATATCGGGAAGTATATCTATATTGTTTTATTAAGAATGTACGAATTATGTGTCTGTAATAATCATTGTTTTCTTGTTTAATGCAGGCATAATAATAAATAATCAAGAAGTATTAAGCGTATTTAAAATAATTTTGAGTTAACCTTTATAATTTAGTAAAATGATACAAATATTTCATATAAGCTTGATACAAACGTATCCATGTAGAAATGCCAATTGTCGAATTAAAATATTCTACCAAATGAATAAATTATTTTCATATGCCACGAATCTGTGTTTCTGTTTAGTATTAAAATGAATACAGACACTATATAAATACACCATCTGATAAGCAATTAAAATTTTATGCTCAAAAAATTACATTTGTCACTAAGTTAAATTAATAAATTTTACTGTCATTATTAAACCAGGATCGCAACAGTGAGTAATAATATTCCATCTTCTATACTAAGTTTAAAGTGAAAATTCTTATGCAACGTCTCACTTCTAGTAAGCGGATTTTATTACGCATATATCGATGTTATATATCGACCTTCGCATGTAGGTCGCCATGAGATAAAAATTGAACAAGTCCAAGATAAATATAATACCAACATACCAATTTAAGCTTTATTATATGATAGTATGCATTATATTTAGTCGTAAAATTTACTCACTGTAGAACATTTTCAGTTTGAGAGGCGGAGTCCAGCAATATATTAAATTCATGACTACTTTTAACGTAAAAATATATACCTAAGTTTAACAAGTGCTATAATAATAATTTATAAAGACATTGGAAATTGTACGAGCACATATAACTACGACCTTAACTTTTAAAAATTTATTTTTGGATAGAATAAGTTCTTTCTTTACTGCATTTTCAGTATTATTATATTCATTTTATTCTAACAAGCATGGTTTGCTCTTGATATCAGAACTTTCAGGAAGTTCTAACTTTGTTTCAAAATACACTATATATACAAGTTATTCTGTAGATTAAGAAAACGTTATTTTAATAAGTATTTATCTGAAGGTCTTTTTTTCAGTATTATACACAAAAGGATAATAATTTTTTTAATAGAGCTATACTGATTCTATTAAAAAAAAATTTTAAACATCAAAATTGGGTCTTTCTATTTATTTTATTGATATATATTTTGACGTACTACATATGTAGCAAAAAAACATTTGAAATTATTATCAAAATTTTACAGCATATTCCCTGCACGGAGAGAAATAATTCAAACCCGTACTGAATCATGTGCTAAGTTAGATTGATAAGTAATGAAATTAAAAAATTTAAAGTGCAATGTCACTTAAAAGATTAAAATTTTTGAATTGTATTACAATTTTTAAACATTATTAATCTAGAGAATATATTATTAAAAGACATTTCTCAAAACTTCATCAAAATCTGTGACCCGCAGGCGAAATGCTCCGTAACCCAATCGATTCCAGACATACGCCATTGCACGCAAAATATAATTTAAGTCAATAAATTTATCAGCTATGTACTGTCACAAGAAAGTCAAAATCGAGTATAAATTGAGGCTTTCTTACGACCGTATCAAGTCGACAAATTTATTGACTTGAATTAAACAATATTTTGCCTGCAACGTCTCAAGTCGACTTAGGTCAAATCGTTCTTAGAGCAAACGGCTCAGATGAACACATTAAGCTTTGCATGAAGCGCGCATGGCGAACGATGCCTTCCAGGCAAACGCAGCGCCTTGTATTATACGACGGTGATTCAGCGCCGTAAATGCGAATCCGCGAGCGCGCGCGCGTGCGAGGGCAGAATAATGCGTCATGCGATGCAGCCAGCAGCACTGCCTCTCTCTCTCCTGCGGGACTCTAGCCAGGCAGGGAGGGGGTGGGGGGGATATACTTTGTATTCCGCGCTCGCGAGAAAACGCCGTTATAATAGCAGTGGCCCAGCCCCCGCGGGATCGTCTCGCGCTGCCCGCGGGAATTGTAGGTATAGCCGATGGCTCCGGGGCCAGAACGCGCGGCTCTCGCGCACTTCTTTCGGAAATATAGATACGAGCCGCGCTCGCCATCGTCTTATAACGCCTTTCCTCCGTGCACGTGTATGTGTGTGTTCTATTCGGTTATCGCTGTCGTTGGCGTTCGCTGGAGTAGGCAAGGAGAGAGCGGACTCCATAAGACTGTGCGCGAATGTAAATAGATATTTTCACTGTGAATGCTTAAAAATATATTGTTTATTAAAATATATACAAAGTCAGAACAATATAGCAAGTCTGTACGTTAATTAGTTGGATTTTAAAATTGATTTACGACAGCAAAGAAAATGGGAAAGCTCACTTTACCACGAGCTTCATGCTAATTAATGTTACTGTTCAGACTCTAGTATGAGCAAAGTGAACTTCCTTTTACATATGCAGATTTTAATTTAGATTATGATAAATTAATCAATTATATTAAACTTTTAAACAAAGCGTTTTTAACAGAGATACATTTATTTGTCACAGATAACGGCAGAGCAAGTTTCAGGTTAAACCTATCGTAAACCTCTGCACATATGCTTCGCGCATGTTTTCTCTTATTAGGTTATTTCACTTGGAGCAATAGATGGCAAACGCTGGAACAAAATGGATTGGGACCAAATGTTTTCAAAGTTTGAATGATAATGGGAGTATCAAATGAATAAAGTAAATTGGGTTCTTGATTTTCTGATCCGTGCAGATCCACTTCATATATCTGGATCTCAATAACATTACATTTCCACAACTTTTGCAATATATTTATATTTCCTGGTACTTTTCATCCAGTGTTCGCCATCTTTTGCTCGGAGTGAAATAACGTAATTGTTGATCAGTTCACTTCACCCTAGTCTGTTCGCCCCAAATTTAAAAATGCCGTATGTAAATACTAATAACAGGAAATTACAATAGAAAATACTATAAATAGTAATTTTAGTAAATAGGTTACCATACTAGGTAAGAGGTTAATGTCAGTCTTATATTGACATTTTACCTATAGTCGTATGGGTATTCTCCTTTTCACCCCTCCCCCTCCCTGTCCGGAAATTTTATTCAAATGCTATTTATATATGCAATGATATTACCTGAAACGTAACCCAGTGATAAAATGTTACAAAAGCAAGGGCAATGAGATGATTTGAGGTTAAGAATTTCAGTGGGAAATTTTAATGGTTTAACACTCTTTGATTCTATTTCTACGTACTAAATTAAATCAAAATAAATGAAGGGCTCAGTGCTATCCCGTTGATAATATTTATTTAACTAAATTTAGACAACTAAACATTTATTTAATAACAACTGAGTGATTCTTGAATTTCTTTATTAATTTACGGATTTTACTGATTTTAGGTATACTTCACAAAATATTTTAAAATCACTGTTTAAGGAGGTTCATCTGGTTAAGGAATTAATGAATCGATTTTAATGAAATGTGGTATAGCGATAAGGATACCTAAGAAGCGAAATATTAATATTTTTATTTTGAGACATTTAGCGTGGAGTCTTGTGAGAAATCACACTTTTGTCGTTTTCATTTACATATTTCAAACAACTAGAGGAAGAGTTTTTCTTGAAAATTTTTGTATTATAAGACAGATATTTGACGAACATTTATTCAGCTTAAAAATATGCACTGAATGCTTCTGAATGTAAAAATAAATTCATTGAAGACAAAAAGGTGCATTTAACCTAGAAAACAGAGTCGAGAAAAATAGAGTGTTTATATTAAACTTTTTATACATAAATAAGATGTATAATTACTTGAATTATATGTATGATCGCAATTTCTTATAAATTTCTTTATACAACAGCTTAAATGAAGTATGCTTCGCAAACAAACAAATTATAAATAGCACATTCATTTTGACTAGCTATGTACCAGATGAATCTTCTCCTTAATTGGATAATTTTATTACTTATGTGCATATTAATATAATTTTTTACTTTACCCCAGTTTGCTCTACACGTTAAATTAAAGGTATATAGCGATTTTATACGAAAAAGTCTCTCACGGGAGCACGCTGGGTTGTTGTGAATGAAACCGTAGACGGAATTTTGAAGCAAGGTTTTTTATTTATTTTAGTGGGAATGAAGTAACTTTAGTTCTATACGGTATGAAAATTTCAACTTGAAATTTGAAGCTGTTTCGCGCAAGCTTGCGTGGAAACGTCAAGAAAACTTTAGAACGGGAAACTGGGGCAACAAATGTGAATTGAAAAATAAACGCAATCATTAAATGAGTTAATTTTCAGAGAAAGTGCAGGTGAAGTTGATGCTTGTAACTTCTAATTGAATGTTATTAAATAGATATACTCGTGTCTTTCATTATTATTTAATAACTATTCACAGTCGTCACTGCGAGTTTCAGACAGCAATTTCAAAAGCTAACATGTTCTGTATAACAATGGAGCTTCGGCTTTATAGTATATGAGGCTAAACTTGCTAATTATGCCTTTCCCGTAAAATCTAAAGCTGCTCTATTTAAATTTTAAATAATATATATTTTTTAATTTATTTTTGAATATTTATTAATAATTACGAAATTTACAAGAATAACATGGGTAATTTTATCAAGCTATAGGTAAATATAGCATTTTCAGTAGTCTTGGTATATGTTTAGTCAGCCATTTGATTGATCGTCTCTACAAACGCAATCCCTATATTTCACATGGCTAATTTTTTATACTTGTAATAGCTGCATACAAAATTTATCGAAATACAGAATAATGTAAAGATCAAGCTAATATCTGCAGAAGGAGTACGAACCATTCGAACCTTTTGCGAAACAGTGTGTATATCTATAAGGTCACAGTTAGGCATGCGCGAGCATGATTCAAAGCGAAATCTTGGCTCCGAACTGCGGAAAACTTTCAGAGAATTACTGATGACCCTCCCCCCTCCCTCCCCCCTCCATACGCGTCCTCGGGATGAGCGCTTCCTTCGATTCCTTTGGCCGGAAGTGACGCAGGCGATTTTTCTGGACGAATCAGGATGAACGAGGGAAGTGAAACTGTGGCCCGATTCTTGTTTCTCCGTTCAAGATTTTATCTTCCTTTTCCTCTTCCGGCTTCTTTTGCTCTGTCTAGTTCGCTCTTTCTCTCTATCCTCGCTTTTATTTTGCCTTTTTGTGTTTCTATGACATACTCGCCTTTTTATCATTCGGTCATTTGCTATTCTTTCTTTGTTTGCGTTCTTTAGATCCTCTAAATCAAACTTATTTGGGTTGGTCCATTCTCTTCAGTTCATACATTATTCATTTCATTAGATTGAGTCAACTAAAATAGTAAAATTAGCCACGTAATTGCAATATTATTGTACATAAATACTTTAGTTGTAACAAACAACGAAAAAGTATTTAATGAATTCTTTGTTACCTGTAATCTTTATTTAGAAAAATTTAACTCTACAGTATGAGTTAATATCTGTGGGTTCCCGGAAAAACGACTTAAGTTCACTTTTTATGTTCTCGAGATATTAAGGTATAAAGTTTTCATTTTCCATTTAAACTAAAACTCAAAACTCAATTTTCAAAAAATGCATTTAAGTCGTTTTTTCGGGAACCCCCAGATATATAATGACGAACTTGGTCATATTGAATATTTTGTTGGTTTGGACAAACAAGCGGCTATTTGCTATGCTTAAACACAACAGATAGCTGCTTGTTCATCCAAATAATCGATTTATTACAATTTCACTACAGCTATTTCCACTTCATTAATTTTTAATTTATATGTTAATCTTACATGATTATCCCAGCTAAAAATAAATCATATATGCTTCTAATAGTATCTAAAAGAACTTTTTGTCCTGTAGATACTTCAAGAGTAAAATATTTTTTGTTTACAAATTTTTTTCCGTTCATTACATAAAAACCTGCTAAAGTTTCATAAGTAATTAATATGAACAATATTAAGAATAGTTTCTCCTTTTCGTCCTAAATTTATTTTCTGTCAAATGAATCGTCACGATATACAAAAAAAATCAAACCAACAATTAGATCACACAAAACTTTCTAACACCCAACAATAAATTCCATCACTCCCGCTCAAATCTCGTTAATCCAACGACGAATTTTGGTCACGCTAACGAAATTTCGTTGTGTCAACCCAGTGCATTGTTTCTCACAACTCTATATACATTCCGTCTCTCTCTCTCTCTCTCTCTCTCTCTCTCTCTCTAACTCTCTCTCTATCGCGTGCGCTTCGCGGTCTCTCGCCCAATCCCCATCAGCGAGCCTTTTTGTCACCGCTCTCTCTCTCTCTCTCTCTCTCTCTCTCACTCTCATCTCGTCGGCTACTGCACACTGCGCGGCAATAATGCACGCGCTACCGCGCCAATAGAAGCCGCGCGCTCTCGATGTTTCGACAGTCCGAGTGCGCAAGCAAGAGGGAGATAGGTATATAAAGAGAAAGACAGAGACAAAGAGAGAGAGGGAGAGAGAGAGGAGAGAGCGAGAGCGAGAGCGAGTAAAACGGATTCGCGGAGCCATGGAGAACCATACACATAGGCCAGTCAGTCCCCGCGTTCTGTATACACACAAAAGCCCTCGCGTGCAGGCAGCGCGCAGTTCGGATGTCAATTTACCCTCGTACAATGCTTCAATCAGAACGCAAACAGCGGACCAGCAGCGTCGCCCCCCCCCCCTCCCCTCTGTCCCCCTCGCAGCCTCTATAGCAGTAGCTTTAGCTGCAGCCCCTGACGACGACGTGGAGAGAGAGAGAGAGAGTATGTGGCGCCTGCATTTTACATCGCAGCGCCTCTGTTCCGCGGCAGAGCCTCGCGTAGGTAGTCCGTGACGCGCATACATAGGCGAGGAGCAAATGCTCAGGTATACAGGAGGAGGATGCGCGCGGCGGACACACGCGCACACACGCACACTCAGACATGCAGCCCTCGGAAAATCACAATGTCATATGTGTTAGCAGAGGCTCTTCTGATTGTTATGTTTTCCTGCGCGCGGTGCAGCGAATGAAAAAAACGAGGTGCTTTTTTTTTAATTGAGAGCTATTGGATGGGTCGCGAGCTGGATTATATAGGTTCCGCGTTCGTCTCTGTATACGGGGTTATACGCTGATGTGATTGAAAATCGCAGTAGTGGAATCGATCCCTTCACTGCTGCTGCTGCTGCAGTAGCTGAGCTTTTATTGTTGTTAGCTCGTCGGATGAAGAAGCTTGCGCGCGAGCTTCTTTTGTTATTTGGAAAGTTGTTGATGATGAATGCTCTGTGGCTTTGGAGAAAGGAGATTGGGCAGGGACGCGTGAAATATTCGATTTTTTATTAAGGAGTGAAGGGGGTGATTTTGATTGACTCGTCAAGGATAGACTTTTTTTATTGAAATATTATTGGTAGGGATTTTTAGGTGGCTGAGCGAAAAGTTTTGTTCGTTTAACGAGTGATAGATGAAGGATTTGTTGCGGGTATTCGTCGCCTGGTGCAAACATTTTTACTTTAAAACGGCAAATTGGTTCTGTGCATATGTTCGATATAATACAACACTAAGAAAACTATATCGTAACTCACGCAATATATATCGTAACTTACGCAATTTTATCGTAAAAATTGACATATCGATATCGTAATTATTCAGCGGCAGATGCGATATGATATCGTAAAATTAGCAATTTGAAATCTTAATTTCTATATTAAAAATACAATTTTAAATAGTTTAATTTCACTTAAAGGCGAAATATTATGTACAGATCCCATGCTCATGATTTTACAACATTGGATGGAAAGGAATTTAATCTACGATATATGAATCAAAAATTTAGGATATCATAATTTTACAATATGAAATTTGTGATATGGTTTTCTGAGAGAATTGTTACAATAAGATACAAAAGATTATTGTTTGAATGTATGAAATGCTTCTGTCATTTTTTGTAGTTAATGTGCCAAAAAGTTAACATTACTAGCTAGTTTTTTATAAACGAACATTAATTAGCACATTTTGCGTAGAATTTTCAATCGGTTTTTCAAATTTAATTATTTCTAGCTTGAAAAACTTGCTACATTTTTTGTTTTGCAATACTCGCAAAATCTCTTGTACGGGTCTCCACATCGAACGTTTTATCGAACCAATGCAAATACATGTTAATATTAGTTATAAAAGTTTCTTTATAGTTTTTTGAAGTTAAAATTCGTATGTAAAAACAGAAGAAAACCCAATTTTCCATAAAACTCACGAAAAAGAATTTAAAAAAAACTGTACCAACGAATACGCAATAAGCACGTAAAAAGTAATTTAAATATTAGAAACGCAGTTCATTCTACTTTTACTTTATTTTCTTTACTGATATTATTAAATTTTAATCTTAGTTTGCATTGCAAATTCTCATCCTATACGATAAAAGACAGACAATGACACAATTTTCAGCAAAAGAGGTATTGATATTTATAACTTGTAATATCTTTGACCCTAAAATCCTATAGACCTCTGATATTTATAGAATATATTCTTGAATATTATAGTAAACTTGAACTCTACAATTATGAAGAAAATATTGTCTGTAGATTCTTCAGCAAATTTTGATCTGCTCCTTACCTTAATTATCTAGAAATATCAAATCCTTCCAAGTAGAGTAAAATACTATTAATTAGTAAATATTTGAAAATTATCAAGTTTTGAGCAGAGTTACTATCATAATATTCACTAATAATGTATAGAATTCACTCATCTATACTCTCTAGTACCATATTTTAATGTAAATTTTAATTAAAATTAATAAATAAAACTTATAATTAGTATAAAAATATATTAGGACTGTTCCAAAATAACTCATAAGAAATACTATCTTTAGAATTGAAATGCTGATTCAACAGAGTGAAGCTTATACATAATATTACTGCTTTATTGAAGCATTTTAGACTTTTCCATTAAATTCCTTTCATCAGAATATCTCTTTGTTTTTAAAATGTCTGCAGCAGTGCATTTATAAAAAAAGATTTTTCTTTATCAACTGAATCAAAAAGAATACTGATGGCTGTGAATACGGGTTTTTCTTGAAGAAAATGACCACTTAAGATACAGGCTCAACGGGTGCAAATGAGTCAAAAGAAATCCGGTTTTCTAGAAGAGATGAAGTGTTGTTTCGGTTTTAAAATCCGCTCGTTTCGCCAAGGCATTCAACATTTATCTTTTTGCCCCTTCATCTCACCTTTCCACTACACTTCCGCGTACAGCAGTCTCCCTTGCTCCATCTCTCTCTTTCTCTCTCTCTCTCACTCTCTTTCTCATTCTCGTGTTCCTCCACCCAATTACTCTATCTTCTCGAGAACGGCAATTAGGATAAGCTCGTTTAACGAGTAGTCGAATCACAATGTATATCCTGTATTTTAGCTTTAATCAGCTTACATAAATTTAAGTGTTACTGCATTGTACAATCATTATCGCACAATTATAGTCCTTAAGAGGATAACGCTTATAGCGTCGTACGGTAGTATCGGAGTTTTGTGTTTGATTATCAAATTTTCTATAAATTAAGAGACTTAGCTGATTCTGTGATACATACGATTAGAACGATTTTATTTGAATAATTAAATGGATTTTCACTAATGATAGGTGAATAAAACCTCGTGGTAAAAATCGAACATCTTCGATATAGATAGCATAATATTTACGAGTGAAGAAATCGAAGTAGTAAAATGCGGGATCTAGTCAGCCAGTTTAGAACATTTTAGATATTTATAATGTAATACACGTATGTATTATACAATAAAACGTATCAATCCAAGTAATTCAAAATAAAAATAAACACATATTAAATTGTTATAATATACCGTTATCCGTTTCTGATGAGCTAAGACCTATTCCTAATCAGCTCTTATTTCAATAAAATTAAATTTTCCTTAAGCTTTTTAGATTTAAAATACGCACACTTGAAAAAAAAATATCAGGAAGATACAGGTGCCGATACGGTACTCATAACCAAATTTCTGCTAACTCTTCAAATAAGAATCTTTAGTAGCTATACCTTAACTTACAGAATGTAAGATGAGAGTATGTAAAATGTACAAAATAATTAACATTTCTATAATTAATCAGAATGTGTATGTACATTGAAAATTAGGCTATTTTTTCCTGCGTATGATTTTGCAGTACTACAAACATACAAGGGCTAAAAAGGCCTCTCTCCTCCATGGTGCACCATGCACAGCATATTTTTTGTAACACATGTTTGGATTACGTGTATGGATATAAATGTATGTATGTATTATACATATTTCATTGTTACATTTGTACATATTCTTTTTTACCTTCAAAGTCTTAAAAGATATATGTGGCTTCCCGGCATAACCGAATCAGTCAAGTTTCCTTGAAAATTGAGGTTTGAACAATTTTGGTATCCTTACATAGTAATTTTTTAGATAAAAAAGCAAAAAATCAGGAAAGTAAGTGACCATATCTACTATATATGAATATTTTAATATTAATGTTTATGGAAAATAAAAAAATAAACCTTAATATCTGAAAAACATAAAAAAAGGACTTGAGTCATTTTTCCGGAAACTGACAGATTTAATTGTAATGCGTACAAAAATAAATTTGACACTTTCACTGGATTGTTAAGGAGCGAGCAGAAAAAAATTCATCGGGAAAATGAAGTCTTTTATAAAGAAAAAACCGCTGCCAATTCATTGGCACTTAGCTTCCTCAAACTAAACAAATTGTTCCAATATAAATATCTTAATTCTAATACATTACTTTAAATTGCTATATTTCTTTCTTATTAAAAGCTCACAAAGGTGGGTTTTTTATCATCAGTTGTTGTCAAAAGATAAATTATTATAAAAAATTATAAGCTTGTGATTATAGATTGCATTATCGATTTCAAAATATCAAAATAGAAAAATCGTTATAAATCAAAAACGAATCGAGGAATCTTTAATTTCTGTTTCTGATGTCGTATGTTTATCAAAATAACAATTAAAAATTGGTTTGTTTAATAGAAAATGCCGGCGACATCTTCGAGATATAAGCAATAAAGTTAAAAAAAAATATAACCTCAAATATCTTGAAAGATAAGAGACCTTACAGTCTTGGCAAAGAGCTCAGCCAAGAGATAGTGGGAAGCTACCTTTTTCAGCTCAATTTATTGTAAACATTTTTCATCATAGGTTTCCGAGATATCGTCATTTAAACAAAAAATGACGTTATCCTGCATCACAAAAGAAGAAAGATAGCTTATAGAAAAACTTGCGTCGGGGAAGATAGATAATTGTATTCTCTTTCAAATGCATTTACACTGAAGCGATCGTATTATTTCTACATACAAAAAATATATAGGCATATCACATTGATTTCAGAATAATGTAAAATAGAAAAATTGTTGTAAAACAAAAACAAGTCAATGAATCTTAAAATTTATTTTTAATTCCGAATCCTCGTTAGAAATGAAAAAATGAGACTCATTTGACAAACAATTACCGATCAAACAAAAGTTTAAAAAAAACGTAACCTCAAATATCTTGAAAAATAAAAGTCTTCATGATCTGGGCAAATAACTTAGCTAAGAGATAGTTAAAAGCTATCCTTCTGAACATTTTCAAAAAGAATAATGCCGATTTACTCAAGTTATCGTTCGACATACAAAATCGATTTTTTTTGACAAAATGATTTTTTTCTCGACAAAACAAAAATTAAATGGCTGAAGAATTTTATTGAACATTCCTCTCTATATTCCTAATCATCTCAAATTTTTTCAAAAACTTGTCGTCATATGTTTCCGAGATATTACCGTTTAAACAAGAAATTACGTTTTCATGTGTAACAAAAGAAGGGAATGGCCTTATCCAAACTTTCCGTTCGGAAAAGTTAGGTAATTTTATGCTCTTTCAAATGTCTTTTCGCTGGTTTGATGATATTTTTTCTTAGGTATTCAGGTAAAAGTACCTAGTATAGAACACCCTCAACAGTAAACAATATGATAAAATGAGAAATAATACTAATATACATAAGGAGCTATAAAAATCATATTAATATTTATGTTTGTATTCTTTTTATATATACTCATGATGTATTATTATACAAAAAGTAACATTAAAAAAAAAAAACATTTAATCGTGTGTGTTCTCAGAACCGTACAAATCTGCGTTTTTTCTTAGCCGAGACAGCTGATCACTACGATTATGTGTGTTCACTTTACTTATAAACCTAAATTATTTAATAATACTTGTAATAGCTTAAACTGTAGCTTTCCGTCCATAGATTCGAATTGTTTACAAGTTATTTTAATATCAATGCGGTTTTCATTAAACATTTAGCTGTTACACAATGAGGTACATAAAATCATGTTAGCCCCAATTAATGGAACACCTTTGCAAGAACATTTTTATAATAATTTTAGCTTATAGCGCGTTGTTTTCTATTTCATAATATATCAAATGTTATGTTCCAATGATATATTTATAATGCATACAAAATACAAAATTTTAATGAAATAAATGTGTTCATTGTATTTGGAAACCTTTTTTGCCCTTCTGTGTTTGCAATACTCGTCTTCAGCTAGCAATACGCACTCGCCTTCGACTCGTATTGCAAACCTTACACGCGGACGAAAAAAGCCTAGCTTTTCCCCATGGTACACAAAATACTATTTGAGCCGTCTTCCTTAAAGAAAAACAAAAAAGAATGAGCCCTAAAACAATAATTTTTACCGTGGATTAATCGAGAAATGGCGATACACATCCATACACACAGATATACACACACATACATACACACACATACACACACATACATCCATACGGACATCTTCTAAAAATAGTGTATTTTAACAAAACATATTTTTACCGTGTTTTTAAGAAAACTTTTTTTTACTAGTACAAAGCTTCCGTTAGGAGGAATCAAATGTCCTTTATCCTACGGCCTGAAAACCATCACTTTGTATTACAAAACATACATTTTTATACACCAAAAATGAATGTATTTAATGCGTTCTTATTTTAAATACAGATTTCTTACAAGAAGTAAAACGTTTTTGTTACTTGTTTTAAGAACAAAAAAGTGTTAATATGCAACAAAGTAAGTAATCTTTTCTACTGTATATAAACATCAGGTTCTAAAAAAACTATTATAACACTTTAAAGCAACTGTCCCTCAGCCACTAAAGAACTTGAATCGATCGCAGTTCGTAGCCGCACTCGATTATCCTCAAAAGAACAGACTCGCGTCATCCGATCCTCCACTGCCGCGCCGAGTCAATCATCCGTTCGCGAGATATTCGGCAAAAACTCCCGAGCAGTGCAGCGGCATCCGGGCGCAAAGTGAAATCGGCCGCAATAGCTCGCAACGCGACGCCCACTCGAGCGCGGGTCACGAAATAACAGGGGCGCGCGCCGAGGTGGTTTTTGATCGTCGGGCGCTCGGCGGCGCCGCTTCTTCGTCAAGCAGCTCGAGCTGTGGGCGTTTTGAATTCCTCCTCGGCCGGTTGCAGTCCCCCCCCGGTGTAATTTGCGGCTGACCCCGCGACGCCCGTTAAAAGCCCTGCTCCTCCTCCTCCCAACTGGACGCGGGTTATCGCGACTCGCGCTCCGATAGCGGCCGTATTCCATCACTTGCTCGCTCTCTTACGGTTTTTACTGTTATTTTGTATTTTCTTGCGCATTTGCTGCGTAGCTGTGTCAAGATTTTCATCTTGCAGAGGTAAGAAAGGAAACGTAGGGTAACGGAACCGCAAGAAAAGCGCCCTAGTTTGAAAAGGCGGTGAAGAATGGCACGTTTAAAAGAAAGCGGTAAAAATGTTACGTCAGATCGATTTCGGAATAGAGACCAAGAGCGTCCTATTTCGAAAATAAACTCGTGCAATCCAATTTTTGATTGGACTCGCTGCTGTTTATTAACAAAATTTGCTTTTTTTAGATTTTTCTTTTGCGAATCTAACACCAGATAAAATAAAGTTTGAAAAATCAAAAAACTTCAAACTTGTGCTCTAACTAACCACTCGTTATTACACACAAAAATATCAAAACTCAAAAAATCCCCTCCAACTCTAGTCATCCATCCACTCTAGACATAGTACACACACAGGTGTTCGAGCATACGCAGACACCCATAGACGACGAGTGCACACCTCGCACAATGTCAAGAGAGTCTCTCTGTAGCATACTGCCGGCACACGTGATGGCAGAAGTGGCGCTCTCGCGGCTGCACTCGGCGCCGCACGCGAGTACACGGGCAGGAGAGTACGGGAGGGCGATTGCCGCTCTCGGGAATGTAGTCGAAATCTGCATTATACGAGTTGAGAGGAGTATTCGATGGAAAGCGCACGGAACGGATTTATCGCGACGCGTAAAAGTGTATACCTACCTGTAGGTAGATTCGCGAGGAACGAGCTCGAAGTGCGAAATTTATTTCCGCGATCGCAGCGACGGTAAGAGTCGGGTGCGGCACGGCCAGTTCGCTTGGAAAATTCTGATGTACACCCGACGGTAAAACCATTTTTCCAAACGTGCCCCTAAATAACAATGTTTTCATAGGCGTAAGAAACAAAATCGCGTCTAAAGTCATCTTTTGGTTGACTTTTTGATGACTTGACATTCTGATGCCTATGAAAAAGTTGTTATTTAGGGACATGCTCGGAAAAATAGTTTTACCGTTGGGTGTACGTTATACGTATCGGATTTTCACGCAACGCTCCGCAGAATCGCGCGGAGTTAGTGACGTGGCTGTGTGCGTCCGAAAGAACTTTGAAGGGATAATTGAGAAATTTCGCTCAGCAATTCAACATCAATTTTTTTTACTTCGCCGGTGTCTACAATTGGGATGTATAATTGAGAATCGAGACCGATTTGCGAAACTTTGGGAATTCTTTTAAAGAAAGCTGAATTTAAAAAAGTTAATTATTTAAGTGTATGTAAATTGAATATATTGTAGTAGCTTTAGAAGATTCCACATCTACGATATACTGTCACGAGAATTTTCGAAGTTTTAGTATCTTTTATTGTTTCGATGCAAAAATGAAAAAAGTTAAAAATAAATTGTTATAATTTATTATACAATACAATGTATTAAACGATATTTATGCAAGAATGAGATCGGATATTATGTAAAACATTGTAATATTAATCTTGTCAATACAATACAAAGATAAATATTCTGTGTAGTTCTATGTTGCTTTTCAATATTTGTATTTAAGAATATGTATTTGAAAGATTTATTAAACGATTGACAACGAATTTAATATTTATTTTCTTACTAAACTCGAAAATCATATGAGGGTATCGTTTTATATAATTATCGATGAAATGTCTCATCAAAATAATAAATGACATAGGCATTTCAAGTTCTGTATACATTTAATATCGTTTAGATATTCAATCCTCTTCCAACTTTAATTATACTTATCATACAACGATGCTCACGTAAAATTCGTTAATGTACACCAATGATATTAACAAACTGATTTATTATAATCGAAGTCGATGCTTACCATCTAACCTACAAACGAAGTGCCAGCTACCACTTACGTAAAGTAACAAGGCCGTTCAGCACCCAAAAAAGGAAAAGAAACAAATCGAAAGCTGCCGATCGAGCATCGCCTAATCGCCCAAAACCCCAGCAGCGGGCAACTCGCCCATAAAGAAAAAGCGAACTAGCCAACATCGAGCTTTCGACGTGCCTCTCCGAGCATCCCAACCAGCCATAAAACATCATCCCCTCAAAAGCAAAAATCCAAAAAAGAAGGGCGCAGAAACGGAAATCGAGATTGCCACTAAAAGAAAGAGAGACGGCGTCATACAGGAGCAATCTATATAGCACCGCCTGCACGCGTGGCCTCGGTATACTCGCTATACTCGGGGGAGAGCAACGCAGCGCAGAGCAGCTCACGTATATATATACACACATATATATATAGCCCGCTGTTGCGGAGAAATGGCAAGCGCGGGCGCCCAGTGTAACGTGTACACGCGCCCCAAAGTGCTTCGTCAACATCGCCCGGCAAGGGCTCGCGGCCGCGGGGAGATCTCGTCGTTGCTGCTATGCCGCTGCCGTCGCCGCCGATGCAGAAGGGAAAGGCACTTTCCCGAATTAAGGCATTACTTAACGAAAGCAGGGGCTGCTGCTGCTGCGCGCGAGTGGGTGCCCGAGACGTGCGGAGAGAGAGAGAGAGAGAGAGAGGTCTGAGAGTGAATGGCACGTCGAGTGTGTGTGCTGCTGCGTTGCGTCGCGCCGTTATACGAGAAATTTATCGAATTATTTGCAAGCATCGAGGAGTTTGGGGGTTTAATGGCGCGTGAGTAATTGTCGAGTGACTTTTTACGTCGGGGGGTTGTGGTGCTGGACTGACTCGGAATTCGTATGTCGTGCGTCATATTGGCGAGCTTGCGATGCACGCGCAATAGTGAAGACGACGTTTGGATGACGATTCTTTTGGTGGGTTCTTAGGGAGGAAACACAGCTGACGCGATGAGTCTCAATATTTGGCTACTGTCAAAAGTGTCAGTCTACTTGTGCACATGTGTATGAGCGTGAGTGTGGGTGTATGTGCATGTGATATGTGTGTCTGAGTGTGCGTGCATATGCGTGTGTGTATGTGTAAGTATGCACGTGTGTATGATATGCAAGTATAGTGTGTGTGTGTGTGTAAGCACATATGCACATGTATCGTATGTATGCACGTACGGAATGTGTACGCGCGTGTGTGCGCGCGCGCTGTATATTGTTGTCAATAACATTTTTTTACCATAAGAACACTATTACATGACACAATTATCGCTCTCACTAATCTGGTTAAATGTGACATGTTGGCGTTGTTTGCGTATACGCAGATGAATAAAAATTTCTATGTCCGCGAAACAACTGATATCAGTGTCAACGACTTTATAACGTATGGGGCCACATTGTCTATATTTTTGAAAGTTATGTAACCAAAAACCATATAATTTAATTTAATTAAATTTTTACCATTCTTGCTTTTTGAGGTAAAAAGCGAATTAAAAAAAATTCTTTATTATACAACGATATTTCGATTAATTTTTTCTATAATAACTATTATGAAATTTTCAATGATTATATCTTAGATAAAAAAAGAACTACAGATTTTAACTAATTAAGTTTAGAAATTTCTGAGATATTCATGTACAAAATATTTTTGATTTTGTGTAAAATAAATAATTTCTTGAAATCTACATTGAATTTAAAAAAAATATTGCAGAAAAGATTAAAAAAATTTTAAGAGTAAATTTATTGAAATCTCTTTTTTTACTATGTATGCAAATTAAATTAATCTTTTAATTCGAAGAGATCATCACTTTTTTTTAATGAAAATAATCATTAAAATTTATAATGTTATTTGAACAGTTATATAAAATAAAGCAACTCTTCTATTAAAATAAGTTTTAATTAATTTGAAACATTACTTTCACACGTGAGTCTTCAATTTCACTTAAAAATTCTTAATGGCTTTAAAATAACAAGTAGTAAAATATCACTAACGTATCAAGTTTAGTATCAAGTTCAGTCGTATGAAGTTTGTTTTGCACTGAAGTATCTTTGTTGCTCTGAAGTACGCTGCTCCGTTTAATTGCAGAAAGCTACCGCTCAGAAGTCTCCAGCCTTGCATACTTTCATGGAATAAAATACTTTAGCTACATCGTTAAATTTCGTTTATTGTAATACCACTTTTTATTTAGAATTTTGATCAATGTATTATTTGCATGTTTATTGAAAAATTCAATGTTTGAACGATAGATCAATAAAAGTTATTACACACAAATTATCGGTTGATTTTAATATTTCTTCTTCCGTAAAAAATAAATATTTCAAATATAAAAACAAAACGCTTCGAGGCACCTGTTAAATCAAAAATAAAATTTTCGGTATCCATCATAAAATATTGGCAATAACAAACAAACAGCAGCTGCCCAGAATCGCTCGTAAAGCACAAATGCCCGATCGAAGGCCTCGCTTTAAAGCCCCCATTAATGCCACGCAAAAACGACGTCATCACACGTCAAAATCATCGAATCCATATAAGCGCCCCAACGCACCCTCGCGAGCCGGCAATCCGGTCAAAAAAAAAGGATCGCCGCCTCTCCAAAACATGCGCAGCACGGAGAAGTTCAGTGAATTATAGTCCGCAAAATTCCATTATCCATCCCGTTTATTTTAGTGCGTGTGCAGCGTCGCGCGGTAGTTCCGTCCGAAAAACGGGCGCCCATGCCGCGACCAAAGAAAAAAAAATCCCCACCGCGAAAAAAGATCGAGTTTTTCACAGCAGCACCCGGGGTGCACTGCAAATACGGTCGTTATGCAATATATACCGAAAAGAGTTGGCGTTATAGCACTCCCCTCGTTGGAATAGCTTCGCGGGACACTGTATTGTTTATACAGAGGCGCGCTACCACCGCGAGGCAGGTAACGAGCTGATAAAATTTTTGCCAGACGGGACGCGACCTCGTGCACCTTTTGATGCTCACGTAGAGAGGAAGCGAAAGGAAGAGAGAAAGAGAGAGAGGGAGAGAGAGAGTTACGCTGTACCCCTCGCCTACTATGTCCATTCGTTTGCTGGAAATTCAAATTTTCGAATTTGTTGGATTTTCCGGTTGGCGACTATCTTTGTTTTCTTTTTTTATTTTCCGAATAACGCCGCTTACTGTGTAGTGAGCAAACAATGCCGAAACTGTAACGGGTTTTGGTAATTAAAATATTTCACGGAATGGAATATGCTTCTGTTTGGATTCACTTTTAACTTTTTTGGCGACTATATAAATACGTGGCTTTTGTTGTTGTTTTGTTATATAAGGTCAGTACCTTTATGTGGTATTGGTTGTTTTAAAAAAAATGTTTGCGAATTAAAGTTTGATACATTTTTAGTTTATTAATATACTGTTCAAAAAGTTATGCTTATGTTTCATTGTCTAGGTGCATATATATAGTTTTATAAACAAATGAAAAAATGTGCACCAGTACGTATATAATTTGGATTGAAATGTATTTCATTTTGTTTTATCAGTTCTACTACCTATGACTGTGCTAATTACAAATTTTTAGTTGCAAAAAATGATAACTATAAATTGAAAAATAATACTTTATTTTTACTCAACTGATCAGTGCTGTGTAATAGCGAAGAATACAAAATTTACTTTTTGATTGGTATTTGTGCAAATGGTAAAGAACCTAAACCAATGTGTATTACCTTTTAAATTAAAAAAAAATATAACTCAATTTTCGAAAGTTATAGTTTATTAAAGGTCCTTTGAGTGACGTCATACCGTTTTTAAAGTTTTACTTGTATCTTCTTCAATTTTGAAGATATCGTAAAATTTCGAAACTTTACAAGGGAATTACACCATGATCTGCAATAATACACTGTTAACTTAAAATCGGTATTTTTCCCTATCTGATCCTCAATCTAATTTTATTAAAAATTAATAACTATCTAAATCGATAATATTCTAATTTATATTATTCTAAAGTAAGTGGTAATAGAGAACAATAGCATCCAATAGAGAAGTAAGACTCACTATATGGTGCATAAGTTGATCTTTTTATAAGATTGAAAAGCATCTACTTTTTATATTGGGTTGCATCCTCTAAAACCCCATTAATACATGAATATTTCACCAGACCATCAATATTAATATTTTCATCAAAATAAATTATTCAAACATACATGACGTTTCAGTTTAGAATATTCAAACCGGTCACTACTCTTATTCATATTGTAAGCTTACTATGTATATATTGTCTCTACTGAACAATTTCAAGCTGTACAATTGTAAAAATATTCGTACGCCCTTTGCACCGCCCTAACACACATTCTCGCAAACACACACACATACACACACAAACAAACACACACATACACACACCTACACACACATATACACACATACACCCAATCTATAAATCTAACGCTCCCATTTTCAATCGGTTAGCAAGACATATATCTTCTATCTTTCTCTCCGATCGTCGAGAAAGAATCGCGACAGTCGTCCGGAGCGAGTTTCCGCGAGCGTACTCGCGTCGCGAATGCCAAACGAGTGCAGGATATATATCGAGCCCCGCGCGAGCTCACTCATACACATAACGCAAAACTATTACTTCGGCCTGCAAAATCCAGAGTAAAAGAGTCTCTCTCTCTCTCTGTCTCTCCGTGCCTCTCTTCATCGCTCTTTGGAATCCGCAACGGTACAAACGGTCAGAAGCGCGACGGGCGTGGAGCCGCCCCTGGCACGTTTCGCCGCATTTATCTAGATGTATCTGTTCGATTTCGAGAGGTTTCTGGCCGAGTCCGTCTATCCGCGTACGGTGGTGTTTATGTGTGTGTGTCTGTGTGTATGTATGTGTGTATGAGTGTGTGTATGCATGTATGTATGTATGTATACTTGTGGGAAGCAGAAATATGGCTGCGAAAATTGAGTTTCGCGATGGCCGACTTGGATGCTACCGTGAATTGCGCAGATGGCATTTTGATATACCTACCGCGCGCAGCAGCGACTCTCTTTTATATTTCGACGCAGGGCACTTAATCCTTCGAGGGTATACGTAGTTCGGATCTTGCGTGTAATGGACGGGGCAAATGGTATTTCAGCGATGTCTTTGCCTCTTTTCCATCAATAACAGATGTTTGGTGCGCGATGGAGTCAAGCGAGGAGACTGACTTTTAAAACAGGTATCTTATTTTCTTTGTGAAGACAAGAATATGGATAAATTAATGTTCTCTGCACATGCGATTCTAGTTAATCAGATTTGATTGTTACAATTGTTGACCACTATAATTGAATTTGAATCTTCAAGATTTTTTTTATAACACTCGAACTTGGAACAATAATAATAATTTTGAACAGTTTACTTTATTTTTAACAGTTACTTGTATTCAATTTCGATAAAAATGCTCAAATTTTTTCAAAATGGAATAAAAAGTAAGTAGAAATGTTTCTGGACTATAAAAATGAGGTAAAATAGGCAGCAATTTTTCAAAAAACTTTGGTTATATAAACATATGAAATTTAAAAAAAAATGTATAGTTAAGGTGTAATTTTAAGAAAAATGATAGGGATCCCCCTTAAATAGTTATATAAGAGTTTATTTCTGTAAGTGCAAAAAATAATAATACAATATGTAATACATATATCATCATAATTTTACATATAAACTTAATACGGTAGTCTCAGGTTTTTTCAAATCTTCCGATTACATACATATTTAATTCGTCTCAGTCTTTCTTACTCTCTCACGTAATGCTTGTCAATGAACACAAATAAATAAATACAACAGCACAGCGCAGTTCGTCGCAGCCGAAGAATTAGACTAAACGAACACAAGACTATACAACAATTGGTACTGAACAAGCACGAAATCCAGAGGAAGTTTTTATAGTACAAGTAATTTGTATTTAATACATTAAACAATAAATTTCGTAGCATTTTTTAAGAAAAAATACGATTATTAACAATTTAAATTTTATTAAATACTTAAAATAATCTTTTAAATCAAATAACGGATATAATAGTAATTTCTGCAACGAGGGTGTAAAGTTGACTTTTTCTCACGAGTGAACGAGTGTGAAAACGTTACGCCCGAATTGCATACAATATTTTTTGCCCAAGTGTACTTTACGCACACCGTTGAAGTGTGCGTAAAATTGAAGTGTGTGCAAATTGCCAGTTTCTGTGGGTAAAAGTTTACTTTATACTCAGAAATTGTTACTTTACACAGGTTATTTACGCACATTCGGGCAAAATATATTTACGTTTCATCTATTTTCTTTGTGATCCAGAAAAATTACTACAAAAATCAATTTATGTTCACGAAAGTTCGAAAAGCTTGTATTTTTATCCGCTTCCAATATGCAAAATTTCACTTAAAATCAGTGTAATCAAATAAAAATAATAATTTTTTTTTTAAATTGCTCAGCAAATGTTAATAATTGGTAGAAAAAGCAAAGTACATATGAAACTTAAACATCTCGAGATTCAACTCTATTTAATTGGAATAATTGCTCTGGGGAGGCTCAGATCCCTACTTTTCCAGGAAAACATTTAAATGTACGGCATGATATTCGCTGTATAAACAAGTACTTGGAGTTTCACGCAAGTCCACAAAAGCCGCTAAAAAATTTAACATTGAATTAAAGTAGTAGCACTGAGGGCCTCGGCCGTGATTCAGATATGGCGAATGCAAATCTTGGGAGAGCAAGAGAGGGAAATGCTGGGAGGAAGAGAGAGAGAGAGAGAGAGAGAGAGAGAGAGAGAGAGAGAGAGAGAGAGAGAGAACGGCGTCGCCGTGTGTCACTTACGGATGCATGGAAATGGGTTTCCTTTGTGTTGTGCCTCGAGCAACGCTTGCCAACGATTTCCCACGTGCCTCTGAATTTCTTTTTTTCTGCCATGCCTCTCTCTTTCTCGCTCTTCATTTTTTGCGTCTAACCCCTTTTATGTCCTTTTTACAGTGACATACCGTAAGCAGTCATATGCCTTATTTCTCTCTCTCTCTCTCTCTCTCTCTCTCTCGCCCTCTCTCCCGCATTTCTTTGCCGCAGTGTTGCGCGCCAACTCTGTAGCGTTAACATGAAAGCGATTGTTACGCGACTCTTAAAAATGTTTTTGTTTCATAAATTCCTTTAAATAGTAAATTTCTTCATGCAAAAATGCAACTGTTTTGAGTTATAGTTCGTGGTTTTAGTAAAATGAATATTCTTTTTACTAAAAATAATTTGTCCATTAGAATATTAATTATTTATCTATTTCAAATATAATATATTTTGAAAATTATTATTAATATTAACCAATATGCAAAAGTCGTAAAAAAGTTGTGTGCAAAAATATTCCAGCTATGCCATTTGACAATTATTATATCCAACCATATTAACCACGCGTCGCAAGCCTCAATTTAATATTAGCTATCATCACTTTACCATACAAACGCTACGAAATATAATAAAAGCAAGTCTCCCGATCTATTCTCCGTACTTACACTCCATTCAATATTCAACAATATTACGATAGAATTCGGCTCACAAGAAGGGATGCCAAAATAGCAGTTACTCAGTCGCCAGTTCAGCCGCGAGCCAAGTAAAGTCCGCGCGGCGGGCACAACTCGCTCTCTCTCTCAGCGTCGACGAAATCCACCTCACCAGCATCAGCTCTACGCTCGCCGCGCGCGCGCGCTCTCGGCCAATCGAGTGGAAATCGAATAACTTGTCGCGACTTCCGTGACCCGCCGCCCGATGACCCGTGTCATATACGCCACTGGACTGGGGAATCGATTCTATTTTTCTGCAGGAAAAACAAGCCTGACTCGCCTCTGGACGCGGAAAAAAAAGAGAGAAGCGGCGCCCTCCACACTCCTGAGCGTCTTTCCTCATTTACAAAAGGGAGAGGGTGGGTAATGGAGAGCGAACCGCGCGATGAGCTCTCGTTTTGCTCCTTTTTTTTTCACTCTTGAGTCTTATATTGGCCGAACAAATAGCAAGCGGATCGCGTTGTACGATTGAGTAAAGTGGGTAATTGAATTGCAACTTTTTGTTTTTTACACTAGGGAAGGGTACGTTGCGAAGTTGGAGATATTTGTGGAGTTGACTTTGAAAACACACTTGTTTTAACTACTTAATGTCGATTCTATTTTATGAGTTGATTGTTAGTTGGAAAGTGAAAAGTTTGCGCATGTTTATTCTACGCGATGAACTCTTAAAATTACTATTTTAAACTTTTACGGTTGATGAAATGTTTCCGTAAAAAGAATTATTGATTACTTAAAGTACATCTCAAGTTCTGAAAATTAGTATAAATAATTATAGAATGATTACTCGATTTATGTAGCAATTTTTTTTTCTATTTTAATAACACTTTACTTTTTTATAATTGGTTGTTGTTTTTAGTATACAAATTTTTATTTTAAATTAAGAAAAATGAACTTCCAAAAGACAAATTTAGTGTTTTTGTTTTTAAATTTCTTTAGTTTCTTTAAAAGGAAAAATACATTTTTTTTCAATTCTAATGTACACTTTACTGCGCTCGTACTTTGCAACGGAAAATCTTTTTTCTTACATAGCATTAAAGTTATTCATCTTCTCAGAGTGGAAAGAAGTTGTCAAACATTCATTTTTCTTTATTTTCGCCTACTCTCGTGCATTTACTATTCCACATACGGAATTCGTTTTTGCGACACCCTGCACTTGGGGAGTTTTGAGCGACGAAAAATGAGGAGTCAAGAGAAGCATACAAGACAGATTGATCGAAACAAAATTTATTTAAATTTCACTATTCCTCCGACGGCATTGCACCATTCACGTACATACATAGAATCAGAATTTTATGACACAAACTGAATATGTAATAGGGTTGAATGAAAATATTGGTATTGAATTAGTACGGAGAAATAATAGTTTAAACAACAATATACTGAAAAATTATTTTATGTAAAGATAGAATTTTAGTAAGTAGGCCAGGATAATACCCAAATTTTAGTAAGTAGGTTAAATAGATTATATAAAATATTTTCTTAACAAAATGTCTCATTTTATATATTATAAATTTACTTTACCTTTTTATAAGCGTTAAAGGGTCAATCCAACCTGGAAAACAAAAAAAAATCTGATTAGTTAATAACACAATCATTTATTTAAAATATAATATATAAGTACGTGTGAAAAACTAGTATGGTAGAGCATAATGTTGATTATTTAATTTGTATTAACCCTTTCATGTACCAGAAACTTCAGAAATCTACGTGTGAGGCCAGGTGGGAAGAGTATCAATGTGTGTGTTTGATATTTAAGCATGCAGGATTCATGTGCGTTTCGAGAAGTGCTTCAAAGCATTTCAGGTAGTTCGCGCAAAAAAGTGTAGGCTATAATGTAAATAAATAAATTTGTTTCAAATTTGAGTGTACTTTCCCTTAACAGAAAGAAAACTATTTGTAATATACTATGACTGATAGTTGTGACTGAAATACGCAATAATCTCTTATCTCTTCACCGCCTCTGCATTTACTTATAACTCTTTTTACTCTTTCTTTTTCTCCTCTTATATTTTTTTTTTCGCTTGCACACCGCGTCGACAGCCTCGACTAGGGATTTACGATCTCGACGCTGATGCAACACGCTTTTCAATTTTTTCGTCTCTCAAAGAATGGTGAGAGAAACCAGAAAAGTTGCGAGACGCGCGCGAGCTAAAGTTGACCCAAAAATTTCCTCTTTCAAATTTAATGCGCGCCACTGCCGTCTGCCTTCTTGCCCGTGACATATACCCTCCGGAATTTGAGGAACCATAGCGTGATTTACTTTTAATATTTCAGAAGGAAGGATTTTGAAAAAAGTGTGAATCGCGCTCTAGTGGATGTTTACACTAGAAATGCAATGCGGTTAAATATTATACTAAATATTTTATTTTATTACAAACTGTTAAATCTGTAATGACTTTCGTTAACTAATAACCATTTAATATATCTACTTTCTTCTAAAGAGGAAAAATTCTGAACATATGTTATATTCAAATAATTTTTAAATTTTAACTAATAATATAAGGTAATTGTACCAAATATGGCCCCCACCAAGACTATCCTAGCTATTACGCGATTTAGCCAGTAAATAAGCTGATGAATTTATGTATTTGCCGTCAGTAGAAGCTATTTCCTCACGGAAGCAAAAGGATGCTAACTTGCAGTGTATTTTGCATTGCGACCGCTGAAGTGAATTCGACACTGTACTTTTGAGCAAATCATTATAGTTACTGTGATATTAAATAAAGAAGTTGACCCAAGTCAACACTGCCGCCGATGTTACAGCGTATCGTCAGATTTTATGCAGTATAGTTTATTGTATCGTCCGGTTATGTACCTTTTTGGTATAAGAGGAAATGGGTCTAAAACACTCATTCTAACCAATACGGTCCATGTAATAGAAAGCATACAAGATCTTTTTAAGCCTTTTAAGGATAAGAAATATATATCTGTTACAAAAGACACTTACATAGTTGATTAATTTGTAAAAAAGAAGTAAATGATATGTATTTATATAATTTATGCGCTTCATACTTATTTATATTCCGAATAAATACGCTTACATCTTACTACGACCATAAAAAATTATTGTATATGTTCAATATACCTAAACCTTATTTAGATTAATGAAATATATTACTTTTAGGATTCACCTATATTTTTTCATTATTTTTAAGCCCTTTTCATAAATACATTTGCTTTTTATTAATGATTAAAGAATTAACAATAATGATGAGCCATATTAAGTATACGTGAAACTCAAAATTTCCCACTAACAATTTATTTTCAAATCTCCGTTTAATTGCCCTATATGCATATTTTCAAATAAAAAGATTTCTTTTATTAGTTTGTATACTGCGTTTTAAGATTTAACCGGTCCGAATAAAAATCTTTCATTGCATCATATAGTAAATAATGCTCAAAGCTTAGGTGGGCCATATTGGGTACACTCACTTCATATACATAAAATTGCACTTAACGACACATTTCTGAAAACTCTTTTTTAACGTAGTAGGATGACAATTTTCACAGTATATAATTAATATAATTAGTAGGAATTTGCTCATTACCAAACATTCTTAAAGGAGTTGCAAAAAAACGTTTTTTATTTCAATGGTAGCAGAAGAAAGCTTCTTGAACGACTTCTTCTCCACTTCTCGGAAGAAAACCCGGCAAACTAAGAGAAGTCGATTACGTCAATTCAGCGCGGTAGGTAAGTCCCAATGAGCGCTGCAAATCGCTTTTCCTCATTACGGAAAAAATAATCGTTTCACCTTAATTCCCGCGGCGAGCCAATAAAGAGGCACTTTGACGTTCCTACGACGACAAGCATCCGGCCAATCGGACCGAGAGCCAGCGCGGAAAAAAATCGTATTTGCATCTCTTTCGCATTTCTCTCTCTCGCTCGGGCTCCTTTGCCTCGGCAAAGAGATGTCGCGAGACTTTGAAGGAGGCGACTCGAGGAACGAGGCGACTCTCTTCAAAGTCTTTTCCTATTACGCGACGGCTGCTGCATGCCTGCCGCCTTGTTTGCCTATACCTGCAACAGCCTCGGCGATAAAACGCAGTCAAGTGAATTGCCGAGAGCGCGCGCGCGGCGTTGATTGCATTGTACGGCGAGTCCATTTAGCGCGAGCTGCCGGTGATTTATCAAGCGAGATTTAATCCGGGAGAGCTTATCGAGCAGCCCCGAGCACTTATAAACGTCTGGTTTCGGGAGGCAGATAAGGATGATGATTCGTGCATGCGAGAGAAGGCTGAATTATGGCTGCCGCGGGATAGCTGCGAGATTCGCCGAGATTACCGCGGTATTATCCGTGAAATTAATTAAATATTTTTCGACTATTGGCTTTTCATATATTCATTAAATTTTGTAATTTCCACCTAGTTATATAACTATTGTGTTCTTTTTCCGATGAACTTTGCGTATAATATCAATATTTGTAAATTAAATTAATAATTTTGCTTTCGGGCAAGTATTTTAAGTCTTCGTAATACAATTATTTAAATTTTGTATAAAAAGCTAAGAAAATTTAATTTGCAAATTTTGTGATGACCGAATGCTTATGTATCAGAACCAGGGCAGTTAAGTCTCTCAGACAAGTGGCATTCATTCAAGCGTTCATTCAGAGTGATGAGAAAACAGTTCAAATTTTGGTCAGATTTGGGGACAGAAGTTGGGATAGAAGTGACACTCATTGTAAGTACCAAAATGTGTTTTTTAATAATTTTTTATCTATAATTTGAAACATTTGTGAAAATAGCTCGATTGGTTTTTTTACAAAAGACCTATAACGTTTTTAAATTAATGCTGTAACTGGCTCGAAAATGCAGAAAATGAGCATATTGTCATATATTTGATTACGCCTTTCACGAAACTGTTAATTTTTTGACAACCCCGTAACTGCGTATAATATGTCGTGTTCATGTACAGAAAAACAGATTTATGGATATGTATACATGTATATATTTAATACTATGGAGCTGATTATTTATGCACGTAACTCATTTTAACTCATTTATTAAAAATTAAATTAAATTTTTAATAATTCTATGTACATTATAAGCAGCACAATTTTTAATTACTTAAGGTTCTATTGGTATATATATGTCATAAAAAACAAACATTTTTGACTTCCGTAATTCCGTTATTGCAAAAGTAGTTATTGGCAACTAAAGAAAGATTTGACAAAACAGTGGAGACTTTCTTTTTGTTATCTAATTTGAATTTTGAAGGTCTCATTTTGTTCATTGGAAAATTTCAGGGGTACCCATATAAAAATTATATATCATTGGATAACCTACAAAGTTATGTACAATTCTTTATACGTTCGTACATGTGTTTTATAGACAATAGGACGTAACATTATTTATTTCACTCTCGATATTCCAAAGAATATTCTGAATAATGTATAAATAATAGTATACCTTAACAAACATGAGTGTAACAGTTTTTTATATCAACAGATTAGCAACATGTTTTTCAATATCTTTGTAATTGTATATTTTTATTCTTTTAGAGCTTTATATCAACCAAGACCGAGGCGTCTTGGATACAAATAAAGTAACTTCTTGTACTGCTCTGACAATGAGACAATTATACGGAATCTCACAGTTTGAAGTTGCGAATGCTTTTAACAGGAGTCTATTTTGGTTTAGTCTATTTTGGCTGAAGCAAGTGAAACAACGAAAAGTACTTTAACTTATATAAGGAAAAAATCGATCCTTAATTGAATTTGCAATGACCGAATGATTGATAAAAATAATTTTTATATAAAAAGAAAGAAAATTGGCTTAATTGAGAAAACATTAAAACTATATAGGTATATTTGTCACCAATAAGAATAATGATAGCGAATTATTAAATTTAATCAGATATGCAATAGCCACGGTAGAAATAGGAATGAAATATTAGTCAATTTACGTCATATAGGTTTTGATATATAACGAACTCATCGATGTTCGAAACTGATTTGAAAGCTGCTACATTGGGAATAAACACCTCGGATGTCGAGCAAATTATTGCATCTAACTAAATAGTAGAATATCAGAATGTTATAAATTCAGTATAAATCAATATTATTCACTTTCATCGTTGTTGCACAGTATTTATTATATTCACCTCCTTAAAAATAAAATGATGTCCTTCTGATTATTAAATAATTATCGTGTAATTTAAAATCAGATAAAAATTCACATTCATTAATATGCTACGCATATAGTATAAATATAACAAACATTTTATAGTTCTGCATACAAAAATAATCGAATAAAATTTTATAACTTCAATCTTATCGTAAGACGCGCACATGTTTGCTCATGATAATGTAATGAATTATAAAAAAACGTATATCCCTCATGCTAAAAGTAAATACCAATTGAAGAAGAGTATCAAATTTCATTGCGCCAGGCGCGAGGAAAAACACATCTTGCGCAACCATGCATAAAAACGCGTACACAGCCACATAACTATTATAAACTCGCGCGCATCGTATAATGTACGCCGCGATGCGCTGGCGCGTCGACTCAACGCTGTTATTGCACTGCAGTCACGCGCTGCGTTCGCAGGTGCGATGAAAACAACGGAGAGTAAAAAGAAAAAAGGATGAGCGGCCGCTTCTTTCTTTTTTCGCGCGCCATTATCTCGCGTGTAGCGTGGCGAGCGCTGCATATAATGTGCAGGCGATGAGGAGGTGGACGAGGGCCCCCGAAGACGGAGAGATTATTTACGCGCGTATTGGCATGCGCGGCGGTGCCACGGAGTCAAACACTGCGCCAGCGCGTTTCACTGTCTCGTATCTCAGGATCCCATTATATTAGGTGAGAGAGAGAGAGAGAGAGAGAGAGAGAGAGAGATAAAGAGAGAGAAAGAGAGAGAGAGAGAGAGTGGTTTGTGTCGGAAAGCCGACATTGTACTGGTTGTACAGTCGAATGCATTGATTGTGATTATAATACTTAAGCTATTTATTAGCGTAGCAATAATTTTAGGCAAAATGATTATCTCTTAAAATTGATAACAGAAACTGGATAATCTAATATTTTAGATAAACTTATCTTTTTGCATAGATTTATCTAAAAAATAAAAAATGTTTGATTATGAATTTTGATTATATGAAAGTTTTATAAAATAATGTTCTAAAAATGATCAATACAAACTTTACAGAAATTAAACTTTTTTAAATATTATCTTATTACTATAGATACATATATATCTAGATAATTTGTTCATCCTTTATGTTTAAATCGTACCTTAATTTTCGTTTTTGCTAAATGTGAGTGTCCTTAAATTATATAGATTTTAGGATAATATTGAAATTTCTATTGCAAATGAGCAGGAGTGTACAAAAATCAGGACACTGCATGAGTTACGGCACCCCAGAATATCTCATAAAGCGAAACCTCGTATAGGTGGCTACATTACCTGCATGGCCACATTACCTGCACCCACCTTAATCTAAACTTCTTATTTAAAATATGCATCGTGCACCGATAGATTTACATAGCTTTGATTACAAAAACTACTATTAACAACAATGCTACAGAGTCATATTTCAGTCGCTCATTTATTTTCGTCTCAGACTGTACAACCAGAACAATCTCGAGCCGGTCAAAGGAGTCGGAAGAGACGGGAACCGAGAGAGCGAGAAGACAGATAGAAGGGGCAAGCCATCCGACGGCTTATTGTTACGTTTGAAGGTCCGATAAGCATCGGCCCACCTCTCGCGAAAAATCTTCGGCGCGGGCGAATATCGCACAATGCGAGCGAGAGTCCCCCTTCGCTCGCAGGTGACCATCGTGCGGTCGCCGCAGAGACATCGAGGGCTCCTTGAAAAATGTACCTTGGCATGGAGCTGGCTGTATCGAATCTCCGCGTGGCTCGCTCGTTTCTTTTCCCCCGGCAGCCGGAGGATACAACATTGTCGCGACGAGTTACGAAATTAAGATGGACTCCTTGACTGATGTCGCTGTTTTTGACGCAGGTAGGTACCGCACAAAAGGCTTTGGAAGGGCATGAGTTATTGCCTGGCGTATCTCTGCTCGAAAAGATGCAGATTTTGAGGTTGCCGGGCGAGATTGCCGATTGCCGAGATCGGAGGAGACACATTTGGTGTGTATAGGCAGAGAGGGCTATGCAAATCTGATGAATGAGGTTAGCGTGGTTAATCATGTTTATTGTTGTATCGAATAAGTAAAATTGTCTGCTTATTTTACAACGTGTTTAATAAGTTTATAATATAACATTCCTATTAATTGTAAAAGTACTTGAAAATGTAATGTAATGTAATCAACCTAGGAGAATGTTAAAATGTAAATGTAACTAAAACCGGATAACTATTAAAATAAGATGCTCGTAGTTTAAGAATTTCTTGAAAGGGGGCAGCACCAGCGATTGAGAATAAAATTTTCATTACCAAAGAAAGATAAAGACGCGATTTTGGTATTTTTAGTGACTTTTAGTATGACCTTTGTGTACAAGAAATTTTGTTTATACTTAGGTAAAATCTGCTATGAGCGAGCTTAACATTTATTTAGGTAGTTTTTATTACTATCTTGCTATGCAAAGGTTAGAATTAATTGTATAAATTATCTTATATCTTTTAGTTTTTATAAATTATCGAAATGTTATTTTTCATTAAATGGTATTTATTCAAATGAATTGAGCCTAGTAAAAACTGTGTAATTAAAAAATTGTGTAAACTCATTTTTACTCATAAACAATGTACACAAAAGTTTAACCGCTCGGTGAAACTGTGTTTCTCCCTACACCAGCGAGACCTATATAATAAATTATTATTAAACTCTTCTGGAATGTATATTTCATTCAATTTTATCTCCTGCCTTGTTACCTACAGAATCTTTAAATTTAGACCGTATTACTAACATTATTCGCTAGATAATGTTCAAGTGTCGCGGAAATCGGAAAATGAACAGCTCAATCATGCCATTTGTCATTGTTAAGAATAGCGTCTCTCATCGCCCCCTGAATCCTCAATGATCCTCACCGCAGCTCCGGCATTATACACGCGCTCATTAGCTGGTACAGCCGCTGCAATGAGACGCTGCAATATACATGCGTGCATGCTATGCCCTCGCAGCCGCAAGAGACTTTGGACGTTTGCCGCCTGCGCGCACGGCTTTATACCATTGAGAATTCCGGCCGGGAGAGTGAGAGAGACAGAGACAGAGAGAGAGAGAGAGAGAGAGAGAGAGAGAGAGAGTGAATGCTATACGATATACATAAGCAGGAGCATTTCGTCTGAGAGGGACTGCCGTAGTGCCACACGGCCATTGACTTGATAATTGATATTAATAATCATGCGCGGGCGCGTTTGTGCGCGCGTTCGTTATAATTTAACGAGCGAATCATTAAAAATACAAATAGCCGTGCGAGCTTTGAATATAAATATACTTGTGCATAGCGAGAACGTCCGAATAGTAAATAATGCACAGGCCGAAATTTATTTGACGTATTTAGTAGAAATATTTTAAAAAACTTGAACGCGCTTTAAATTTTATAGGTAATTGAATAGAAGAAAATTGTTGAATGTAAATTAATAACAACAAAATTAGCATTGCAAATTGAAGTACAGTCGAACCTCGGGCAGTGAGAATTGGGCAGTGATAAACCTCGGGTATCGACTTTTAGTTTCGGGCAATAATAAAAAACATTATAGAATATTGTACGTTGCGAAATACTCATACGAGTGCCGGCTGTTGTTTCTCTCGCGTGGACAGATTATTTTGATATAAAGTAATGTAGTCGTATGTGATAAAAGATCTTATATAATTTTTGACATACTAGGTCGTCGAGGATGGTGCTTATACGTATTATATATCTATACGTTTTATTACAGATGAACCTTATTATGGCATAGCGCGTTTCTTACACATAAGAATTATACACGTAATTATTGTACACAATTTAGCATTGGTCAAATTATATATAAATATATATGACCAATGCTAAATTGTGCACAATAATTTCGCGTACAATTCTTATGCGTAAGAAACGCACTATGCCCTTATTATTACTGCCCGAAACTTTTGGTCCTTATGAACTTGTATCACTGCCAGAGGTTCTATACTGTATTGGGAGTTTAAATTTATCATCAATTTGTCATTTTCACTAACGCCACTGCACCCACGGTGGTAGTTTTCGTTACCAATATATCAAATTATGAGCACTAGACAGGTTGTCGCCAATTTTACACAGTTTTTTGAGTTCTTTGTTATTTTTGAGTATATATTCTTATATATATATATATATATATATATATATAAGAATTAAAATTACTCATAATTTGTGTTAAAATAATGACACCTTTCGATTTACAGTAATTACGTTAAAAATTGATATAGGTTAAATTATGGATTGTACAACTTTTTTTTAATAAGACGTCAAAACGTTAACTCGATCATAATGACCCAACAAGTGGTTCATCCTTTATTAAAAGAATTAAGGTATATAAGCTTAACATTATTATCCAGTTTCAAACCCAGTTCAAGTAAAGTTTGCTTTAAATATCATTAAAAATTTGTCAAATTTATTATTAAACCTTCGAAATTCAGTTAATCAATTAAGTACGCGCGCATCGGCAGACGTAAATAATAAAAGCCAATTACGACTTCAAGCAACGGTAATTGAACAATTGCCGCACACATGCAACATTCATCGGTTATGCATGCGCACAGCCACGAATTAGTCAACGACCTCATCGAAATTCCATCAGAAAAAAAAAGATATCCGCACGCACGACACGAGACAATGGCGCTCGAATCGCGTCTAATTTGCGCCGAATCGAGGTGCGCATACGCGACAGGCGCACATACGTCTGCCTATACACGCATTATACGCTTCCTGGAAATTTCGACTAATTAATAACCGTGTCGAATCGCGCAGGCGCCGAGCGCAAGATTGCCGTACGCGGGAGATTTTACGCCTGCATTACCACACAATCACCTATATAATATAAGCTCTCTCTCTCTCCCCTTATACCCTCTGCATAATGCTTTTATCTTTGCAGCTCGTGCGTTCTCGAATCGAGCGATCTGCTGTGAGCTCGCCCACGCGCGATGTACGCAGTCTTTTTCCGTTGTGCTTTAGTCGCGTGTAATTTCTCCCTAGCGCAGCTTTTTTCCCCGCTATCCACTCGCGGGACAAGATTTGCGAGTATAATTACGAGGGCGAGGTTTTTATTTATTATTATTTTAGTTAGAGAGAGAGAGAGAGAGAGAGAGAGAGAGGGGGAGAGAGAGAGAGAGAGAGAGACTTTATTTTGATGTAACATAAAAAAATACAGCATTTAAAGTACAAAATAAAAGAGAGAGAGAATAAGAGAGAGTGAGAGAGAGTGAGAGAAAGATAGCGAGAGAGAGAGAGAGAGAGATCCTGCGCGTTTCTGCTTGATGTCAAGTGCTATGTTTATTCCGTTCGCAGAAACTGGGCAATTGAATAATATTTAATTTGCATTGTTCTTTGTCTACGGTTTGCTATGTAGCTAATTATATCTTTCGAAGCAGTTATATCGGATATTTCGCAGAAAAGAAGGTAAAATACCATGAAATATATTTTGATATAATTATAGACACTAAAAAGATGGAGTAATTGAGATGATTATTATATGCATCATGAAACGGTACAGGATATGATCGTGTAATCACAGTATGATAACGGCTCACGCTTTTTTTAGTAGTGCCGTGCTTCTAAGGTATAAGGCTTGAAAAAATATTATTATACATGTCCCTACCCTTTTAGTATGAGTAAACTACCGTGCTTTAAATACATGTATTTATCATAAAATAGTAAGGAGATAAGGATAAATGTGTGAATTCTTAATTTCTTATACTAAAATAATTAGGATTTTTCTCCATGTGTATATATAGTTTGTTATATAGAATCCTCAAGTATACGGTATTGGTATATTTAAATGGTATATAAAAGTTTAATAACAAAACAAAATATCTTATAAAATATATGTGAAATATGTATATCAAATAAAAAATGCAATTTCATGTATTATTACACAGCAATGTACATTACTAAAAATCACTTGAATTATTTCTATGTAAACTTTATGTAAATATATTACAGGTACTGTCTTTCAAAATAGATTAGTATATTAGGAAGTCTTGTTAATATAAGATACATAGGATTGCTACAAAAAAATTTCATCAAAATCTAGCAATCGATAAAAAAACTACATAAAATTACATAACATAGCAATTCATTTGTCCAATTAACCAACCTAATACTAATAAACGAGCATGGCAAGAGTTTAAATTTGGTCATTATATTCTTTATTCTAATAATGGTTTATTAAATTTGTAAAATAATTCGAAAATAAATAAGTACAAAATTATTTTTAGATACATTACAATGCTCTGAAAAAGTAACATTGTACGTGTGATATCTTGAAAACAGGTTTATAATAACCAAAAAAAGAATTTTTTTTTTGTGTTCAAAAGGTACTGAATTTGAATTACTTTTTTTGCTAAAAAAGATCACTTGATCATTTTCTTAACACAAACGTACGTCAGATTCCTTTTTAAAACTCGCAAGGCCCTCTTCTCAGCCAAGCATTTGCGGTACGATCAAAGTGCGCACACTACGCATCTCGTCAACGCACATGAGTACTGCCTCTTTTTTCAACGCGCAAATTAAAGAAAAACTCGACTTTTGCACTCTACTACGCGGCGATGTTTAATCGGCACTCGTGACAAGCGAGAGCAGTAGGTCGCAAAGCCGAGAAGTGCGTCATTTTCCTTTATGACTTTCGTAATTGCCTCGAGAGTTGAATAATCTCTTGAAAGAAATATTTGAATATTTAAGGATAAAAATTTATTTTTATCAGAAAATTACAGTAGTATGAAGTAGGCGTTGATTTAGTCAGTGATAGAATTTATATTAAATAAGTACTTTAGATTAAAACTGTTTTAATTATGTTATAGCAGCATTAGCGATTGTTATAAATAAACTTATTAAAGTTGGAGCTTTATTTAATTAATAAATTTCAATAATACACAGTGGATATCAAAATTATTTTTGCATACTAAATCAAATCAATCTACCATTCCACTTCAAAGTAATAATTTCTAATATTATGTATTAATATGTCGATTTTCAATTTCATTTAATTTAAAGAAGAAGTAAATTATGTTACATTCACAATTAACCCCATGATTAACCCTTTTAATCATGCTCGTAACCCATGTTACTACCTATTTTAAATTGTTGCTTCCTCAGCGAGGAAGCTTTGTGAGTAAAAAAAGTTTTGCTAAGAACATGGTAGAAATATGTTTAGAGATTTAAGAAATTAAAATACACTATTTTTATAAAATGTCTGTATGGATGTGTATGGGTATATGCGTGTGTGCGTATGAGTGTGTGTGTGAGTGTGTGTGCGCGCGTGTGCGTGTGTGTTTGTTTGTGTGTATGTGTGTGTTTGTTTGTGTGTATGTGTGTGTTTGTGTGTGTGTGTGTATGTGTGTGTGTCCCTCTGTATCCCGAGTAATCCATGGTAAAAATTGATGCTTCAGGGCTCATTTATTTTTTTGACGTTTTCTTTAAAAATCTTTAAAATAAATTGAGCTGGAAAAGGTGACTTTCTACTATATCTTGGCTGAGCTCTTAGACCAAACTATGAGCTCTTTTATCCTTTAAAATATTTGAGTTTATTTTTTTTTAATTTTGATTGTTTATATCTCGAGAACGTTGCCATCATTTTTTATTAAACAATCGAAGTCTTATTTGCTTATTTTATAAACATACGAAATCAGAAAAAACAAATAAAGATTCCTCGATTCGTTTTTGTTTTATAACGATTTTTTTTAATAGCATTAATATCAATACAATAAGTTTAATATTGGAACTGTTTATCTTTTATTTTTATAAAATCAACTGTATTTGCTTGAAAGTTGCTAATTGGGTGTTTTTCGAGTCGCTGATCACGAATTCGCTAACAAAAATACAACATTCAAAATGGTGGACAAAATTATTAATATTTTTTGGTCAACAATATTGGATTCGTCACAATGAATTTTAAAAATCTGACAACAGATTAACAATAGAAGATCGTCTAATTTTTTTAATTGTTAACCGAATTTTTTATATAGATAAGCGTATTAGCAAAAAAAAAGTTATTTCAGGAAAAAAGGGTTAATATAACATTATTAAAAATTTTGTTTGAAACCAATTTTAAAAAATGTGGTATACTATCAAGTTTAAACAAATGTTGTGACTAAATCTAATTTCATGCTAGAAGATTAGACATGTTGTAATGACGTTGTAACGGTTCATAAGTAAGTCCCGCGCTGGCTTATGAATCGGTGAAATTGATAGCGCAGGTAGCGCCAACACGTGTACGCAGATCTTCGCGAAACGCTCGATGATTTTGCATTTTTGAAAGGGCTCGCAGCGTCCAAATTTCGCGATCTGCTCGCCAACGCGTTGAGTGATCACTCACTTGCCAGGATCGTGCGTGGCAGATCTCTCCTTCTCTTTCTATTGTCTGTCCTGGCCTACGCGTCTGGCTGCTTGAAATAAAGGTCAGCGCAATCAAGTCGATATCGGTGTCCGCGGTCGTATTTTTACTTTTAAATTATATAATATATACTAATAATGTTATAATGTCTGGTTAGATAGAACGCGAGTAACTCTCGAATAAAGCTTAAGCGAGAGAATTAAGTACCCGAAAGTGGTGAGTTCTTTAGTTGAATTTAATGTAAATAGTAATAAAATAAATCGGCAGATCGTTTATTTATACGTTCGTGTTATATGTGTACATAGGGTTGAAAACAAATTTCATCTTGGAGCGAGAACGCAGAATATTGTTTCCATATTTATTTATAAATAAATAAATTAAGGCCTATCATTATAAGCAAGACAAATAACTCTTTTTACCTTATCGCTGATACCTTACTCACTATTTTTCGAGACACATAAACTTATAGTTTACAACAATGTTAAACTTAAATCACAGCGTAAAATCCCCTTGATCATGAAAACATATTCAGTGCTCATCTACTTTTGATAACTCCATCATTCAATTTATTTTTCGAAGTTGCAATTGATGACTACGATCTTATCCAACATTCCAATCAGCCATAAATGGGAACAATGGCCTAATTATGTCCATAATAGGGGCACCTTGCAATAGACACGCATTGCGGTATAGTGATCGATCTTTGCCTCGCGGTACGAAGCCCTGCCTGCTGTCGGCGATACCAATCTACGTGAATTAATACGGCCGTTTGGCGGTCGTAAATTACCGAAAGATGACTCAAATTTAGAAGATCAAATTATAGAGAAACGTTATTGTTTCAGTGTTTACGTACTTGTTTCGATCAAAATAACCATTAGAATATTATAAAGTAGAATTGGTGATACATGTTTAGAAATATATTTTTTCGTTTCAATTAGAAGCTTAACAGTGATGGAAAAAATCGTAATTTTTACTTAAACGCAAAAGAACACGTATCAAAGTACTTAAGCATATATTAAAGTATTTACCCTCTTTCATTTTTTAATATTACAGCAGTACTTAATCGAAATATCTAAATTACTTGGAAAAAAAGATTTTATTTATCTGAAGTATGAAAATATTTTTTGCAAATACTTTAACTACTTGGAAAAAAGGGCGTCTAATACTTTTTATAAGTATACTGTTTTCTTATAAATTACTTTACATAAGTACTGAAGTACTTTTCAGCGGTACTTAAATAACTTCAGACTTAAATACACCTTACGAAGTATTTTATTTGAATAAAATTACTAGAACATTTTTGTACTAAAGTACAATTTTCTCATAATCAGTTACGCCCATCATTCCCAAGAAGTATCTTCTTTATCTACTTTATTTTGAATTGTAGAAATAAACATATATATTTTTTCGCAAATCGTCCATACTGCTCTCGGCCCCTTGATCCTAGAACAAAACGCGCGAAATACCGTCGCGACAGTCCGGAATAAATATCCCCAGCTTGGAGGATCGACGGGAAAATAGAGCAGAAAACCGAAATAAAAAGGACGAGAAGGAAGAAACGGGCACGCTCGAAAGAGAAGAAAATAAAGAAATCGGATTTCCTCGGCAGAGCTCGCTGCTGCCGATTCCCGCGGGGGAGAAGAGGCCGCGCGCGCGCGCGGCACTAAACCGAAATGACCGGTAATTGCACGAGCCGAAAGAAGGGAGGACGCGAGACACACATATCCGCGTTATTGCGCCTACTCTCCTTGGGGGCTTGCACCCTTGCACGTACGCTATATATATACGACGCGACGTTGCTGTAACGATCAAATCCGTGTGTGGCGCAATACATGTGAAGGTGGCTTAGGGAGTCTTTAAGAGGCACCCGCTGGCATTTACGAAGACGTGCTTTATTTAAATTTTATGCGGTCGTAGTGTTTTTGTACAACTGTTGTGTTATTTGAAGACTATAATGTAACATTCAAATCATGTTTGTCTGACTTATGGTTATTATACAACTTTCTGAGGTAGAGCTTTCATCTATCTGTGTAAAATTAATAAAGGTCTCTTCTTAGTTCGTATGAAAGCATATTGAAAGCCGCTGCTAATTGCGTGAAACGTTCTAAGATATAGAAATCTGTAAATTACATGTGTAAATCTTTTGAAGTTTTGTATAAGGCTATTACCACACCATACAGCATTGTTTTAAATCAAAGGCTAACGTTAACTCACACATATGCCAAATGGTGATTGAAGGTTTATGCAGGTGCTTCTCTTAAAAAAAATTACTATATGTTAAGGTAGTTATCCCCAAACTATGTGAGTCAAAACAAAGCTGAAAAATAACAATCTCAATATACATGAATTCCTTTATATGTAAAATAAGAATAGCACAAAAGAGTTGTTGTCGTGTTGTTTTAATGTAATTAAAACGAAAAATGCATAGATTACAAAGGAAACATCAACTTTTGACTCACGTAGTTATGATCAAAAGTGAGATTTACGATCTTTGGGTTAATATTATTTCATTACTGTATAGACCCGAAACGCGTAAACTTTAGATAAGTATAACTCAAAATATATATAGTACAGCGGTCTGAAATTTTGCAAAGATATTGTTTGAGATAAAAATCCATTTTGCTAAAAATTTCAGAAGTTTCTCGAGACTATTGATTCTAGGGGATAACTACCTTACGAGTAAGTAGCACTTCTTTTTATTGAAATAAGAGATGGATTGGCACTAACCTTCAGTGCCTAAAGTCCTTATTATTTCAAAAAAAGTACGGGAAAAGGTTTATTATGCGTAAAACGGTTCCAATATATGGTAGCCCTGAAATAGTACTTTATGCCCATCTCAATTATGACCACTTTTTGACTTCGAAAGCGGGACTAATGGACTGTTAAAAGACAATCGAAAATCAGGGTTATTGGTAAAACTTGATGAAATAAATGAATTTGGACTAGTTCCGAGTAAAGTAACTTTTTTCCCGCTAATCATTTTTGCGGGCAAAAAGTGTAATTTTGGTCTCGCTTTTCAGAGAAAAAAGTGGCCATTTTCGTTGAGATGGGCATAAAACTATTTTAAGTCGTCCTGCTCTTCACTTAATTAAATTTTAATTACGATCTTGGAAATTTGTTAGTTTTAGTGATCTTATATAAGTAACTATCAATATTAGAACTGAGAATTTTTTAATTGGACTTTTAAGGAAAAATCCGCACCCTTCGTACACCATTCTTAATGTTACAACGAGCAATTAAATTCTATTATTCTAATGCTAACGTACAGCCGAATTACTCTCCATTAAAACAAATGATTTATATGTTATACAGTGCGTCTCATAACTATAGAAACACCAGAAATTTTCACGTTTAAATGTGTGTATTATACCTTTTTTTAAAAAACCTGTAACTTTCGAAGCAAAAATTCGAGGATAATTTAAAAAAAAGAAAATAATAGAAGATTTTATTCTCTTTAAAACATTATCAGATTTTTTTCTACATTAACTTATGAGAAATTCACGGATAGTTTAAACAAAATCTGAAAACTATATTAAAAATTTACATTGATTTAAATGGGTCTAAAAATTAAAAGTGTTTTATAGTTAAGAAACAATGATACCTTCTTTAATGTTAATATGTGAAAGAAATATTCTAGGAATGTTTTAAAGAGAATACATTTTTCTTTCATGTGCTTTTTGTAAAATTATCCTCGGATGCTTACTTCCAAAGTTACAGGATTTTTAAAGAAAGGCATAATACACACATTTAAACGTGAAAATTTCTAATGTCTCTATAGTTATAGGACGCACTGTACATATATATTAATTAATAGACTCCAATCTAAATTCCAAACATAGGTGGGCTCGTATGGCCTCTCTAAAATTATTCTTCTCTCGTCATCCCTTTTGTAGAAATTCAAAAAAAATGTCAATAAAAGTAAAGTACAACAATAAACCTAATCAACAAAAGTCGCTCTACGCTTTCGAAACAGCCGGCGATCAATTAATTCCCATAGCAAAGCGTTCACCCAGAAACCGTACGTGCCTGCGCGCATATACATAGAACGTCTCTTTACGAGTATTAAACGTGTCGCACGTGGCGACGGAATTGCCGATCGGCAGGCGGCCGGGCGGTAATTGCTTTTCGGTGCGTCTGCGGGGGCGCGCGCGCGCGCGCATTATTATGAAGCGACGCGAGAGCGCGATGATGAGGTCTTACGCGTCGAGTGCAGACTCGTGCAGGCGCTCGCGCGCGCGCGCCGAACGTACAGCGCGTTTAATGCGAATTGTTGACGCGCGGAGGTGCAGGCAGCGACGACGACGACGACGACGACGAGCTGCAGGATGGAGGCTGCAGCTGCGGTTGTCTTGCGGTTACTCGACGCGCCAAGTGCAGGGGCTTACTCGGCGTGTGTATAACGCATTGTTAATGAAAAGGTTGAGACGGGCCCGTGTGGGAAATTTTCGAGTCGCTTAGGTGCTCGAGGCATCTTTTTTGCATTTCGCTTGCAGAGAATTATGAGCGTTGTAGCGCGTGCGTTGAGAATTAGGTTTTGTTTCTTTTCTTTTTGAATGGTGGAAGAATATCCGTATAACGTATTCGTGTCTTTTTCAAAATGTAATTATACTTTGGGAATGTTAATATTGATGCCACTTGCAAAGGCTATCGATTTTCGTTTTCTAAAAAATAAGACACGATTTGGTTTTGTGGTTCTGTAAAAGATATTGCTTTTGAGAGATAAAAAGTTTCGGCACTGATATATTCAGTTTATCGATATTTTTGTAAATTTTTTAAAGATCTTTTGCCATATATATCAGTTTTCAGCTTTATAAGAAATATGTAATATATATATATATAATTTCAATACAAGTATCGACGAATGATATTAGCTCGAGAATTTACATACATAATTATTCAGTATATAGGTCGATACGATTTGAGACAGAAAATTTGAATTTTTAATCGACTTTGACATAATTTATGTTACCAAAAAATCCATCTTCTTTTAAAGTAAAACTTTACACTGACATAGCAAAATTAATTTCTGTGACTTTCAGGAATAACCACTTAAATCCATTTTTGAAATAGTCGAGATAATAAGGTTTGAATTTTTCAATTGCCATTTAAACCTTTGTAAAAAAAGCGTAGATTATGAAACAAGTAAAGTAATAGATGAGCTTTTGCAACTTGATTGACTTTTTATATAAAAGTTTACCACGTGTAGACACCAAAATCACTGGAAACTCATTTTTTTTAAAAAGAGGGAACTTAAGTGGTTATTCCGGGGAGCCACACATTTCAAGAAGGGTAATATTTAATAAATGAAACAGATGGCTCTACTCGGCATAAACAATAAATGAATATATAAATCTATGTTCTCAAATACACTATCTCACCAGCCAAAAGAAAGTATAAAGAAAATTAAATTACTCGGTCTGCCAAAGGGAAGCTAGCTTGCTCGAGATAGCAATAATTAGACCGAAGAATAAAATTTCGCCAGTCTCGCGAATTCCGCAACGAAATCAGGCCAATTAATCAAGAAAATCTTAACCCCGAAATTCGCAGTAAGCATTACACCACGCCGTTAGCGCCTTCCATCCACTCCCCGAGTGCAAAAAAAAAGGAAGAAGAAGCCAACAAGAGCAAGAGCGCGAAACGAGCCAAAAAGAAGAAGAAAGCCAACAGCAGAAACGGAGAAAGAGCTCGGGCTCGCGCTCGCGCGAGAAACACGAGAGAAGCGCCGAAGACATACAAAGGCGAAACAAAGTGAAATTCCGCAAGCTCCTCACGGGTGGCTTGCAAACGAACACTTAAGCGGCTGCACCTTTCCCCTCTCTCTCTCTCTCTCTCCGCGAGCAAGATCCGGCAGCGCGCCCGCGAGTTGTAATTCCAGAGCTGTGTCCGCGGGGCTCGTTAGCCACTCTCTCCCTCCCTCTCTCTCTCTCTCGCGCGCGCGCTCGCTCACAGTAGCTGCTGTACCTATATATATATATGTAACACAGTAGCTGCCGGCGGCCGACCCGAAATGGGAATTCGTCCCGGAAACTCGTTCGGCGAAACTGCTCTTGGCACGATCGTCCGTTCGTTCTTTTCGTTACATATCGCGGCTCTCGCGCCTCCCCCCCGCGCTCGATCGATGTCGTCGCGCCCTCCTTTTTCGGTCTCGCGTCGTTTCATCCCGAGAAGAGCCGTCCGAAACGCTGGTGGACCAGCGACGACGACGAGGGGCCCTGGCACGTATCTCTCTCTAGTTCTGCCTCCGTCTTTTTTCCATGTATAGGATGTACGTGTCGAAGTAGTCGTTGCTTAGAAGCTTGCTGTGAGAATGGTGATCATTGGCTGACGATGGCATTCGAGGGGTATACACGCGAAGAAGTGGGAATGGCAAGTTTATTGTTCTTGCAGAAAACGATATTTCAATTTTTAATGGAAACTATATCTTTCGTCGGTTCTTCAGTGTATATTATATTTTTTAGCAGCTGTCAAGTCTGGAAATGAATTTGCAGTGCTACACTTATTTAGTACGCGCACAGAAGAATTTCTCATTTGCCTGTGGAAAAATAATGACGTTTTAGTATTATGTAGCGAAAAAAGCTCAACTTTTTACGTGTTATTCGTAAGTCGGAAGTAATTGATAAGAATATATATATATATATATATATATATATATATAAATATTCTTATCAATTACTTCCGACTTACGAATAACACGTAAAAAGTTGAGCTTGTGATATATATATATATATATATATATATATATATATATATATATATATATATATATATATATATATATATATATATATATATATATATAAATTTCTATATATAATTTTTTTATACTAAAATTAATTTGACAACATTACAAACTCAAATAATGAAATGCAATATAGAATGATTATTATATATATTCAAAACATTATAGTTATGTCTAACTAAATATTTTTTGTACATTGCAAAGATTTATCTGAATGAAGGTATGCATGTTCAATACTGCAAGGAAGCATTTTTATGTGAATTATTCAACATCTTACGTAGTTTGAGCTCTATATTTTGAACGTAATATGTGATTTGATTTGCAAACTGGAAGAATGTAAACCATAGGTATTTATTGCAAAAGAAAATTAATTACTAGATTATTATAATGTAATGATCGATACATCTGAGAATACGAAAATTACTTAATTTAACTGAATATTGAAAAGGTTTTAAATAAACACATAGATGATGAAATATGCCTTACGGTATCCAAAAATAATGCGATGTAATTACATGTAATATGCAATTTACTCAATAATTTTCCTGAAACGTCATAGCGATGTATAAATAGGAAGTTACTCAAAATTATAAAAGATATTGTATACAAACCTATATATTATACAATTACTCATTAACAGTAATAAATAAAAGGAATACATTTACGGTAAAATGCTAATACTTGTTTTTAATTATTAAAAATTCCCGAAACTGTCTTTTAAAAAATGAAAATTACAAAATCAAAATTTTCTAGTAGCGATCTATATTATCCTTTAGGTAGTGTTTGTGCCAAATTCTGATCAAAAGGACAACGTTTGGAAAATATTTTTGATAACAATTATAAATTTAAATTTAAGTTAATATAAAAGATTAATTTAATACGTGAACATTCGCGTAATGCCTTGTCTATATCACACTTTTTCAACGGCCTTTATCGTGATCAATTTTTTTTTAAGCTGAAACTTTCATGTATTCTTTAGGAGTGTTTTAAGCATCAAGTAGGTCAGACAAAAATAATTAAAATAAAAAATTATTCCAAAACTAACTGCAAAATTATTAACATAAATGTTAGCTTTTCATCGAAAAATTAATTTCAATGCTTCTGGGATTTTAATTTTGTATGGCCTGTTAATGAAGTTTACTTGCGTTATCAGCATCAGAGGCACCCACGCGCGTGTTCGCGTAGGATGGGAAAATAAGACTACTGGTGGGTTTATATAATGAGTTTAAACATACATTACTACACCCATGCAGTACGATGCAAATTTTCAGAACACTAAATACTAAATTCAGAACACTAAATACTAAATTCAGAACACTAAATCAAACCAATAAATGACAGTCTATTACGATAAATCAAAACCAATGAGTATTTTTATTGGTTAGAAATTAAAAGTTTAAATGCGTTCGGACAACTAGCATGGTAGATGGTTGTAGGGTACTTGCATAAGAAGTATTCTTATAATAATTCATATAAATATTAAGTTTTCATTTAGTTGTTGATATGACTCTAATTGACACGTAATTATTTTGTGATTTTAACTTTTTCTATTGCATTCAATATTAATATTTATTAATAATTTATTAAATAAATAAAATCTGCGATATTTTTACCCGTTTTCAATATTATTTTTTTCTTAAAAATCATTTATAACCTGCTCTGAAATCTTGTAAATCAAAAGTGTTATGTGTTATGAACAACATTAGACAACATTCATATGGTTATCTATTATCTAATATACTGCATTGCGCAAGGACTACTTTAAATGTTCTCATATAATATGACTAATAAGAATATTTATAGAAAATATCTAACGTACTTAACATGATCCAGTTACTATTATTATATATCTATTTTACTGCGCTCGATAAGTAAGTCAAGGCTATATTTATTTACTAAATGAAGCTCAGTACGTCACTCACAACAGAGCGATAAATTCAGACTGTAGTTTGATTTTCATATCAAATCAAAGATTTTTCATACGTAAAAATAACTAAGCTATTTCTTTATTTTATATGTTTTATTGTGAAGCATAGATTGCAAATCCTTTAAATGCTAATTTACAATTTAGTTTCATAATATCCAAATATAAAGCATCCACAACTGTTACGCGCTCCTTCGTTCACTTTGATTCATTCATCCTACCTACTAATCTAAATACCTAAATACGTTCAAGCGCCAATGTCACCTCTATTACCCTCGAGTCTCGCCGTAACAAATAGCCGCGCGCATCTCCATCTCTCAAGAGCTTCACCACCTCAATAGAAATATAAGAGCTTCAAACTTTTGTGAAATCACAGTCGCGTGTATATCGCACGACACGGCGCCCACTCCAGAAACGAATATATAAGCATCGTAATTCCAAAGGAAATCTCTCCACCGCGCTCGACCACGGCGAAAGATAACTTTCCGCACTCGAACTCCATTCAAAATCCGCCTCTGCACACTATATACACGCGCACCACCTCTACAACAGTCAAACTCGAGTACCAACACACACACACACACACACATACACATATATAGACAGACTACAGCGACATAGACGCAAGCAGGTAAAACGGCAGAAAGACCTCCCAAAACAAGGGTCACTTTTACCTCCCCTCATCAGTCACCATAGAGGCCTGCAGTACCTGTTCGAAGGTTTCCGTTGCTTGCCAGTCCTTGCGGCTCGTTATTGCAAGTGCTCGAGAGAGAGAGAGAGAGAGAGAGAGAGAGAGAGAGAGAGAGAGAGAGAGAGAGAGAGAGAGAGAGAGAGAGAGAGAGAGAGAGAGAGACAGAGAGACAGAGAGAACCACAGAAAGAGGGAAATTCCAAGAGAAGCATCTGCATCCGTGGGCGGCTCTTTGCGGGGGAGTGAGCTATAGCTGCAGCGAGAGCGAGTGAGAAGATATGACCGCTGTAAATAATGCCCGAGGGCGAGGGAGCACGGGACCCGAAAAGCCAAGAGAGACAGAGCCACCTGACGAGGCGCTTTTCGGCCCGTCGAGCACGCACTGGTACTTAAGGCCGTAATCTCGTGCTATATACACTGCGCCTGCAGCGCGCAGTGTCTCTTTGCATGCGGCAGCTCTCGACTTGTCGCCGGGGGTAGGTGAAAGCTGGAGCGGAGCAGCCGCAGCCGACCCGGAATTGAGGGCGCGAGAACCCGCGGACGCGAAACTTTTGCCCGCGCGAGCCGCCCGCGCCGGGATTTGCGAGGGTGCGCGGCATCCATATACGGATTTGTTCGATGTCGGTGCGGTGCGGGCCATTCACGGGAATGCCTCGCGCGCTTTTGTTGTATATATCCTATGGGGATCGAGAGAAATTCGCGCGTTCGCGGGAAGCTTCGGTTAGCGGGGTGGGCTTTTTTTGGAGGGTTTGGTGAATAGCGTGCGGGTAGTAAATAACAATAAAGGGGGTGAATGTTTTGAAAATGAAGTTTATGATTTCGAGGGGAATGAAGATGCGCGTTGTCGGATGCGATATATGAATTTTTCATCGTATAATAAGCATTTACAGCTCTCGACGTACTTTTGTTTCTTGCATTCCGGGAGAATTTAATATTGTCAGATTGTGGTACAAGAATTATGGTCAAATTAAAAATAGATGTACAATGAAGCAAGTAAATGTTTTTGAGTATTAATGTTATGAAGTGGTGGGGTACGGTATTTCTATGAATAAAAACGTGTAGTCAGATTACACGATTATAAAAATTTAATTTTACACAATTCATTTAGTGCATGAACTCTCGACAACTTTCTTCGTACATTCCGGAAAATCTAATATTTTCATTATATTACAAGAATTTTAATAAAATTAAAAATATATATCTAATGTTGTATAATACTAGGCAAGTAAATTAAATTTAAAGTTTTAATTAAAAATTAACATAGAATGAAAAGTTAAACTTTACTTCTGGGCATAAAAGTAGATAAGAATATATACAAGTGTATGCAATTTGAACTAATTTGTCAGACAAATTTCAAATGAATTTTCAGTTTATTATAGAAAATGCTACTATAACTTAAAATACCCAAAGAATGAGTGTCTTTACAGTATTTATTCTTCGTCGAAAATAATCCTTACGCGCTCCTTTCACCAGCGAACACTCATAATACTAAATTTACAATCGGTTAATAACGAGTCCCCTCCACGCTTAATTCTCGTAATTAAGTGGGAAAAAGAAGAGCTCAGGCTAGAAAGTGCAGCAGGGGCGGCGTCATTGCGAAAAAATGTCGCAAACGTTAATTGGACTTTCCGCTTAATCGAGCGTAAAGGTGATAAAAGACAGGTTCCAAGAGGGATGAGCCTCCAGCGCTCGGTACCGGTCGTACCGAGTATATATAACGCCGTAGACCAGCCTCCTGGCTCTTCTACAACTTGCTGGAATAGCTATATAGGTATATAGAAAGAGCGAGCGAGAGAAAGTAATTGAGAAAACGGAGAACGGAGAAAAAGGCGAACGTGCGCGCGCCCGCCGTAGAGCTCGGAAGGTCAGAAAACGACGGAAAGCGACAATGAGACACAAGGGGTGCACTCGTTCCGACCCCGGGATCGGCGTGAAAACCCTGGAATGTCAAGAGCGAGCGCGCGAGCGAGCGAGAGAGAGAGAGAGAGAGAGAGAAAGAGACTGGGAGAGAAGAGTCAGAAACAAAGACCGAAGGAGAGAAGGAGAGGGAAAAAAGGAAAAAAATAGCGAAGCAGATTGAGAAAAAGAAAATGAGAGAGCGAGAGAGGAAACGAGCGGGAGTGAGCGTAGGAGAGAGAGAGAGAGAGAGAGAGGAAGGTGGAGACATACCCGCAAAATCGGCCGGCAATAAACTCGGCGAAGGGCCGAGTCAGGTTCATCTTTTTTCCCGGTAAGGTGAATGAGAGAAGGAGAGAGGAGGATCGAGAGAAACGGGGCTCTCGACGCACTAGCGTTTTTCAGCTCGGAATTTCCTTTCATTTTCTTGTCCTTTTCAGAATACACATGTATATAATACCTCCTCTTTCTTTTTCTTTCATTCTTTTTTTTCTTTCTACTACCCACTCTTTCGCTCTCTCTCTCTCTCTCTCTCTCTCTCTCTCTCTCTTCTCGTTTTTTGTTTCTCGTCGCGAGAGCGGCCAAAATCCACAAGCCTTCATCCACGTCGTCGGCAACGTCGCGCGTCCTTGGCTTTTCCGCTCGAGTTTTCGCGCGCGTCTGTGTGTTACGCGGTGGTGGCTCGGATTCGATTTGGCGAAAGCGCGCTGTTTGCTACTTTTACGAGTGCGCGAGTACCTGAGTATATAGTATACACACGTAGATGTGAGCCTGACCTCCTGTGCTCATTCCGGCAGATTTACCGCGTTTCTCGGTATTTTTGAGGAGTCGGGAGCGCGCGGATGAATGGATGCCCTTGCGCAAGACGGAGACATGCCGCGGTCGAATGACTCTTGATTGCGAGGTTCTGAAGTTTTTTTGCAGATCATTAATTCTTTTTGTATAATATTTTTTTTTCTAACAATGTAATTAGTTTGATGGTGTAATTATTATGAGGATTACTATGATTGATGTTTGATTAGTTACTCGAATTATCCGCTGTTTTTATAATGTTCATTGATTATGAAATTTGGAATACTTACTATGTAATAAGAATGTATAGTGGATATAATTAATAATTACACAAAATGTACTGCAAATTAATGTAATGCGTAAAATAAATAATATTGTTTAAAATTAACCATGCAGGTCATTGAGAAGGGAATCACGTGGTTTTATTAATTTGAATACAATTTTTATGTATATATATATATATATTAATGTTATTCTTTTATTCCCGGCTTAATTATAATAAGCACTTTATTGGCCTGAAAAGCGGGACGAAAGTTAAGTATTATTCCATCTTTTGCTTTATTTGCTCAAAATTTACTTTATTATCCGCAATTTTCTTTTAAATTTTTAACTATTTCTTTCTCTTTCCATGGGTCCCACTCTTCAAATCAATAAAGTCACCACAGTTAAGTTGGAAATAAAGTTCTATATGCAACACGGGCATAAAGCCGACTATTCACGGGAATAATCCTCGACTTTATTATCTTGTTGCATAATGTACTATTTTAGTCGGAAAATTCAAAAGACTCACAGTAAAAATAGTTTACAGCTACATTCAAAACTTTCATTTTCTTATTCGTTTTCATACATATTTAATATTTCCCGTCGAAATAAGACGTTTGAACATACAAAATATCGAATATAAAATTCATAGAGTCAAGTGCATAAAGTAAATGTTACGATTGTCATCACATTAACGACAACAATGACACTGTTCATAAAATGAGACTTTATCGGCGGCACTATCCAACCAAGATCTCCAAGTATTCTTGCATATTTTTCTCCTCTGTCGGATATGCGAGCTTGAAGAAACGAAGAAAACTTTATGTGAAAAGTCTTAAAAATTCCTTTGAACTGACAATCGTGAAAGAGAAAATTTAAGATTCCAGAGTGATTTTACTCCGACATTTAGTATCAGATTCGATGTTCAATTTCTTTCGTAAAAGCATTCTCGTTCGAAGCCAGAAGCTATCGTTTCCAAAAGTTCGGTTCGGTTTGCGGGAACCTCGTTCTCTCAGACTCAGAATTCACAATCAATCCTGTAGGTGAGGATCGCCGGCTTTTGGACAGCGCGTTTACTTTGGGCCACTACCTATATCGGTCTCAACACTTAAGAAATGTGAACAACCGTGACGGTTTAGATATTTGAACTTCATTATGGAAGAAGCCTATTTTGTTACAAAATTTCAGAGTTATATAGGCAGTCAAATCTAAAATAAATTAAATTAACTTTATTGAATTTAATATAGACGTGGCTTAGCACTAATTTTGAAGGTGCCTGAGTTATTAAGATCAGCTAAAAAAATAGGGGAGAGTGGGGTATCTTGTATAGGGGCTAAGTCGTACAAGTTGACTATTTTTTAATAAATACTTTGTAAAATTCTGCATAAATTATAATTTAAAAATGTGTTCCAGGATTGGCTAACAGTTTCAACCCAAATATATTTTTAGAACATAATTTTACAAGGCATTTATTAAAAAATAGTCAACGTGTACGACTTAACCCCCATACGAGTTATAACCCCGCTCTACACTACATTTCTACAAAAATGCAAATAAATATGTGGCTTTGAGGTGTAACCACTTGAGTCCATTATTTAAAATGACAAAATATTGAGGTTTGAATTTTTTAATTTCCATTTGAACCTATGCAAAAAATGGCATAGATAACGAGAAAAAGGAAAGTAATAGATAAACATTTGTAACTTTTGACTTTCTTTACAAAAGTATTTCATGCATAGGCACGAAAATTACTAAAAACTCAATTTTGAAAAAAAGTGGACTTGAGTATTACTCTACAATTTATGTTTATATAGGTTAATTAAAACAAACAATATTTCAAAGTTAATTTTACTCACTTAATTACTGTAATTTCTCAATCTAATCAAGCTTTGCTGAACTACTTCATAATTCCAAAATCCATACCCAAAGAGACTCGCTAAGTCAAATTTGATCAAAGCAAGCTATTATCCCCTAATACACGCGTACTGTACGCTTCACCCAACAATTTCGCACCTCTCTATCTCTCTCTCTCTTTTTCACGCTTCTGCAGCTACACAAGCTACACACAAAACACTCACGAGCATGAGTCGCGCGTTCCGCTGTGCTTTCGGCCAGCGCATCGCGCGCGCCGAGACAATAATGATTCCTTAATGGACGCGCCACCTGCTGCGAAAATCAATTTGAAGGATTAAGAGGTGTGTGTATGTGCGTGTGCGCGCGCGGGGGCGGAGGATCGGAGGAGGAAGAGGGCGCACGTTTGCGGTCGCCGTCGTCGTCGCGCGCGCGCGCACAATTTGCAAGTGAAAGCAAACGGGGTATTCGCTCCTCATTTCGCCGCTGCGGGTGTTCGGCTTCAGCTAGAGAGAAAGAGAAAGAGAGAGGGAGACAGAGAGCGAGAGCGAGAGAGATAGAAGGGAACTGGGTTAATTATAAACAAGCAGTGTTTGACTATTGTGGAAAATGTAATTGCCCCGAGCGCCCGCAGGATAAAGATGAGGGGCTTCATTGTTCCGCGGCCGCGCGTGTGTGTTTTCTTCGCCGTAGCCGAGCGTTTATAACAGGACGCGATGGTTATATATATATATATATAGGTGTACATGTACCTGGTTCTTATTTTTTTTTCGCTCTCTCTTTCTTTTGTTCGAGAGAAGAATGGTTTTTTGCAGGAGGTATTTCTAATGTGTTCTATACGCGCCGCGAGTGATACGAGCTTCTGAGGAGTATTTTTATTTGTACAGCGTGTGAGATGAAGAGTCTTAATTAGGGATGATTTTTTCGCGGCTATATGCGACTTTTGGTAGTTCATAACGATGTTGTAATTAGAACACATGTGGTAAAGGAAAATTATCATAGCGTGCACATTTTTTGTGTATTTAATTAGTAAAATGGAATCTACTGCCTCACAAATGAAAGACAGTATGAAAAAAAAAAGAAAATATAAATAAACGAAAAGAATATTTTAAAAGAATTCCCTGGTAGAAAATTAATCTAGAACTATGTAGATCTATCTAGTTTGCCTTGGAAATAATCGAGGGCCTCGATAAAACTAGATAATTTTCTACCAGGGTTATGTCATTTTTTTAACATTTCTAGAAAACAATTTTAGGCATTGGTACCTTGTATACTTTTGACCCCTATTCGTTTCAAATACCTTTAATAGTACCTTTAATATAGAGATGGATTTTTTAACAATAAAAAAATATTAAATTTTTCATTAATTCTTAATCTGTTGATATTGGTAAGCATTTTTTGTATACGCTATGCTTAATTCCAGTGTTATTAGTCTGTAATTACTAATTGGTAAAGTAAAATTTTAATTAATTTAAGTGCTCATTTCTTGTATCTCACTCTTCACTAACGCATTTACTTAATCCTATAGTATGTCGACCGAGATGTCGACGGTTAGAAGGAAGAAGATGCTAACTCAGAAAGTGCTTGAAGAACGTGTTATCTCAGTTTACGCATGACAAACGGGCTATCTCGAAAATCGCGTGAAAGAGCTATATGTTTAATAATTTATCGCTTTTAATTTTATAGTGGCAAAAATAAATGGGTAAATTAATTTTTCTACAAAAAATGTGTTTTCCTATTTTTTATTGTTATCATTTCAAAATGAAAAGCAAAACATTATTAACTAAAACAACCTTCCTTCCGTCCATTTGTCAGCTAATTAAATTAAAACTTTAAATGCATTGCATTGAGTACGCAAATAATTCAATAAATATTATTTCTATAATGTAATGTATCTAAATTATTAGTTTTTATTCAAACAATATGAATCCATAAATATTAAAGAGAATATTAAAATATTAAAATATTTAAAAAAAATCAATGCCATTTAATCAGCGATTGAGCTTGAATTCCTGAATAATTTTGCAACTTCTCTTATCGACCGCCTTCGGCAGAATGCCATCCACTTGTTCACGATCATTACTCGAAAAGGAAAAACTCTCCACAAAGGCACTCATGGATCCTCTTTTCCTAAATTGCAGACGAAAAAACGCAGGCGGAGCGCGGGCCAAAGGGCGAGCAGCGAGCGAAGACACGCTCAAAATAAAACAGAGAGACGCAGAAGCAAAAAAAAAAAGAAAAATAAGTGCTCTTGCGAAACTCACCGTAGCGCTTCAATTATTTTCTCGATTTTCATCGCAAGAGAGAGAAAGAGTTTGGAAGCGATCTCGAGTGTTTCGAACGGGCGTTTTAGCACAAAAGAGACCCGCCGCAGTCTTTCTAATTTCATTGAATTCAAAAATTCAATAAACACTTTGAAACATAAAAGATATATTCATTTGCTGTTACAAGCAATCATTTAAATGTAAATATAACCTTTCTAACAATAATATAGATGAGAATTAAATTTATGGCTCACTCATCGCATTAATGATTCAAATAATCAATTGGAGAATAGAGAATTTTCATTATAAAATCTATAAAAACCGAAGATATAAATATATTGAGAATGCTGTTAAGTATTCATAAAGTGATATTTAATCATAACCGTTCAATTATACTTTGCGACCAAAGGGTTCTATATCAAATTTTGACAGCTTCACGAGAGAGGCGATTGAAAATTTTACTCCGAACTGCGAAATATTAGTTGTTATTTAAATGAAAATTATGTAACCTATTACAATTAAGCTCAAATATTATGTTAAAATTATATTTGAACTTCAAAAGTCCTTAGACTATCCAGAGTTCGTCAAGTATTCGACCGCAAAATATTTTCGGATACTTTTCTGTTTTATGTAAATAGTAAGAAGAAACAATGAGTTATCAATTTCTAAGCAATGTACACCATGTATTAAGCCGATATACACGATTTAAAAAAGTATCCGTCGGATACTTTGGTCGAATACTGAGCATTCGAAAAAGTATCCGACGGATACTTTCGTCGATTACTGACTATCCGACAAAAGTATTCGACGGATACTTTCGTCGAATACTGAGTATCCGAAAAAAGTATACGACGGATACTTTGGTAGGATACTTTTTTATTCGCGTATATCGGCTTGATACATGGTATACAATGATTAGAAATTGATATTTCGTTGTTTTTTCTCGATATTTACAAAAAATAGAAAAGTATCCGAAAATATTTTATAGTCGAATTCTTGACGAACTCTGCGACTATTTCACAGTAAATTATGAAACTTAGAGATAGAACCTTTGAACTCAAACTTTTGATAAAATACGTCGATATGGAACTTTAGTCCGTTAACAACGATGTGAAGTTAGGTTCTTCGTTCTTTCTTCAACTATTAATTCTTTTATCACTTAGTCAATATATTCAAGTATTGAAGTCAAATCTGAACATTTTCACAATAAAGAGATTTGCTTTTTATAATTTAAAATAAGATTTATAGACAAATATATTTCTACAACTTTTTAATTTGCTGCGTTGCCAAGATAGAACTTTTTGGTTCATATAGAGGATATATCCTCTAAAAATTTAAACTATATTTTAAAGTAGATAATTAGACCAAAAAGTCATTTTTGGTAGAAATATGATATAGAACCCATTGATTCTGAGGTCGCAAGTTATAGATTTACTAAAATATTTTATACCTTAAAATCGAGAGAACTATTGTTGTCAAAATGACTATTCCCGCTTATAGTTAGTAAATATTAATAGTTTGATCATTTCAAATATTATATAATTGGTTTCCCCAGTGAATTTTGGTCATCATATTAAAATAAAAAGTGGTTTTAGGGGCTTTTTGAACCAAATTATTTGATATAACTGTTTGACATAGTAGTTTGCATTGCGTTTTACGGCTTCTGCTCTCGAATGAAAAAGCTAGAATTTTAGCTTTGTTGATACAGTTTTAGAGCTTAAATTAAAAAAGAGACTGCACTTAATATAATGCAATTTGAAAGTTCGTCAGATGCCATAATATAATTAAACTTAAATTCTATGCTTATTGCTAATGTGCTAATATGCGTGACATAACGCTATATATGCGTGGCAAAAAGAATCGAACTGACAAGAAGGGTGTCTGTAAATTTATTCAATCTTACGAAATTATTAATGGCATCTCTTATACTTATGAAATAGTACTTGTAACTAAAACATTTAGGTTTATCAAATTTTCACTAGATACTTGATGAGACAGTACTTCTAACTAAAATACTTAATCTAGCAAATTTTCAACAGATATTCAGTAAAAATGTCAATTCTATTATTAATACTTCAGTCCGTGTCACGGTGTCAATACTTACACCAGTCTCTCTATACCTGCTATGTCCGCACACCTACGTGTACGCCTAACAAATGGGGCATCTCCCGAGGGCAGCTAGCCCTCCGAGTGTGGAGTGCGGGAAATCCCTTATGCCTCTTCTCGTCGCTCCTGGTGTACTAGTATACGCGTTATTGGGAAGCTGGTGCAACGGCGCGCACTCGCCAATCCATTAATCGGGCAATCACGCGCGCGATCCTGATCCTCGTTACCTATACACATTAGACGGCCGCGTGGGGGCGTGGGTTCGGAGGTGAGAGAGCACGTGGCTTTACCGACACGCCGCTCGAGGCTGCAGCTGCGTTGCGGATTGGTCGGAGGTGTTCGATATGTGTACATAGGTAGTGGATTGCCGATGTGCGTGGAGTGCTGTAAGTGAAAGAATCGACGCGTTGAAATGCGGGGAATCGAGCACAGCAGCGATTGATTATCGATATTGCGTACACATTTTTTTCATCAATAGTTGAAATGTAATTCAGTGTGTTGGGGACTCGCAAGAACCAAAATCACGGCACTGAAATGTTTATGCGATCGACAAAAAATACGTGCGTTCAATGCTACTTGCTATTTGTGGATGTAACTTTTGGGAAAAATTGAGTTTATGCATTTTTTCATCATAAGACACGGTCTTCATATTTATAGTGTTATTTTTTAGAATACGTTATTCCACTTAATAGAAAAAGATTACAGTTTTTCTTAATTTTCTTAAAATGAATCCACTCTTCATATTGCACACTCAGAACAAGACTATTATTATGACAACACACACCTATTGTAACTTGATTCTTGTACACAAAAATAGTTTAAACAAAAAAGAACTTTTCATACACTTTGAAAATTGGTTAAAAAGTTACAAAACTACATTTTAGGATAATAAAATTGAAGAAAAAATACTTCTTTCATGAAAATTTTTCATTATATTCTTGGTTATTTAAAAACATAGAATTTTTAGTTGTTATAATCTTATGAGGGTGCAATTACACACAGATCATTTTAATTGTGGTACGTAGTTTCAAATTGGATGCCAATTTTCTTTATTTTTCACAATTACCAACTAAAGTTCTTGAAATCTTTAGAAAATTGTATTCAAATTGTACCAAAATCACGCACCAATGTTTTAGTTTGTAATAATAAATAAGAAAAGTTTAATATTTTAGTGTACTGTTCCCGTAAATAAAATATCTTATATGTAATAGACTAGATTTATTTATTTAAAAGATAGAACAATATATGTACGTTTACACTAAATATTTACATTTTATACTTCATGCACTCAATTTCATTTAGTAAAATTAAAATATGTAATTTAAAAAATTCACTAAAATTAATTTAAAAATGAATCAACTTTCACATATGTTTCAAAATAAAATGATATAGTAAAATGTATTCGGGATGCGGCAATTTTTGTTAATTTACACGTCAGACCAAGACCTCGTACCTCTGTAAATAACATTTTTCGTTTTCAAAAGAATTCAGTCATGATTGATATTTAGTATAAATGTTGATTTGATTTTTGGCATGTAAAGCTTTAATGTTATATAACTATATATTTTCACGTGTAATATAATATCATACCTTGCAACGTTCACCTCATTTCATTCGTAACCTACATTTTTACGACTACAAGTTCCAAATGTAAACTGCATCGAACATCAAGCATAATACTTTTACTTTAAATTAAAATTCTCCATGAAACATCGAAAAGCCGCGCACAACCGCGCAAAATAATTATCGATCGCGCACCCTTCACAATCATAAAACGCGCGCTCCCATATTCGGGCCAACTTGCTCAATCAATTACGGCAGTTTCACGCGCCGATCTTAACACCCCGCGCGAAACTTGCGAGCAGAACTTGCGTCAAAATTAATAAACGCCGCGCTCTCGCGCGTAAGCACGTGAGCCGCACGAAGCGCGCAAGGCGGCTACAGCAACAACACACCTTGATATATATTCAGCGGCTCATTTATCGAGCACGCATGCGATAAGCTCGCGCACGCCGAGGCTATTGAACTACATGCTCGCGACTCTCTCTCTCTCTCTCACCCTCTCTATATATGTATATGCGCGAGTTGCACGCGTGCATAAATGATTTTCGCACGTCCGTTAATTGGGTCGAGAATAACTCGCGAGGCGCGGAGGCGAGTGAACGAGCGAGCGAGCGAACGCTCGGCTAGATTTCATCGGATTTCGAACGAAAGCGCTTCGCACCCTCGCCTCGCGCGGCCGACGAGCGTTATATAATATGAATGCGCGAATCGCGCAGGAGGGGCGGAGTGAGCGCGCGAGCCTCGCGATTTGTCCCGCGACGTGACGAATGTGTGTCACTGTATAGGTATACGAGAGAGACACTTTGTAGTAGAGAAGTGAAAATTAGGCTTAACGTGAATAATGCAGTAGGAGTCTATAGGAAGCTAAGAAAAGTATATTCCTATTTTTAAATACTGTACAAATAGCATATTATGTTTTCTTATTTTAATGCTTTTTTTTATATAAACAGTATGCTGATAATGATAGAAAACTGGTCTGCAAGATTTAGTTTCAAGTTTGAAAATTCTATAAAAGTGCGTATATTACACAATTCAATTTTAAAAACGTTATAAAAACAATTATTAAAACAAGAAGAGAATTATCAATTAACAAAAGATTACTTAGAGTAACGTTTTAATTTAGTTATTCTTCAAAAATGTGTTGATTATAATACCATTTCGATTGAGTTTTTAAAGAAAAGGCTGGACAGTAAAGCTTAGAATGAAGATGTGGTAACATAAACCATTTTTAGTTACTTAAAATGACTGTGCAAAATCATTTGTTCCTTTATATCCAACGCTTTGGTATTTTAACAGTAGTTATTTGTTTCCGTGCACACAATTTAACGTGGAGTGTACGCGGAGACTTGAGTGGTCCCTAGCGAAAAATAAATATTAAATTATGGAATTGATTTTACAGGTCGTAGATATTATCATAATGAAGACGAAAGTATAGTTTTGCATTGACTTTATTGAATAAGAAACCAACTCTATCGATTATTCGACATGGGCTACCTTATTGATCCTTGTCGATAAGTTAAAAATGTAATATTATGAAAACAAAAGTAAAGAGTTCGAGTTTTTGATTTATCCCTCCTCTTTGTGACAAACCTTAACAGAAGCCAGATCCCCCTACCCCTTGTCTCATGACGCAAAGCAAATCTTATATATACTCTATGCGTATCAGTAAAATTAGAAATCAATGATTGGTTGAAAAAAAAGCAATATTTGTATATATTTATTTATTTAAATAATTAACAATATATATCAATATATAATAAAACAATATACTATCTCAATATATAATAAAACAATATATTATATCAATATATAACAAACAACCATCTTTCAAATGGTGAGTTCAGAAATTAAGAAACAAAATTATATTGTAAATATTTAACAAACATTGTATAATTTTTCTACAAAAAATGTCTACATAAACAGTTTATAAATGCTACAATACTAAAAAATTTGCGAAAAAATATTACGTAAGAAGAATTAGGGGTGGAAAGCTGAACTATGAGATTACGTATTCATATACAGGGAGGTGGGAGAGGGTCGAGAACGACCAAAATCGTCCTTACGTAATTTATGGACGAACCCGTAAAGGGAATAAGGATGTAATAGTGAGAAGCAGCAATGAATTTCGTCAACTCATTATTACATGTCTATTACAATCAATATACGTTACATGACAAAAAGCTGACTCCCTCCTCCCCCTCTATGCATCACGAGATTTGTCAATGGCTCCTAATTTTTTAGAGAACTCATTGCGGCTGATGCTGAATTGAATTAAGTGTTTCAAAATTTAATAAAGATTGTAGTATATTTTAACAAAAAATATATAACTAAAACAATATCTTTTGCTATCGTAAATAAAACAATTTACTTTTTCATCAATACTACACAAGATATGTGTAAGAAAATATTTCTTAAATACCAAAAAATATGAGAAAGAAATGGTCTACTGATCATTCAAGTTATTTCAATTTCAAGCTGCATCTATCTCGACGTGAAATCCTTCGCATTCTGTAGCATGTAGTTCGTGACCAGAAAAATTCAATCTGATCGCTAAAAATATCCACGTGTCGTCTATTCATAAAGAATATTCGCCGATTCAAGAAGTAAATGCGTCATATATATGATAGGATCTCTCTTTTCTTTCAAATTTTTTCACTTAACCAAGCGAGAACTAATAATATATTTAAATTGATATATAGTATAGTAAATTATACACTAGACGTGGAGAACATCTGATTCAAACGATTTGAATTTGCTTGTAATCCTCCAATGAGGTTAGCTAAAAAAATTCAAATCGTCAAGTGTACAATCTATATATGTAAAAACTGCTGTACTATCAAATTTTTATTATTAAATTAAATATTCAATTAAATACTAATAATTAAATACGTTCTTGTATGAAATTTTTTTTAGAAGCTGTGCTTAGAATTACGAATAAGAAATAAGTTGTAATATATAACTCTACCATTGATTACAGGAGCACGGTAAAGTTTTCCATTTTTTCCTAGCATTTAACTTTTTATGTCTCGAAGCGCGTCCATTATCTCAAATATATCAAGTATCAAGTTCAGCGAAGAGCAATTCTCGCCAGGATGAGAAACCATCGAAGCACTACTCGACAACACTGTGCCTTACAGCTTGTAAGGTAAAAATTAAAATGTTCGTAAACTTAACGTTCAGACAACATGCTCAGCAACATTTTCGTATTCCAATATTTATATATTAAAACATAAATACATTTTTATGAATCAATAAACTCCATGCATATCAACATCCCATTTTCAAAGTTTGTTTTACCAGTGCATAAGACGTTACATTAGATCCTAACCAAAACGCTTAGCATCTCAAAGGACGAATTTTGACGATTCCTCGGGGCATAATACAGTCTTACAAGCGAGCGAACACGAAGTGTTTTACCTTAAGGACCACCAGCTCGTCCCCCTCCTAAGTGGGCTCCGATGCAGTCGGCGCGCAGTAATACGAAAGCCCCGGTACGAGGAGGTGACGATAAGTGGGCAGAGCCAGGCCGAGCCCGAGAAATCGAGCAGAAAGGACCAAAGGAGCTGGCGAAGGAGTAGGAGGAGTAGAGCAGTAGCATGCAGTAGAGCGGCTAAAGCCCGCGCGCGCGCGCGCCCGAGGTCCGAGGGAGGGACAATAGGGACCGTGTTCCAGGTTGCGCGCCTTCGCCGCCTTGTATATATAGGCACACTTCCGTTATTGGACAGATTAAAGAAAGAGAGAGAGAGAGAGGCTACGGTGCTCTTTGATCCTAACGCTCGCCGGAGCGCAAAATAAAAGACATAAAGAGCTGAGCGTCGCGACACGTGTAGGCTGTGCGCTGCTGCTACTCCGACATATTATACTGTCGTGTTGTACAGAATGCTGCTCGCTCGACAATCCAGAGTGATTGCATGGAGATATCAAACTACCGTATTTATCCATCTTGTTCAAGTGGTAACCAACGTTTTCTTTGGCGGGTCAAAATTAGAATTTAATGCTTTGGACAGGATATTTCTTTCTTATCGCGGAAAGCTTTTTTGTATTATTTGATCGTAGTTCTAATTTTTAATAATGTTTTATGAACTGAAGTAAAATTGTAAAGGCGCTAAACCCGTTAAATATTTTATTATAAAAGTAGTATAAAAATTTAATTGCTTAATACGATTTAAAAAATTCAATTAATTTTGTTAGAAGGTATTCAAATTAATCAATTCTGAGTATTTATACTTTGTCGACCTATATTATTGAATTTTCTGATAATGGCGATAATGGTGTCTATTTGCGATATATGATGTATAAAATTATGATAAATTTTTCATTTTTTAGGGTTGTCAGATCCCCGAGAGGCCCCAAGTATTTACTTTACTTTTCGATGTCAGTGCATGATATTAAATCGGACTGGATATATTAATATAGGAGTGGCAATGATGAAACTCAGGTGATCTATACTATTAGAATAAACTTTTAGAATAAACCATATGATACGATTAAATTATTATCATTATTTATAACGTATAAATTAAGTATTTAAAGTTACGGTACGTATCACCTATAGCCTGAAATTGGTAATCTAATAGATCAAATTAGTAGTAATTATAAGTACGAATGAATATCTACAAATGTTGTAGGTCCTCATTACACATCTAAACGTATAGTCTATCAGACATGGACATTAAACTGGATATATTTCTTTTTGTACTCGTACGCCTAAAACGATGGTGCGCAATATAATTATGAATTGCAATTAATGCATAATTTAATAGATTAATCATTAAATGTAATGTTATTCTACGCCCAAACATCTAAAAAGATGGTATTTATGATTACTAAACATCAAAATTGACTATATACCATAATTCAATATTTGAATTCAAATAATATTTATTCTTTACGATAATAAACATTTATGTAACCGAAATAAATCATTGTTTAAAAGTAACACACAGTTTTGCGACTTTTAATTCCAAATAAATAATTTTCTATGGAATATTGAAATAAACATTTATTTGTTATGACAAAACTGATTACTCATTTAGCTTTTTTCAGTATGAAATTATTCCGATTTTTATTTTTTTTAATCCTTTACTGCCGACCTGTAATTTAAACTAGTGACGTGGCTGTCAACCTCATGCTAATATATAGTTAATATCAATGGGTATACGAAATATTTGCTTTATAAATAAAAATTATTAGTACGAGACAACATTAATTAATTAATAGATCAAAGTACCATTTTGTTAAAAAAGGAACTTGATGTACGAGATAAAATTATTTATTTAGAGATTATGGTCTTTAAAGGGGTCAAAGAACGAGTGACATATAACATTAATCAAATCGAAAACGTATTTACGAATTTCACGGAAATATTTGTAATTTCCAATAAACATGCTAAGTCTTTAAAAAGAGACAAATTATTTATCATTCTTTAAATTATTAAATTTGTAATTTCAAACTATGACATAGTAATTGTAATAGTATTTGCTGTAATCGATGAGCTATACTAGCCTACTCAAAAACCCCCATTACATGCATAGTATAGTCAACTAAATTACAAGTCAAATATTTCTATCAGAATAATAATAATACGCCAAATATGCAATAAATTAGCTTAGAAAAGTGAACGATAAATTGGTCGAAACGTCGCTAGAATACGAAAGCAGGTAATTTTTATTATAAATGGCTATCAAGAATTTCTACGCCCTCTCCAATAAATAAAATACTCTAACGACCCCCAGCTAAAAACAAGCAGGTGCAAGGGAGTCATGACACCCATTAAGATTAGCTTCTTCCCCAATCGTTCGGCCGAAGCTCGCCACATATACCCCGCGCGCAGCTTACCCTCCACCCGCACCCAGGCAAACGCGACACGTGAAAGAGCTTATATATACACGCGCGCATCGAGAGGCGCCGGGGGTTAATCCCGTCTGCCCCGCGCTCTCTCCCCTCGTAAAAAGCCATCACACAGCTAAAACGCATCCGAAGCTTTTTGTGCGTCTTGGCGCCGGGGCGCTCGTAAAAATCCACCGCGGAAGAGCGCGACTTTTTCAGCGAAGAATAATACTTACGAGAATCGGCCAGCTGGACACGAGCATGGCCCGTCCGCTAACTCCTGGCTGTCTCGTCCTTCCTTCCTCCCCCGAAAAGCAGCACTCCTCGGCTTGGCTTTACACGTATGTACGTACGTGCAGGCTCGATTAATCAGCGCGGCTGAGCGGCTGTTTGCGCGCCCGTCTATTACGTGCCGGCGGGGGAGCGATCCTTATCTTTATATGCACCACTTAAGTTAACAAGCACACGCGCGCACAACCGCGGGTAGCACGAATGCACCCACGTATATATATATATATCTCGCTGCGACGAGTCTCCGCGGGACCGACGAGTTGATTCGCGCACGATTGTCGCGGCGTAAAACTTCACTTCCTCGACTACGGTACAGTCGCGGACATTCGAGTTTCGCGCCCCGGCCGGAGAGCGCGCGACTTTTCGAACGCGCGCGCGTTCACCACCGGCGCTCACCTGTGTCTCGTACACGCGGCACTCGAGACTTGGAACAAAAGGCGGAAAACGGAAAACAATCCGCAGAAATCCTCTGGAATAATCTTTCGTCTTTGCGAGAGAAGAGACACTCACTCACTTTGCTCGCTTCTCGCGAGGGTGGCTCTACGCGGCGCGTGCATGCACGTGCACTCTCCGCTGCGGTGACTGGAGAGCGAGACGGGGAGACGGTGCGGAGTATATAGGAGAGCGAGCGTAGCCAGTGCTCGATGTGCTCGGGCCGAGGTGCGCCGCGTGAATGCCGAGAGGCGCGCGCGCGGGCGCTTTCTCTCTCTCTCTCTCTCCTTCGTGTTTTCCCCCCGGTGGCGCGCGCCCGCGCGTCTAGGTATGTAGTAGGGGGCTTTGCGGAGGATCGCGGCCGAGAGAGGAAGGGAGCCGGGGGAGCCGCAGAGGATTTTGTGGACCGCGTGCGCGCGCAAGACTGCACTGTCGGTCTTGCTTCTTTTTTTACTCTTATGGAGTGCGCGCGTTGAGAAGTTGGATACGCTGTGCTGAGTTATGCTGAAGCTGCTTGCTTGATATGCAGTGTGTATACTGGCCCGAGGAGGGATGGTTGATACGGGGTTTGTCCGTACAGGGTGGTCGCGTTTTGCCGGTGGTTGGCGAGAATGACGGATTTGAGAGTTAAGTCGTCTTGGGTGACTGTGAATCAACTAAGTGGTTTGAAATTATTTCAGGGAAGATTATGGTAAAAGTAAGAGGAATTAGATGCTTAAGGTGGTTCATGCGTCAATGTGCGCCGAAAATGTAAAAATTTATATGATAATTTGTTTTTATATTATAGTATGCAAAATGATATAATATAAAAGATGGACACTTCAAGCGACGAACAAAAATTGTTTAATTGAATTGCCATATTGCAAAAGTATAAACATCGTCGACTAGATAAATATTGGACAAAAACACTGGAGACCTTTTTCTATCCGATTTTAATTCTAAAGGTTTCATTTTGTTCCTTGAAAGATTTCAGGGGGACTTAACGATATAAAAATTGCAAAAAACCGATGAATCTGCAAAGTTGCAGCCGATATACTTTATTATAACCCTATGGCCTAATTGTTTTCCTCATGTTACAGTAAATCAGGATAAAGTAAAAAATACAAAATTTAAAGTGTCCCATCCCGGGCGACACTCTGTGTCCCAAACTGGGCGACAGACAGTAATAAGAAAATACACCTACTAAGCTATTCCCGCTTAAAATTTTTTAAATAAATTCACCAGGTATTTGTAGATATAGCACTGAGAGATATATTTATTGTCTTTCTTGTTGCTTAACTAGTCTCCAAAATTAGTGCCATGGTTACATACAGACGTTATTCTATATTCGATTGAATATACGAAGGTATCTAACATGTTGTAGTAAAGGCCTATATGTCTGAAATTTTGTAAATAGGCTTCTTTCATAATGAAGTTTATAATCCCAAATCGCCGCTGCATATCGTACTTCGAAAGTATTGAAACCTGAAGTGTCCCAAACTGGGTATTGTCCCAAACTGGGCGACTCTCCCCTATTCGACCACTTTCGATGATACTTTTGAGCGCACACCGGATAATGTTAATAAACGTCTGTGCAAAATTTAGGTAAGTTATACAACAGATTAAATGAATGGTGACATATCACATACTATTAGCACATACTTACAAACGAGACTAGTATATTATTCGGACTCCCCAAGGCATAAAACTTGTATTTATGTTGAAAAAATACAAAAGAAATGTCACCGTCACAAAGCTTTTGCATCAGTTTGCATTTTATACTTTCTTGCCTATTGTCACGCTATTAGGAACATGTAATATAAAAAATTGTACAGTGTATCTTTTAATGAGAATCTTTTTTAAAAGCGTGCGAGAACAATTTCGCTAATAGCAAATAAAATAAAATAAAATAAATAAATGTTAAAAGACGCAAACTAAACTTCCGCAAGCTCTCACAGAGCTTCAACGACTCAAAATAAAATTCCGTTAATACGTGATTTGTCCATCCCATCCAAAGATCAAAAATTGTCTACGTACGTTTGAGTTCGTGACTTCAGCCGACCACTGACATAGTGACACACACACGAGTGCCGAAAGCCGTGACCACGGCGCGAACCTGCTCCCGCGATTTCGATAAAAATGTAGCAGCTGCCTCTGCGCAAACGCGCGCATAACACTACGTGCGGCGCGGCTGCAGCAGCTTTTACCCCCTTATCGTCGTATGCCACCCTGTGTATTAGTATGTGCTTCGCGCAATGTACACACGCCGGACCATCCTCGAGAATCGCCGTACGCGAAAACGGCCCTGATAGCGTCCGGTACTCTCATCTCTGCTTTTCGGGGGCTTTAGTCTGGGCTTACGTAGGCCCTGACTCGCCTCTGTATATAAAAGTGGACTACTGATAAAACTCTCGAGGCGCGCGTGCCGCTAAACAGTAACGCTGCAGCAGCAGCTGCTGCTGGCTAGATGGAAATTTTGTTTAAGGAGGATATTCGCTGCGCATAGCTGGTTGCCGAGGAGGGTGTTTTGGAAATGGTGTGTGCTTTGTCGTACGGCCTTTTTTCTTGATATCGTTTTGTTGTTTTTTTTTAAGTATAATAGGAGATGATGGTAAAGAGGAGTACGGCAAGACCGTTTGCTGAAATCATGAATGCTTATTAAAGTGCAAAGGGTATAATTTTTTCTACTAATCTCACACTCCTTTCTATTTTATCTATCAATCTTTGACTAATCGGTTTCATAACGATAAATCTATATTTGATTTATTTTAAATTTAGGTATTTATGTGTGAAAGATTATCAAAGAAATTTAGAATTATTTTCACAATCTCAATGGTTCCATCACCAATTCACCAAACTTTGATTTTAACAGTGTTCAAAATAATTGTTGAATCAAATTTTATTTTTACAAAGAGTATACATTTTAAATTTATTGTGACTTTGATATGAAAACAAGCCAATCATGTAATTTAATAAAAGATGATGATCATGACCAGCACTGGGTATAAAAATGCTTCAATATGGCCACCGATGGCCTCCTCCAATAGGAGCAGATGGCCTCCTCCAATAGGATTTAATCCCGAAATGAATAGTATTTAAGTTTCCGCACTGCAGCTTGAAAGGTAGCAGACAACTTCACGTGTAGCACAAAGTATAGCATATTTATGTTTTAAAATTTTATTTGAATATGTAGGTTAAAAGTTTGTTGATGTCTTGACAAGCAAACAATTTATAAGCATAAAGTAGGACATAGCATGGAGCAAATACTTTTGGAAGAAAAAAAAAATCATCATAAAATATCATTACCATCGTTGGATATGTGTAGCTGTAAACTTAAAAAGTAAATAATTAAATTGTTCCATTGGTTATAAACAATTAAGCTGATTTAAGTGTATTTTTTTCAGATAACGTCTGCTGGAAAACAGCAGACTTTCTTTTCAGCAGGGGCATCTATTTTCCTGGGTCAAGAAAATTTCAGTTTTTTCAGAATTACAGTAAACTCAATCCGTGCATTTGTGGTTTTGTACAGCATCGGTGGCCAATGACGAAGTCCAGATAGTGCTCTTTGTACTTTCTGGTGCCTTTATTGTACATACTAGTTGCAGAAGGCATCTAAATATTTATGGAGGCCGATAGTAGAGGCCAAGTTGTGTCGTCTGTACTTTTTGGTGTTAAGATGTGCGTATTAATTGAAGAAGGCCTCGAGATTTCTTTGGTGCAGAATGACTAGTTGTTATGGAAGGTGTTTAGGCAAATATAAGGGCCAGTGACGTGGACAATGTAATGCACTCGGTACTTTTCAGTGCTGTACATTACAGGATTGCCTGCTCAGTGTTTGTGTTTGAAGAATATTTCTTTGAGAGTAATAATCATCTCAAAAAAGTTCAATTCTAGCAATTTACTTGTTTCAAAAGAATAAAATACTAATTTTTTTCATTTCAAAAGTTTAAAAGAGTAAATTTATGACTTGCTCATGTCAAAAGAGAATTTCCTAAATTTCTCCTATACTAAAATAAAGTGTATTATTACAAAATATAGATATACTGGTTAAGGTGGGCAATGCCGAAGTCCAGGTAGTGCTCTCCGTACTTTCTGGTGTCTTTATTGTACATACTAGTTGCAGAAGGCGTCTAAATGTTTATGGAGGCCGATAGTAGAGGCCAAGTTGTGTCATCTGTACTTTTTGGTGTTAAGATGTGCATATTAATTGAAGAAGGCCTCAAGGTTTCTTTGGTGCAAGATGACTTGTTGTTATGAAAGGTGTTTAGGCAAATATAAGGGCCAGTGACGTGGACTATGTAGTGCACTCGGTACTTTTCACTGCTGTACATTACAGGATTGCTTGCTAAGTGTTTGTGCTTCTAGAATATTGCTTTGAGAGTAATAATCATCTCAAAAAAGTTCAATTCTAGCAATTTACTCGTTTCAAAAGAATAAAATACTAATTTTTTTCATTTCAAAAATTTAAAAGAGTAAATTTATGACTTGTTTATGTCAAAAATGAATTTTCTAAATTTCTCCTATACTAAAATAAAGTGTATTATTACAAAATATAGATATACTGGTTAAGGTGGCCAATGCCGAAGTCCAGGTAGTGCTCTCCGTACTTTCTGGTGTCTTTATTGTACATACTAGTTGCAGAAGGCGTCTAAATGTTTATGGAGGCCGATAGTAGAGGCCAAGTTGTGTCATCTGTACTTTTTGGTGTTAAGATGTGCATATTAATTGAAGAAGGCCTCAAGGTTTCTTTGGTGCAGGATGACTTGTCGTTATGGAAGGTGTTTAGGCAAATATAAGGGCCAGTGACGTGGACAATGTAATGCACTCGGTACTTTTTACTGCTGTACATTACAGGATTGCCTGCTCCGTGTTTGTGCTTCTAGAATATTGCTTTGAGAGTAATAATCATCTCAATAAAGTTCAATTCTAGCAATTTACTCGTTTCAAAAGAATAAAATACTAATTTTTTTCATTTCAAAAATTTAAAAGAGTAAATTTATGACTTGCTTATGTCAAAATAGAATTTTCTAAATTTCTCCTATACTAAAATAAAGTGTATTATTACAAAATATAGATATACTGGTTAAGGTGGCCAATGACGAAGTCCAGGTAGTGCTCTCCGTACTGTCTGGTGTCGTTATTGTACATACTAGTTGCAGAAGGCGTCTAAATGTTTATGGAGGCCGATAGTGGAGACCAAGTTGTGTCATCTTTACTTTTTGGTGTTAAGATGTGCATATTAATTGAAGAAGTAGGGCCCATGAGGAGCCACAGGGTTCCTTATCGGGAACACGTGGGTCCCGTTTGGGATTTTGCGCTAGGATTCCTCTGGAAACCTTGAGGGTCCCACGTGATTTCCACATAGTTCCCACATGAGCCCCATATGGGTCCCGCTAATATTCTGAATGTTGTTTTAAATATTAACAAATAAAATTAAATTAATAAATAATAAAATTATTAAAATTTTACTGCTGCCATTTTAATGTTGGAGTGATAGTCAAAATGGTGATCAACTCAAAGTTGACATATACATTAAAAGTCACATTAAGGGGACGCCGGATATCTCTGTCCTTGTCTAATTGAGTTTTCATTCATAATTTTAAGAGAAATCATATTTTTCTTTAAATAATAGTTGTCCCCGCTTCGTTTTATAGTAATCTACATATATGTCCAAGCTGGGTTCATATGATTGTTTTGTTTTCGAGAAAACTTTGACACACTAAAAGGGCCAACTACGTGGAGATTAACCTTTACATACTAAGTTTGTCAAAGTTTTCTCGAAAACAAAACAATCATATGAAACCAGCTTGGACATATAATTAGGTTACTGTAAAACAAATTGGGGACAGCTATTATTTTGTCATTAAACAATTAACTTTGTAAATAAATAACGAAATACGTGTGTAGGATAGTAGGAATCTACTGTCGGTATCCGACGTCTCCTTAATATTAAAATCGCAATAGTAAAATTATAATAATTTTATTATTTATTTGTTTAATTTTCCTTATTAATATTTAAAATAGCATATTCAGAATATTGACGGGACCCATATGGGGCTCATGTGGGAACTATGTGAAAATCACGTGGGACCCACAAGGTTACCAGTGGGATCCTACCGCAAAATCCTACATGGGACCCATCTGTTTCCCATAAGGAACCGTGTGGCTTCTGATGGGTTCTACATGGTTCACATACGGTTCCAAAATGGGTTCTACATGGGTCTCATGTGTGATTTATTACCAGGGCAGACAGCAGGACTATCCTTAAAGAGTTCTCAGAGGATTCTTAGGGATATCCGAAACTGTACCTGAGAAATCACGCCGAATCATCTTTGAGAATTCTTTTAGTGTTTGTAAATATGGCACTTCAAAGAATTCACCAGTCGTTCTTGAAGAGTATTTTGAGAAGATATATATATATGTGTGAATTACTAAAAATTCTCAGCGTGATAATTTTTATTGTAAGAATGTACGAATAATATTGTAAGAGAATATATGTAAGTAAATTATGACAGAATAGCTATGGATTTGAACAAGAAAAGTACAATTTAAAATTATTTTATTAAATTTTTTATTATTATTATTTCTTATTACAAACAATATGTAATTTACATTATAATGTATTTATGCATTATGTGTAATATATATTATGTTATAGTTAATATACGGTAATAATTCATCCATTTTCATCGATCAGAAACTCAAATTAAAGATCTTTTATTCTAGTCTTATGTACTTTATGTAATCGAAACTTTCCACTTTTGTGTGCATAGTTATTAACTGCACAGTAAAATCCTTTTTTGATATATATAAAAAACCGTAAAAAGGAGTCCAAAATCCGATGAAAAAAAATTTATCGTTCATCATGTAACCTACAATCGAGTGAGGAACAAATTTCCTTTAATAAATATGGTATTGAAAATAGTGATTTATTGTGACGTGTAGGATGAATATTTTGATTTGGATGAAGGTTTTACAGTAGTAAAATTGAAGATATTATTAAATATTGATAGCATAAAAATTTTCAGAATGATTGCTTTTAAACATAAAAAGTTTTCTGGACTAAAAAAAAATCTTTTTTCAGATTTAATCCAGACCTGCCCCTTAAGTAAACGTATTAAGATGGCAGTCACAAATTTCAAATTGCTGTTAGGTGCAATCATTTAGATCTTAATATAATAGACGAAATAGTTATACAACGATAAAGATAAATACGTTTCTCATATCACAACAAGAAAAGTACGTTGATAATATATTATATTTTATCTCACTATTTTCACATTTTTAAGTCAAATTAAATATAGGGTAACTGCACCAGTAAATGAACGTTTAAGAAAATTCCATACTTCGTAAATTTCTTGTAATTCTAATCGAATATAATTGCAGTGAAAAACTATTGTAATTGATTCCTTAAACATTGAAGTAGTTATTAAAAATATTTGTTTGCTAATAAAAATATACAAGCATTTATGCTTAAGAACAAAATCACCGCAAAACCCAGTGAATGAACATGTATAATCTTATGTTCATTCACTGGTACAATTTTGTACGCCTGTAAATACCTCATGATTAAATACTTTTTAATATAAATAAATAATCTAAATGTCTTTGAAATTGTACGTAAGGTGACAGAGAAGGGATCAACGGTTGCAAAAAGCATTATAAAACCTAGCAGATATAGTTTTACAAAATAATATTTGTTTATTTTGTCAATACTGTTTATTCACTGGTGAGTGTTCAGACACTGGTGCAGATACTCTAGTAGGATGTTTAATACAGTTACTTTTCATCGTAGTTCACATGAAGTTCATCGCAGTTTTAGAATATGAGCTTGCGCATTGTCGTTTTAAATTTTCTTAGACGAAAAATGCCTAATACCGTGGGGAAGTGAATTCCAGAGGCGAGTAACTTGGGTTTTGAAGGACTTCAGGCCAATATCAGTACGCAATCCTGGAATTTGAATTTCCTTAGGAATCCTACCTGAGGTTCTTTGTAAAGTAGTACCGCCGCAAAGTACTCCCTTCTTGCCTCCACAGTAAACCAGCCTAGTTTCCTTCTGTAGGGAGAAATATGATCATCCTTTCTAACATCATAGATGTATTTCACAAAAGAATTTTGCAATCTTTGAAGCCGGGTTTGAAGTTCACCTGATAAGTCAAGGTACACAAGAGAGCAGAAATCCAAGAGAGACAACAAGAGTGCTTGTAATTATGCCGGGACAAAGGACGTTTTCGTATTATTGTTAAAAATTCTTTCAAATTTGCTTGGGTGCGGAGTACGGTCATTGAAAGAAAAGCTCCTCAGACTTTCTAACTGGTATACAATACTAGATTGTACAACTAGGGGCAAAAATGGAATTTTCCAAGCGAGGATGATGTTTGAGCACGAGTGCTCAAATTATCATGCGAGTCTGAAAATGCCCAATCGTCCCTTGTTGTTCACCGTATTTTTTATAAAAAGTGCATAAAGAATACCATTTTGGGCGCCTATAGAGTTTTCCGATCATCATAAATAAAGTGAAACGAAAATGGTAATTTTCGCCCCTAGGCAAGTAGGAGAGAAAGCAGAAAGGAAAAGAAGTAGAAAGACGAGAGACAAAACTGTAAATATGGAAAAAAAAGCTGCTGAAATGCTGCGAGATGGGATGTGCAATAAAAAATGGAAGTACAAAGGGGGAGGGGGGGGGATTTGGGAGGGAAAACAGACTTATGTGGGAAGCAACAACCACTCAGTGCTCGTCTTAGTCATAGAGAGAAAACATGAGGAAGGTAGTATAATAGAAGAAGTTGTATTTAGAGATAGGATAGAGTCGGACCACCTACCAATACAAATACGTTCGAGAGGAATAAAATTATTTTATAATTTTGTTCGGCCGATTTATATGAAAACATTTAAGGAACAAAATAAGATCACAAACATTAAAATTGAATGAATATCAAAAAAGTTTTGGAATTTTTTGTAATTTTCTTTTCAATTGGCTATAATCATATTTGCAACATCACAATTGTTGATAAAAAAATTTTGTAATATTCGTAATGTCCATTTTCTTCACATATATAAATATCGACACTGATAAGTTTTTACTAAGTAGAAAAAAAAATTGAACGATTTAAAGCACCCGAACCTCCTAAAATGTACCTTTTTTTATTTTCATCTATTTATTGGTACGGTCACAAGCTCTAAATCCTTATTTACAAGCTCAAATTATTCTTTAGTTTTTTAATAAATAATCTGCCAAATTTGATGGAATTCCGAACCGTCAGTGTTATACAATCAAGTGTTGAACATAAAGATATGAAAATTGATATGATAATAACTTTTTTTTATAAAGTTCAGCAAAATTAACCTAAGTCATTTTTAAACAAAAATTTACGCATACTCTCAATTTCAAATTTTTTTAAACCGGTAATTTCTTAATGGTAGTACTCTCTTAAATAGTGCAAAATAAACATTCTAATCTTTTTTTTTTTTAATTTTTTTTTTATCCGAGGAGTTGAGGAATGCATTTACGCACCATAAGAGGATGGTGCGACGCCCTCTCGTGTGTAGGACTCAATCGGTGGTGAGTTTCCAATTTCATTCTGCAGAATTCGGAGACACCTCACCAACTATACCCACTAAACCTCCACCTCCTTTTATCCTTGCCTTCAGCATTATCGAGATGCTACAATCAAACGCATGTTTCTTGTTATATACGCTTTGTTTCAGAATAAGCAATATTTTGAGTTCCTAAAAACCACTTATCGTCTAGACAGACAGACAGACATCCAGATAGACAGACCGACAGACAGACATTCAGACAGACAGACCGACAGACAGACAGGCAGACAGATATATAGATAGCGAGAGAGATAGATATACATACAGACAGACAGACAGACAGGCAGACAGACAGATAGACAGACAGACAGACAGACAGACAGACAGACAGACAGACAGACAGACAGACAGACAGACAGACACACAGACAGACAGAAAGACATACTTTCAATTTTAAAATTTTCTAAACCGGTAATTTCTTAGTGGTAGTACTCCCTTAAATAGTGCAAATAAACATTCTAATACTTTTTTTTTATTTTTTTTTTATCCGAGGAGTTGAGGAATGCATTTACACACCATAAGAGGACGGTGCGACGCCCTCTCGTGTGTAGGACTCAAGCGGTGGTGAGTTTCCAATTTCATTCTGCAGAATTTGGAGACACCTCACCAACTATACCCACTAAACCTCCACCTCCTTTTATCCCTGCCTTCAGCATTATCGAGATGCTACAATCAAACGCATGTTTCTTGTTATATACGCTTTGTTTCAGAATAAGCAATATTTTGAGTTCCTAAAAACCACTTATCGTCTAGACAGACAGACAGACAGATATTCAGACAGACAGACCGACAGACAGACCGACAGACAAATAGGCAGACAGATATATAGATAGCGAGAGAGATAGATATACATACAGACAGACAGACAGGCAGGCAGGCAGGCAGACAGACAGTCAGTCAGACATACAGACAGATAGACAGACAGACAGAGAGACAGACAGACCGACATACAGACAGACAGACAGACAGACAGACAGACAGACAGACAGACAGACAGACAGACAGACAGACAGACAGACAGACAGACAGACAGACAGACAGACAGACAGACAGACAGACAGACATACAGTCAGAAACGCAGACATATATATAGATAGCGAGAGAGATAGATATACATACAGACAGACAGACAGACAGATAGACAGATAGACATACAGTCAGACAGACAGACATACAGTCAGACAGACAGACATACAGTCAGACAGACAGACATACAGTCAGACAGACAGACATACAGTCAGACAGGCAGACATATATATAGATAGCGAGAGAGATAGATATACATACAGACAGACAGGCAGGCAGGCAGACATATATATATATTGATAGCGAGAGAGATAGATATACATACAGACAGACAGGCAGGCAGGCAGGCAGATAGACAGACAGACAGACAGACATACTTTCAATTTTTAAATTTTCTTAACCGGTAATTTCTTAGTGGTAGTACTCCCTTAAATAGTGCAAATAAACATTCTAATACTTTTTTTTTATTTTTTTTTTTATCCGAGGAGTTGAGGAATGCATTTACACACCATAAGAGGACGGTGCGACGCCCTCTCGTGTGTAGGACTCAAGCGGTGGTGAGTTTCCAATTTCATTCTGCAGAATTTGGAGACACCTCACCAACTATACCCACTAAACCCCCACCTCCTTTTATCCCTGCCTTCAGCATTATCGAGATGCTACAATTACAACTGCTATAGGATTACTTCACGGTCCTTATGGGTTTTATCAAGTTTATGGAATTTACGATGCTTATCGATTTATGAGGGTATATGGATTTAGAGAGCTTATGGGTTTTATGGAGTTTATGGGTTGTTGGGGTTTCGGGTTGTATGGGGTTTACGAGTTTTATGGGGTTTATGATTGATGGATTTTACGATGTTTAAGGGTGTTATGAGGCGCCGATTACCGACACAGATTCCTACTATCAAACGCATGTTTCTTGTTATATATTAAAATATTAATTTATTTCATAAAAATCTACTACTTGTTCCCGCTTTATTTCAGAATAAGCAATATTTTGAGTTCTTAAAAACCACTTATCGTCTAGACAGACATTCAGACAGACAGACATTTAGACAGACAGACATTCAGACAGACAGTCATTCAGACAGATATATAGATAGCGAGAGAGATAGATATACATACAGACAGATAGACAGACAGGCAGGCAGGCAGGCAGACATATATATATATTGATAGCGAGAGAGATAGATATACATACAGACAGACAGGCAGGCAGGCAGACAGACAGTTAGTCAGACAGACAGACAGACCGACAGACAGACAGAAGACAGACAGACAGACAGACAGACAGACAGACAGACAGACGGACGGACGGACGGACGGACGGACAGACAGACAGACAGACAGACAGACAGTTGTTTCGCTTTTGAGAAAACTGAATTACAAAATCAATGACTAAACATAACCTCATTTTTTTGTAATTCAAACTTTTCACAAAAAAGACATATTAAAATGTACTTTTTTGGGACTTAAAATATTTCTTATTCTCGAACGAATCGGGGACAACTCATAGTATTTATGACACATATTATAAAAATAGATAACGAAAACCGTACGTGAGATGGTAAGAATCTGTATCGGTAATCGACATACTCTTAAGAGGAAGCCATATCTACTGTCCTTGTACTTTGATAATTGAAAAACTTAAAGTCGTCCCAAATTCTTCTTAAAATAAGGAATATTTGCAGACTTAAAAGAGTACCTAACGTTATTTCCTTTCCTAAAATAGTTCGAAACGTTAATCATTACCACAATTTTTACGTTTCGAAGTGTTCTCCGATAGGAAATAATATTAAATATTCTTTTAGGTCTCAAAATATTCCTTATTTTATGAAGAATTTGGGATGACTCTTAGTTTGGTAATTAACAAACTACTATTTGAATAAATAGCAAAAATGTAATTAGACAAGGACAGTTGATACAACCTGCTCTTACGATGTTTACTAATTTTATGAAATTTATAGGGATTTATGCATTTATGCGATTTATGAGTTTTTGGATTTTATGATGTTTATGAGTTTTATAAAATTTATGGGATTTACGATGTTTATGGATTTCTGGGGGTTTATGGATTTACCGAGCTTGTGGGTTATTGGAGTTTCGGGTTCTATGAGGTTTACGAGTTTTATGGGGTTTATAGGGTTTATAGGACTTACAATTTATGGTTTTATAGGGTTTCTAGGTTTGGTCGAGTTTATGTGGTTTATGGGTATTTAGGATTTACAGTTTTACGATGTTTATGGGTTTTATTCGGGCTACAGGATTATGGGTTATTGATTCAGGGGTTTATGGGGTTTACAATGATTATGAGTTTTATACGGTTGTAGGGCTTATAATTTTTATGGGGTTTAAGGACCTCTCATGAGGTAAGTAGTTGATTTTTTTTTTGTTTAAATTACTAATAATTGTGTGTAATATCTTACGGATAAATAAATGTGATTTGTGACATGATAAAGTCAGATATATTTTCCATGATTATTCATCTAATTATTAATAACTTGAACCGTGGTAATCATCGCCAGGAGCCCTACACAACCACGTGGAGACAGAGCCCCTTACCCATCCCTATTGAAAAAGATTAAGCTAAAAATTATTACGATAACCTGTATAATAATTAACTCAGATAGTTCTTTTTGATAGTTATCATGCAAGTATTGGTTTCCATTTTTGACTTATTCATTTGCAATAGAGATAACCCTTCTGCCTCCTTCCTATTTCCGGTACGTATACCCAATAAAAAAAATTATATAGAACATCATTTAATATGCAAAATACATCTATACATATCACGTATGTGATTATATTCAGATGTATTTATCAATTTAAATTTTAAAATGTTCTGTTTAATTTCTTTGTAATGGGTATACAAAAGTAATCATATAAATATACTCTTAAAAGAGAAAAAAGCTTGTTTGTTTAAAGAATTTTATAATTACAAAAACATATAATAAAAATAGTATATATATTATTTTATTTATTTTATATTGTTAATAAAATAAAATGCAATTCTTTTTTTCCTATTAAGTTTATGATTATAAAATATTACTACAACATGTCTTGAAGTACTATTGAATAATTACATTATTAATTATATGATTACTTCTATAATTTTCTAATGTGGTGTGTTTTATTTTGATTTATTTTAAATACTTATAGTGTATATATGCTCCCTATTCTGAAAAACATTTAAGAATAATTTTGCATTAATTTTAATAGATCGTATAACAAATACAAATTTTGAAGTGCAAATATAGTTTAAAATATAAAAAAATATTTTATTTTAAAATTATTTATAAAAACGTATTATAACTTATTTTATGTATGTATAGAGAAGGTAATAAGGGAGAGTAATATATTACTGATATAACGAACTTGATAATTATTTTATATCGACACAACAGTTTATTCTTATCTTCTTATTGATCTAATTTAAATTAAATCAGATCCTAATACTATACTCTCAGACTTCAGACTCGCAATCTCAATTTAATAAAAACTTACTATAATTTAACTGACCACTGACCACTGTAATCACTCTGTAAAACGAAGGCACTTATAAAACGAACTCACGCATAATTAAACATGAAACATACACATTCGAGATCTCGATCAACGATTGTCTTCAATTCGATACTTATTTCATTTAATTAGATAAACTCGAAATATATTTTTATATAAAGGTAGATATTATTTATTTAGAACGAGCGAAGGTTATCCCGTTACCGAGCGAGATTTTAGACTAGTACTATATTATGAATCTCTATAAATTTTACACAATGTACATATTTCACCTTGTTCGAATTGAGTGCACTTTAAACAATTAATATGGCATATTCTGGCACAAATCTTACACACAGTTATATTAAGATCACAAACGCCACAGGGCTTGAAACAAAGTTGACAAATTGTACTCATATCTTCAGATTGTTTGATTAACATTTCTGATAATTCATTTCTGTACTCATCTGGATCAAAGTTCATATCAAACATTCGTTCAGTCCCCATGACGTCCATGTAATTAATTACAAACATTCCACAGTTATAACCATCTTTTTGGTGGGGGCGGTCACACACAAACCACTGCAATTGCCACTTTATTTGAGTCAAAGTATGGTGAATATTTCTTTTTACACAAATATCTAAAAATCTAGTGAAATGCTTAAATACTCTTCGTGCTTCGCTCTCTAAAGATGATGGAGTTACGTCAAAAGGATCAATTATTGTGACAAACTGTAAATCTATATGTATCATCAATAGACGGTAATGGGCTTCGTGAACATAAGGTACGAAGACCATTCCTTTTGTTGGAAATTTAATTTTGAATAAAAACCAATTTTCGTGTGGCTCCTCTTTCCATTTATCCATAAAGAGAGTGAATGATTGCTTCGTAGAAATAAACATCGCATTTAACCATTGTCTTTCATGAATAGTAGCGCATGCATCTATTACATCTCCATCTACGTACTGTTTTGGTTCAAGTGTCTGATACTGATCAGAAAATAAGTCCGTCGTTTGAAGAAGAGACAAATGGTGTAGATTCCTCACGTACTTTCCAACTGTGTATGTTTGTTCTCGGGAAATTCCTTTAAATATATAATTAATTTTTGTAAAATAGTACCTATAATTGGCCATTAATCCATTCGTCATTGGTCCTTCTTCTTCATTCAAATCCTCTTGAACCTCATCAGTTAGTGTATGCAAGAACTTATCTTGTCCCATATCTGGATCATATTCATTTTCATTAAAATCATTTTCATTCATTTCGTTTATTTTACTTCCATTTTCAAATTCATTTACTTTAACTTTACCTTCTTCAATTTTATTTGTTTCCATTTTATCATTTACAATTTTACGTACTTCTACATCAGATTTGAACTTTTTAGTGAAAGTTAGGCCATACGTTTCTTCATTTAGACAATTAGTTAAATATTCTTGTGAAATTTCACTTTGCTCATAAGTACTTAAGTCAGAGATGTCTTGAGTACTTTGAATTTTATCTTTTAAATTCACTCTCATACGCACAAACATCTCGTACGTTGGCTCAAAAGACATCAAACCACCATCATCCTTAATATACTGCTTTGACAATAATATACCACGCATGGTCTCAAACTGCAAACTTGCTCGAAATTTTGTTTTCTCTCTAGTGTATTCACTCCATTCTCGTTCTGATGTAGCATTTGAATTTGGTAAGCACAATACGTGTAAAGCAAATTGTGCAACATGTTTAAATAAATAATTTCCCTGTTCATCGATATGTGATCTTAATAGTATCCAAAATACATCAGCTTCTTTTTCATCAATTATATCTTGTGGGTAATCTTGTAAAGGTAATTCTGCCCATTCTTCGTTTATATTAATCATAGTGCTAATGTCATAGAAGTTCGTAAGTGCTGGCAGATGTGCGAAAATTTTGTTCAAATCCTTGTATTCCTCGTGAAATTTTTTGTCTAAAGCATTATTTGGATTGAAGCATTTGATATGTACCAATAAATCATCTTTAAAATCTACTCTTTGTCTAAATTTATCACAAATTTCTGATAGAAATGTCTGGCAGTATCCAAAAAATGTGTTTATTACACTGATGTTTGTTATCTTTTTTACCTCTCTATCAAGATCTTTATGAATTCTAATGTCATCCAGTGGTTTCCACTTCGATTCATCTTTTGGATTGATGTTAGCCAAGTCTGTTTCAGTAACATATTCTTCATTCATGTACATTTTCAGAAATTTTGTGTACAGTTCTCTGACAATATCATGAGCTTCGGGAACTATTGGTTTCTCTGACTGCAGTTTTTTATTTACTTTATATAATTCGAAATACACCAAAGTTATAAACAAATGATATAATTTACATACAGGGCTACGGAAGTATTTAAGCATGGTTTGTACAGAAGAAGTTTTCTCATTCTCTTGTGTATTTTGCGAACTTTGTGAATAATTTACCATACTGCTCTCTGTGGTATATTTCTTGCATTCTTCTTCAAAAAAAAGTAGTGCTACACTCCATCGACGATAAATTCGTAGTATGCATAAAAAGAATGTCAGCCATCTTGTAACAGCAGGTCGTATGATTTTCAGTGGTTTTAATTTAGATTTTATTTGCAGGACTTTCCATTTGCTGGACCTATTAGCACTTTTAGATATATAATTGTATAACAAATGTACTATTTCCTCAAATTCCTTAGGCAGGTACTTTATAGCGTCTTTTGCGCACAAATGTTGGATATGACATCCACACTTAATAATTTTAATTCCTGGAATTAATTTAGTTAATTTCTCTGAAACTGAATTATGAATGCCCATCATCAAATTACATGTATCGGAGCAAAATGCAATAATGTTGTTCAAGGGTATATCCTCTTCTGTAAAAGTTGAAACGACCTTATCGCATATTGTTCCGGAGTCAGCTTTGAGTTTTTCATCACCATCGAATACTAATTTTAACTCATAACAACCGTCACGAATTTGGCCGAATTCTTCGTTAACATAACGTACCATTATGCACAACGCCTGATCACTACTTATATCAGTACATTCATCTATGAGAATAGAAAATTTACTCGTTTTCAAAATATCTGTCATTCTTTGCTTGTGCACTGGTGCTATAACATTAGCTATTATCGCTGTCGTTTTTTTTCTATCTAACTTCACAGTTTCTAAAATCACAGAGTCAAAAGCTACTATTTTTAGAAACGGCATCAAATGATCTACAAGAGAGAAAGATAAATTTCGATCAACGATCATAGCACTAATCTTAATCTCTGTTATTGCTTTTTGAAAATCAAAATCATCTAAAATACTACTTTCACCTGTACGTAGCGTATGTTTCGTCGATACAGCGTGCTTATTTAAACTACTTATATTGGCAACAAGCTCTTTGTCACATGCAGTGCATTTGATCTTTAAGCAATTATTTGGCACTGGTTGGAGCCAACTACCAAATTTCTTTTGCCAAGCAGTCGTATATTTATGTACATATTTAATCGGATCAAAACCAAAATCTCCTTGCAATATGTACTGTTTGTTTATATCAGTTTTCGAACAATCGGCTGTTAAATTCTCATTCGTAATTGCATGCCGAATGTTCCTTTTGTCCTCATTGCAATCTTCAATATGTGATTTTGATGAAATCTGATGTATATTATTTTCTGCAATAAAAGTGTCTTGAATTGACTGCAAATCCTTATTGGATTGATGATCAGAAATTTCTAAATCCTTTTTATCGTTTTCACTATTACTTGTTTCATTATCTTTATTAAGAAAAATTTTGATTCGACTAGCATGTCTTGCACTTACTACATGTTTCTGTAATACACACTTCTTAGCTTTCATACTCACACCACAAGCATTACACCAAGGTCTGTTACTATTTTCTGGATCTCTAATTAACCATTGTGAAAATAAAGGATTACTTTCCCATGTAGGATTATAATTCCTACTCATTTTGAAATTATTATTATTTCATGTATAATACTAATTCGCTAGGCGCCTATGGCAGCCCTTCATGAAACAAACGCTTATGGCAGTTTCTTATATAAGGCTTACGGCAGCCAAATACTCGAAGTTTCTACTTGTGTGGTTTGAAGAAAATCACGAAGCTCCTATACTTTATATCCTTCGAAGACTCTCCAAGATCACACAGTATGATACTTGCCTGGAATGAGAATCACTTTAGAAGATCCCATTCTTGAATTTTAGACTGTTTTATTCCCATCTTAACTATAATGGCCACTTTACTGACCTGAGTAGGGACGAAGGTAACGTATTATTTCCTCTTTTAAATTTGCCAGAAATAAAGTAAAAATTCTAGGAGGGTAAACATAAGGAAAATCGCCTATTTTAAACACCATATTTGGTATATATCATTCGAAAGATCATCAAAAAATATGTCTCCAGTCAGATTTTCAGGCACCCATGATCCCATCATGTTTCTCATTTCCGCTACAATGAAAAACGTGTCATTTTTGTCTTCGAATTTTTTATTTGCCTTGGTAGTGCCAGCAACAGCGCCATTTGTGACGGAATGTACAAGTCAGCTAATGGGGGTAAACAGTTGAAAAATACACAGCAAAGCATATAAAGCCACAAGTTTATAATTTATTTTAGCGATATTATAAGTCATATTGGTGTATGCAAGTACACATCGATGTATCGAAAAGGTTTTTAAGGCTAAGCAAATTCTTTTTTAGGGTTATCATTTTGTAAACCTTAATAATTATCGAAATCTTATCTCAATGTACTCATTCGTCTGCTGTCTCCAGTGCACATAGATATTTGAAATGCTCTGCGAAGTGCTCTGTATGTTCGTCTCAGCATTTAACGTGCATATGTATACTGCAGATAGCAGACGACTGAGTAGATTGACATTAAATTTCGGTACTCTCTATATTATTCAAAAAGTTTTGCCGCCGCCGCTGCTGTTTCAGAAATTTGCCCCCCCCCCCTCGTTGTAGTCCCCCTAATTGCAGCTCTCCTCATTACAGATCCCCCTCATTACAGCTCCTCATTGCAATCCCCATCATTGTACCCCCCTCATTGTAGCCCCCCCTCATTACAGCTGTAAGTGAACCTGTAAGTATTACCTGTATGTGAACGGACAGAGTATAGGTGAGCGGAGCCGTGAGTTTTTAATTTACAAATAGTAGAAATCGACGTTATTACCGCCGTTTAAGAAATTATCCCCCCCCCCCCGCTCATCCCCTCATTGTAGTCCTCCTTTAATGTAGCTATCATCATTATCAGGCCTTGGATATTTGAAATGATTCCGTGAAAACACATTTTACAGCTTTAACCCCATAAAAATGGAAATTTGTAAAATTTACCACCTTAGAGTTAGAATTACGTAAAATCCCTTCTTATTTGTCACCTACAATGTAAAAATATATATCAGTCAAATTCACTCAAGTCACTAGGTTTAATGGTTTTGGCTCGGCGTTGATGAGTCAATCAGTAAGTCAGTCAGTCAGGACATGTCCTTTAATATATATATATATATTCTTACGAGACGGGTCTTTGTAAGTTATGGGATCCAATCACAAGCTTTTAGACTAAGCCAATTCTTTTTTGTGTTATCATTTCACGAAATTTATTAATTACTAGGGGGCTACGCCGCCCTGCGCGCTTCGCGTGCCTACCCCTCGTTTAGAAAAATGACTTATGATAGTATACCATTAGTAGGCTCTATTAGAACAGAACAAACTATTATAAAAGAATTTGATACCGCAGTTTCAGCATGATAAAAATGATGATAATACTAAGAATTATTGAAAGTTATAATTGAAACTATGATATAATAATTGCGTGACTTCAAGCTTATAGTAAGAAATTATCTAAAATAAGATACAACTTTTCCAATTGTAACGCGCAAAATGCAAAGCGTAACGCGTAAGATAAGTATTTTGTCTTAGTGCCCAGCAGTATACAGAGTGTCTATAATTAGAACATATACCTGTTGGCTGTAATTCGATAATAGGATATGTACTGCGTGATCGATTTAGGTTATATACAGGATGTTCATAATTAGGATATATACAGGGTGACTCCAATTAGAGCATAGGACATGTATTGAGTAACCGTATTTCGGATATATACAGGGTGATTGTAATATATATATATATATATATATAAATTCGGTAGGTCCGGGAAGACCATATTGCTGTTCTTAATCACGTGACCTCATTCTTATTTGCCGAACTCAATTTTCAAAAAATTGCTACTAGTGAAATATGTGCATAAAAATCGTATTTTTTGCACGTTTGTGTATAATTTAACCTTAATTTAATGTAAAAAAATAAATTATAATCATGTCTGTTCCCTATTTTAGGAGACGTATCTTTTTACGAGGTATACGAAGAAATTTTTGTATGAAACTCTAACAGCCAGGACCGGACCGAGCCTAAATTTGGCCATCGGCAAAGATAAAATGGAGCGTCCTCTTTAATTTAGCCTAAAAATTTTAACACATAAGCCCAAAACCCATAAACGCAAAACCCATAAACCTAAAACCCATAAACTCAAAACCCTTAAACCGAAAACTCATGAACCCATAAACCCAAAACCCATATGTTCCATGGAACGAATATTCCAAATTTTAATTTATGAGCGCATTTTAATTCCGCCGCTCATTCCGCGCGTAGAGCACTGCCGTCGGCCGCCGAAAACAGTCCTTCGTGAAAGCAAGGAGGGGGAAGACCCGGCGAGCTGACATCACTTGGGAGCATTTTTTTCAAATTAACACTGAATACGTGTTTTTTCTGACTATATTAATTTTTTTCATAATTATTTTTTCCGGCTTGAAAATGAAGGTTAAAAAAAATTTCTTCGCATTCCTCGTAGAAAGATACGTCACCTTTAATTTTTTTTAATTTTTTGTATGCCTATATAAAAATGAAGACAAAAAGAGACGTTTGTTGCTGTAACGGAACAATATGGGGTCATGGGTGCCTGAACATCTGACTGGAGACATATTTTTTGATAATATTTCGAATAATTTGTGTCAGATATGGTATTTTGGATAGGGTATTTTCCTTATGCTTACTCGGTTAGAGCCTTTGCAAGAAGTAAAATGAACTTGCGAGAAATAAAGTACTTAAGTAAAGTATAGCTTTTCTGGATTTTTCTTTATTTCAATTTTAAAATATTTTTTTCTCTTTCCGTGGGTCCCACTCTTAAAAATGAATAAAGTGACCACAGTTAAGTAGGTAATAAAGTTATGTATGCAACAAGGGAATAAAGCCGACTATTCGCACAGGTGATTAACCCATCCGCGGGAATAATCGTCCAGTTTATTTACTTGTTGCATAATGTACTATTATACAAAGTTAAAGAATGAAATGCATTTATACTATGAGAAATATTACAAGTATTTAATGAATTAATGAAAATTTTAAATCGTTAATTATTGACGCCTATATCTATAGTTTACAGAAATTAGACGAAAAATTTATTATAGATTCATTTGTTTACATAGATTTAATCACAAATTATTTTATTATGTTTTATCAAGTAATTTTAAGTAAAATATTAATCAGTTAAGAGTATGCTTGTAAAGAGATGAAGAGTACCCCAAATCCTTTAATACCATTAATAAACAAACAAAATATTGCAACGTAATGTTGTAAGATACAATTTTTATCATACTTACTTGAAATTTTATAATGTGAGTAACAATATGCATAAAAGATAAGTGCTTTTAGTAATAAAAAATATTTTAACCATGATTTGTTGTATTACAATCGTAGAGTTAATTACTACCGAACGCATAAGGAGGGTCCACGACCTTTGGAAAATGTTTAGGAACCTAAAAATCAAATATAATATCAAATGAAATATCGAATGGGTCTTTGTTGTCCGGATACAGGCAAAATCTCTGCTTGCTATCCACTACTCTGCAATTATTTATGCTACAAAAACTACCTAGAAATTGCAAAAAAGGTGATAAGAACTGTACCTAAAGCTTTGTTTCATATAAAAATATTAATCTGATCGAAAGTTCTTAACTATTGAAAATGGAGATTGAAAAGGCATGAAAACTAAACGCATTTAAAATTGTTAAATAAATATTTATGCGTTTTCTATCACCATATTAAAAAATGAATAGCTTTGGATCAGTTAAACATGACTGTTTCGACCTTATATTAATTACATTCTGAGTAGTTACTGTAGCATAAAAACTTGGCTCATTTGACGAATCAAAGCATCCTCTAAAGTTTAATCGAAATTCATTTTTCAAAGGCCTTAGACTCTCTTTGTCAATTAGGGTAAGAGTGGGTATTGCTGCGGACGCCCCAATTACGGCGGATTTACAAAGTCGACAAAAATACTACTTTTTAGTCAATATTCCTTTAAAAATGATTTATTATCGCTTTAACTTTTTGGAATATGCATGTTTATGGAGGAAAAAAACCTATTTTCTTTTATTTATTTGCATGAACATAGAAGTTGACCGCAGTAATACACACCATGCCTATGCTTGTATTACTGTGGGTCCTAACCTGTGAATTGTATACACAGTTATCGGTGCGCAGTAAATACATACCGAGCTGCAGTAATATAAATAGTGAATGTTTCTAAAGTATTTATTAAAAAAATATACGTTCTGGAACCTTCCTTTCTTTATGAATCAATTCTTGAAATGGTTAGATTTGATCTACAAACAAAATCACATTATTATTTGTTCGTACGCGCAATATTTTCAATGTTAACTTAACCTAACCAAAAATTCCGCAGTAATACCCACTTTTACCCTAAACCTCAATACATTTTTTATTTTTATTGCACTTTTTAAATGTTAATTTTATTTCTCAATATGGCTATATAATAAACGCGTCGAAGCTCACAAATTATGATATATTATATAGATACGACACAGTCAGTTTCACTTATTGGTATATAAACACGTAATAGCTTAAAGGTATGTGGAGCCTTAAAGTAACGTCATTGAGGATTATTGAAAGTGACTTAAATATACTGAATGCTTAGACGCACTTTAAACCGCAAAGTCACAAATTACCAGTTTTTCAGATAAGTATAAATATACGATAGGGCCTATACATAGGGGAGGATGGGGTATTGCCGGTCACCTAAGCAAACGTGCTTGTTATTTCCACTTTCAAATTGTTTCTTTTAACTTTAAATAATTATTATGTTAGTTCAAACCATTGACTATAAATATTTATTATTGGTTTAATATAAAAAAGTAAGATATCGAAGCTATAAGTCGAAATAAAAAAAAGCATGTTGACCGAATTTACTCCACATTAAAGGGTAATACCAGTCAGCCTTGGTACAATTCCGATCACTATTAGAAAGTTACTTTTATAGGTGAAAAATTTCTTTAGATCAATTATATGAACTTTCATATGATCCGTCGCATTATTATTCGCACTTACATAGTGAAACATATAATAACATAACCACTGTTCAATCAAAAACACTTAAGCAAAGTTACCCTATCTGAGAGCGCAGCGAAACGTTTTCTTAGCCTCACTTTCGGGAGCGTCATATAAATAACATTGTGACCGGGATTACCCCCATTCTGCTTAGTAATTTAAATTGAAATGACAAAAAAGTAATAGGTTTATAATCTTTTTTCTTCGCTACTTCGTATTCTTAGATTGTTCAAATTAATAAAGATGCAAAAAATAACTGCATAAAGCAACAAATAATATGCATAAAAGCTTATTTTATAGACCAGATTTCTTATAAGTAATGTAGGCCTACTCATTGATTGTGTATAATTCCTTAATAAAACTGAATAGAAGGTTGTTTGGACATTAGATTAATTGTATTTTATGTTGCGTTTAATATACTATTCGAATTATTACCTAAAAATGTTTAGATTATTGAAAGTAAGTGTGACCGGAATTAGCCAGTGACCGGCATTACCCCGTTCTCCCCTAATACCTCGAAAAGTACTTTACAGATCAATTTTAAATTGTGCACACTTGTTTGTATCATATTGTCCTGTACTTAGACGAAAGATTTATTATTTTATGAAAAATTATGTTTTTACGCCGTAAAAAGCGAAACGTAACGTAAAAAAATGTAGTTTTTGATAATAGTGCCATAATTTTCTTTTTAAATCAAATTTTGCCCTTACCCTTCATATTCAGCTTATTGTCATATACTAACAGAATCTTCTTGAAGTTTATCAGATGAACTATTCCGGAGTTATCGTGTTCTCCGCATATAAAGCACATTGTAGGACTTTCTCTGTCCACTCATTATTTTTAATTGTTTTCTCATGAACAAATTAATAAGTACTTTAAGACATATACTTCACCATAGGATAATGTTTATTTAAATAAAATTTATTTAAGGGGTCTACCCAATTTACAATTTTCAAAAAATCGATTTTTTTTATTACATTTTTCGGGCGAAAATGAACATTATGAAGAAACAGAAGGCATACTGTATAGTACAGGCATCGCTGATTAAGAACAGGTAAGATTTGTTTACGATTTTTCGTTAAAAAACACTTTAAACGCGTTTTTCTCGAAACAACGTTTTTCGTCGCCATGTTGATAAAATCTCCGAAACTACTGAACCTATGCTTATGAAATTAGAACCATATATTATTTACGACTATAGCTGTAGCGCATATCAAGGATTTTTTTAATGTTGTTTTTAACTATATATTTTGATAAAAACGGTAAAAAAACAGTTTTATTTTTAAATGACCGCCATTTTGTTATTTTTCCATATATCAAAAATCGTATGATATGCGCTATAGCCATTAACATACTGAATCTAAAACCGTTTGATTTTTTTGTTTCGGATGATCCATCTCCGAGATTTTATTAACAGCGCAGACCTACCATTTTTTTAGGACTTTTTTTGACTACCATTTCCGTGTATAAAAAGTGACTAAAATAAATAAAAAACATTATCTTATGTATTTCGAGAGTGTATTTATTAAGTGTAACAACTTTTATATCAATAACTATAATATAAACCTATCAACAAGATTCATGAAAATAGCCTATTTCTTGAGCGTCAAATTGGGTAGACCCCTTAAGTTAAGGAGATGTGAAAGTAAATTAATAATCCCTACCTTACCGGCATCATATTTATATTTTTTTCTCTGCAATAAATAAATATTTGTAAAGAAACGCAATAGTATGCCCTCCATATTCTTACCAGAAACATTCAGTTAAATTTTCAAAAACTTTCATTATTAACTCTGGGAGAAAAATGCTTTTGATAATATACAACTACAGTTACATTTTCAAAAGCATTTTTCTCCCAGAGTTAATAATAAAAGTTTTGGAAATTTAACTTTACAAATATTTATTTATTGCAGAAAAAAATATATAAACGTGATGCCGGTAAGGTAGGGATTATTAGTTCACTTTCACATCTCCTTAAATACAAAATTTCGCGATTTTTTGCTCTAATTACTACGTATAATGCCGTTAAACAGGTGGTATCATTCAGATGATACCCCGTATTTTGGGGGGCCTAAATATTGTTTGGCTAAAGTTTTGTCTTGTTTGTTCAGTCATCTAAATAACTTTAAGCGGGCATAAAAAGATTTCTATCAAGAATCCTTTTTCTCCCACATATACCAAATAAGTGGGCAAAAAAGACATTTCATCCGCATACTTTGCCGGACGAAAAACGATCATTTTAGATCTGCTTTATATGTAAAAAAATGCGTAAATCGTGTCGTGTGACGACAATTTTTTTGTCAGTGATGTTGAAAAACGTTCCAAATTTCAGACTCGTAGAATCCGTCAATCGCGTGACTTTAAGGTTTTACGTGGCTGTAACTATTTACGTGTATTTAAGCTGGTCTTAAAGTCCTAATAATCCTTAATCATGTAACTTGTAGGTTTTGCGTCCGTTAAGCTTTTTGAGCTTTCACGTGTTTATAAACCGCTACAAAATGTACTTATCTAAACTTTGTTTTACCAAACTTACGTGTCTTTACTTCACATGAGAAATATCAGGTAATATCTACGTAAAGTTTGCCTTAAAGATAGGTAAACCCACGTAATTTTACGTGACCTTTGAGTGAATACTCACTGCGTATTTTGTACCCTTTAACTCGGCCGATACTTAGTTTGAGATTAAATTTAAGATTACATTTGAAACAAGTATGATGGGAGACGTCTACGGAAGAGGGTATTAAAGCAACTTAATATGTTGAACAGTCATCAGACATCAGCGAACAGTATATGTATTGCTAGTAAGCAAAATCATAGATCTGCTTAAATTCAACTTTTTCATAGAAAACTTAGCTCACTTTTCTCAGGAAGGTCTCCATTTTTTTATCGACTCATAAAAAAATGTCTTTTTTAGAATAGTCATCAGGCTGCCCACTTAAGACGACGTATTGGAAAAATACGCCATTACGGTAAGACTATGGTGAAAATACAAACTTCTTTTATTGTTCAGTTTTATGAGCTAAAATTTTGAACATTTATGTAGGATGACATTAATAGGTTCTATATCAATGTTTAGCTCAAGACATCGATTATTTGCAGAGTTATTGATAAAATACGATTTTTTTTAAACAAAAATAACCAGTTTTCAAAGTGTCACTTGCGCATAACATTTTGAGAAAAAGATGTAAAAAAATTGAATCGCTTCCTTCATTGGTCAACAAAATAAACTGTTGACAGAATTTGAAAAATCGTCTTCTACTTCCTCAAAACAATTTAGTTTTCATTTGACTTATGAAAATGCCTAAAAAATTACGCTTTTTTATAATGACTGATGGATAAAATGAGATAAGAAAAGTAACATATACTCAGGTATATTTTCTGAAGGAAAATCTATATAGATATAGTATTTACATTGGCGCACACTTGTAATTATTATATTTTTCAAATGAGAACGCTAGTTACAATTTTCTTTTTTTTATATATTAAGTATATTTTATTCTATATAACATACTATTATATAATCAAATTTTAAGAAAATACTATAAGTTCTACGTGAAAATGCATAACTTTCTATAGATTTTACATGTTAAATATGAAAACTTTGAGGTTATATATCTCGCTGGGCTTTTTGACGTTTTGACTAGTGATAGGTAATATAATCATTAACACGTGATCAACATTTAAAAAAAATTGTAAGAAAATTAATTAGCACAACTACCCCCTGAAATTGTAAACAATGAATTTAGATACACGAAAAAAATCATGGTTAAACGGCTCGAAACGGACCCCACCTCAACTTCGACATTCGCTTAAGGTGGCTCTCGCTCTCTGGTCAAATATTGGTAAAAATGTCGAATTTTTTTATTGTAGTATAAGATACTTGAAGCTGTTCTGTAGCTATAAAAAATATTTTAATAATGGTACAAACACTGTAAACTTGAAAAAAATAGCTCATGATTACAAATATTTTTTATTAATTTCCATACTTATTTACGATTTGAATAATTTTTTACCGTAAATTATTATTCCAGAGTACTTAAATTATGTTTATGTTATGGCTTCTAACCTATATAGTCATTTAATTACCGAGAGAAACCTGATTTTCAATTTTTATATTAATATAATACACATAAACAAATAATTCTGTAAAAATACAATTTTTGTAAAAACGTTGTTTTCTGGATAATTAACTTTTGAGTATTAAAAATTATCCTGGCGCAAATCATATTGATCGATTTTTATGAAACTTACAGAATATATATTTAAAAGTATTTTAAAAAGAAGCGCCGGTTTAGTTTTTCGAAATTCAAATATAAAAGCTTATTTAAAGTAGTTTATATCTGAAATATGAGGGTTTTATTAATCATTTTAAAAACAAAGTTACAAATTAATTTTTTCCAAAGTTGTTGATTGAATTTAAAAAAATGTAAACCAGCAGTTCCATTTGTATGTATACACTGTATGTATATATTTTTTTTACAAAGGTGTATACCAATGTGTAATGCGCGAGGATAAACTTAAAGACAGCTGAATTTTAATAGAAAAAAATCACTTTATTCCAGATAATTAGAAAACGCCTTAATAAAAATGTCTGAAAATTGATATATAACTTTAAAAAATCACTAGGAACATACCTGTAAAGTGGCAAATTAAAAGAATAAAAACCAGAGAACCACCTTAAGTCTAAAACTGAATTACTTATTATTTATTTATTTATTTATTTATCAAGAGGCATTGGGGTACCTATCATTATTTGTGATATTATGTATGGTTTTATTATTGAAATATTTACTGTAAATAAAAAGGTGTTGCTTTGGTACATTTATGTATATAGGTATATTAAAAATATAATAGCTTTCAATTTAATTATTTAATTGTTGTTTATTTTATTCATATAATAACTTAAGGAGGGTCTTTCGCCAGATTTAGGGCATAAACAAAAAAATTATATAACAGTTTATGAAGGTCCTATAATATAAGAAGGTCCTGTAATATACAAAAATATCGTCATAAGTGTCAATATTGTGAATATAAAAAAATTTATTATTATTATTTTAAAGAGAATCTAATGGACTGTACGAGCTATAAACCCTTATACTCCTCAAACGAACTTTTGCCATTCCGCTTTCTCCAATTCGGATAGGCGACTGTATTATAACAGTCTTTTACCCTCCGAAAGAGAATTAATGCGAAAATAACAACTCAAAAGTCCGTTTGAGTAGTATAAGGGTTTATAACTCGTAGACTCCATTAGATTCTCTTTAAAATAATTAAATACCCAGCGAGCAATCAGTTTGCATTTTATACTTTCTTGCCTATTGTCGAGAAAGTGTAAAATGGAAATTTCTTTTCATAATAAAAAAATTTAGTTAAACCACATTTTTTTTATATCGTAACCAATTTTAATGTTTCAGGACTTATTATTTTTTCTTTAACATTTCTCTACAAAGTTAACGGAAGAAAATGATAAAATAATAATATATCTGTAATAAGAGAAAGCTAATTATTTAAAAATAAAAGTGTAAAATTTTATAAACAATTTGCTTTCTCTTATTACAGATACATTATTTTATAAATTTGTTTCGGTAGCTTTATAGATAAATGTTTAGTTTTTAGTGTTACAGGAGTTTTCTTTTAAGTTCACAATATTTACACTTGTAACGTCATAATTTTTTTGGAATATTTTTTTTCATGTAGCTATGGACTATTCAGTACATTTCACATGTTATATCATATGACGTTTATAAACTCTCATCTAATTTGTTTATTCTATGTCCTATATCTTGCGAAAGACCCTGCATAAATAGATAATTATTGTTATTGTTATTATTATTATTATCATTATAATTTGTATTATTAGTATTATTATTATTATTATTATTATTGTTATTTATTTATTTCTTATTATTAGTAATTTATTTGCTAATTTGTAATATTTATTAGTGGTACTGGTTTATTTATTACAAAAATGGTTGTTATCGTAAATTTGTTTTTAGTTACACAACTATGATTTTAATATATTGTTTCTATTAACATGAATTTTTTTTCAAAGTCAAGGAACTACAAAAGTATAGATATATGTTTTCTATAAATATAGTAAATGTGTAAAAATTTGCGGCTCTTTCCATCTTCGGATTTAATAAACCTGTTTGATATTGTATACACTGAAAAAATTATAATTTAGCATGTTTCTATATACATACCACGGAAGTGAGCATATAAAGCACATAAATATTGAAATAGGGAATGGAAAATGGTCGATAGCTATATATGTATAGTAAACAAAAAACGTTTATTTTGGCAAATTGGCAGTTGGACAGCCATACAACATTTCGATGATGATTCCCTATGGTTCACGTAAAAATCATATGCTAATCTTGCTTTTGTGGTAAACAGTAATAGAATCGTGCCAATGTATATTTTTTCAGTACGAAATATTGTTTCGATTACTCCATCGAAGAGCATAAAGAGACTAAACCTTCTTGCCCATATATTATATTTATATAGACAACATATAACTATCCATTCGTAGAGTCTTAAGTAACCTTTTATTAATTATATTTACGTTAATTAGCTACACTTTATAACTTTTAATTGGTCATATATTGAGAAGAAAAAATTGTTATGAAACGTACAAAAAAATGGCCGACAAAAAATTCAGCATTATTTATAACCCGACCAGGTCTTTACGTGAGTTCGCGTTATATTTTTATTTGGCATACCGAGGCGTGTTAATAACTTAAAGAAAGTATACGAATTAATATAAAAAGATATATTTATGAATTTACCTTACTATTACTAGAATCTAGAATGAAGGTCTCTGTAAGCAATCTTCATTCATTCTAGGATCTTTTAGAAAGACTTGACTCTCGCAATGACATCGATCACGTGTCTCTGTAAGTCTGCATGATCAAAAAGTCTATACATTGTATAGCAAAGCGCGCGAAAAAGTTGTTTCGGTGACAGTCATTGACGTCAAAATACTATATCGGTACGAAATGTTGGCAGCATGACAAAAGCTTGTTCGTATAGTTCCTGTAGGTTAGTAGTCTGAAGAATTTAAAAAAAACCGCGTTGTCGCTCAGCATGAACCGCGAGAAACGAAAAAGAAATTAACAACAATACTGAGAGAAGTAAATAATGTATCTTAGTATTAAATTTATTGAACTGTTCAGCTGAAAATATAAGTGAAATATTATCCACCTGGTATTTTGAAGCTTATTGTTTTTTAATTATACAAGAAAATTTACAAGCACGTGCAAATTGCATAGAAAAATGTTTAAAATATGAGGTGGATAAATATCAGGGTTTTTTACCCCCAAATCAATAAAAAATTCAAGGAGTTTTTAAGAATTTTAAGGACAAGAATTAAAAAATTTAAAGAATTTAAATAAGTTATAATTACATTATAAATCGTTTTGACTAAAATGTATTAAATGAAATAAGGTTTGCGAAAAACATTTATAATCACTTAATAAAATTGAAGAATTTGTATTTAGGTAATCTTAAACCTTAAATATAATAAAATATTAAGGAAGCAGGCCAAGATTAAACTATTTTTTATGAGTTCATTAAATTTTTCGTTTCAAAAGCATTCATTCTAAAACTTTTTCGACTATAAATACTTGGTATAATGACTGTGTTAATTTTTATTTTTAAATTTATTTGACTTTATTATTTGTGTAAATAAAATCTTAAAATAACGTGTTCCTACAATGGTCGGTAACAAGGAAGGTTTCACATTCTCTTCATTTAAATGTTAAAATATATTATTAAAGGAGGATGCCCATGGCGGATAGCGGCCCCCTCGAGGAACTGTATGAGATGAACACAATCATTTAAAGCCCGTTTACACATGAATTGTATAAAAAAAATAAAACCCTTAAGTGCGGGGAAAGCTGAAAAAAATAATATCTACAGATTTGACGTATTTTAAGCAAAATAAACAGTCTAACCGTAGTCAGGGATTTCTACTTATTGTTTACGCATTATCAGTAAAATATAGTATTTTATCAGACCACTACATTTTCAGATGAATCTATTTTTAGAAATAATAAAACAGAATGTTATATTTTTAAACCAAAACATTCAAAATTTCAAATTATTACAATGTATAATTGTAACTTGTAAGAAGGAGAAGAAAATCAGTTAAGGTAATTTCAGAGAAACTGTCATAAGTAGGGATAATGTTTACGTATTATAAATAATTCTTTAACTATTCCTTCATATTATGACTTTCTACGATAGAACATACAACACAATCCACTTCTCTAACAAAAAATATCTTCATACATTATCAATGCTGTATAAATAAATGGTAAGGTATTTTTTATGGATCCAGAAGGCACTGTGAATAAATTGAAGAAATTAAAATTTATCATTTTAAAAACAGGTACATCACTCTAAAAGACTAAAAGTCAGCACAAAAAAGTGTAACTTTAGAAGCTTACTCCTTTAAAAAGAGTAAAATACTAATTTTCTGCTTTTCAAAAGTTTGAAAGAGAGAATTTATGAGTTCATGTTTTCAGAAGAGTTAAAACCTTAATTTCTACTGAACTGAATTAAAGTTTTATTACATAAGTTAAACGTTAAAGACCGATGACGAGGTCCAGGTACTGCTCTCTGTAGATTCTGGTCTCCAAATGCTTAGAGTGGCTGATGACAAGGTCATAAGTAGTGTGGTCCATAGCAGCTCTTAGTGCAAAAGTTTAGATGTATAAATAAAACCTAAACCAAATACAACCTAAATCTTGTAACTGATTACCATAATGACATAAACATTTGCGGTTGCAACTATTATGCACATGAAGATACTGGAAAGTACAAAGTGCACTAGTTAGACCACGTCACTGGCCCTTATATTCGACTAGTCACCTTCCACAACTACTATGTACATCTACACACCAGAAGAAACCATGGAGCACACTACCTGTATCGTCATCTTCCACCAAAGAAACATCGAGACTTTCTGTAATTAGTACACAAATCTCAACACCAAAAAGTACAGACGACACAACTTGGCCTCTACTATCGGCTTCCATAAACATTTAGACACCCTCTGCAAGTAGTATGTACAATAAGACAGCAGAAAGTACAAAGAGCACTACCTGGACTTCGTCATTGGCCACCTTAACCAGTATATCTATATTTTGTAATAATACACTTTATTTTAGTATAGGAGAAATTTAGGAAATTCTCTTTTGACATGAGCAAGTCATAAATTTACTCTTTTAAACTTTTGAAATGAAAAAAATTAGTATTTTATTCTTTTGAAACAAGTAAATTGCTAGAATTGAACTTTTTTGAGATGATTATTACTCTCAAAGAAATATTCTTCAAACACAAACACTGAGCAGGCAATCCTGTAATGTACAGCACTGAAAAGTACCGAGTGCATTACATTGTCCACGTCACTGGCCCTTATATTTGCCTAAACACCTTCCATAACAACTAGTCATTCTGCACCAAAGAAATCTCGAGGCCTTCTTCAATTAATACGCACATCTTAACACCAAAAAGTACAGACGACACAACTTGGCCTCTACTATCGGCCTCCATAAATATTTAGATGCCTTCTGCAACTAGTATGTACAATAAAGGCACCAGAAAGTACAAAGAGCACTATCTGGACTTCGTCATTGGCCACCGATGCTGTACAAAACCACAAATGCACGGATTGAGTTTACTGTAATTCTGAAAATCTGAAATTTTCTTGACCCAGGAAAATAGATGCCCCTGCTGAAAAGAAAGTCTGCTGTTTTCCAGCAGACGTTATCTGAAAAAAATACACTTAAATCAGCTTAATTGTTTATAACCAATGGAACAATTTAAGTATTTACTTTTTAAGTTTACAGCTACACATATCCAACGATGGTAATGATATTTTATGATGATTTTTTTTTTCTTCCAAAAGTATTTGCTCCATGCTATGTCCTACTTTATGCTTATAAATTGTTTGCTTGTCAAGACATCAACAAACTTTTAACCTACATATTCAAATAAAATTTTAAAACATAAATATGCTATACTTTGTGCTACACGTGAAGTTGTCTGCTACCTTTCAAGCTGCAGTGCGGAAACTTAAATACTATTCATTTCGGGATTAAATCCTATTGGAGGAGGCCATCTGCTCCTATTGGAGGAGGCCATCGGTGGCCATATTGAAGCATTTTTATACCCAGTGCTGATCATGACAGCCGTATCTGTGAAATTGTGTGTCAATGTGCGTGTGGGTGTCTATGTAAATGAGTGTGTCAATGTGCATCATGGTCGTAGTGATCTGACTTCAGAATTTTTCACCTTTAATCTAAAGATGAACACCTTCATAGCAATTTTTGTGAAATTTAGTATTGATAATGCTATGATGATTATATTGGTATTGAGTATGATCATAGTGTAGGAAGAGTTCGCGAACAAATATGTTCACAAAGGTGGACAAGAGGGCTTATACTAAGGGTGTACGAGACGACTGTCGCGTCCAGATTCTCGAAATTCAGCGAGATTCTCGGTCGGCAGCTAGATTCTCAGTCGGTAGCGAGATTCTCGTTCGATGCGCGATTCTTGATCGGGAGCGAGATTCTCGAAACCAAGCGAAAATCTCGTCTCCAAGCGACAATCTAACTGCTGACCTAGATTCGCCCTGCGACCGAGAATCTCATTTTCGACTGAAAATATCGCTTTCGTCCGAAAATCTTGCTTTCGACCAACCATCTCGCTCTCGACTGAAAATCGCGATTCGACCGAGAATCACGATTCGACCGAGAATCACGATTCGACCGAGAATCACGATTCGACCGAGAATCACGATTCGACCGAGAATCACGATTCGACCGAGAATCACGATTCGATCGAGAATCACGATTCGACCGAGAATCACGATTCGACCGAGAATCACGATTCGACCGAGAATCACGATTCGACCGAGTAAGGGTGTGCGAGACAACAGCCTCGTCTCGTCTCGAGACATAAAAAAATCTCGTCTTGGGTCCGAGTTCTCGTCTCAGCCGAGATTCTCCATCCTGTACGAGATTTCTTGAGCTGTACGAGATTTCTCTACCCTGCCGAGAATCTCGGTTCTGATCGAGATATCCCGATCCGCTCGAGATTTCTCGTCCCACCGAAAATCTCGGTCCTGCTCGATCGAGTCGAGATTTCTCGACTCGATCGAGATTATTATGCATGTTCTGTTAATGTCGAGATTTATCTGCACTTCAGTTAACTACATCAACTTCTCTAAGCAAGATTACATTAAGTTACATGAAGAATACAAAATTATATTACACTTTATATTACGAGGGTAGTTCAATAAGTCTTTAGAATAAAGTATAAAAACAATTTTTTTTGGGTAAATTTTTTTTTATTTTTCAACATAATCTCCTTGGAGCTCTATACACTTGGTCAATCGCTTTTTAAGTTTTTTTAATCCTTCAGAAAAGTGCGTTTTCGGAAGTTCCTCAAAATAAGCACTTACAGAGGCAATGACGTCTTCGTTGTCCGTAAATCTCTGTCCACCGAGCCATTTTTTCAAGTTTGGAAATAAGAAAAAGTCACTGGGGGCTAAATCTGGTGAATACGGTGGGTGTTCGACCAATTCGAATTTTAGTTCTTCAATTTTAGCCATTGAAACGAAGCATGTGTGAACTCGGGCGTTGTCGTGATGAAAGAGAATTTTTTTCTCGCCAAATGTGGTCGTTTTTTTTAAATTTCTTCTTTCAGCTGCTCTAATAATGATGCATAATACTCACCAGTAATTGTTTTACCCTTTTCCAAGTAGTCAATAAGTATAATTCCACGTGCATCCCAAAAAACTGTAGCCATAACCTTACCAGCTGACTTTACGGTCTTTGCCTTCTTTGGAGCTGGTTCGCCTGTGGAAATCCACTGTTTGGATTGTTCCTTTGTCTCAGGAGTGTAGTGGTGTATCCATGTTTCATCCACAGTCACAAATCGACGAAAAAATTCCTCAGGATTCCGACTTATGCGCGCCAAAGGAGCCTCAGAGGCGACCACTCTATTGCGTTTATTCTCAGCTGAGAGCAAACGCGGCACCCATCTTGCCGATAGCTTTTTCATGCCTAATTTTTCATGTAGAATTGAAACAACTGCACCTATAGATATCCTTGTGGCCTCAGCTAACTCACGCACTTTTAATCTTCTATCCTTCAACACCATATCGTGGATTTTATTGATGATTTCGGGAGTAGTTGCTTCTACGGGCCTTCCTGAACGTGGTTCGTCACTTATTGATGTACGACCACGCTTAAATTCATTTACCCAGTTATAAACCATTGCTAAGGCAGGGGCAGATGTGCCATGAACTGAGTCCAATTCATTTTTTATCTCATATGGAGTTAAACCCTTTAAATGAAAATGTTTAATTACCGCTCTGAACTCGTTTTTTTCCATTTTTCTTAACAAGCAATTTTTTTTTTCAATTGGTTATATAAACACGTAAACTCAGAAGATGTGGACTGTGACTGCACCATATATCTAGTCGGGAGTGGTGCTGACTGAAAACAGATGATTTGGAGCGATTCGCGCGCCATCCGTTGGTCATTCTAAAGACTTATTGAACTACCCTCGTATTTAGTTACATACACCTTAAGATTGCAATTAAAGAAATTATTATTATAAGCAAACAAATTTTATTTCATACAGTAATAAACTTTGTAAATTGTAATGTTTCCTATGTATACAATGAAGATTTTTTACCTCATACCTCGAACCAAAATTCTCAGTCGGGTCGATAAATCCCGGGTAAATCGAGAAATCTCGTTCAGGTCCGAGAATCTCGGTCGAGTCGAGAAATATCCAGTATATTGAGAAATCTCTGGTATATCGAGAAATCTCCGCAATATTGAGAAGTCTCCGTATATCGAGAAATATCCGGTATATCGACAAATCTCCGGTATTTCGACAAATCTCGGTCAGATCGAGATATCTCGTACGGGATCGGGATTCTCGGTCGATACGAGTTCCCGTCTCGTCTCGCCTTAAAATATTCGTCTCGTCTCGGACCTGTCTCGTACACGCTTACGACCGAGAATCTCGATTCGACCAAGAACCTCGATGAAACCGAGAACCTCGATTCGACCGAGAATCTCGCTTTCGACCAAGAGTCTCGCGCATACCGAGAATCTCATCCGAGACGAGATCTCGTCTTATTTCGTCGAATTCAGGTAAGACAAATTTCGACTCATCGTGGTCGCATCCTTCCTTAGTTTAATATATGGCCGCTTCACTTCGTTCAACAGACTTCGCTTCGTCCAATAATTTTCTTTTATTTTCTTGAAAAACTACTATTCCTGATACTCTTACAACACTCAAACCTCCTTAAATAAAAAGGTAATCAGCACGGTAATGTTGATTTAAAACTATCAAATCTCAGTTTTATTACACAAAGAAATAAAATTTGACTATTCAAACCAAATTGACGATAGTTCTATTATTGCATTGCATCTCGGTGCATCTGTAGATACTCGAAATAGTCTTACATCTTCTTCGCGTGTAAAACTACACAGAGGAAGAAGGTCAATCGATAATCGGCGTCAATCGAATTATCCCTCGGTTTTCCTCTTATTGACTATCCTGTACGTATATGCACGTGGCTTACGCTACCCACTCGTGGAACACGCGTGCACACCAGTCTGCATTGCCTCCTTTATCAGTATTCAAATCATGCGAACCGAAATTCCCGGTCTATTTACGATGGCGCGCGCGCTCGCGACGTATATGTGTGCATGCATGCGCGCTCGAGAGCAAACTGCAGTGAAACTGCGTCACTTTTTGAACTGCATATTTAAATTAAATGTTCGGTCCTGTGTCGCGCACAACTTGCCTGATTCGTTCTTGTTGTATTTACATTTTCACAAGGGATGCATTCTAATATGCATAAACGATGGAGGAAGGTGCTTGGATTAGATTATTTTATTATCTTGCATGTATAGTGAATTTGCATAGAAACGAATATTGTTCAGAATTGATTGTTTTGATAAAATAATTCATCAGAGAATAATGATTATAGAAGAAGTGTAATTTTTATTTGACAATTAAACCTTGGAATTAATTAGAATAAAAGAATCGTTTAAAATTTGATGAAATTGTTATTAGGCATGCATAAAACTCCACTTTAAAATGGAACCGAGAACGGAATGAATAAATCATTTGACAACGCTGATTCAATAAATCTATAATCTTTTACAGAGAAATTACTCTTGTCTAAGAATAGACTTTCTCTGTTTACATAATTAAATTTCCTTAATCTAATTCTTTAAATTAAACATGTAGGTTTCGAAATCGACCATTATAATTTTATAAATTCGGTACAGGTTTACTACATTACTCTAGCTCATTTTGTTTTAAGAAAACCAAATTGATAATTCGATAACATTATCTATCGGACTTTTTCATTACAATTCCTATTACGTATTTATTAATTGCAAAATTTAAGTATTAAAAATTAAACGAGAAGCTGTTTTTAAGAAACCTTTTTTATTATAATATTATAAGCTGTTCGTCATGATTAGTAATCATAGTTTATATTATTCATATTATGTTCATCTCCTTCTTCTTCTTCTGCTTCTTCTTCTTCTTCTTCTTTTTCTTTTTCTTCGTAATTGACGTATGAAATATTTTATCAACTACTAGCGTTTATTTTGGTACCTGGCTTCGCCCACGTAAGCATTGTTCATATTATCGTGGAAGATGAATAATATTTTATCCAAATATGCGATCAATAATTTCAGCGTAAATATTGTGTAAACAAATTGTATTAATTTAAAAAATGTTTCGAAAGTAACAAGCTCGAAATGACTACTAAAGCAAAGTGTACCACAACTCTGTATACATTGGACCAATTTTTATAAATAAAAGACTTTTCTTGTTTGCCATTTTGCTGCTTTTCATCACTTTCGAAATACCATGCGTAGCGACCTTACCATTCAGTATATAGTTTCTAATAATTTTTTTAGTTTATTTCGAATAAATCGTTTGTTCAAGAAGTTGTCAATCATCTTTTCTGGAGTACTGTAAGGTATAAGAAAAATGTAATGTTTTTTCTACATTGTAATTTTGCCAATAAAGTGTTCTACAAGAGTCAAAGACTAACCTCACTTTTGGCTTTGAAAAAAATGTATTATTAAAAAATGTATTTATTAATGTACGTAAGTGAGTTACTTTATGAATACCCCTGGTAGAAATGTTGACGATTGGGTAATTTATTCTTAACGAGTTAAGAACCTCGTTACCTGACGACGCTTTATCGGTAGTGACTGGCTAAGAACTCGGTAATTTTGTAAAATGATTTAAAAGACAATTTTACAATAGATTATAACTTTTACCTGTCCGTTCATATGCCTTATCCCGTGTAGAAATTTCACACGGAAGTCCCTGGCTATTCGCCCGATTCAGACATGGCCGTGTCAAAGATACGTTGTACGAGTACCAATTACCGACAGCCTGTAGATGTCCTAATTACTGACACCTTGTATGTGTACCGATTACTAACACCTTGTATGTGTACCAATTACCGACATCTGATAGTGTCCTAATTACTGACATCATGTATATGTCCTTCGTATAAAGGATATCCGTATGAAGGAATCTCACACGGATTACTGGTCAGAATCAGGTAAGATCTCCGTACGAGGGATGAACGCACGTTTTCACGACCATATGCCCTAGGGTACAGCTGTATATGTCCTAATTGCCGACATAATGAGGTCACAGAATGTGTCGTTATAATTAGTACATATTCAAGGTGTCGATAATTAGGACATATACATGATGTCCGTAATTAGGACATCTACAGGCTGTCAGTAATTAGAACATTATCGGATGTCGGTAATCGAGACATCTACAGGGTGTCGGTAACTGGTATACAAAGTATCAGTATTTTGGACATATACATGATGTCAGTAATTAGGACGTTATCGCTTTGTGTGTCAGTAATTGGTACGTATACAAGGTGTCAGTATTTTGGACATATACATGATGTCAGTATTTAGAACATTATAGGATTTCGGTAATTAGAACATATAATGCACATCAGAAATATTTATATACTTATTTATGTGAAAGTACGTATTCGTTCCCTACAGTTTTTTATCTCTTCACGATTTTAACCAGATACGTGACTATTAGCTGCTACTTAACGGCTAGCTAACGCAATTAGCTAATCGTTAAATCCTTAACAAGATCGTATCGTGAATTTTCTACCAGGGACTCAATATGATTAAAGTATTAATATTGTTTTCGATTCATATTAACATTTATATTAATTGATATTATAATGGTGCGCCACATTCCACTAACGGAAAAATATAGTTTTTGTTTAGAAAAATATAAATTTTAAAATAGTGTGCGTTAAAATAATACAGAACTTTAACCTAACCTGCGTAGCCAAAGCATAACATTATGTAAATTTTGGCAGCGCATAATATATACTACGTAATAATAATATATAATAGTTAATACGCTTTAGGTGCTCCACATTGGGCCGTTCTTCCTATTCAATATTCATAATCAATGTCCGGTACATTGACAGTAGTAACATTAAAATTCACTTTCAGGAAGCATACATATTACCACTTGATATAATGAATATACCACTTGGTGTACCCGTTGATATATTGAAAGAACTTTATTTGGGCCGACGTAGCTATAAAAATATAGCATAAAAATTAGCATAAGAAATTAATTTATTCGAAAATATGTATATACAATTCTATAGAGTTTTGCAAAAGAAAACAGCTAGTGGGACGTATTCGAAATCACGTATACCTGTCGTATACCCAATATGGCCCGACATTATTTTTCATTCTTTAGTGACTAATGCATATATATATATATATATATATATATATATATATATATATATATATATATATATATATATATATATATATATATATATATATATATATATGTGTGATTTTTAAAATTGATCATCTTTAAGCCATTCTGGAGGGTAAATTCGTAACGAAATTAGCAGGATTCTTTACCAGAAAAACGTTAAAAAAACTAGACCATTTATAACAATTTGGCAAGAAATTGGCTAATAATTGCTCAAGGTTTCTGCCACGGTGAAAATCTGCATAATACGTAGTAGCATCGAGGGCAGAGTCGACTTGAACCAACTTCTTTATTTATGATCACAGTAAATATAATAACTTGTTCAAAATTATAGTGACGAATTCACTTAAGCGGTTGCAAGATAAAATACACTGCAGGTTGATCCCTTTTTGTTTCCGTGAGAAAATTTTTCGTCGATATACGAGTAGCTTCTACTGATTTCATACACATAATGCGTCAGATAAATGAATATCGATGAAACGAATATTCAAAACGCATTTCTCTATTTCAAAACATTTTATATTTAAATTCCCAAGGGGTTCGCATAAAATATAATTATTTTTAGCTTAAAACAAAGAATCTACATTAAAGTCACAATCGCGATGCCAATAGCAATCAGCAGGGTGCGAATTCTTTCATCGCACATACACTGCAGCGCATCGAAAGCGAATTACGAAGGCTCGACACGCTCGCGGGAAAGCACATAAACGTTGAGCAGCCGGATCGTATAGTCGCGCTGGGTAATTTCGGTTGTAGTTCATCCGTAGTTAAAAGACATCCTGCGGGAAAGTATACAGGGGAAAAAAAGGAGGAACAAAGCGCGTCGGCGGCGGCGGATCGATGAGCGACAACGCGGCTCCAGAGTTACTTACATATATACGCGGCCCGACAGACCCGTCGACGCCGGGGCCGCCACTCGCTAAAGTTTTGATAACGGCACCGAGCGCGAAATGACAGCGCGCCGCCCATCATGCACCTTCGCTCCGCGCGCTTTTGCATTATTCCTAGATTTCGTACTCGATAGGGGAGGAGAGTCCGACACCGTTGAAAACTCGAAAAATTAATTTGTTTTTCAATGTTCCATGATTTCGTTGGTAAAATTGATTTTTTTTTATTTTTCGCCGACGAACAGTTTTCCGAATTGCATTCAGTGGTTTTTTGTACCTTCGACGGTAGCCGCTTTATTACATCTGTAGGTAATAGAAGTTGATGTGACTTCCAATTTTTACTGTTTGAAGTTACAGTATGAATATTCCATAAATAACTTTTTATTATTAAAAATATTATACTTTATCATTTAACATCAATTCTGTATATAATTAAAACCTACAATTGTCCTGTCAATGAAGGTTTAAAAGATATTAAAATTTTGCATTTGAAAAGTCATAAAAAATACTTGGATTTTCAGAAATTTGAAAATTATAGTTATATTTTTTAATATATTGTATTAATTCATTTTAAAATAAATTTCATCTTGAAAATGAAAAAAACAACTAAAAATTAAAATTGCTCTAATTTTCTTTGTAATATGAATGTACTTTTTTAATGGCGTAGAGAAAAGATGAAGTTTGATGATGAAAGATGTGCTGTTGCGCAGTTCTCCTGAAGAACCTCCTTCTGAAATACCAGATTTTTCAGTTTAGTTGACAAATAAAAATGTGGAACTGAATATATAAAATGAGAAAAAAAATGTCGAATATGGTAAAGATATAGAAATAAAATATAAAGCAATTTTATGCAAATGCAATACAAAATTAAACATGAACAAAGTGACTATATTGCTCAGGTATATGAGAGATTCTATACAGAACTTTTAACATTCAACATTCAACATTGAATAATCTTATTACTTCGATTCCTGATGCAGCACATTGATCATCTGGGGCTTGAATTATTTGTTTGTTCCTGCCCCTCTGATCCTTCAATTTTTATGCAAATAAGATCATACTTTTTTCCAGAATCTTAAAGAAATGTCTTTAAAAGAACCTAATAGTGGCTTGAGGTCTATTATAGTGACTTATTAAAATTTATTTAGAGAAAAATAATTTCGCTTGATCTTCACCAAAATTTTACAGTATATTCTCTGAACCAAAAACAATAATTTAAGCCCATAATGAATAATGTGCCTTGCTTCATTGACCAATAGTAAAAATTTGAACTTTTCAAATTTGCCAATAAATATTTAGCCAAAAGTGCCTTGCAAATTGTAAAAATTGAAAATTTTTGTACTAGCCGATGGAATGTGACACATTAGTCTATGATATCTTAAATTGTTGATTTTTATTTGAGGAATATGTTGTATAATTTTTATAACGATATGAAATGACTTTTTCTTTTTATACATATATGTTGGTTAGAGTACATTGATATAATAGACCAAATGACCGCATTTTGGTACTTTTTAGGATATTTCATAAAAAAGTATTGATTCTTTACACAAAGGAATTTTATGTTTAGATTCTTGGCGTTTAAATGAATAATTTTAGATCTGATAGAACTATCTGACGTTTCAGGAAGCCCAGTATCAGCCATTAGATATTCGATTTTGCTGGTTCCCTAAAAGTCAAAAGTTCTGTCGAATCTCTCCCATATTGACATTTAAATTAAGAATCTATGCGGAATGCGGAGGTTTATGCAAAATAAAAATTTTGGAGTTAATTAATTAACAAATAATTACTAATTAATCCATTATTAGTTACTTGATCAACATCAAAAAATGATAACTAGAAGATTAATTATTAATTAATTAACTTGGAAATTTTTATTTTGCATGAACTTCCGCTGCAGTCTACTCATCACCTTACACTGGAGGATGATTATTTTGATTTTGCTCGTGGAGACCAATAAATTATTAATTTAGATGATAAAATTAAACAATTCAAAATTATAATAATAATTATAATATAACAGTCTTTACGTAATTTGATTTACGTAATTTGATTTATTAACCCTTATAGTTGGTTACTCAAGATAAATGTTTTAGAAGCACATGCTTCTTCCAGATTCTAATCTAAATTTTGAAATTTAGAAAACAAAAAAAATTTGATAATCATATTTTTATATTCTTACTTCCATTTTGGTATGATTTCATCGAGCATTTGAGCATTGTTATTTAATAAAAGCACTGCAATTATTGTTGTATAATTTAAATTTTACTTTTATTGATTAGAGTACGTTATTCGATCCTGTCACCAGTATTAGCGGAGTATTCATTTTTCAATTTCATTTTTTATTATTGTTTCATTGGTTTTATTACTTTGTTATTGTTATCAATACATATTTGTCTGTGGCTTTCCGTAAAACCGACATAACACCTATTTTCGTATTTTCGAGAAATTAAGATTTTACAAGGTTGTACTTATTAATGAAGCAATCAAATATCAATCTAATTGTAATGGTTAGATCATAAAATCTTATCTGTGAAGGATCGTCACAAAAACCTTTAGTTAATTTGATGGCCAGATGCAATAAGGGAATTAGCACTCGAAAACGCGTAAAAGTATTGTCCAAGGAGAAAATTTTGAAAATTGATCGAATCGGAATTTTTTGTATTAAAACAAAATTTTTATCTTCTCTTGTTTTCTAATTATTTTAGAATAACGCAATTTTTAGCTTGCAGAAAATTCAATACAATTTTCTCTTCGACTCGTTGTAACTTCGCGTTGTTTTAATATTTTTATTCAAACTTTAACATACTAATTTTCAACGTATTCTACGTGTTTTACAACATTTAACATTTTTTAAAGCATTTTAGAGACGTATTAGTAATTTTCTTTAAATATTACTTTCAAAATCTGCCATTGATACAATGAATTACAAAAGTTGTGTTGCAAAATTTCGAATCGTAAAAACTTTCAGCGAGAAAAATATTCGTTATATGCCGAAGAAGTTTATTGCAAAGTTTCAAACCTTGATTGATAATGGTGAAAAAGTATGAGCGATTTAAATATTGCATCCGATTTTGGCGCGCTCGACGTAGCCGACGCGTTATGTCGCAATCGAGTATTATTCTCTATATTATGCTTATTTCAACATTTTTACTTTACAAACAAACAGTTTAATACTTTTTTACTAATCTGTAATATCATGTGATTATTTGTTATATAAAATTTTAATTATTTACTTGCTTACTTATTCTGTAAGTGTACTAAGGATTTTTTCTTATTTAACAGATTCGCGCCGGCGTGAGTCAGAAATGACTCACGAATTATCGCAAATTTCATTACTTTTCGTGTCATTGTAAAAGTTAAGAATTAATAAAACTATTTATGTAACCGATTTTGGTATTTTTTGCAATCGTAAAATGATGAAAAAATCTCAAGTTTCTATTAAATGTTCGAAATTTAAATAAATTTTTAAAAAGATAGCGAAAATCGGCTTATATACATTAGCCAGCACAAACCTGTTAAAAGCATGTTGTTCAATATAAATGATAGTATAAATAATTATTTTATATTTTAGGTTAATAATTAAGTACTTAACTATTAATTCGTAAACATAAAAACATTATAATAAGCATAAAAATATTAATATTCTTATTGTTGAGAGAATCATACTCGATCCCGACAATACGCGCTGGCTACGTTGAATGCACCAAAGTCGCATGCAATTTGTAAATCGCTCATACATTTTTACCATTAGCAATCAAGGTTTGAAACTTTTCAATAAACTTCCTTTACATATAAAGAACATTTTTCTCGTTGAAAGTTTTTATAAATCAAAATTTTGTAACACAACTTTTGTGATTTATTGTACTATTGGCAGATATTGACAGTAATACTTACAAAAATTTACTATATGACTCTAAAATGTTTAAAATTTTTTTAAATATTCTAACATACGTAGAATATGTTGAAGATTATTCGGTTAAAGTTTGAATAAAAAATATTGAAACCTCGCGAAGTTATAACGAGTTGAAGAGAAAAATATATTGAATTTTTTTCAAGCTAAAAATTGTGTTTTTATTAAATAACTAGAAAATAAAAGAAGATCAAAATTATGTTTTAATACAAAAAGATGCCCAATAGAATTTCCTATGTGTATCAATTATCAAAATTTAAATTTGATCAATATTCAAAATTCTCTCTTTGGACAATACTTTTACGCGTTTTCGAGTGCTAGTCCCCCTTATTGCATCCGACCCTTCAATTGTTATTACGGGAAATGAGGAGTTATGTCATTCTGCGCTTATTTTAAATTATTTTGTTTACCAACCATTTTAACTGCATTTTAAAATCATATCTAATCATAAAATTATTAGAAGGTCTGCATCTCGGTTTTCGGTACTGCATGAAGTCAAACGTGACAACCATTCAATTTGTCGCACTGAACTTTTCTTATGTTATGATACCCAAATACCAGTATCTAAAAAATCAGCTATTATACCTCGTCCGTACTATTGTTATCGACAATTATTTGTCGCCATTTCCCTGGTAGAAAACTAATTAATTCTGGCTAGACACTGGTTAAAAACTAGATAATATTGCCATATTAGTTGGAATCTAGCTAGAAAACCGGCAAGGCATGTTAGTCTTAAATATACCCTTCTTTTCTTAAAGAATTAAAAATGATAGTATTGTTCCAGTGAACAAACTTGTCTTCTATTCATACGTTATAAAATTCCAGAGACTAAATAACAATAAATATCGTCCTTGTTCCAAGGGAAGAATGCGTATAGAAACCTAACGCGTATCTGATTCCCAGTGGAAAATGCAGGTACTGCACGCGAGCCTGGGGAAAGGGAGAGAATCCCACGCCGGCGTCGCTGTCCGATGGTCATCAGCTTAAAACTTTCCTTCTATTATGGATTACAAGTTAGTCCGTGCTAGACAGCGGCGTGTATATAGATGCGCCGAATCCTTTATATACCTATAGTTATACGTATATGTGGTGCAGTCGCTCGCCGCATAAGAAAGCCACCCGCTGGCACGGCTCCAATCTATATTCCGAAGAAAAGGCATTTATGTTTTGTATTTATTATGCGACCGTTACGCGACGTGGCCAAATGCGACTCATTTTTGCGTCTTTGACATGGATTTCGTCGTGATAGTAAAATTTTATTCGTATCTGACACATGTAGGTAAACAAAGCCGTCTAAAATCTGTTCGTATTTTGTATACTTACATATTGGATATTTTTTATATTATAGCTCTTTATTTCTAACAAAGAACGGACATTGTAATAAGAAAACTATATCTTTGTACAAACGGCTGTGCGTCAGCGCTGATTTCTTATGTGTATAAGATGTTATAATTTCATTTAGTGTAAAACGTACAACTTTAACCACATTTATAAATGTTATTTCTTTTAACTAGTAAACAAATATCTTTTGCAAGTTGTGCAGGTACTTCATTTTAAATTCGATTACCAATATGTCACCTTTAAACCTTTAAAAAAACTGGATAAAAGTTACTTTCTTTTACAGTATCTATAACAATTCTTCATAACAAAAATGTAGAAGATAATAATTATATATTTCTTTATTATTGTCTTCAAAGTACAAATTAATATTTCTTCTATTATTTTGTATTATTGGTACGTCTTCTTCAATCAGCATGGTTTTATTATTAATTGAAGAAAATTGTACCATTATTAATTTTCAATCACTTCGTAATCTTTAATATAGAGGAACACAGTTGTACGCAACGAAAATTGTTTCAAACTGTTTATAGTTCCTATAATATTTTTTAAACCTATTTTATTTTTACATACATGTTTATCAAGATTAGGATTTTATATGTTTGCAATTATTATTGTTCTATTTGAATTATTTAAATAAACTTCTTTTACGAAATTACTCCAACCTAGGAGCAACTTCGTAAATTACCTACATGTATCCAGTTTTTACGAAGCAACCCAATCTACAGAAACATTTTGAGGTCAGATAAATAACTTTGTTGTCCTACCTGCACCGAAATTAAGCTTTTTCGTGAATATAAAGTGGGCGGAATGTAGTTATTTTCCACCCTGTTTCGGGTCTGTTAACTCAGCGCACGCTCAAAGAAGAGGTTAACTCGGAGCGCGCTCCAAGAGTATGTTAACTCATATATCGCGTGGAGACCGGATTCTTTAGCCAATTATTCCTCGCTTTACATTGTGTATTGGCAAATCTAAAATAATAGGAAATATAATTTTTTGCTGAATTATTCGTTCTCATATTTGTTTAGAGTTGCCAATACACGCGATATCTGAGTTAACATACTCTTGTAGTGCGCTCCGAGTTGAACCTCTCTTTCGAGTGTGCGCCGAGTTAAACGTAGGTTCTTCCGCTCAGCTGTTGTTATGAAATAGTTCCAGTAGTCTTCCCTATAACTGATAAGAAATCCTTTTTAATGAAAATACTGTTAGAACATTATACAAGCTAATCAAAATTTATATGGTATAGCATTCTTTTAAAAGATTAGCTGATAGTAATATTTTAAATGTACATTAGTCTGACTGTAGTGTTACTTGAAGTTATTCTGGAACAGTTAAAACCATGATTCACCGAAGAAAATATTAGTACCAATTATTATGTAGATGCTATAAAATAATGTAATCGTTTATTCTTATCCTTATATGAGTATAGGAGCAACCTTTTAGTGGTTTATTTTTAAAACAGACTTTCGTGTTACACAGTATTTTACATCGTAAAATATAATTTTAAAAAATGGTTAATTTGATTTAATAATTATTTTTTATTCTAAAACACATTTTTAATTAAACAATTAAAAAACTAATTGAAATAGACTTTAAAACTATTACAGTTTACTAATTAATACTAATAATTGTAGGAGATTTTGTTAAATTATCTGTCTCATGAATAAAACAATTTGGAAACTGATAAAACTTTTAAACTTAATAGAAGAATGTATTGCATTCTATTCTTTATAAGATAATTTAAATATAGTATATATGCGTCAATTATCTGTTAATTAATATTGCGTATTATATAAGATTTTGTAATTCACAAGTCTTTTAGTTATTCAATAAGGCGTCTAAGAGATAAAGTGAATTTTTTCTTATTCTTAGAAAAACGTGTTTAAAGTTTAGTTTGGTATAAAATGATAAGCTAGTTTTAATTAAATTATTTGGTTTAATTTGACGTAATAACTGTTATCACTTTAACATAAGAATTTTCATTGCTACATTTATCGGTAACTGTTTATAACTGCAAACAATTTTAAACAAAATTTACTTCTTAAAAAGTTTACAAATTAATACGATAATTTATCATCGATAAGTAAATAATTTCCTTTAAAAAAACTGCTTTTTGAACTTTAAAGTAGGGGAGAGGGGGACTAATTTGTACAATGCAAATAGCTGGAACCCAAAATTTTGTTCAGGCTTAGAATATTCGTTATAAAGATTTTAAGCCTTCTTAAACAATAAAAGGTGCACAATTTTGCGTCAATCTTTCTAGCATAAAAACTTGCAAAGTTGTTGTACGAAGAAAAGGTACATTTTTCATTAAAATAACGCATATTTAAAGTAAATTACCTCATACTTCGAGATCAAGGGCCCATTGGACAAGATTTACGGGTGCTATTAGGTTTCATATTTAGATACCACAAACCACCTTCTAAAGTTTGGTCAAAAATCGTTTCCCAGAGGTTGTGGACTCTCCCTGGAAATGGACATTCAGAAAAATTCATACACTTACTTTGAAACATAGACTTTCAATCCATGCACCTACAAAATTAATTTAAAAGGAATAGTAAATTTCAAAAATCATTGAAACCTAAGTGTTCAAAAATGCCCCACCCTCCCCTACTAGACTTACAAAACCACTAAATAATAAAAAAATTGTTCGAAAAAAGGGTCGTTGGTTTGAATCCCCGTCAGTCAAATTTTTCTGGGACATACAAATATAATGTTGTTTCCGAATTTTTCAGTGACGGAGATCGGACTTGCAACCTGCTAACTCGGAAAAGGCAGTAATTCCCGTATACGTGTATAAAAAAATAAAAAAAATTATGTGTTACCAATATAAGTTATACATTAATTGTCGATTTTTAAAAGAGAAAAAGCAATGGTCAGTTAATAAAGTTAAGAAGAATACAAATTACAATAATATATAAAATGTTGAATGGCATATTTGTAGTGGAAAACGAAAATTAAACTTAGACCTTTTACATAAAGACACTCACGTAATTCATAAATTTTTAGTAAAGCGTTAAATTTAAATTGTATTTTTTATTTACATGTTATAGTGCAAATACTATAATATTATTAACAATTCGAAACTCAATAATAAAAAATAATACCTACCTTAGCTGTCTTTTTCTAGTATCGCGATACAGTCGACATCTGTTTCACGGGCCTACAAAGAGACTTTGCATCGGTTTCGAAACTACCAGACCGACGGAGAAAAACGCGCCGTGTCATGCGCAACCACGTATACGCGTTGGTAAATAGATGTTGCTATATATATATATATAGCTATACTATCACCATACCCTGGGTTCTTCATTTCTCCGCGTTCTTAGTGGTGCTGCTAATCAAAATTCTATAACCTATAAATATACTATAACCCACTACTGGCAAAGAAGATCTATCTTCTTTACTACTGGGACTCTGTACCTACCTAGAAGTTCTCAATACTGCCGCTTCTGCAGCGCTGTTGTAAGGCGAATACTCAATACACCATCATATTATACCTATATATACAAACATACACATGTGCACAACAGAGCCGCATGTTCGATCGGCGCGGCTGCGACGCAGGCCGCGGAGTGCACACGTGTATATATATAAGCATCGTATTTCCGTGGAATCCCCGCGCGTCTCGCGAAGGAGGAAAACCGCGCGCAAAAGAGGTGGAAAAACGCGCGGATAAGCGTCGGTGCGCGGAAGCGCGGCGGGCAGCCCAGCTGATGACACGTCGACATCCAACGTCGTGTTGCGCGCGCGCGTCTGCGATGCTCACGCACGACTCTGTAAGTCTGTACCCTCCACTACATCTACTCCACGTCGCGACGACGCTGTACCTATTATCAATCGTTGTTGCTGCACGTGTCTTACGAGAGACGTCCGCTGCCGTACGTCAGAGCTTATCGCAAGTAAGTAGTCGCTTCCCCGCGCGCCCTATGCTGGCGCAGTGAAGAGACAACTCGTCGACGACAACAGCGCGGTCCGCAGCCAGAGCTCGGACGCCCCCGCTCAACAAGTGTCAAAGGGTGTATATATTTATACTTGGCAGCTCTCTCCCGCGTGCTAGCAGCGCGCGAAAGGAAAACACCGCGTGCCGCGGAGAATATGGATTTTGGGCGCCAGTCGTCGTGAGGGATCGGCGCGGTGTGCGTGGGTATACAAGCTGCAGGTGGATCTCCCATCGCGCGCGAAACGAGGAAAAAAAAGAGCGAGCAACGGCAGAGCAGGCAAATATGGCATGGAGAGGAGGCCCGTCGCAGCTGAATCAATATACGCTCGTTGCTCGAAGAGGCGAGCCAGTGCTTTTTTGAGACTTGGGGGGAGAGAGGGACTCGTCAACGGAGAGGAAAACTAATGACGCTTGCACGAGGCGAGGATGAGGCACCTTTCGCAGAAAATTATTTACCGCTGCCTTTTGGTTTTGGGAACATGCGGAGTCTTAGCTGCGGCTGTCAGGGTGGTGAGTTGCTTTGGAGGGAGATGGCCTTTTTCAAAGGAAGCTGCGAGACAGCTTGTGGGCTTGATCGTTGGGCGCAAATTTTGTAATGGATCTTTGGTTTGGTTTTGTCTTCGCAGAGAAAGATGCACCACCTGGAGGATCTTAAGTTTGCTTCCGAAGAGTACCTGGATCCGGAGATCGACGAGAGGGACAGCGGCCCGGAGCCTCCCATTTCTCCATTGGACCAACCGTTTCACAAGCAGGTCAATTTCCCATCTCCTATGCCTACCAATTTTCCAGATAAACTTAACCCAAGTAAGTATGGGATGTGTTACTTTATACAATTGCTTTTCGCTTGTAATTTAATCTTAATGTTCTATGAAGCATATGTCACATATTGTTTTATCTTGATATGCTATGCTGACTTATTGTATTGACTTGTTATATCGAGGCATAAATAAGACATCTATCCTGTACCTTTTTAGAGTAGAATAATATTTAAATTTTAAGTATTCAGACAACACATTTAAACAAATTTTCTGTTTTTCTGTAAAAATCATTAAAAACATTTTTTTTTACTATTAATAAAATTATAATATATGCTTTTAAATGTTATACAACTGAATATTGTAATTTATGAATGTTAGCCGTCATTTGTAACTTATATATCAACAAATTGGATGATGTCAAATATGAGTTTTATCTAATAAGCCTTATCTATCTCACCTGTCACAGATATAAAATGGGATGCGATGTGGGGTTCCTTGTTGGAGTTTGGACAGATATCAGCAGTGTCCATCGATCCAAATGGCAACATTGGCATATTTCATAGAGGAGAACGAATTTGGGATGCCTCAACTTTTGGAATTGATAATAAATTCAATACCAATAGAGGCCCGATAAGACAGAGTACGATTATGCTGTTAGACAAGAGTGGCAAGGTGCTATTAGAGTGGGGAAGGAATATGTTTTTTCTACCACATGGTTTAACAATAGACGCACTAGGAAATTACTGGATAACAGATGTGGCTATGCACCAAGTTTTTAAATTTGATGGTAAAGATATTGAAAAACATAAACAACAGTTGATGAGGCAAAGATTCAGTCAACGTGTAAGCATGTCTGAAACATTTAATATCACTAATTTATTTGGGAATAGCATAGTGAAACCCTCAATAACTTTGGGTGAAGCTTTTCAACCAGGAAATGACAATACAAGATTTTGCAAACCAACTGCAGTGGCTGTTGAAAGCAATGGAGACTTTTTTGTTAGTGATGGTTATTGTAACTCAAGAGTAATAAAATTTAATAAAAATGGGGAAAGGATACTCCAATGGGGAAGAACTTGGGGATTTGATGGTAATTTTTTGGTTAAATTTAGAGAAAAAAAATCATTTTGTTGTGTTTACTAAGTTATATTTCTTTAATTTATTACATTTAACATTTTTAAATACATATCATTTTTACTTTATTGTAGGCAAGATTTTGTATCATAAGCCACCTTCACCAAATGCATTCCTAGTACCTCATGCTCTTGCACTTGCTGAAGAACATGATTACATATTCGTTGCAGACAGGGAGAATGCAAGAATAGTCTGCAGCTTCGCTAATAATGGATCATTTCACAGAGAATATAAAAATCCTATATTAGGAGGAGCGATCTACAGTATTGCGTACGCTAATGATCGAATATATATAGTTAATGGAAATCGATATTTAGAAGGTACACACGTTCGAGGGTTTATCTTGGATATAAACACTGGAGAAATTTTATCGCAATTTGCACCACAGATGGATATGAATAATCCTCACGATATTGCGGTGACGTCTGATGAACGTGAAATTTATGTAGTGGAACTTAATTCACACAAGATATACAAATTTTATCAAGGTAATTTATTTATAAGACTCAATACTTATTATACAAAAAATATGAATTACGTTTGATAAAATGCAATGTCAAATTATTCATTGCATTTCATTTATTTATATAATTACTTATTCCTTACTAATACTTAAATTATAATAATAATATTTATCATTTTTTACAAGATAAATATGTTTAAAAATGCTTTAAATACCATGATTACAAAATAAATAAACAACTTTTGTAAATTCTAAATCAATATTGTGTTTAAATATTATTTCAGATATAAAAGTTCTGCAGTCGGCAACAAAACTAGTGCAATCAAAAAATTCTACAGATTCTCGTTTACCAGAGCTGTCAGACAGCAGCGTGAATGTGACATCTAAGAAGCCATCGCAAAGAGCCCTTGTGATAGTGGCCATTGTTGCTGCCTTATTTTTCATTGGCCTCTGCATCTTTCTAGCTGCACTTTTAGCGAGATATCAAAAAAGAGGTAGAACATCTCGATACGATGAGCCTGGTGTTGAATTCAGAAAGCTAGTCGATGAATAGAAACATTAAATACTAGTGTCTTTTGTTGCTTATTATAAGCATGAGCTTTAATGAACATGATAATTTTTAATTTTATACTTGCACATTTGAAAAATACCATATTTTTTTGTAATGCAAATCTTTATGAGTGACTTGTACATATGTATGTAATATTGTATTATTTGACTGTAGGACAGTGCTAGCCCAGTTTTTATATGTATTATATTTTTATTTTATCATGCAGAACATTCCATGTGAAAAATGTCGCCATTCTGCTTTATCAGTGTGTATGTAATACATATTTGCAAAGCATTAATTTTTAATTAACTTATATGACAGCTTTATGTCGCATGTGATTTAAATTTTTAATTTTTACTTATGTTCCTTTGCCTCTGTTATGTTTTAAGTATTGCACATCAGTAGTTAGTCATAAATAAATTTTTTATCAAACTCGCTTGATTCACTGATTGCTAAAAGTGTTTATTTTAATTTTACGTACCTTTTAAATCTTAAAACGAATAATTTTTATAAGCAGGATGTTTATTCCCACCCCACAAGAGAAGGACGAACTGGAATAGCGAAAGAAAAGACAACTTTAAGCTTTCAAGTCTTTTAGAAACGCGAAAGAGATTCAACTTTTTTGAGGGAAGACCAAACACTCGAGACTTTAGCAAATTAAATACTGAACCTGAAACGTCAGAAGATGAAAATACAGAAAGTAGTTTAGAAAAAATCATATAAAATTATCGTCTAATATACACTCAGAGAAGAAGACATCTGAATCAATTTAAAAATAGATAAAGAATGAAATATATTCTTTAAAACATTCACACTTTAAAAGTTAAAAATACTTAAATATTGGAGTTAAAAACCCGAAAAATATATATTTATTATATTTCAATTTTAAAATCAACTAATATTTGTTTTACTACCTGAGAATAATTTACTCGAAATATAAGAAAATTGAATATAATTTAACAATAAAAGCTTCTCTGAGTGTAAATGATCTCATGGTTTTAAAGTTTTAATTAAAATTCTAATGCCTAACAAAATTTGTAACTATCAACTCGATATTGCCTCAGTTATTATTTGCGTATACAAAAGTATCTGCGACATATCAGTCATATATATCGCACAACTGCCCTCTCTTAGAGTTGTATCCAAGTTCTACAGTATTTTTTATAATTATTTTGAGGAATTAATAAACTTTATGGCAACTTTGAAAATAAAATTTTAATAATCAAAGCACTGTTGTATCAAGCTAGAAAACTATAGAAGAATACGAAAAATCGTTGCATGAAGTTTCACAATATTACAACTGCTTTTTTAAATATGTAAAAATGAATAACAATTTTTTCTGATCTATTAAAAAACGTTTAGTAAAATAATATAAATAAATTTATTATTAATTATATAGCCATAATAGTACTATATACAATTTTTACTATTATGTACAATTTTTTTCTGTGATACTTTTATTCCTGATTTTTGTACTTTAAACAACTTAAAACAATTATTATTTCTACAGTATCAAATTAATTATAAAGTTTATATATTAAATCGAGAAATAATGTTATGTATTTACAGTAATTAACTTAAAAATATAAACATTTTTATGAAAACAAAAATTAAAAATGTTAATATTTCTGAAAAACAGTATTAATTTATTATTGTTTTAAAACATTTTCAAATATGTTGTATTATATTATATATACTGTAACGTAATGTAGTTTTATAATAATTTTAGTTATACCTAGACAGACATTGTATTACACTCATCGTCTTAAAACGTTTACAATTTTTTTTACGAATATTTTTTTTATGAATATTAAATGATTGAAAATTATCGAACTTATCTGAATGGAAAAGTTCCATTCTTATACCGGAAAAACATAATCACTGACTGAAATATTTTTTACTTATAGCTTGAGTTATCAGAACGTTAAACTTTATGTAAGAGTTAGAGATTGTAAGAATGTGTAAATGTATATATGCATATGTTGTAAAAAAAGATATACATACTCCTAGATAGCCGATCAGTGTTCTCAAAAATTTGTTACTGTACGGTTGCACACAGGTTGCAGGTTTAAAATACATTCCACTATATTAACGGAACCTGTGAGCAAACTCGGATTCGGCCATCTGGTTTATACTATTAATATTGTACTCATTACGTCAGATTATAGTTTATCCATAATTATGAAAATCAATAAAATATTCAGCGGTTTGGTGATGCATCTAATTTCTAAAAACTTACATTTCTCACAGCAGTTATACAGCGTTAAAGATACTTTCAAAGATAAATTTGTGTTTTATAATCGAACAAATAAATACATTATACAGGTATGCTGAAAATGTGTGTGATTATGTATATTTTGAATAAAAGTAAATGTTTCTATATATTGTGTCAATAACATTTAATTTAGTCTATGATTCCCATTACGAAATCGGTCCTGTTGCTTATCGAAAAATGCTACTATATTGATTGAAACCATGGGTAGGCAATACTTATAAATACATGTTTAAAAGTATTTAAAAAATCCTTTTTTTAAATGCAAGTATTTGAAAATACTTGTATTTATTACTGCACTTTAAAAATATCGTTAGTCACACTTGCACGAAAACGCGTTTTTTCACCATACCCTGGACGAAAGTACCACATTTCCTCCCGGCTCCGAAACTGAAATGTGTCATTTTCGGCCCGGGTATGGTGAAAATGAGTATACGCACCACGGGAGGAAAAATTAAAAAATTTACATGTGCTATGTACTAGACAATACTTGTCCTCCCTAGATGCGTAATATACTATTGCGCCCGGTACAGCTCTAAGTGGGTTTAGGCCCCCCTAAACACTCTAGTAAGCTGATTTTACAGTCTAACAAACGTGTGTCTGCACCGTCGTTAACAATACATGATGTTTTACAAAAAATACGGTGTGCACCGTGGGAAAGAGACCTTTTTCGCCCTTGTGTATTTTCAATACTCGTCTTTAGCTTGCAACAAAATGACGAAACAAAATTGGTGGTTCAAAATTTTCATATTTTCCAACTGATTTGCGCATGTTTACGAGTATGTATGTATTATGTGCGTAGGTGTGTGTGAGTGAGTATGATACGTGCGTATGTAGTATGTGCGTGGGGTTGTGTGAGTGTCTGTGCGTATGTGTAAATAATACGTGAATGAGAATATATTATACATGTGAGCCTATCCAATAACCAAGTGAGTAGCAAAATAATACGCTGTTGAAAATAACCTCATGGATTACCATATGAATTTTCATATGGATTTGTCTAAAAACGCCACATGGAAATCCATGTAAAAATCCATTGTAATCAAAGTTTAGTGCTTTGGTAAGTACTGCAGAAAGATTAGTGACTACTTACGGTCTTTTCACGTATTATTGCTATTTTTGTTATCGTCATATGATGATTCAGGCAGTTATGAGTTAAGACTTAGTAATGTGTGCTGAAATAAGTATTGCAACCCTATACTTAAGTGCATTTGTTGTATACACTTACGGTATAGTTACCTCAATTATAAATAACGTTGAAGATGCAAGATCTTAAATAAAAAAAATTCTGTAATAAATCACGCGAAATAGTTAGCAAAATTTTGAAGTGGGCAATCAACGCAAAAATATATAATAAGCTTTTTAATTAATTTACAATAACGCTTTTTCTAAGTCAAAAACTGAGATAAAATAGAAATAAAAATTTGGAAAGTGATATTTTTTACATTTTAATTTTTTGACTGCAACTTATATTAAGATGTTGTATCTTTAATTACACAATAGTGTTGAAAGATACATGTGCTACCACAATAAATATTATTTCTTAATTGTTAACTTCTATTATTTCCGCAAAAAGATCAAATAATCTTCGTGGTTTAAATATTGTGTTTGAGAATAAAAAAAGTACAATACAACTATAGTAATTATAAAATCAGATAAACAATATTATGCACAGCTTATATTGATGAAATACAAATAACAGAAACTTAAAATTACAAAGATTGTTATGATTTTCGAGTTCGACATTATTTACGGAGTTACTAACCTCGAAATACTGATTAAGGACTTCGAAGGTAATAATTACTGATAATGCATAAATAGTCAGCATTACAACAATGTATGTCTTTTCCTACATTGCCTTGTCACTGGGTATATAAATACATAATAGTAGTTTCAAATAGCCATGTAAATAATGTCAAACAGGATATCAAAATATCTAATACATTTAATTTTTGTGGAAATAATAAAAATTGACAATTATTAAATAAAATTTATTATGATAGAAAATATATCTTTGAACATAATAATATAATTTAGGATCCCTGTTAAAAACGTTAACGAGAAATTAGCGATATATTAGCGAATTTTGTATGGATTGGTAATTTATTCTTAACGAGTTAGCTAGAAACCTCGTTACCTGGCGACGCATTATTGGTAGTGACTGGCTAAGAGCTCGGTAATTTCGTAAAATGATTTAAACGGCAATTTTACAATAGATTATTAATTTTAACTATCCGTTCATATGCTTTATCCCATGCAGAAATTTCACACGGAGGTCCCTGGCTATTCGCCCGATTGAGACATGGTATCCGTGTCAAAGACACCTTGTACGTTTACCAATTACCGACAGCCTGTAGATGTCCTAATTACCGACAGCCTGTAGATGTCCTAATTACCGACAGCCTGTAGATGTCTTAATTATCGACATCCGATAATGTTCTAATTACTGACTCATGTATGTCTTTCGTATGAAGGACATCCGTATGAAGGAATCTCACACGGATTACTGGTTAGAATCTGTTCAGATCTCCGTACGAGGGATGAATGCACGTTTTCACGACCGTGGACCCTAGGGTGCAAGTGTATATGTCCTAATTACCGACATCCGACATAATGAGGTCATACAATGTGTCGTTATAATTTGTACACATACAAGCTGTCGGTAATTAGGACATATACATGATGTCGGTAATTAGGACATCGACAGACTGTCGGTAATTAGTACACGTACAATGTGTCAGTAATTGGTACATATAGAAGGTGTCGGTACTTAGGACATATACATGATGTCACTAATTAGGACGTTATCGGACGTCGGTAATTGGGACATCTACAGGCAGTCGGTAATTGATTCACGTACAATGTATCGGTAATTGGTACACATACAAGGTGTCAATAATTAGAACATATACATGATGTCAGTAATTAGGACATTATCGGATGTGGATAATTAGGACATTACAGGCTGTCGGTAATTGGTACACGTACAATGTATCGGTAATTGGTACACATACAGTGTGTCAGTAAGTAGGACATATACATGATGTCAGTACATATGCGCGCAATCTTACGTTAATCGATCACGCACATCAAAAATATTTATATACTTATTTTGTGGAAGTACGTATTCGTTCCGTACAATTTTTAATCCCTTCACGAGATTTTAGCCAGATACTTGACTAGCTACTACTTAACAGCTAGCTAACGCAATTAACTAATCGTTAAATCGTTAACGAGTTCGGTTCGTTAATTTTCTCTCAGGGATGCAACATCTTAATACAAGTTGCAGTAAATAATTAAAATGTAGAAAAGTGTCACTTTCAATATTTTCATTTCCTTTTAATCTCAGTTTTTACATAGAAAAATCATCATTATAAATTATTTAAATAACTTATGCATTTCGCGTTGAATGCCCACTTCACAATCGTTCGAAATATTTCGTGTAATTTATTGCAATATTTTCAATTTAAAATCGTTTATTTAAAATTGACAGTCACTATACGCAAGTGAATCATCCTAATTTAAGGGGGTGTGATGACCCAGCCCGGGGTTAGGTTAGGTAGCGCGTGACCCGAGAGCGGTTTATTTAAATAAATAATAAATAAATAAATGAAATAAAATATAATCAAAAGGTAATGAATGCGGAATGAAATCAGAGTATTTTAATTAAGAACGACACTTTCTCTCTGCGTCTAATCCGGGCTTGAGACCGGCTACGGCCGCATTAAAAGTGTTTGTCGCGCAAAGTGCTATATATGTACCCTGCTCGTGATAAAAAGTATCGTTCTTGCATTTTAGAAACTCCGCCCGACATTCGAATTTGCCTTCTCAAACGCCAAAGAATTAACATCAGTTGGATTTCTTGCCGAGTAGATGATCACGTACCGATTTTACAATGCTTTAAATGCTTTAGATTCGGCCAACCAGCGAGCGAGTGTAAAAATAATGTATGTTGTGGAAGATGTGTGGGTGAGCATCTAGCTACGGTTTGTAAGGTAAAAAGTAGCTTGCTGCGCTGCGTAAATTGTACGTCTGCTAAATATTCGAGTACCGCGCACTCAGCCTCAGATAAATATAAATGTCCGATCTTGCGTAAAAGAATTGAGCAGAAAATATTATCCACGAATTATGGAAATAGTTGAGCAATGTCACTCTTTAAAAATAGCGCACGTAAACGCGCAGTCGCTTGAGCATCATTTTCTTGATGTTCAATCTATTATCATTAAGGAGCAGGTATATGTCATGGCTATATGTGAATCCTGGCTCAAGCCAGCCAGACGTTCGAAACTTTTTTCGATACCGCGCTACAATTTTCTTCGAGTGGATAGATTAGGTAAAGTTGGCGGAGGAGTAGCACTGTATATTCATGAATCAATTAAATTCAAAATCGTGTCACAGTCGGCACAGCCGAAAGTATATAGGAAAAGACCTGAGTACCTATTCGCAGAACTTTACGTTGGCAATTTTAAAATTCTCTGCGGCGTGGTCTATAGCCCTCCTAAGTGTGGCTACTGGAGTGACGTCGAAGAAGTCCTCTTAAATCACAATTCTCCCTGTGATTTTACTGCTATACTTGGCGACTTAAACATTAATTGGGCAGCTGTATCCACTCCCCGCAATATTTTGTTCAACTCTCTAGTCTCATATCTTCTTGAACCAATTCCATTTTTACCCACACATCATACCGGCGACACGCATACAACTATTGATTATGTGTGCGTTAGTGACCTAAGTAAAGTTGTTGCATTTACACAAGAGCACTTTCCTAGCATTTCCGATCACGATGTCTTATCTGCCACCCTTGCATTTACGTTCTCGCTCCGTCCTGCAACCCTTATCACGCGTCGCTCGTTTCGCAGTTTTAATAAAGAATTGTTTAATCAAGATCTCCAGGCAATCGATTGGCATCGTATATGCAATATTAAAGGGATCGACGATAAAGTAGACTTCTTCACGTCCTCACTTATCAGTCTGTATGACAAACACGCGCCCTATCGGACATTTACTCCGCGGAAAAGTCATTCTCCCTGGTTCAACCATGATCTGAAAGAGCTCATTAAATCTCGTAATAGGGCCTGGCGCAACTTTAAGCGCTCTGGCCGAGCGAATGATCGCGATTTGTACAAGCAGCTCAGAAACAAGGTCAAAACTGTAATTAGAAATACCAGATCTTCGTACTATAAGAATAAATTTTCTAATTGTTCTACGGCTACCGATATGTGGAAGTGCGTCGATGAATTAGGTATAGGCTCGAAGTCTCATGAGACAGCTCCTTTACCCGCTTCCATTGACGATTTTAATCAATTTTTTGTAGGGGTTTCCAACCCTTTAACTCTTAAGGACAACCGCCCCACAGCTAGAATTTCTCCAGACAACCGCCCCACAGCTAGAATTTCTCCAGACAACCGCTTTTATTTCCAACACGTTGATGCTGTTGATGTTATTATAGCCATTGTCACTGCTCGCTCCAATGCACGTGGCCCGGATGATATTCCAGTAAGCCACCTTAAAGATTGTCTGACAGTTATCTTGCCTGCGCTACTGAACATTTTTGACTGCTCTTTACAATCCGGTTGTTTTCCAACTAGTTGGAAGCATGCTATTGTTCGGCCTATTCCCAAGTGTAAATCTCCAGTTGAAATCGGTCAATTTCGACCTATAAGTATTCTTGCGCGGCCTCAAAAATCCTTGAAGCCGCAGCACATAAGCAGATGGCTGATTTCGTTTTTCGAAAGAAACTGCTTGACCCATTACAATCTGGCTTTCGCAAACACCATAGTACTCACACTGCTCTGTTAAAAGTCGTCGATGATGTTCGTGAGGCTATTGACAAGGAGATGCTCACCTTGCTTGTGGCCATTGACTATACTCGCGCTATTGATCTAGTTAACGTCGCTCTGCTGATAGATAAGCTTAAAACGCTTGGCTTTTCTGACGTAGCATGCAATTGGGTTCGATCCTTTCTCGATAATCACTCGCAAGTCGTGGTCGGCCCTTCTGGTGAAACCTCTACCCCGCTCATCCGAAATTCAGGCTCGTAGCATCAATGGTCCTCCGTTCTTTTCGCTTTTTATTAACGACGCGCCCACTGCCTTACGTGAATGTAAGTACCATCTTTATGCAGACGATTTCAAAATCTACTATCATGGCTCTATTACGGACATCCCGCTCATCTTACAAGCTGTCAACAACGATCTTGAAAGACTAACTTCTTGGGCGGCTGCAAATGGTCTTTTGATAAATTCACGTAAAACCAACGCCATCTGGTTTGGCTCTCGTGGCTTTATCAGCAGGCTGCAGTCTATGAACGTCCCTGCTCCATCTATAAATGGAGTGGCCATTCAGGTTTGTGAGTCTGTGAAAATTTTAGGTGTTACACTTGACAGCACTCTTTCCTGGACCCCTCAGTGCACCGCGACTGCTCGTAAAAGCTTTGCTGCTTTATCACGTCTAAGAAAATGCAACGATCTAATTCCCGATAACACAAAGATGCTGCTGGTCAAATCACTCGTTTTTCCGTATTTTGACTATTGCGCGGATCTGTTTATTGATCTTTCATCTGAGCTTATAAAGCCAATGATATTTTGCTTTATACTGAACGTCAGAATTATTTTTGGCTGTCACTCCTTGCCAATATTTTTCGCTCCGATCAGCCTTCCTATATCGTGAATAGACTAAAGTTTCGTCCAGTGGACAGCGTAGGGTCTTTGAGATGCTCTGAGTATGATCTCAAACTACTATGGGCACGGATTGACTATTTTAAGTTTTCGTTTATCGTTGGAGCCGCGCGTCTTTGGAACTCGCTACCTCACGATTTGAGACGATGCATCATGCAACCTAGTTTTAAGAAGCGACTTTTTGACCATATGCTGCGCCGTACCTTCGGGGAGCCTCCTTTGTGAAGTATTTTGTATGCGTAAAGTTTTAATTAATATTTTTTTTTCTCTCTTTTATTGTAAATTTTTGTAAGATATTTTAGAAGCATTTTATTATATTTTTGTTTTTTTTCTCTCTGCGTCAACCGTTGTTTTTTTATCATTATTTTTATTGTACATTTTTTTTTATTTTTATTAGCTATCTAAGTCTTTACGATGTATTATTTATTTATTTACTTATTTTATTAATTTTAAGTATGATACATGTCGTCGTTGTGTGCTTTTGCGGTAATCCCGCCTGCGATTAAATGTTTTAATTTATTATACGAGTATATTGCAAATGTAATTATGCTAAGACTATGTAGGACCTGGAGTCCTTAGTCTCAAATAAATCAATCAATCAATCAATCAATCAATCTCTCCCTTTCTGTAACTCTCTCTCTCTTTCTCTCTCTCTCCCTTTCTGTAACTCTCTCTCTCTCTCTTTATCTCTCTCTCTCTCTCTCTCTCTTTATCTCTCTCTCTCTCTCTCTCTCTCTCTCTTTATCTCTCTCTCTCTCTCCTTCTCTCCCGCTCTCTTTGTCTCACTCTCGTCCATATGCTCGCGCGATCACGTCGCTTGACGGAGGGAAGGGCCGAGTGCCTTCAGGTCGCGCCGCGATCGGCGTCGGAGCTGGCTATTCGCTTGAGACCGTCTTTCGCGTCTCGGCGCAATGGATCGCGCTTGTTTCGAGGGTTTCCTATCGCGACGTGGGACGCTCTTGCCTCTTTGGCGTCTCTCTCCATCTCTCTCGCACTCGAATTTTGGAGCGCCGCCATGACGCTCTCTCTCTCTCTCTCTCTTCAGGTAACCATACGCTTGTTTGATACTCTCACTGTACTTTTGCACATATTTGCTGCCGCTGTCCGCCTTCGGGTGTTTTTGTCGCAGCACTGGCATGCATTTTTCTGCTACTTTCTTTTGAGATATTATTCATCATTAGAAACGTCATGCAATCGATGCATTTCTTTGGTTTTTGCTGGCTTATTTTCTAACCTCAATTCCGGGATCTGAGAGTCCGATTATATAGACCTGTGATCGACTTTTACAATCATAAGGATCAGCGACATCTTTCGAATGCGGAGCGATAACATCTGCCAGCGCTTCTGATGGCAACGTCAACAAAGAGACTGAATTAATAAGCTAGCTACATACACGCAGGACTATAGACATAAAATCTTGATGGGTGATCTGAATGCGAACCTTCTGAAGACGTCGGCTGATGCAAGATTCGTTAGGCGATTAGCCGACGATTTAAATCTAAAAATAATAGAGCATGGTGCGACTCATCACCTCGAGGGGTCTCACACATGGATTGATGTCGTTAGGACAGATGACAACGACGTGGTGCTGAATGCCAGCAATCAGGCGGCGGCCTTTTCCAGCAATCACACAATTATAGACGTTGAAATAGATTTTAAATTAAACAATAGCCCCATCACCGACACTTTCAGTTACAGAGACTTTAAAACAATTGAACAGGAAGATCTTCTATCTTACCTGAGTAAATGTGACTGGGCGGCGTTTGATTGCTTGGACAACAACGACATGGACGATTTATGGGGACAGCTCAGCGCCAATCTCATGGGGGCAATAGATGAACTCGCTCCACTGAAGCAATTTACACCAAAAAATAAAGCTAATCCCCCATGGATTGACGCAGATCTGGCTCACATAATAAAAAAACGTGACGCCGTAGGCAGACGACTACAGCGCACAAAAAACGGTAATCTTTGGCAGGAGTACCGGTCTCTCGCGGTCGAAACAGAACAACGCATGAAAATCGCGTGGGAGACTTACATGTAGAATAAGATTTTTGAAGCCCTAGAAAATAAGAAGAATATTTGGAAAGAACTAAAGGGCTTGGGGCTCCTGCCAAGGGCATGGGGAGGGGGGTTGCATGGCTTCTCGCCGGGTGAGCTGAACTCGCACTTTGCGGGGGTATCGGTCTCCCAGAGTGACGGTGACGTTGATTTGTGTAGCATCTTGGACTCGGTCAGTGACGACGGCTTTGTTGTCAAAGACGTTACAGTGACGGACGTAGTCCTGGCTGTTGCTCATTTCTCGTCGCAGGCTAGGGGTGATGACGGTATTCCCCAAAGCGTTGTAGCTAAGGCTCTCCCGTATGTAAGTCATCATATAGCGAGGGTCTTCAACTCCTCTTTGTCTGGTGGTGTCTTCCCAGGGGCTTGGAGGGGGGCTCACTTGGTGCCTCTAAAAAAGGTTTCAGTGCCACCTACTTTATCAGATTTTCGCCCAATAGCACTATTGAGCTTTCTCTCCAAGGTGCTGGAGAAGATAGTAACGACCAGATTACCGATTTCTTAAGATCCAAAAATATCTTGGATCCTCTGCAAACCGGTTTCAGACAGCATCATAGCACCCAGACAGCTCTACTAAAACTAATCGAGGACATACGAACTGGGATTAACGACAATAAGAAACTAATGACTATACTGCTACTGTTCGACTTTAGTAAGGCGTTTGACACTATATCACCATCTAAATTACTTCGTAAGCTGATACGCATGGGTTTTTCCAGGAGTGTTCTTCTGTGGATCAAATCATACATTTTTGGTCGCAGGCAAAAAGTCATAACAGACAACAACGGGGAGTCTGATTGGCTAACCACCAATCTAGGTGTGCCACACGGTTCAGTCCTGGGGCCCTTGCTATTCAGTCTTTATATCAATGACTTACAAGACGTACTGACTGGTGGTGATGTTAAACACTTGCGACTGCCGTGATTACGCGCTGGAGATGATGGCCCGTAGCTTACTGCGTCGACATCACCTTGATGTTCCGGCAGATCTGGGTTAATCCAGAGGACACTCAGCTACAACGAATTATCTGAAGTCCGTCTGCTGGCGAGCCTGAGACGCACTACGTCCTGAAAACGATCACCTACGGAAAATCATGTGTGCCTTACTTGGCTCTACGGACACTTATGCAGCTCTGCGTCGATGAAGGCGCTGCGCTCCCTGAAGCCTCTCGCGCAGTTGAACAAGAGCTCTACATTAATGACTTCCTGGGCGGGGCCGATAATCTGGAGGAGGCTCTGCGACGACGCGACCAGTTGATTAGACTGCTTCAGGCGGGAGCGTTCCACCTGAAGAAATGGGTATGCAATGTGCAAGAATTCCTCGAGAGTATCCCGCCGGAAGACCGCCTCCACACGAGTTGTCCACAACTCTCATCAGAAGGGCCTGTCAATGAATTGGGCATTCTTTGAGATCCCATTGCAGATCGCATGAGGTTTGCACCCCCCTCTTCGATGACGACGCATCGCTGACAAAGCGTCAAGTCCTCTCTGAGATCGCCCGACTCTTCGATCCCGTAGGATGGCTGTCCCCGGTCGTTGTCTTGGCCAAGATGTTTATGCAGGACCTGCAGCGGGCCAAGCTGGACTGGGACCACGATCTTCCAGCTACCATGGCACGCCAATGGAAGAACTTTAGGTCTAACCTCCGCAACGTGACCGCCATTAAGCTGCCGCGCAGGCTCAACTGGTCTCCATCAAGCCGCGTGCAGCTACACGCCTTTGCCGATGCTAGCCGGCGCGACCTTGCTGCCGCTGTGTACCTCCGTGCCGAAGATGACTCGGGTGCCGTTCACGTCCTTCTCGTCGTGTCGAAGACCAAATTGACATCGCTCATGAGATTGACGCACGCTGAGGCATTGACGCACGCTGAGGCGCCTCTAAAGCGACCCTCTCTACGAGTGACAATCCCTCGCCTCGAACTGCGAGACGCTCTTCGAGCTGCTCGTCTGCACCGCTTCTCTTCAAGCAGCTTAGGCATCGGAGCTCAATCATGCTTCGCCTGGTCCGACTCTCACGTAGCATTTCATTGGATCCGGTCGGAGGGATCTCTTGGAAACGACTTTGCGGACAATTTCGTCAGTCAGGTCCATGAAACCATGCCACTCTGTCCTTGGCGCTATGTTCGCACGACCGAAAATCCGGCCGACATCGCCACCCGAGGTTCTGTTCCGGCAAGACTAAGCCGAAATCAACTGTGGTGGTCGGGCCCTAAATGGCTCTCCGACTCCCCGCCGGGTGGCCGGTCGAAGCATCCCAACCACTGCCAGCCCCGCCGGCGCCTCACCTCACTTGCCTCGTATCGCAAGTGCCAGACGTTGAGCTCGCCGACGGCTTTTCAAATCTGAACCGATTAGTTAGAGCTCTAGTTCGCTGCCGACGACTCTTTCGTCATCGCTACGATCGCCAGGCACCTGCTCCCTTGAGCCCGATCACGGCCGATGAACTCCGTCAGGAGTTCCTCACGTGCGTCCGCCTCAGGCAGCAGCAAGTCTACGCGCAGGAGATCCAGGAGATCGAACGAGGGAGACCGGTCACCTCGACGAGTCCGCTTAGAGTGCTACTCCCCTTCCTCGATAATTCGAGGGTGTTGAGGGTTGGAGGTCAGCTCAGCAACTTCTCGCTATTCTTTTCAGAGCAGCATCCCGCAATCTTGGACGGAAAGAGCCATTTGGCTGCCCTCGTTGTTGATTGGGCCCACACTCGAGCACTCCACGGTGGTTTCCGCGTCACCTACGCCCACACCATGCGCCGAGTCTGGATCGTCGGTGGCCTAGTCAAGGTCAAAGCCCACCTCTACCAACTCCCGGTCGTTCAGTCGGAGCGGGGTTGATTACGCTGGACCGTTCCAAGTGCTCAGCACTCGGGGGCGTGGAGTGAGGTCATCCAAAGGATACGTGGCTGTCTTTGTGTGCTTGTGCACCAAGGTTATCCACCTCGAGCTTGTCGGAGACCTCACCACCGCAAGTTTCCTTGGAACCCTCTCTCGCTTCACCGGACGCCGAGGGTAGCCCGCCGAGTTGTGGAGCGACAACGCGACCAATTTTCGCGGCGCCGACGCCGAGCTCGGTCGTATGCTCAGGGAATCCGGACACCGAGGGCCCCGCGTCGCGGACTCACTCGCCTCTGATGGCATCAAATGGCAATTCATACCGCCCTCGTCACCTCACTTTGGTGGCTTATGGGAGGCCGGCGTCAAGTCGATGAAGACCCATCTTTGGCGCATCGCTGGGCCTCGGAAGCTCACCTACGAGGAATTTACTACGCTGCTCGTCGAGGTTGAGCTGGTGCTTAACAGTCGCCCCAGAAAACCCCCGCCTGGAAAATTTTCAAACTTTGCAAAGAATAATGTTATGTCTCAGCGACATGGAATACTTGTTGATGTGACAAATATAAAAGTTCCAAGTAAGCTATTAAAACATATCTTTTTCTAGTTATAATAACCACAATATAATAATACAATTTTAATCTAGATGAAAGAAAATCACCTTCCGTTGAAAGCCGGTGTAGTTACTGCTTTTCTTTGTTGGGAAAAGGAAAATCTCATAAATGTAACTTTACCGTACGCTTGGAGAATTTGACTGAAAACATTATGCAAACAAGCCCAAGAGCTACAGATCAAGTAATTTCGTCTTTGCTTAAACGCAAAATGATTACAGAAAATACACAAAATACTACAACTCTATCACTTTCTCAAACACGCGGTAAGCCTCTTAAAGTTGCTATTGGTTCACAAAATAACAAAGCTTTAAGCAAACCTGAGCTTTTTTCTGCAGACGATTTTTTAAAAATCCAGACGAGTTTACATTTGAGCCAAACGAAGACACTTGCGATTGCTTTACGAGTAGCTACGGAAAATGCTAAGGTCGTGGAACCGCATTTGAAAAAAAAAACTATCAATTAATAGTCACTGTGTTGATGATTATTTTGGTACTAAAAACTTTGACTTTGTTCACGTCAAGGCTGATAAGTTTCATCTGCAGCCGAACCAGTCGCTTACTGCACAAATCTTGATGGTTTAATATAACACATTAAAGAAAAACGCTCATTGTCTGAATTTCACTTGAAGTTTGGTATTGACGGGGGAGGGGGTTTTCTGAAGATATGTTTATCCATTCAATCTACCTCAGGAAATGAAAAGCTAAATAGACACCGGCAAAAGTTCGAAGATGGTATTTCTGCTAAACGGTTTAAAGATTCAGGTGTTAACAAATTATTGATACTAGCATTAGCAAACAGTTCTCAAGAAAATTATGAAAATGTATCGCAGCTGTGGTCTGCAATAAAAATAAACAACTTTCAGGGAACTATTGCGACAGATTTAAAACTTGCTAATATTATGGTTGGCATCATGTCGCATAGCAGCTTTTACCCCTGTACTTGATGTTTCGCATCGAAAAATGATTTAAGTAGCTGCGGAATACCGAGGACAATAAATAATACGTTTCAAAATTATATAAACTGGCATCAAGCCGGATCTGTCAAAAAAGATGCGAAGAATCATAAAAATTGTATTCATCCGCCTCTTTTATCAACTGATGTAGACAAAACATTTCTTCAGATAATACCTCCACCTGAACTTCATTTGATGCTAGGTGTAGTAAATACATTGTATAGACACTTATTGGCTGAATTCGAGAAAGACGCTCTTCTATGGGCACAATCATGCCATGTCACTCGTGATATACGTCAGGGTAATACAAGTTTTAATGGTAATTCGTGCAAGATATTATTAGACAAACTTGATTTCCTGCGTTCACGAAATCACAATTTGGGATGTTTGAAATATGTAAATGCTTTTGAGCAAAAATGTTGTACATGCCTGCTTTGGAAAAAATCTTGACCCATCTTTCAAAGATAAGATTAATGCCTTCAAGCAAAGTTATTTACATTTAAATGTACCAATAACGCCCAAAATTCATGCAATATTTTTTCATGTGCCTGACTTTTGCGAAGAAGTTCAGACGGGACTTGGATTTTATAGTGAACAGGCTATGGAATTTGTCCATGCTGATTTAAAATCTGTGTGAGAGAAATATAAAGTTTTTAAGAACCATCCAGAATATGCAGAGAGGTTGCAACGTGCTTTATGTGAATATAATAGTTTACATTCATTTTAATTATTGTACATAATAAAGATATTTTTTTAATGTAATAAAATGATCGCAAAGTTTGAAAATTCGAGTACGGTTTTGAAAATTTTTATGAATTTAAAATTTTTAATACCTATTGAGCATTTATAAACTTATTTCTGATGTTGAAATATATTTTTAAAACCTAAGAAATCTAAATACAAGATGCAATATAGAAAATAGTCACGATAACCTACAAAAATGATCAAATATCGAGTTTATTTGAAAATCCCTCTAGGGATTATTTTCATTTTAGGCTTAAAATCATCGGAAGATATCCCAGGAATGATTTATAAAAAAACTCCCGAGGTGCAAGATCTTTTTATTTAAACTTGATCGGAGCGCGCCGTGAAGTAACAAGTATAATAGGCTGTAGTTATAGGCTTATTAATTACCTGCATATCATCAATACTTGACTCATCTTTCGATCCATTCTGATTTAATTTTTTCTTCTGTAAATAATATCTTGTGGATCTTGATAATAACTGTTAAAAATTCCCTTCATAATAAACTTTGTATGGACCTCGACTTTTTCTAATATTTGTCACATTCAGCATATTAATACGAAAAATAGATGCACGTGTATTATATAGGTTAACTTTTTGCTACATCTATACATTAAAAAATGTATAGAAACAAATATTCACTGAAAAGTGTTACTTATAAAAGATATTACCGATATTGTTTTGATATTTTTACGAATGAGGTAAATAGCAAGCTAAGTAAAATAAAACGAGCATTTACGCACGTGTAATCGCACCGATATTTTTGCGCGGGATACAGAAAAGGATGTTTGGATAAAATGACGGCTAATTTGTGGTTTGGTGGCGCTAGTTTGACATATGGGTCAAAGCATTGCGAGTATATCTATATATACGTGTGCACGCGTACGCGTGCCTCTAAAGCATATATGGAAATAGTGAGAAGGGGGCATGGTTAAGTTGCAGGATACTGGGAATAAGAAGAACTACAGTTTATTTCACCTTTACAGTATAATTATAATTAAGTAATATTACTTAATTGTAGTGTTTTTTATATAAATATAGACATAACAGGACGAAAGTAAATTCAAGCCAGTCCAATCAAAACGCGTGTTTAATCAATCGGAGGCTCTGATCAGTCAGCTCTATTACGCGCGAGCACAACCCTCAAGTATAAACGAACAGGCTCTTGCATGTATTGTAGAATTTACGGCTTTGATTAGTCAGCTCTATTTCGCGCGAGCACAACCTTCAAGTATAAACAAACACGCTCTTATATGCATTGTAGAATTTACAGTTCTGATAGTTGCTTGTTAAAAACGGATTGTTTGTTTGCTTTGCAATCAAAGAAGAAACAAGAGATACGTCATCTGCGTACTATACTCAACTGACACATCATGTAAGTTGAAGAAAATGAATCTAATATATCTCATGCGCTTATTAGATACGTCGATAACAATATAATTGGTATAATTACTATCGATAATATCAGAGATTACAAGGCGAAAAGACCAAAACACAAACATGATTTCATCAAAAGAACAGTCTACGTTGGTAAGTGGTGGTCAAAAGACGGAAGTTCGTTCTACACGGCGATCGAAATTTATGGATTAAGAAGTAAGTTTTACAAAAATTAATTAAATTGTAAGTTAAAAAATAACAAAGAAAAAATACTCGGTCTGTATTTAATTCTTTTATCATGTATAAATGTTACGTAAAATTTACATTGCTATTTGTCATGTGATGTTATGTGTCATTGTATACCTTATGTATAACAATTTATATAGTGATTTCTTCTTATATTATAAAATAAAAAATGATATAATATAAAAGACGTATAGTAGCTTCAAGTGACAAAAACAAATTTGTCAGAAAAATTTCCATATTGTAAAAGTGATTATCGTCAACTAGAGAAATATTTAATAAAACACTGCAGACTTTTTTATTTCTTCTCTCACTATCCTATGTTAACAAATGACAGCAAAAACATTTATATTATCAGTGCTATAAATTTTAAACTTATTAGTCTTCTTTGTGTAGTCTATGTAAAAACTTTGTTTTGAATATTACAAGGTTTTGCAAGTTATTATATAACTTTAACGTTCTTTTTATGCAACATAAATATGCTTTCACAATTTGTAATTACAGTAAATTTATCACTATATAGGTAAACATGAATTAAATGATCTCCGAGAAGAGAACCGGATACAATTTCATGTATTCAATAATACTGAATTGGATGACAAAGACTACGATGATACTCTATCATCAGAAAATGCGACTTCTGAATCTGGTGTGGCTGAAGATGAAAAAGAAAAGGGTAGCGACGCTGATGAGAAGAAGGATAGTCATGCTGACGTCAAAAGGTATGTTCATTATACCTTTAAAATTGGACAAGCTGCTAATAATAAAAAATATAAACATAAACAAAATCAAGATTTAGATGTAAAATAAAATTTTGTAGACAAAAGCAAAGTTTATTCTATCATAATTTTAGTAACTTTCATTTATTTTTATTTATTTATTTATTTATTCCAGAGTTACATATAACATTTGCTAAATTCGATACAGAATAGAAATTATTTACACAATAACACACTATAACGCCGCAAATCCTGCAGAGGGAATTGGTATTCCCTGTTCGCAGGTCCGGATTAACAACAAAAATAAAAAGTGCTGGTTAGTTTTACTGTATTCATTACAGCAAAAACCTCCAGCCATACTAAACCGTACAATGCAAGTACCATTCATTCATGAGGATAGAATGTATCCACGGCGGACTTCCAGACATGGATCATTCCATCCTTCATCATTCATTCATACATACTTTGGTTGGGTTATGAAGGTCTTCTGACTCTTCATCCCAACTCTATATAACATTATTAATAATTTATTAAAAATTTAACAGTGATATATAATCTCTTTAACATTTCCATATAAATCCTTATTAATTAATATTATCATTATAAATTGTGTTAAGGATTCTATATTTTTATATAGTTTGTAATAATGTGATGACTACATTATATTAATTCGCGTTAATTAAGATTACATTGCACATGCTTAAGATTCTATATTTTTGTACATTTTTTTTTGTACATCCACTAACATGGATCTTACCGTCGCAAATTTTTCTGTTGTCGCGTGTTTATCTCTTGCATATAATATTCTTTCTATGGTGTTGAGCCTAGCCGGGCAAGTAAGTACAATAACACAGATAACTCTGTAATGTGGGAATATCTCTTTGTGTTGGTTAGCTGAATCACATTTGCAGTTTGATGTAAAGACTATATCGTCAATAACTACAATATCATTATAAGATGATTGTTGTTTAAATGGATTCATTGAGTATGTGAAAATTTGTTTTCCTCTTATTCCTCTGTCAAAGTAAAAAATCGCCTTGTTCGATCCTAGGTAGTTGATATCTCCGTATGTCATTCTGTGACTTGCTGATTTGTTAATCTTCTGTCCAGGTGCAGCCGTTGCTTTCATTTTTCTAGCTTTCTTGTTGTTCTTTTCAGCCATTTCATCAATCTGGGCGAAGACCGTTTCTACTGGTTTATATTTTTCTATATTTGGATCTTTATTAACATCTAAATCATTATTTTCTCCTTTAACAAATTTTATGTATTTGATATTCGCTTTTCCGTTTTCTGTTTTGTGTGTCCATATACTTATTATTTCGTTTGTTATATTATATAGACTATTGCTGATTTTTGGATATGAGTTTATCATTTTATTGTAATTGTAGTTGGAGATACGCCGATGTTTGCGATTATTGTATGATTTACATTTGCCCTAAGCACAAATGTATGTTCCAATATCAAGCATTAAACTATTAGCCAATATTGAGTCTTCCCTAGATCCATATATACTAATGTCCAGTTTGTTTTCAATGAGTGCTGCTTTTCTCTGCTGCAATAAAAACTGTAATTTAGAGGATATTTGGCACTGATATACACATTCATCTCGTTTGCACAGCGATAAAAGCCATAATTTAAATTGTTGGCAATCTATTGTCGTTGCAGTGTTTATTTCATTCATTATTTCTCAACCAATCCTGTATCTTTTTTATATTTGTTTTTCTTTTGTATATCTAACATTTTTAGTTCATTTGGCAATTTATTAAAGATACTGATGGCTTTAATATAACTATTTTTAGTACTTTTTTTAACAGTTTTGTAATATTTTGGTAAAATTAATAGTTTGTTTCTTGTTTTACTTGTCGAGTTGATATACTGATCTTTAAAATTTTCATAGTTATACCGAAGACTCTCAAACACTATACAAAATCTCCTATCTTACTTTCTTCTTCTACCTTACTCTGTAATCTATCTCTTTTACCACACATTTCAAACAAAAAATGGGCCAAAAATCCTGCTGTCGTGGAGGATGCGGGAGCGATGACAACTGCCCTGAGAGGGGATGTGTAGAATGATTCGCCACCTGGTCTTACATGGCAACGAAGCCAGCGAAGGCGCACTGCCTTGCAGGGGGAGTTAGGATATGAGAATGAAACCGAGTGTGTCTGACGACGAGTTGACTGTGTCCTCGCCAAAGTCAGAAAGCTCTCATACTTAGTTCTAGGGAGGTATGAGGGTTATCACCCCTAGACGGATGGACTCACCTGCGATCGGAACAGGATCCAAAACGCGCGGGTTTAACTTACTATCATGGCTCAAAGAAAACAAAACCAAACCAAAACGAAAAGAAACTTAAGGGTGGGAACCTGGAATGTACGCAGTCTACACAGAGCAGGCGCGTTCCGGGAAATCATAAATGAAACTGAGAGGTACAATTTAGATTTGGTAGCAATACAAGAAACCCGATGGAAAGATAACGCGATGCTAGGATCCGGTAACTTCACCTTTTTATATGGGGGCGCGAGCGGGCATTCTCTAGGCACCGGATTTCTTGTTAACAAAAGCATCATACGAGGGTAGTTCAATAAGTCTTTAGAATGACCAACAGATGGCGCGCGAATCGCTCCAAATCATCTGTTTTCAGTCAGCACCACTCCCCACTAGATATATGGTGCAGTCACAGTCCACATATTCTGAGTTTACGTGTTTTTATAACCAATTGAAAAAAAAAATTGCTTGTTAAGAAAAATGGAAAAAAACGAGTTCAGAGCGGTAATTAAACATTTTCATTTAAAGGGTTTAACTCCATATGAGATAAAAAATGAATTGGACTCAGTTCATGGCACATCTGACCCTGCCTTAGCAACGGTTTATAACTGGGTAAATGAATTTAAGCGTGGTCGTACATCAATAAGTGACGAACCAACTTTAGGCTTCGGAAGTGGCAGGTATTTGAACGCGGACCTACCACATGTGCCAACCCTCACCTCCTAGACTGGTGAAGCTGGATAATCTCTCTGAAACATGGGATAAACTAACGAGGGGGGCTTAAGGGCCCACGGGGTTGCCATCCCCTTGGGCCGACATTATACCGGCCCAAATTCACAAAGAAATAGAAACTCAGACGAGGGGCCCTCAGGCTCTAACGTCCCGGCAAACCCATCTTGCCGGAGAGCAGGTGCAAGGCCGGCACCTGTTCGAGGGGATTTCCCCTGCGAATTTCCTGTCCTGAATAAGTGACGAACCACGTTCAGGAAGGCCCGTAGAAGCAACTACTCCCGAAATCATCAATAAAATCCACGATATGGTGTTGAAGGATAGAAGATTAAAAGTGCGTGAGTTAGCTGAGGCCACAAGGATATCTATAGGTGCAGTTGTTTCAATTCTACATGAAAAATTAGGCATGAAAAAGCTATCGGCAAGATGGGTGCCGCTTTTGCTCTCAGCTAAGAATAAACGCAATAGAGTGGTCGCCTCTGAGGCTCTTTTGGCGCGCATAAGTCGGAATCCTGAGGAATTTTTTCGTCGATTTGTGACTGTGGATGAAACATGGATACACCACTACACTCCTGAGACAAAGGAACAATCCAAACAGTGGATTTCCACAGGCGAACCAGCTCCAAAGAAGGCAAAGACCGTAAAGTCAGCTGGTAAGGTTATGGCTACAGTTTTTTGGGATGCACGTGGAATTATACTTATTGACTACTTGGAAAAGAGTAAAACAATTACTGGTGAGTATTATGCATCATTATTAGAGCAGCTGAAAGAAGAAATTAAAAAAAAAACGACCACATTTGGCGAGAAAAAAATTCTCTTTCATCACGACAACGCCCGAGTTCACAGATGCTTCGTTTCAATGGCTAAAATTGAAGAACTAAACTCGAATTGGTCGAACACCCACCGTATTCACCAGATTTAGCCCCCAGTGACTTTTTCTTATTTCCAAACTTGAAAAAATGGCTCGGTGGACAGAGATTTACGGACAACGAAGACGTCATTGCCTCTGTAAGTGCTTATTTTGAGGAACTTCCGAAAACGCACTTTTCTGAAGGATTAAAAAAACTTAAAAAGCGATTGACCAAGTGTATAGAGCTCCAAGGAGATTATGTTGAAAAATAAAAAAAAATTTACCCAAAAAAAATTGTTTTTATACTTTATTCTAAAGACTTATTGAACTACCCTCGTACATTCCGTTAAAAGTTGCAATTTCGTGAATGACCGACTCTCGTATATCATCATCGACGGAGCGTGGTATAATTACGTGGTTATTAACGTCCACTGTCCCACGGAGGACAAAGAGGAACAAGTCAAAAATCTTTATTATGAAACTTTAGAGCAATTAATCGACCAATTCGCGTCTTACGACACCAAAATAGTAGTGGGGGATTTCAATGCTAAAATAGGGAGAGAGGAAATGTTTAGGCCCACCATAGGCAAAGAAAGTCTACACGAAACCAGCAATGATAACGGTATTATGGTCATAAATTTCGCAGCCGCAAAAGATCTTATAGTCAAGACCACGTGCTTCAAGCACAAGGATATACACAAGGCAACGTGGACATCGCCGGATGGGGCCACGCACAATCAAATCGATCATTTTCTTATTGATAAGAGGCGCCACACGAATGTACTCGACGTAAGGACCTATAGGGGGGCGGATTGCGACTCAGATCATTATCTCGTAGTGGCCAAATTAAGAGCCAGATTAGTAGCCGGTCAAAATAGTAAGCGAGCGAACAAAGTAGAAACCTTTGATATTGGAAAACTACGAAGCGGGATAGAGCGAATCAAGTACCAAGTAGAAGTTAGCAACCGATTTCAGGCGCTCGAGGAAACGGATGAACAGACGGGAGTAGATGACGATCCGAACAGGTTGTGGGGGGCTATCGAAAAAACTATAAAAGGGGCCGCGAACAAAGTACTGGGTAAGAAAAAAAGGCCGAAGAGCAAACCATGGTTTGACGAAGAGTGCGAACTCTGGTTTGAAAGGCGCAAGAAGGCTAAATTAGATAGTGTACACAATGAAAGCGATAGGGCCGTAGAAGAATACCATGAAATAAGAAAGCAAGTACGTGTGATTTACAGAAACAAGAAGCGCGAGTATCAGAAAAATGAAATTAGAAAAATAGAAACTAATAGTAGGGAAAATAACCCGCGCGAGATGTACAAAGGAATAAACGCTATTAGGAAGGGTTTTCAGAGTAGATCGAAGTTAATGAAGGATAAGGACGGGAACCTCGTGACAAGCGAAAATGAACTATTGAAATTATGGAAAGATTATTTCGATAAGTTATTAAACGTGCATGAAAACTCCGAGGAAATGGGAGACGAAATCCACACTGCTGAACTCCATATGGACGAAACGACCTACAAAGAAGTAGAGGCCGCGATCAAAAAGCTAAAAAACAATAAGGCCGCAGGAAACGATTCTATACCAGCTGAACTACTTAAATATGGAGGCACCGCACTTACATCTAAAATTTTTTATCTAGTATGTGCTATTTGGAGAAATGAAACAATACCAGAAAATTGGAAAGAATCCATCATCATACCGATCTTCAAAACGGGAGATAAAACAGACTGCAATAACTACCGGGGAATCTCACTTTTAGCTACCTGCTACAAAGTTCTGTCAAACGTAATACAGGCCAGACTCACACCATTCGCGGAAGATATAATAGGAGATTATCAGTGTGGATTCCGGCGCAACAGGTCAACGAGCGATCAAATGTTTACCATAAGACAATTATTAGAGAAAAAGTGGGAATATTGCGAAACTATACACCAGCTATTTGTGGACTTTAAGAAAGCGTACGACTCTGTCAAACGAAGCAAAATGTATGAAATCCTAGTGCTCCTTGGCGTACCAAAAAAACTCGTAAAATTAATTCAAATATGTCTGAACGGAAGCACTGGAAAGGTCCGAGTAGGCGGTAATGTATCCGAATCGTTCATGATACGCGACGGTTTGAAGCAAGGTGACGGGCTTTCAACGGTACTCTTTAACCTGACGCTAGAGCATGTTGTTAGAAAAATGCAGGCTAGCGAGCTAGGCGCAACACTCAACGGAACAACGCAAATTTTAGGCTATGCGGATGACTTGGATATAGTGGGAGATAATGGTGAAACGGTGGCGAGAAATGCGGAAATCCTTATAAATGCGGCTAAAAACACGGGGTTAGAAGTGAGCGAATCGAAAACGAAATATATGATCATGGAGAAACTGGGCATTCGCGAAGCAGAGGGGGATCTCAGAGTCGGAAATTTCACTTTTGAAAAGGTTAGCGAATTCAGATATTTAGGTACAACTATAAATGATCGAAACGAAATTAAAGCCGAGATTAATAAGAGACTTCATTCGGGTAATGCCTGCTTCTACGCTGTGAACAGATTACTTAAGTCAAAGCTACTGTCGAAAAATGTCAAAATAAGGATATATAGGACTATAATAATGCCGGTAATCTTGTATGGGTGCGAAACCTGGGCGCTCACTAAAGCGGAAGAAAATCGTTTTAGGGTATTTGAAAATAAGGTTCTGCGGAAAATATACGGGCCAAAGAAAGATGAGGAAACTGGGGAGTGGAGGAAACTGCACAATGACGAGCTACATAATTTGTACGCGTCGCCAAATATTAACAGAATAATAAAATCACGGAGACTAAGATGGGCAGGGCACGTGGCAAGAATGGGCGATGATCGTACAGCAGCGCGCATAATGAAAGGAAAACCGAAAGCAACGCGACCTCTTGGTAGACCTAGACGCAGATGGGAGGATAACGTAAAATCAGACATAACTGAAATTGGGCGGGAAGGCGCGAAATGGATGGGGTTGGCACAAAATAGGGAAACGTGGAAGGCTTGCGTAGATGAGGCGATGAACTTTCGAGTTCGAAATGCCATTTAAAAAAAAAAAAAAAAAAATACCGAAGACTCTCATTTGCAAATAATTGCTGTAGGTTAAGTGGAAGTATTTTTTGAAAAGTATTTTTATTTATAGTTTTTAAAATTTTTGTTTGAACTGTTTGCAATAAGTGTAGTTTGTTTTGATACGCACCACCCCATGCAATTATGCCATAACTAATAAGGCTGTGGAAGAAAGCATAGTATATAATTTTTAAAGTATTAGTTTCCATGAATTTAGAAATTTTACTAAAGATGAAAATCAGGTATCTTGTCTTATTTATAAGATATTCAATATGTTTGGTCCATCTCATATTCTCATCGGAAATTATACCCAAATATTTTGCTTCATTCACTCTCTTTAGTTTTTCATTATTGATTTTAATTTCAATTTTCTGTGGAACACTATCACAATAGTTTTCAAAAGTTATATAAACAGTTTTTTGTATATTTAATGTTAATTTATTTAGTCTAAGCTATGTTGAGACATCTTCTAAGTATTTGTTCATTTTGTTTCAACTTCAGACCAAGTTTATCCATTTGCTATTATAGCAGTGTCATCTGCATAGGACAGGATGGAATTGTCTGGCATGTTTGTTAGCAAGTCATTCACATAAAGTATAAAAAGTAGAGGCCTAAGTATAGTCCCTTGAGGGACACCAGTATTAACTTTTTTAAATTCATTTACATGTGAACCTATCCTTACTTTTTGTTTTCTATTGGTTAAATGACTTGTAATTACTTTATGCGCCTTTCCTCTTATACCATATGAGTAAAGTTTATCTAACAGTATTTTATGATTTACGGTGTCAAAAGCTGTTGCGAAATCTAGGAATGTAATATCTATGGGTTTACTTTGATCTAAATTTTCATAAATGATTTTAGATATAAGGCTTAAGGGGTAACACCACTCTAGCGGCCCGAAAAATGCCTAATTTGTACGATTTTTTACAAGAGTAGGAAAGAAGGGATCAAATTTCTTTTTTGAGGGTTTACTATATATATTGAGGTACAAAAATATATTTTTTTTACATTTAAATACAAAATGGCGGCTATACAGTGAATCTCGTGAGAAGCCTTTTTCTCAAACCTCTAAACGGGAGAACACTTTTCTCGAAAAGTATGAGACCTGGAACAAAAAACCAAAGAAATTCTTAATCTATATAACGTTAACGTTTTTTTGTTTCAATTTTTGTAGAAATGGCGCACTTCTGAAAAAAAAGTCGATTTTTCTCGAAAAAAACGATGTAAATTGTTTATAAAAAAAAATTTACATTCAATCGAGAAACGGCTACGCACATCTTTAGAGAATCTATTTATGAAGCTACAGTAAAAATTTCAATCCAATCCATGCAATAGTTTACGAGTAATCTGTTCTCCCAGTTTGAAAAAACTGGTTTCGAGAAAAACGCGTTTAAAGTTTTACATGCACTTAAATCATCGATATTTTTTGTTTACCTCTAATCTGCGATGCCTGCACCATACATTTGGCCATCCAAATTAATATTTGCCTTTCTCATCGATTTTGTATCAACGAGTTCGAACGATAATGCTACTTCAAGTACGTCTAATAATACAGAAATTCAAAATTATATATAATTAAAAACATATGGCGATTTGAGAAAAGATTATGAGAAATATTGTAGCACATGGAAAAATAAAAAATTTAGCAGAGAATGTCACAGCACCATTAATCCGCCCCTTTTCGATGAAGACGATAATGTTTACGTTTTGCAAAAATTTTGCGTTGTTTCTGAGCTGTATGTCTTACAAGGCTTTGTTAATCATTTGTTTTGGCAAGGTTTAGTTCTTTTGGTAGGCCAAGAAAAAGCTTTGCTTTGGCCAAAAAACTGAATTTGATTTCAAAGAATTACCATGGCGATGCCTTTGAAGGCAATGCGTACAGGAAACTACTCAAGGAGGCAGATAGACTTAATGATCCCGATTTATATAAAAATAGATTACGCGTACGTGTACTTCAGTGCTCTACCCGGCTTCTCATACGGGTGCGCAATATATATACTCTTGCGACATTGCTGGCTTGTGTTTATAATTCAAATCTCCAGTGGCCTGGGACCTCTGCCACGTGCACCATGAATCTTCGCCGCGCGGGCATCTCTCGTGCTTCGATTTGTCGTCCGTCGATAATGTATGGTCTAACGTTGCGCATATTTTTTATAGAATCATAATTTCTACGTATTGCTAGACCATAATAAATTGACAATTCGTCGATTAATTTTGCCAGTGAGCTTGCCCTTTCCTCCGAGACCTTTAGTTTTCTTTGTTAAATTTCGAAGGCGAGTACCCATCCGTTACTGCACATGGTCGATGCACTCTTTCTTCGTAACTGACAAATTTTCATAAGGCTGCGAGTCTACGATACCTTCAAAAGTTTTTGAATCACCGTCCCCGACGTAATTGGCATATTTAAGTTGGTGTAAAGATTCTGAGCGCTGGAACATCTCAATAACGGCATCCACTTCCATTTTTCCCGCCGAGCCGTCATGGTTCGATTGGCATTCGTTTTCATGGGTTTCGAGCCATTCCTTGTACTCATCCGTGTCACATTTCTTTTCCCAAAATTCACATGCCTTACAATATTTAGATTTTACTAAAATGTCGACCACTTTGCCAGTACACGATCCAATAAGTAATACAAATCCGAAAAGAGACGTGAAGCCGCGTTTGCGCCACGAACCATCGCCAGATACAGTAATACCACTTGTGCTTCCTTTTTCATCACTTTGTTTCTTATCTTCCTTAGCTGCATTTTTCATACTCTGCTCACAAACCTCCTTTGCATCGACAGCAATAAAATGATTGAAAAATTGGCCGCGAGAGCTCCATGAACGCGCAAAATTTTATTATTCCATTCAATCCTATTTCCAGTAGTCGCATAGCAAGAATCATTCTGCGATTAATGTCGTATGCTTTTTCAATGAACGGGGAAGAAGGGATAAAAATGTTGTCGCAGTTTTGGCATGAAATAACAATTTTGAAACCCAAGCCACGCTTTCCACATCCGTAAATGTCACATCTGACTTGCGCTTTTTGCACACAACAGCTTGCGATATAGCGGTAAATACGGTTAAAAAATTCAAAATTCGATAAGCAAAGCCTTCATATACTTCAAAGTCATCAGGATCGATGGTAGATAATTTTCGAGCCGATGTGCCAACCGCCTCGACGCTTGGCTTCTCCATTTCATAACGGTTACTTGGCCGCCGCTTTGAAATTTTCGGTCTCTTCAAATTGCTCTTTTTCCCCTTCGTCGATTTCTTGCCATCATACACTGGTCTTTCACTACTCATATTGTTTATAATTTTCACACTGTTCACTTAAAATCAACGAAATTTGTAATATATAAATATATGAAAACGAAAAATCAGCAGAAATACAAATCGAAGCGTGTGCACGGCGTCGCTTTGCAGCTGTACTAACTAACACATATACATACCGATACAAGCTAATTTCAGTATTAGCGCACCCTGCAGGATGTCTGAGGAACCTCAAGGACCTTTGGCTCTGTAAGTAACAAGGTCTCCTATTATTCCGATAGATGAAATCAATACAAAAGCGATGAATCAGAACGCGCCGCGCGCTCTGATTTAGCGCGCTCAGCGAGCGGTCCAAAGCGCTGCCACAAAATCATCGATATTTGAACCGTATAAAAATTATTTGACACTATAGGACCAATTGTATATTATTTTTATGACCCTAAAGTATTGTTTAAGCCGAAAAAAAATCGATTTTTTGAAAATCCTGGAGTGCTGTTACCCCTTGATCATTAAATTACAGCAATGTTTCTCATCTGGAACAGAATGAGATAATCCAATGTGATTTTGATTTAGATTCGAGTTGTTCACAGATATGTCTCACAAGCAAGCGAAAGCTGCCTTGCAAGTGATCAGGACACATGATTGCGTTGCAAATATTCACATGGATCCTTGAACAATCTTGAAAACTCCAAATTTCTCTGCTCCTACTACACAGATTGCTGGAGGTGAGTACCTTCAATTAGGTGTCAAAAATGGTATGATGAATATTTTTCAGACAATTCCTCTAGAACAGATTCCTGATGTTTTTGAAATTCACTGCAGTACTGGCAAAGTATTACTGGATAAAGCTAGTCAAATCCTGATGTGGCCTATACAAATCAGAATAGCTAATATTCCCCACAATGCTCCTGAAGTTATAGGTATTTTTAAAGGTTCCAAAAAACCAACAAAGGCCTTAGATTTTTTAAAACCTATTATGGATTATTTGCTTGTGAGATTGCAAAATATTGTGTAATTTAATAGTGAAACAAAATATGTTGAATTGAGATGTTTTATTGCTGATGCACATGCTCGAGCTTTTACATTAGGTCATACCGCACACAATTCAAAAGTTCCCTGTTCTAGATGCTGGGTAAGAGGTGTATGTGTTAGATGAGGAGTGATAGTTTATAGTGGCATTAGTAAAGCGCCTTGCACAAGAAGAATATTTTTCGAGGATTGATGCTGAACATCATTAAGGAACAGTGTGTCCTATTGTTCCCCTTTTTTTCAATTTGGTTTCTCAAACAGAGTTTGACTACATGCATTTGGTATGTTTTGGTATCACGGAGAAAATTTTTCAAGGAATAATCGATGGTAGATTTGCTACGTCACCCAAGTTGTCATTCAAAGATCATATACAAATATTAGGTGATCGTCTAAAGCAAGTAAAGGAGTACGGTCCTCAAGATTTTGCTAGGAAGCCTGTCAAGATTTACAAACACGGTAAATTTAAGGCCACCGAGCAGCGACAAATTTTGATGTATAAGTAGTCCTTCCGTATTTTATGGTTTAATTTGAATACTGCTGTTTACGTGCATTTTCTATTGCTTCATGCAGGAATGGGAATTCTTACAAATCCCTTAAGCACCTCTGATGACATTAATAATGCAGAGGAATGGATCCAAATATTTGTTGAAAATACCCCAGATGTTTATGATTATAAATTTTTATCTTATAATACTCATGTATAATCATGTATAACCCTCCCGTGTAAAATAATTAGTCTGACACTAGTCTGGGATTAATCTGGCTTGACAAGTCTGGCGAAAGTCTTGCAAAAGTCTAGTAGAAGTCTGACTTAGGCCACTATGCCAGACTTTTTTTTGAATTATGTCAAGAAAACTCATTTTTCACAAGTAAATAATTAGAGTAGTACATTAATTATTAGTATCGACTAGAATAGTGAAAATACGTACGTTTCGATAAAATAGGAGAAAAATTTTTTGACATATTGCAATCTTGATTAAAATATGAATATTTGTAAAAAAGAGATAAAAATTTAGGTTATTGTCAATTTGACATGACGCGATGCTTTTGTTTTGCACATTTTGTCTAAAGTTTGGTATAGTGGCCAAAGCCAGACTTCTGCCGGACTTCTGCAAGACTTTCGCCAGACTTATTGAGCTATATTGCCAGACTAATTTTTTTACACGGGCTGTTACATTTTGCAGATGATGTTAGACCCTTTGGATCATTGGATTCTTTTTCTGCTTTTCCATATGAAAACAATATGACATATTTCAGAAAATTGTGTAGGAAATCAAGTCATCTTTTGCAGCTAATTTCCAATAGATGAGCTGCAAATTGTCGAGTTAATGTTACTAAGCATGTTGATAAAAGCTGTTTCAAATTTATTGCGAAACATTCAGAAGATCCAAGACCTCAAGCAAATAATTCAAACTTTAAACAATTCATATGAATATGGGATACAAACTACAAAGCTTAACGATCTTCAATGAGCGTTAAGGTATATGTAATTATAAATATTTTCAATTACTAAAATTATATTTTATATTATTCTCACTGATTTTTAAATATCCTCTATTTTTAGCGAAAGTAACAAAAAGCTGGAACACTTGACAAAGAAATGTGACATCGTACGTTTATTTACATATATAGATAGATATAGTTAAAATCTAAAAACATAGAAAATAAAAAAACTTTAAAGCATCGTTTTATACTGTAGCCAGTGTGAATCTAGCTTCTTCTAAACAGACGCACTGCACAGCAAGGGTACGGCTGGCAAGTGCCGTTAGACGCGCACATGTGCGTTTACTCTCCCTCTACCCTAGCTGAGAGATAAACAGAAGCATCGACTATATGCAGCCTCTGTTAAGCGAAAAAATACAGGCTGAAATATTATTTTGAAAACAAATAGCATAGCGTATAAGATAATAACTTTTTACATTTTTTAACATCGTAATATAGTTTTTTAATTCAAATAAAAATGTTGTGCGAAAGAATCAAGTCGATAGCTTAACTCTAAAATGTAGTTTTAAATATTCTGTTGTAATAATAATATTTACATATAAGATTATAATTTTAAGCACTTAAATATGAATGTTTATTCACTAATTACAGTTTACATTATAGTAATTTTTACTGCAACCTTTTATTATACACACTTTGATTTTAAGTAAACGTAAATTAATATTAACTTTACTTTCATTACCTTTTCTCATTATTATTGCCATTTAATCTTATACTATTTTAACCATATGTACACATTAATTAATTACTATAATTGTAATATGAGTTTTAACAAAAATAATATATATATATGTATAATTAGTAAATATTTTCACAATATTATCATTAATGATTTTTTATGAAATAACTATTATATTTTAAGATCATTTAGCAAATAAGAATATAATAAACATTAATATTTTAGGTTAATATTAATAAAATCAAATGTAAAATGCGAAAGATAGAGAAGGAGCAAGAGAGCAAGCGATAGAGAAGATCGCCCTTTCTCTCTGAGAAAAAGCTCATCCCACCAAAAAAGGCTCGAGCCCAAAACATAGCTGCGCGCGCTTCTTTAGCGACGCCCATATGAGGACCTTATTACCCTCACTCTCTCTTCTTTTTTCTCTGTCTTAAGCATTAACCTAATAAGAGGAAAAGCGCGTAGGAGGAGAAAAGGGAGGACTTTCTACCCTCACCCCGTTCGCTCGACCCTTCTGCATTGGCGACATACGACAGAACACTGTTTAAAAGGAGCTGGTCCACTAGGTCTCACTAGCATTAGCTCACCCGACCCCGGGCAAGTTACATGACTCACCAGCATTCGCTCGACAAGCACCTCAGGAGCAGTATCTGTTCCTGTAACGCAATCTTGTGTTTGACTCAGAGTATCTCACTCGCCGAAGCGCCTCAGGAGCAGTATCTGTTCCTGTACAGCAAAGCTTGTCTGAACTCTAAAAACTCGAACGTCTCACTCACTGACGCGCCTCTAGAGCAGTATCTGTTCAGGAATAGCGAGGTTTGTGCAAGACAGTATTAAACGTCTCACTCACTGACGCGCCTCTAGAGCAGTATCTGTTCAGGAATAGCGAGGTTTGTGCCAGATGGATTATTAAAAAGATATAGATCTTTGTACACAATTACACTAAATTCAAATATTCGGGTAGACAGCTTTAAGTCGAAAACCCACAAAACAATTCCATTATATTAAAAACAATTTGGGTTAAAACACCCAAGAATAAATTCAAATATTACGGGTTAAAAACACCCAAGAATAAAAACAAATATTACGGGTTAAAAACACCCAAGAATAAAAACAAATATTACGGGTTAAAAACACCCAAGAATAAATTCAAATATTACGGGTTAAAAACACCCAAGAATAAAACAAATTATTCAAATAGAACTACAAATTAAATATCCGAAAAGTAATTATATTTTATTTACAATTTTTGTACCGATTATATTAAGATTTCTATTTCTTGTATAAAATGCTTTTAACAAATAGATTTATTACTAAAAAGATTCAAATTTAATAAAAGTACCTAATATATATATATATATATATATATATATATATATATATATATATATATATATATATATATATATATATATATATATATATATACATATAAAATTGAACGCAATACATCACATGGTAATGCACCTCGTCGCTAGTCACTAGTAACGTATAGCATACCTGTGATTTCTATATATTCTGAACCTCGCGAGCTATTTTAGCTTACGTACGCCAGAAATATAGAGCAACATACTTTAGTAATGCACCTCGCAATCATTTATGAAAGCGTAAAGCATACTAAGGCAATGTTTATGAATATACGCCTCGAGATTAATATTTAATCACGTACAGTATATCCCACTAATAAAACTTATTTTCGAACCTCACAGGTATACCAATATACATATCCCAAGGTAATAAACTAATCAATAACAGAAAGAGACATCATTTCTAAGAATTGAAGTAAAGCCGAGAATGCTCATTACGAGGGTTCAAGAGATTAGAAACTAATTACATACGATTTGCCTTAGAGACCCTGGCTATTGTGCGAAAGCATAGGCCAAAATAAAAGGCGCATTTAAAAGCTTGTAGCTTTAGTCTTATTTGTAGTCTGTTGGACGTCACATAAGATATTTCAAATTTGGAGACTTCGGATCGGGATATTGTTTAAAACAAAAAAGTATGTGTAGTTTCTCACTTCAGTTTTTAATAATGAACTCAACTATAAAAAAATAAAAAATAAATCATTTCTTTTTGAGTAATATAAAATTTTTTGAACAAATACAAGAAATAGTTAGCGTTTAAAAAAAAAATAATATATATATTACAAACTAAATAAACAAATTTTCTTTGCCTTTCTTTTTTTTTTACAGTGGCATATTACACGCACGGGTTCACTAGTAAAAGTAGGCAACCTAGACAACAGAGAATCAGGATTCAACGAGAAAACAGAAACGACAACGAAAAAGCCATAGCGGCATTTTACGATATAGGACGTTCTAAAATCCACTTACTCGGCGGAGAATTGCGCCGAAAATTAATAGAAGAAATAGGGAAAGGTCTTTCTCAATATGAAATTTTGAATAAATATGTACCTCTCGAAAAATTAAGGGAGATTTTTGTAGAAAAAAAATTGCATAAATATTGTTTAGGCGCAGACGAAATCACGGATATAGATAAAAAAAAGGATATTATATTAAGGGCTTGTTTACCACTCCCTCCATGGAGTAAAGATTTAGTACATTTTTTTTCCGAATTTTTACGTTACTAAACATTTGAAATGCTTACCAGATGTTTTTAAATCACATCAAAATCCTCCTTCGGTATCTGAATCGAAAGAAAAAAAAGAAAGCTTAGATTTCTTTTTGATAGAAGCTACACGTTTCATTCCTCGTCCTAAGAAAGAAATAAAATTAAAAAAATTAACAAAATTAAAATCAGTAAAAAAGATTAATATTGAAAAACAGAGTGAAATAATAAAACAATCCGAAAGCAACAGACAAATTTTGGGTAACATCGAAAATTCTTGTGTGAAGAAGCATATTGCTCCTAAGGGGACATTAACTTCTGATAATAAAGCTTTTCAAAAGAAACAAAAAATTGAGGAACTGCATAAAGAATTAGGGTTAGATTTGTCTGAATCCGAGTGAATTCTTTTTCTTTCTCAGTTATGTTTCAAATTCTTATATTATAAATACTTTTGTACTTTTTAAAAAAAAATAAAACTTTGTATATTGCACATGCTATTTTTTATAAATAAATAAATAAATAAAAAAATAATAGTTATAAAAATCTCTATGATGAATACTGAGAGATTTAAAAAAAAAATAAAATATTTTTATTAAAGACCTTACGGATCAAGTTTTTCACTCTGCTATTCTTTATTGTTGTATTCAAATAAGGAAATATAAACATTATCCTGATTCTCATACAAGTCTAGCTTCGCATAACATAGAATAAAAATATAAAAATACTTTTAAAAGATAATAAAACTAAAATGTTCTTTTAAATAAATTGAATTAAAAATCCTTGACCCAAGTGACCAACTCTAGTATATTTCTTGCTACCTCTTTGAGGTTATACAGAAAAAAGGCAAAATTTCTTTCATTTAGTGTTGAAACAAATTTGACTAGTAGTTTTGAATAATAAGGATTTGTTTTTATATAAATTAAACCAATTATTTGTAAATGATAATAAAATTTTTTAAAAAAGGTAAAAGTAAACCTTCATCAATTAACGAAGGTTAACTTTTTACGTATAACAGTGCATTTAAAAATAATATATGCATTGAACTAGACTATTTTCAGTAAAATTCTCCTCAAGGATTGAGTAAAAATAAAGTGGGAATTGAAATATTGAGATTGACACGTAAACTTAAAATCTTTTAACTCACATTGTTATGAAAGAAACAATACTTGTTATTTCTTAAAGGTGATATTTGGTGTTCCAGCTACATAATTGGCATCTTAACTGCCATAACACCTTTTCTATTAGTATAATAAATAATTATTGATTTTCGAAACAGGGCTCTCAGATTGAATTGATGCATCTTGGTGCTCAGAGAATTGTTTAGCCACTTATACCAGTGTCATCTATAAGGATAGAAAAATACGTTATATACTTTCACAATTTCATTAATAATCACTATCGTGTAGAATAATAAACGTACGATGTCACAGAAAAAAAATATCACCAGGAAAAATGCTTCAAAATATTTTCCATTCAACCTTTTAACGTCCAAATGTGCTGATTTACCTCACATTTAGCATTTTATTATCTTACGAAAACAAGATCTTTTCTGTATTGAAAGTACCGATTCTAGGGTTTTCGGGGTCGCTCTTTCGAATGGCATTAAGAAAATTTTTAAAACGTTGCAATTTTTACAAGATTCTTACAAAAATTAAAAAAAGTTACAAATTTTAAAAAGTATTTTTCTCCTCTTTTGCATGTATTCGCTCGCTTGTCTAGAAATTCAAGAATTATATACAGATGGAAAGAGAGGCGGTAAAAGAGAGAGAAAGAGAGGTAGTAAGAGAGCAGTGTATACACCTCGACATATGTCTATGAGCGTTCTGTGCATCGGAAAAAGATGTAGCCGCTGCGTAAACTGCGTCACGGCAAGCGTAAAGGATTGTTCGGGGGCGGCTTTTCTCCTTCCCTGATTACGTGAGTAATCAATAAAAGAAGAAGCACGGAACGAGAGAGTATAGATGTTCTCTCATGGACGGTTGGCAATAGAGGCGTTCGTCGACATAGGAAAATCTTTTGTTTTAAATAGACCATGGTAATAAATTAACAATAATACAAACGACAATCTGAATTTAGCTATAGACAAGCGAGCGAGTAGAGCAAAAATGTCATTATTCGATTTAGATTCTTGTCGAAAGCATCAAACGTTTTTCTCTCATATCTAAATAACCTAAGCGTTTTATTAAAGCTTTAATTTCCTGCTAATAAAAGGATAATATTTGGTTTAATTAAATAAAAGATTAATTGTATCTCAAAATAACAAGTATTATCGGCAGCCATCTTGCATCCGTGATGTTGGATTAAACTTAATTTGATTTACATGACTCAAAAATATGTAATAAAGTATATTTTTGGAGCTATTGAGGAAAGAAACAGTTTAACAGTCAGCAATTAAATATTTTGAAATTTTAACAGAATTCATTTCATATTGATCGCCATTTTGATATCGCCATAATAAAAGAATACTTATAACAGATTATTGGAGTAGAAGTACCTTATAAAATAGGTAGTTTTTTTTAATTTTTGTAAAAATCTTGTAAAAATTGCTACTTTATGCAAATTTGCTCAACGTCATCGACCCGAAGACTCTAGGATCGGTACTTATAATAAAAAAAAAGATGTTGATATCGTAAGAAAATAAAAGGAAGGAAATACTCAGCACATTTGGGCGTTAAAGGGTTAAATCGGTAACCGACCTACTAGCTTTTGACGATGATGATGAAGAGTTATTCAACAGTGTTGTAAGTTATATATTTTAAGTATAACTTATTTTTTGTTATTTACACATAATTAATTAAGCGTGCAACCACACTCTTACTTCATTCAAATTTTTAAAATAATCATGTTTTAGGTTAACTACTTAGCCTATCGTGAAGGGAGTAACTCTACTAACGAAGTAGCAGTTTACTTTCAAAAATGCTTCGATCTTACCGAGGAATTGATCCCGAAAGTAACATGGAATGGCTCGGAAACAAACAAGATAACTGCATTGAAAGATACTGGTTTCGTTGTAGCATCCGAAAGTAAGCTATAATTTTATATATATATATATATATATATATATATATATGGGAAAGCAAGAAATAATTAAACAATAAATTTACAACAAGTTAATCGAGTGAGATTTCACGGGTGCCGAGTGCCTCGGCGGCTGGTCCTATATGCATTTGCCTTGGCTACTTCTACCGCGAGTTGGACGACACCACCTATTAATGGCACGCGAACTACACTATTGATAAATTCGCACGGCGGCGCGGAAACTTAAACTCAGCTAAGCTGCACGAAAGAGTTTATTACTGAGCGTATAACAAACGTCAAGCGGGAGTATAGCGAGCCACCAATTTGCCGCAGGTAAATTCGTGCACGTGAGGATGCGAAGCTAGTTAGGCGAGTGAATTTAGAGAGCAAAGGATTTTGGAATTAACAGAATTAGCATTTATTGCTTGTCGTGAATAAACTTTTAACAAAGAATGATTAATAAACAATTGACTATGTGTGTGTGTGCGCGCGCGTGCGTGCGTGCATGCATGCGTAAAAGTAAATTTAAAGTCCGAGTAAAGTCGACACGTGGTGGCAATTTAGCATTGCGCGCACGATTGAATTATATCGCACGAATTTTTGGCGGGCAAGGAGTCGTGTTCTCCTTGCTCCGCTTGAAAGTGGTGGAAACAATTGTGTGGAAAGGAGAAAGTCGCGCTCGCCACAATCCATCCTGCGGATAGATCTCCTGCCGCTATGTCACGGCTGGTCACGCTTTGAATGGGTAACCTACGAAGCGCTCCAACAGCCGTTTGGCGCAAGGATTTAAATCCTCGAACGCGACATACCGCCCACCTCGTTATCAAACTACAACGAATCTGGTTAAAGAAAAAGAAAAGAAAGAAAAAATGCAAAAAATAAAAGAAAATCCTGAAAGTGAAGAGTTTAAATTAACAAAAATAGATATGAGAAAAATTTCTATTATAATCAGACCATTACAATTTGACTGTTAATCCACGACTGTCAATTGCAGACTGACTTGTAAGTACTTTTTCACCTAGCAGCGAAGCTGCTCGTCTGTACATACTTGGGTGGATTTCCTATTGTTCACATTATACACCTTTGGCTTCTCGATAACAGAGATCTTATGTCGTATTGTCCAATATCGATTGATTGTACTTAAATTACAATTTCGTTCGTACAATCGTTTATTATTTTACGTGTAATTATTATTCATATTCATTTTGTTTTAAATAAATATACAAAATATCACTTAATACAATATGTAACATAATAAATATTTTATGATTCGACTCATTTCAATTATATTTTTAAAAATAATAATAAAAATAATAACAATACATAAGACCCCACCACAAGATCAAAACATGGAGCCAGAAGTCAAGGCTTCTGTTTTGCTATAACTTCTTAAACGTTCTTCTAAACTTGCAATATTGATTTCTTGATGAAATGGTTGTTGTCTGTCGTCATTTGATTTCGGTGCTGTAGTTTTTTCTGTTTTGTTGATAGTTGAATTTCCTGGTGATTGTTCTGTTTTTAGTGGAAAAGGTTTAAGTTGTAGAATCAAATGGGTAATCGAACTCCACATTGCTCCAAGTAAATGTACTCCCCATCTATATATAGTATACAAGGTATATCCGTGAATGGTTGTATCTAAGATGATTTTCATAATTTGTATTAGCATTAATAATGACATTACCCCTGACGAAAAAATTCCGAATTTGGTAAATCCATTTCATATCTTTATCCATGTAGAGTGAGCGATAGTTTCTATTGCACTTTTGTCAATTAAATTTTGAAAATTCGCCGATGATTGAAGCATTGATCAATCAGAAATTTTTCTTGCTAAAGACGCAATAAATGCTGGTTTTTCTGCAGGAAAAAACATATGTTCCCTTAACCTTTCCAGATCTGCAGCGGTATAGATACCACTATTCATCAATCCGTCTAGGTCCATATACTTCTATGTAGGTTTGTTTAAAAGTTGAATAATTTGTGATGGTTCTAATTTAATTAAGTTTTTAAAGATTTTGGTGTTCTTAAATAATATATTTTGAAAAAAATCCTAATATTAGAAAAGTGGAAAAAACGTACTATATATTTTTTGTGTATACTATTAAAATTTTTTTTAAATTCAAATTTGAAAGTAATAATTTTAAACATTAATATGATAGTGACCCCAGAAGTCGGCCACCCCCAACAGTCGGCCTCTTCTCAAGGGTTTGAAATGATTTCAAAAGCAATACCTTCAGTTACGACCGAGAAGATTGAAGAAAAAATACAAATTACTACGTCACAAATTGAACTCCAAGATAACATGTCACAAGTTAAAGAAGAACAAATACATCAAAAGCAAACATAGAAAAGGAATATAGTAAAACGCAGAATGAAATCGACAACTATGTGCAAGGCAGTGACGAAGATGAGAAAATATATTGGATCGAATCGAAATTTTATTCACTGAGATGCTTATATGTATAATACTTTTTTATATTGTTTTTGCTGTATTGAGTGATTTAAATTAGTGATATTGTCGAACATCTTTTTTGAGCTTATTTTGCTAGATTTGAGTGAAATAGTCACTTTATTAGAGGCCGCACTTTTTTCTTGTATTTCATTGAAAAATCTATTCTCAATTTACATGTAATTTACTTGAGTACAGTGAGAACTCGCTCGGTCAGTGAAACCCGTGCCACGCAACGAGAATTACTGCACCGGTTTTTCGAAATAATGATGTTATGGTTAGAACTGATCTTTCCCGTGGAAAGATTTCTTTGTAATAGGACGTGGCTACTGAATTACTTTAAGTAATTAATTTACTTAATTTTCTCAAAACCGAAAGTCTACAAAAATGCACACTTTAAGAATTTATGTTTATCTTTCATGTATCTTCAATACAAACTACCGACATTTTTTTAAAGTGATTACTTTATCAAAAAACGTAGTGAATATTATCCACTTAGATCCAAAATCTGATCAGTTTTAAGTTCATACGTACCTAATATGTCTGCAAAATTTTAGCGTCTAACATGCTTCCCTGTGAGAGTAATGGTCTATATATCTACGATAAATATGTCTTGTTTCATGCCGAAAAGTATAGAGTAGAAAATCGATCATTTGGGGCCTGCGGCGGCTCAGTCGGTAGAGTGTCGGATTCCCACGCCGGTGACCCGGGTTCGAATCCTAGTCTCTGCCGATTGATACAAGCACCTCTGTAAAAATTACATGTGCTTTGTTTACAAACACACCGCAGACCCCCGTCGTCGATTAGCACCACATGGAAGCACAAACATGGCGACGTTAAATAATAATAAATAAAAAAAAAATCGATCATTTCGAGCTTAGAAAAAATATAAAAAATTTCATTTTTCCCCGCTTGGGAGCCTTCGGTGCCGACTCGTGCAGAATGCCTCAACCTTACTTTAAATAACTCATTTTCACCCCTTGTTGCACAGTGTACTGTTTCAAACTAAGGAACATAAAAAATATCGAGATTTATGAAAATCTCTAATCCGAAAATTTTCATTCTTACAAAGCTTTCTCTATGAGAAAGCAAAAAGTATAAATTATGAAAAAAAGAATTTGTGAAATAAACTTTTTTAACTCTTAACTTTTTATATGAAAATATACCATTCATAGATCCCAAAATCATTAAACACTTAATTTAAAATATGTGACCTAAAGTTGTTATGCCTCGAAGTCACAGATATTAATTTTTTTCATGAATAAGAACTATACATTTATTTTTTCTTATGTTTCATCTTTTTTCAATTATATTTAGTATTAAAGTTCTGAACTTACGGTATTTTAACAATATGCAATGCAAATTTTACGATAAATAACGGTATGGGTGTGTAATTGAATGATGCGAACTAAACTATTAAAATTGGACTTTTTAAAAGATGTTTAAATATTACGTTAATACAATCAATAATTACATTAAAAAATTCATCAATTGCAAATTTTTTTAAATAAAAAATTAGGAGAAATAAGTCGAATTAATTTTTATAAATTTTTGGTTAAATAGATATAAAAACTTCTACTATAACTTTATTATACTATTATCTATACGAAATGTATGCATTACGCCGCCCCCCCCCCCTCCTCGCTACAATCATCCCATTCTCATCTACTGTATACGTTATTTATTTATTTATTTATTGCCTTTAATTTGTCTAATCATTACGATAACGCTATCGATCAAGCGTTATCGTTAGCGTTATCATCTTAAGGCCCCCTGATTAAGGTCTTGGTATACTCGTGTGCGCAGCGCAATGCAACGCGAGCGTCAATGTAAAGAGATCGATAGCGTAAAACGCGCGTACACTGTACAAAGTCGCGTTCACCACAATCCATCCTAGGAATAAACCTCTCGCCGCGACGTCACAGATGGTCACGCATTGGATAGGTGACCTGCGGAGTGTTACAACAACCCCTTGTAACACTCCGCAGGTCACCTATCCAATAACAAAAACTTCAACAGCTGCCACATAGATCCTACAAGTATACTTAATTATTATTTCAAATTTTATAATTAAGATTTTCTTCAATTAGGTATATATAAATTATACAAAAATTATTGCTTTATTTCGTTATAGATAATTCATTATTACGGATTTATTTTTAAATAAAAGATTATTTTAATAGCTCTTTAAAAAATGCCGATGTATTGCATACTATATCAAACAACCTTACTACATTAACTAGCCAAATTACTAACTCGTTCACGCTCGCTCATGTTCAGGAATTGAATATTTGTATTTTAGTTTAAAATGTATTATTTTGCACGTTTTTAGAAGATACATTGTAACACAATATAACGTAATTCATAATTATTCTATATTTGATTTGTAAATCTATTTATGTTAATAAACAATTAATTATATAAACGTTAAAAAGTCCTTATAATATACATTACATATTTATTTAATAATTATTTAAATGTGTACAAAAATAAATAAAATAGTTATATTTTAAAATCATAATAAATCCGCTGCGTATTATTATTTAATTTTAAACGTATAATGGTACAATAAAATTATAAAATGTTCTTTTTGTCTCGCAAGTGCGCACTGTTGCCCAATGGTATACAAAATAAATAACAAATTAAATTTAAATTATTAAATAAGAAAGATAAAAAATTAATTGTTAATCGAAAAATATCACTAAAATTTATTAATCCATAAATAAATCGAGATACAATATAAATTAGGTACACGTATTTCTTGGGAGTACATTGTAACACGGTGTGATGTGTTTTATAGAATATTGATGATTTTATATTATAATGATTATTATAAAAGTTGATTAAAGAAATAAGCCGTTTGTTTTTATTATTTTCTGTGCCTTTTATTTTCAAATTGTGTTTTTGCTAATGCTCGATAGTCAAATATAAATCAATCTAAAGTAAAAATATAAAAATTAAAACTTTTTAGAGTTTGAAAACATAAAAAACGTAATGAATATGTTAGTTGCACAATGACCATAAATAGAAACACAAAAAACAATAAAAGGTTATAAGCTATTTGAAATAATTTGAAAATAGAGAAAAGACGGGGAGTATCACAAATAGCTAACAGACAAACTCATCAAAAACATAAAATCTAGTCTATCTGAATATTTTTGTTTATGTAGGAAAAAGTTGACTATAAAAAGGATCAAAATATACCACAAAAAAATAAAAAACGTTATAAACTCTTCGAAATAATTTTAAAAATTGCATCAGAAACATAAAATCTATGCCAGCTGAATATTTTTGTTTATGTAGGAAAATGTCGACTAGAAAAGGAACAAAATGAAAAACTAAAAAATAAAAAAGGTTACCCTGATTACACATAACGTTTTAAAATGTTTTAAAAAGTTAAATCAAAACACCTTCTAACGAATAAATGGATAAGTTTAAAAAGCATTTTTATAACGCGTTAAAATGGTGCAAATGTCCGCATTTTGGTTTAATATAAAAGTTTTAAAAACGTTTTAAAAACGTATTAAAAACGTTTTTACAAAAGTCTGAATGGCAATATGTACATGTAATGTCACTTATGCGGACAATTTCTACCATAGAAGGGTATTTATGCAGACTTTTACGTACTTATGCGGACTGGCGCATAAGTCCATCCAAAAGTTCATATATTTATCGGTACTTCTGCAGACAGTCTGTAAATGTCCTCTCCTACATAAATTGGTACATTTACAGACAGGGCCGCATAGATCACGATCTACTATGAGGCATCAATAAATTATTTAAATCTTTTAAAACTTTTAAAACTTATAAATGTTTAATCGGAATTATCTAACTTTATGCGGATTTATTGATTATTGTAGGTGTTTATGACTCAGTCGCAAAAGTCTAATAGAATCCAATAAGGATTCTAGTCTTCTAACGCAACCGGGAACTTAAAGCTAAGTAGATACTATACGAATCTAGTTAGTAGGAAGATAGCTGATATTCTGTTTAAAGGAGCTCTCTGATTGGTCGAGAGCACATTTGTCACGTATCTCATGCGGTGAGACAGTTAGAGAATAAGGCCCCAGGAGTATAGTGTACCATGGTGTAAAAAATACAAGGTGTGCTCCCAAGAAGTGCTCCCAGGGTCCGCCATTTATAGCTCATTGAAAATACATGAGCTATAAATTGCAGACGCTGGGAACACTCCTCGAGAGCACATCTTGTATTTTTTACACCATATAGTGTACATAATGATAGGCCCTTTAGGTAGTTCCACATGTTCACCTTGTCCGATTAGCTTTCTAATGTTTGCATAATCTATGCCTGTTTTTAATGTATGGTCACAGAGTATGCAAATACTAGGCAAATACTAGGGCGTGTAATCGGCATAATGGCCAGTACACGTAAAAAAGCACAGACCACAGCACACAAGAATAACATTGATTAGTATATCTATAGATAGCTCTTGTTCCTTGTGTTTTCTCTCTCTCTCTCTCTGTCTCTCTCTCTCTCTCTCTCTCTCTCTCTTTCTCTCCGTTTGATGTTTAATATACGGAATAGAAATGAAGCATATTATAATAGAGGTATATAAAAATATTAGTTGTTTATTGTGGAATGTTCTTTAATCATATAACTTTGTCATACAAATTCTTTAATGATCTATTATATTTGTTTAAGATAATGTCTTACATGACTCAATCTTATTCCTATATAACATTTTTAGAATACTCCATTATTACTTTAAAAGCATCATTATATACTTTTACATTTTTGGGTTACATTTTGCATTTTATTGCAGAAAAAACTTTCGGTAAACAAATTATATTAAATAGGAACTTTACATTTTTGACACAGTCAACAAATCATATAAGATCGATCCTTTTTTATCTATAATCTACTTAAAGCAATTTTGCAATATTTTTTTAGTTATACGAGGTCACGCCATATAAAGCATTTAATGATTTAAAAATACGTTTTTAAACGTAATGTCTTGCATTACAGAAACTAAAAATTATACAGTTTATTAAATTATAATTTAATTATTAAATTATAATTTAATAATTCAAGATTTGCAATCTCTTATAATACTATGATATCACGTTGTATAAATTATTTAAAGATACATTCTTCGTAATTAGCAATGTTTTGCATTACTAAAACCAATAACTATAGTTTAATACTTGTAGAAAATAATTTGATAGCCTTATAAACTATATCTCTGATGTATATAAGACTTTCATATTTTCTTGATTATCCGCATACTCAATAAGATTCGTCTCAATTTATATTTATCTATATTATAATCAACGTTACTCCTGGGTTGTAAGTCTCATGTCTCTATTTTTCGAGTTGTGAATATATGCTCTAAGGACTGTAACGTCTCTTCCCTTTAAAATGGGATATTTTTTTTGCATATCTTGCAAGTATTTGTTAGGGATTCTTTGAGGAAGAATGTTATCTTTAATGTATGACTTAACTGCATTCTTCTCTTGATACGACCATGTAGTTTTCTTACCTGAAATTTTATTCAGTAAATTAGGTTAAACTTGTAACACCACATTTTGTGTGTGTTACACAAACTTCCAGTCTATCGAACGAGCTGCTCAGTGCAAGTCCGATGCTCGACAGAACTGGCCTATACACTACCTAATGGCACACTACTATCTCACTACACGCACTATACACATACACACGCATACTATTCTCTTCTGAAGCAGCTGAAGATGACGCACAGCTGCCATCCCATAGAGCCTCGCATAGGCTGGAGCTGGCTGGTCTCGGCTGGGGTGTGCTGAGCGTGTCCTGGTATCTCCTCTCCTTATTCCCTTTCTCTCGAACCAACCTAAGAACATATACATAGAGATTAAAATTTAAGAAAATAAGCATAATGGTATTAGAATAATACCCACCTGGTTTTATGCCTTGAAAGGCATCAATGGGTCGACCTTGGGCGGAGCGGCTGCTTCTCTAGGTACTCTGGAGGCCTGCAGTATACACCCTAGAAAACATAAAGCTGAGTTAGCCTACAGCAGATACGCACATCAAATTGGAATTCTCTTAGCTGGTTTGGAGGGTTTGTAGAGGCAGTGTGGTCTCTCAAATGCAGCAACGTAGCTCAGCTCATGGCCCGCTCCTCCATAACACCAGCAGCAGCAGTTTTCGAAGCACTCGCCAGTCACCTAGAAGCAATCTAGCATTAGCAAGAGGATATTACAGTGGTATACAAAACACTAATCGTACCTCATATCAGTGGCAGTTGAAGAATGCAATGTAGTAAGCTGCAAGTAAATATAACCTCTTCGAGGTTAACCGTGTCCACTACTCCTGCTGCAAGTACGCAGTCCTGGGACTTGCAGCTCTCGTCTTCGTGACCCTTCGTCGGCACAGTTGTCCAGATGCACCTCTTGCTGCAAGCCGTCGACTGCGTGCCATATAGCGTGATGTCACCGCGAGCAGACGCTCCCCTTTCCTCCTTCTTACTTCTCTTTCTTCCTCACCAGGCGCATGCGCTGCGCCCTCAACCAGGCTCTGTCAGCACTACCGAAATCCGAGTGTAGCGCCGCGGGGACGAAGCGAAAGCCTCGCTCACATCGTACTGAGCCGCGCTCGTAGACACTTCGTATTTTTTTACCTGCTCCGTTGCGAAAACGTGAAATTAACTTGCTCCGATTCGCGAATCTGTAACCGCTTTCCGTACCTCGACGTTATCGTCGATCTCGTACCGTGTGTGCCGACCAACTTGTATCTTCGAAGGAGGCCACACCGGATTTGGAAAAGAGTAAGTTGCACAGAGTATTATTCTGCCGCCGTAAGCAAGAAGGTCTGTAACTTCAAAATGTCACTTTCGCCACAATTTTTATATGAAATTTGAAAGCCTGCCGTTTTCTATTAAATTAATCATTTATCAAAGTGATTTTTTTGTATATAATTATTAATGATCTAAACAAGAACACATTTAAAAAAACGAGTACAATTATGATTTCATTCAAAAAATGTTAGTTACGGCTTTTTGGTTATGAAATTAGAGGGCGACCATAAGCAAGAAAGCCGTATAAACCAACATAAACGATAATTTTTTTACTATGCATAAACTAATAAGTTAGAATATTGAAAATACTGCTATTAATAGTGGAACTGATTGAGCTTTATACAGAAAATAATAAAACTATTTCTTTATTAATTAAAAATATGCTAAAAATAATTATTAATGCATATTTTTTTAACAGTATGTATATTATTTCAACAGTTTTATTTAATATTTGCGTAAATAAAATATACATTTTAATGCTTTAACGTAAAGATTTCTAATATTAATAAAACATTATTTATTGTTTGCCAAGTTTTGCCAAAAAGAATAACGATTATTTGGCATTAAAGGGAGAAATGTTTTCACCATAAGATTTTTCACATCTTCGTCGATTCCGCAAGGTTTTTCTAAGGCATCAGGTTTTTTTGATATGTTTTTCATCCCCTTTACTGATAAAAAATCGAGCTTGTAAGAGTCACCATTGAAAGAGGTTTTATACGTCAACGTCATTAACCCTCGTTCGGCAATGATTTGAACCATGTTTCCAAGTAATGGTTTTGGATTGTGTAATTTTAGATCGTTCGTCCTTTGCACAGAATGACCGTCTAGCCAGTTATAAAAATCTGTATGCTCCATGGCTTTTGTGATGGTGTGAGTGTTCTCACCTTTCACTGCATCGCAAAAATCATTGAAGTCATACGTTCTTTTCTTTTTTTTTTAATGATTTTTCTACCTGATGATGAAAACTATCAGCACTCATAAATATATGACCTGGTTCAAAATAGTTAATTTCAATGGTATCAGATGATATTTCATTAGAATTAATAATGTGAACAAGGTACGTTAAGAAACACCAACTTTTGTTTTGGGCAGTACAATTATCGAGCCACAAAATGATTTTCTTAGAATCTCTGTGATGTAAGAAAAAAGCATTATACGCAATCAGATCTTCTTTGCGCCTACCCGAAATCCCCTCATGCCATAAAACTACAAAAGTATTTTTTTTTATTTGATCCTACGGGTACGAAACTTTTGTTGTAAAGAGAAATTCTTTTTGTAAATAAAACAACTTTGAAAGTATCAATTCTGGGGAGCATTATAACTTTTTGCAAATCAACGGAACAACAAATGACACCATCTGGAAGTGACTGATCTGCGTATTCGCGGTATTTCTCGCAGCTGAGCTTAGCTTTGTCGATATGAGTTTTCCAAGTCGTACAGGCATCACAATCTGCATCAAGATTCGTCTCATTGTGTTGAGAATTGTGCAATTTAAATATCTCACATTTTTTGCACTCTTCATGCCCTAACTTTGTAAAACTAATATTCATTTCCTTCAAGCATCTACTGTAAATACTAATCGAAATCTTCAGCTCCTTATGTTCTTGACAAAAATCTTCATACATACTAGTAATTGAAATATCACTAGGTAAATACCGAGCATTCGGAGCATGTTCTCTTCTGTAATGAGATACCGTTGGATTGTATTTTTCAATGTGTGCGAATACAACTTCTGTGTTAATTTTGTGTTTCGATGGTTGACGGCCACGATTATCGGCAAGGGGAGTGATTTCTTGCTTATCCGAGCCGCGCACGATGCGCAATATCATCTTGTCGTTATTTGCTTTCAAACCTAATGTCGTGAGAAAAAAAATTCTACAAACTCGTGTTAATTCACCGGTGTTTTTTCTAAAATGATACTTTATAGACATCGTTCGAATTCGATTAGGGGATCTAGATGATTTGGCCGGATCTTCACGAACACACATACTTAGAATAAACATATGTTTGCCATTATAATCAAAATTTCAATATTCCTTGTCAATAGCTTTTCGTATTTCTTCGTCGAAATTCTCAGAACATTTTAATCGGCACTTTGAAGCATTGCAACACTCTCGAACTGCATGATTTTCAGCAACTCTATCGCATTTTGCTTCTAACGTTTCTCTCGGAGCCTTTGCTTTTCGTTTTCTGATCGTGCCTTTATTTGTATATTCTAATGCGTTGAAAATGCGTATATAAATATTTAAAATGTGAAAATATAAATTGAATAAGAATTAAGAATCAACCTATGACATCTGGAGATTCATCATTACTGTTCGACCCATTTTGTGTCTCATTACTGGTACTTCCATTCACTGCAGCATCGCTTATATCTGGTAATGGTTCATTTTCTTTATGAACAGAATCATTGAGAGACGGAACATGTCGATCATATTTTCAGGTTCTAATAATGAAAAAATATACGCTGATAATCTTAAATTAACCTCGATATACGCGAAATCTCTTTGTAAACAATAAAATAAAGCTATTTAATATTTCATTAAAAAAATTATTTAAAATAACCGTTTAAATTAAACATAAATAAATTACCAATCACATCTTGCGATCTAGCTGCAGTTTCACCATTATTCCGTTTAACTTTTATAAATCCGTTTTCATTGCTGTTGCAACGCCGTTACCCTAAGCGGGTCCTGGGCGTAGTCGTCCAGAGCGGACGGGTGGGTGCCTATCACCACTACACAGCGCGTCCTCAGGTTGCGGATAGAGGAACGACCCCTGAGAAAGAGGTTAGCTGCGAATAAAGCGAATAAGCAGTCGCGGACAGCCGATAGGCCCAGGCGTGGGTGTGATGAGCCCGCACTGGCGAACGCATTCATCTAGAAACACTACGCAAGCACCGCAACAACTACAAACACTATACAAAATCTCCTATCTTACTTTCTTCTTCTACCTTACTCTGTAATCTATCTCTTTTACCACACATTTCAAACAAAAAATGGGCCAAAAATCCTGCTGTCGTGGAGGATGCGGGAGCGATGACAACTGCCCTGAGAGGGGATGTGTAGAATGATTCGCCACCTGGTCTTACATGGCAACGAAGCCAGCGAAGGCGCGCTGCCTTGCAGGGGGGCGTTAGGATATGAGAATGAAACCGAGTGTGTCTGACGACGAGTTGACTATGTCCTCGCGAAAGTCAGAAAGCTCTCATACTTAGTTCTAGGGAGGTATGAGGGTTATCACCCCTAGACGGATGGACTCACCTGCGATCGGAACAGGATCCAAAACGCGCGGGTTTAACTTACTATCATGGCTCAAAGAAAACAAAACCAAACCAAAACGAAAAGAAACTTGAGGGTGGGAACCTGGAATGTACGCAGTCTACACAGAGCAGGCGCGTTCCGGGAAATCATAAATGAAACTGAGAGGTACAATTTAGATTTGGTAGCAATACAAGAAACCCGATGGAAAGATAACGCGATGCTAGGATCCGGTAACTTCACCTTTTTATATGGGGGCGCGAGCGGGCATTCTCTAGGCACCGGATTTCTTGTTAACAAAAGCATCATACATTCCGTTAAAAGTTGCAATTTCGTGAATGACCGACTCTCGTATATCATCATCGACGGAGCGTGGTATAATTACGTGGTTATTAACGTCCACTGCCCCACGGAGGACAAAGAGGAACAAGTCAAAAATCTTTATTATGAAACTTTAGAGCAATTAATCGACCAATTCGCGTCTTACGACACCAAAATAGTAGTGGGGGATATCAATGCTAAAATAGGGAGAGAGGAAATGTTTAGGCCCACCATAGGCAAAGAAAGTCTGCACGAAACCAGCAATGATAACGGTATTATGGTCATAAATTTCGCAGCCGCAAAAGATCTTATAGTCAAGACCACGTGCTTCAAGCACAAGGATATACACAAGGCAACGTGGACATCGCCGGATGGGGCCACGCACAATCAAATCGATCATTTTCTTATTGATAAGAGGCGCCACACGAATGTACTCGACGTAAGGACCTATAGGGGGGCGGATTGCGATTCAGATCATTATCTCGTAGTGGCCAAATTAAGAGCCAGATTAGTAGCCGGTCAAAATAGTAAGCGAGCGAACAAAGTAGAAACCTTTGATATTGGAAAACTACGAAGCGGGATAGAGCGAATCAAGTACCAAGTAGAAGTTAGCAACCGATTTCAGGCGCTCGAGGAAACGGATGAACAGACGGGAGTAGATGACGATCCGAACAGGTTGTGGGGGGCTATCGAAAAAACTATAAAAGGGGCCGCGAACAAAGTACTGGGTAAGAAAAAAAGGCCGAAGAGCAAACCATGGTTTGACGAAGAGTGCGAACTCTGGTTTGAAAGGCGCAAGAAGGCTAAATTAGATAGTGTACACAATGAAAGCGATAGGGCCGTAGAAGAATACCATGAAATAAGAAAGCAAGTACGTGTGATTTACAGAAACAAGAAGCGCGAGTATCAGAAAAATGAAATTAGAAAAATAGAAACTAATAGTAGGGAAAATAACCCGCGCGAGATGTACAAAGGAATAAACGCTATTAGAAAGGGTTTTCAGAGTAGATCTCAGTTAATGAAAGATAAGGACGGGAACCTCGTGACAAGCGAAAATGAACTATTGAAATTATGGAAAGATTATTTCGATAAGTTATTAAACGTGCATGAAAACTCCGAGGAAATGGGAGACGAAATCCACACTGTTGAACTCCATATGGACGAAACGACCTACAAAGAAGTAGAGGCCGCGATCAAAAAGCTAAAAAACAATAAGGCCGCAGGAAACGATTCTATACCAGCTGAACTACTTAAATATGGAGGCACCGCGCTTACATCTAAAATTTTTTATCTAGTATGTGCTATTTGGAGAAATGAAACAATACCAGAAAATTGGAAAGAATCCATCATCATACTGATCTTCAAAACGGGAGATAAAACAGACTGCAATAACTACCGGGGAATCTCACTTTTAGCTACCTGCTACAAAGTTCTGTCAAACGTAATACAGGCCAGACTCACACCATTCGCGGAAGATATAATAGGAGATTATCAGTGTGGATTCCGGCGCAACAGGTCAACGAGCGATCAAATGTTTACCATAAGACAATTATTAGAGAAAAAGTGGGAATATTGCGAAACTATACACCAGCTATTTGTGGACTTTAAGAAAGCGTACGACTCTGTCAAACGAAGCAAAATGTATGAAATCCTAGTGCTCCTTGGCGTACCAAAAAAACTCGTAAAATTAATTCAAATATGTCTGAACGGAAGCACTGGAAAGGTCCGAGTAGGCGGTAATGTATCCGAATCGTTCATGATACGCGACGGTTTGAAGCAAGGTGACGGGCTTTCAACGGTACTCTTTAACCTGACGCTAGAGCATGTTGTTAGAAAAATGCAGGCTAGCGAGCTAGGCGCAACACTCAACGGAACAACGCAAATTTTAGGCTATGCGGATGACTTGGATATAGTGGGAGATAATGGTGAAACGGTGGCGAGAAATGCGGAAATCCTTATAAATGCGGCTAAAAACACGGGGCTAGAAGTGAGCGAATCGAAAACGAAATATATGATCATGGAGAAACTGGGCATTCGTGAAGCAGAGGGGGATCTCAGAGTCGGAAAATTCACTTTTGAAAAGGTTAGAGAATTCAGATATTTAGGTACAACTATAAATGATCGAAACGAAACGAAAACGAAACAGACATAACTGAAATTGGGCGGGAAGGCGCGAAATGGATGGGGTTGGCACAAAATAGGGAAACGTGGAAGGCTTGCGTAGATGAGGCGATGAACTTTCGAGTTCGAAATGCCATTTAAAAAAAAAAAAAAAAAAAAAATCCGTTTTCATTAACATAACAATTTATTAAATCGATTGGTTCTAACTTTATACTTTCGTTCATGATAAATAAAATTGATTATCACTAAATTGACGTCTTTCGATGATTATAATTATTGAAGGAATTAAAATCAAATCGTCGTTGTTTACTTTTCATAAACAAGAAAGGCGTAAAATCAATTGTTCATAACCAAAAAAGACGTAATCGTCGTACCGTAAACAGAAAAGTCGCGACTTCATGAAGTTTGCGTCTTTCTTGCTTATCATCGTATCTTTACGGCGTTTTTGTTTATGAAAATACGAAATATCACCAAAACCGTAACATTAAATATTGTGATTTTATACAAAATATTACATTTTTACCTCATTTCCTATTTTATTATTATATATATGGTACATATGTGGCAGAATAATCAAAAATCTCATTTTTTAATTTTTTGAAGTTACAGACCTTCTTGCTTCCCACGGCAGTATTATGCTTAACAAGTGTGTATATATATATATATATATATATACACACACACACACACACACACACACACACACACACACATATATATATATAGCTAAATCCAAACTTTATCGTGTTACAAATTTATATTACATAAATTATAAATTTTTGGGTTACACTAAATTTCCATATAAAAATGTATAACTTCGATCTCACCGCTAGGTGGCTGCGTGCTTTCTTCTATGATAATAGAGATGATTTTGTAATATAAGACGATCAGATTTTCGATGCTTCTTGGTTGCGTTTTGGATAGTTTTGATATTTTCCATGTTAGAGATCACGTTTGAGTGTCAGGCTAACGGATAAATATGGCATCTTCTCTTCCAATAAAGAATTATGAATCCATTCATTCTAAAATGGATCATAAGTGTAATCATGAGGAGAATAGAATGAAAATTTATGCGCCATGTAGTAGAAAAATAAGTTTCAAAGGAAAAAGATCACAAGATTTTTTGATAACTAAGTCTCATGAAGGACTGATTCGAAAATACATAAATGAAGATTTGATCTATCTAATTCGATGTTTCCATTAAGTATTTGCGTCTCTTGTCGTCTTGCACTTTGTGAACGAGAAAAAAATATTTAAAAAAAAAGACCTTTACAGAGTATGCCAAACTATGAAGATGTAATTTTGCCAAAAAAACTAGAATTTCTGATGAGTGTAACTGTTACGTGTGCATAACAGCTCGCTCTACGATATCATCATCAAAAGTAAAAAAAGGTAAAGGAAACATACTGAATGTTTCCATTTGTATTGATGAATCGAATCGTCTTGATGGCACAAAAAAGAATCTGGTCAGAAAACACGAAAAAAGTATAAAGGATTCAAGGACTTCATGTGAAATTTGCAAAACTTGCTTTCAGAAAGTAGGTAAAGGTATATATCATGCATGCGCTACTGCTTCTACATCTGATAGTTCTGCTAGTAAAAATGTAATGAAAATAGTAGAGCAGCTACCTGAACGACAACAAAATCAAATTGCGAGTTCTATTTTAAAGCGGAAACTGTCAAGCAGTGATAAAAATAATGAAAAAATAACTTTAAATACTTTTGGCTCCAAAGTTAGAGTAACTGTGAATCCAAAACCGAGTAAGGTAGTTTTTATACTGCTGAAAGTTTGGACAATTATCAAGTGAACACTGATTCTACATGCAATCAAATGAAAAAAATTACAAACTTTTTAAGAAGTGACGCAGGGAGAAACTCCGTTCCTACATCCTACGAGAAAAACATATCCCAAAAATTTAAAACGTTAGAGGACATTTACAAGGATAATATTTTTCAGTTCGACACTGCAAATGATAAAAAACAAAATAGGCCTGTCATTTGGGCAGATGCTAAAGAGCTACTCGACTCAGTCATAGACAAGCGAAACCAGATTGGTATTCCCAAGATAAAAGTAATGGCAGACGGAGGGCAAGGTTTTTTAAAATTTGTATGTCAATTTTGACAGTAGATTATGCCGCAGATACTGATTGTAATGAAGCAAGTACTAGTAAGAAAGCTAAATTAACCAGTGTTAATAGACTTATTTTGCTGTGTGTAGTTCCTCTAATAAAAGAAACTTATGAAAATCTTGAACTTTTAGTTTCATTAACTCAACTTAACAATATACCGTTCAGATTCGTTTCAGATTTTAAAGTTTTACTGCCAAGACCTCGGTCGTCACGGCCTTGATGTGCCGCAGATGCTCCTCTCGGATGCGGGAGGCGATGAGGAGATCGTCCACGTAGACCCGCACGAAGGGCATGCCTCTGAACAGTGTGTCTAGGAACCGCTCGAACGTCTAAGTCGCATTCCTGAGATCCAGAGGTAGGCCCAGAAACTCAAAGAGCCCGAACGGCGTGACGACGACAGTCTTTGGGACATCTTCTGGAGCAACTAGAACCTGAGAATATGCTCGATTGAGGTCCAGCATCGTGAAGATCTCGCAACCGTGCAGACTGCGGAGCAGGTCCTCTATCCGTGGAAGCGGATAGCGATCCGGGACGGTGATTGAGTTTAAGCGACGGTAGTCTCCCGTGGTGCGCCACCCTCCACCCGGTTTGTCCACCATGTGCAGCGGGCTGGCCCACTGGCTGCTGGATGGCCGGATGACGCCGTGGAAGAGAAGCGAGTCGAAGGCTTCCTTGGCTGCCTCGAGCTTCTCGCCTGCTAGCCGTAGTGCTCGTGCGAAAACTGGAGGTCCAGTTGTCACAATGTGGTGCTGCACCGGGGCCGAGGGGCCTCCGGTAAGTGATGATGTGACCTGGAGTACCTTGTTGTACTCGTCGATGAGCGCCTTGATGGCGGGGACCTCGGTTGGGCTGTCACGGCTCTCGACGTTGACGCCGTAGACAGATGCAGGCTGTTTGAAGAGAACGATGATGTTTATGTGATTCAAAAATGTGTAATCCCCGAACTACATATTCTGCAGGGATTTGTCAATCATCTGTTTTGGAATGGGCTAGTTTTACTTTTAGGAGAAGAGAAAGCTAAGCTTTGGCCAACAAAGTTGGGTTTAATTTCAAAAAATTATCAGGGCAGAGTTTTTGAAGGCAAAGCTTGCTGTCGACTACTGAAGGAAGCAGATAAACTTCGAGCACCTGATATTTCTGGGGAAGTCGAAAATAGTCAAATAGAGCCTTTCATCTTTGCTTTTACAGAAATTAACAAGGTTGTTGAGTCTTGTTTTTCCACAACGAATTCCGGAGTTGATTTGGATCAAAATTTGATTGCATTGTCGGAAGCTTATAAGAGCACTGGAGTCTCTGAATCGTTAAAAATCCATGTACTTCTGAAGCACTTAAAAGACTGCCTTTGCATATTAGGACAATGATGATGGGCTAGGATTATGGTCTGAGCAGGCTGGCGAATCAGTGCACAGAAAATTTTTGAAACTTTGGGAAAGGAACAAAAGCAACTCTATTCAGGATCCTACTTATATTACAAAACTAAAAAAGGCTGTCGTTCAATTTTCTTCAGGAAATATATAAAGAAATATAATTTTTTTCGTTGATAATAACTTTCTGAACAAAATTACAAGTTGTGGAACAGTACGTATTATCAATATAATATTACACATCCAATGCACCAGCCTAAATATGACTTCTTATTTAAATTATATATATATATATATATATATATATATATATATATATATATATATATATATACATATACATCATTCCATTTATTTGATAACCAGGTCTACATGTATATACACAATATATCATACTTATATATAATATACATGATATCTACATATTTTGTATATCCTCGTTGATTATATAATGAAGTTCCATACATTTTTAAGGTACAACTCATTCGCTTACATCAATAATTTAGCTAAAATACGTAAATTGACGATATCTCGAAAACAGGAGCCGATCGGATTTCCATTCGAACGGATTTGAGATGTACATTCATGCCCGAATACCGCCCCGCAACCCGATTTTATCGTCATTTTGGTCAAACCTATCGCTCCTTCCTGCATACCGTGTGTTGGACATAGCATGAAAGCTTACGGGTAGCTTCAATGCTATGTGGGATAGTTTATACGTAATCGTTTAAAGTAATAAAAAACATTACAAGATCTATGCCATAACCAGTATACTACATATAATATATATGTAAAATTGTGCCTACCAATATTGTGAAATTCAATATATTCTTTTGCATCGTTTACAATTTCTTCTCTGTTATTTTGAAAAACATTTTCCAATTTTGCCCACCGTGAGTGCATGACACACTACGTTTACAGGAGCACAACTGTACTATAACTTCCGAAAGTGCTTTGAGTTTTCACTATTACTAGCCTTTAAGGAATCTCAAACCCTTACAGGTAACATAGATATTAATTCTTATTTAAATTTCTATAATTCTGAGAAAATATTAACTGTAATTCCGTAACTAATCTCAACCTTTATGGAACCTTACCTGGCGCCCGAATTATTTCCAGAAGTCCACAATTACGGATTCAGAGAACTAGACCTTTGGACAGCTAGTGCAATGGTCGGGCTACCAAGGCTTTAGTGTATATAAGATAGCGGACAAACTGAGTTGGGGAGTTCGAACGTGACTAACACCATAGACACTATATGTACTTATATTTACGCGTTCACTTGTAGATATTTAGTATTTCAATATATTTGTTTAAAGTAATAGATATAGTTAAATAGGATTTAATATGGAACGAAGTCTACATGGAGACTACTAAAGGGACGCGACAGGAGCCGCCGCATCCAGGAGTTACAAGCCGAAGCTAATGCGCAGAAGAGGGCAGCCGAGGTGCAGGCAAATATGACCAAGGAGAGTTCCAGAAATAGCGGAACCAGCCACTCCAAGCCATCATCATTGTCTACGTGGGGGAACAAGAACTCATCCAGCTTTGGGAACTGTCACAGCTGCGGGCGCGGGGGACACAAGGCGCGCGATTGCCCCGACAACGGCGCCAGGCGCAACTGCTATAAATGTCAGAAGGCAGGGCATATCGCCAGGGACTGTAAGAACCAATGGACCAGTCAACAGGATGCAACTAGCCACAGAAAGAACAATAAAAGCAACTATGGCAACAACAACAATAAGGACAACAGCTCATCGGAATCCATCCTGTACGCGGATTCGTTTGAGTTCGAGACCGAACTGTCTCTGCACGAGGACGACCAGCACAACGGCCACACGATGCTCAAGCACCTAAACCGCACACAGAAGCAGATCGTCGCCGAGTAGCGATCCAAGGAGCTGCGGAATCCACGCCGAAGCCAATTGCGCACGAGCGCCTTCGTCGACTACGAGACGGCGAATCGCGCGGTGCATGAATCGCTGCGAAAACTCTGGAATACGGAGGTCAGCAGGTGGCTGAACGACGCGACTGTCAGACACGGAAGCACCAAATACTTCGACGGCGATTGCGACGAAGTCGCGGAGCATGAACTCGGACGAGGGGACGAGCGAGCGCTCGAGCTCAGCCGAGTGCGGGTGGTGCTGTACAAGGACAACCGTAGCACTTGGCCGAAAATATTGACGAGCTATCCCGTGTAAGTATACTAGAGCGGGTCAGTCTGCGTGCGATGTAAGTTCTTTTTTTTTGGATTTTTGATATTTTTATACTAATTGTTTACATTTTTTGCTTCTTCAAAAAAGAAGCTTTGCGATTGTAAAAAAAAAGTTTTGCTAAAAACATGTTAGTATAAATGTCTGTATGAAAGTGTGTGTATGTGTGTATTTGTGGACGTGTTACTCTTTACGCTGTACATATAACAAATTTATTCTGCCGCCTTCCTTTAAGAGAAACAAAAAAAATTAGCCTTGAAACATTAAGTTTCAGTACGGTGAAACTTAATGTTTCGCCCTACTGAAAACACTCAGATGAGAATCAGGTGATTCTTACGCCAAAATCTCATCTAACCAATTTTTTGTTCTTTACGCGTTTTAAACCATTTTTAGTCGAATGGAGACTTTTTTGAAAAATTCAAACTTTTGAAAAAATTTGAAACGTTAAATTTTTCAAAACTAAGACGTGCCGGTTGGCTGCCCGTGCGGCCAGTTTGGGAAGCTTAGGTAGTGGGTCAAGAGCATAAGAATACATAGTGTCACGTACGCTGGCAGTCAAAGTGAAAAATAATGCAAAAAAGTAGATTTAAGGCAAAAAGAACTACGTAGCTAGTATACTATTATTTAATGTATTTAAGTGTTTTGTTTTCTTTACATAATTTGTCAAAATAAAATGAATTGTTTTTTTGTTATTTGTGTAGCCAAAATCCTAAAATGACTTTAATAATAGTTTAATGAAATTTATGTCTGCAACCTCTTTTTTGGCATTATTCATAATTTCTATTATGTATTCTCATACTTCTGAGTTCTAACCTACTACCTAAGCTTCTCAAAGTGGGCGCCAAGGCTGGTGCGACCCGTAGGTCTTAAAGTGGTCCTATAGTAAATTTTGAAAAATTTGCTAGTAAGATGATAAATTTTTTTTCAATTAGTGGTTACATTTGGTTTCTAAAAAGAAAGTATTTTGTAAATTTTCATAAAGTCTTAGACAGTTTACCCATAGTTACGTAGGAAAAAGTAGCAATTTTCAATAGATATTGATGTTTTTTCAAAATTGTCCTTGCGCATGGGAATGCAAGTATAGCATTTGAACAAAAATTATGTAATATCTAACACCTGTACCACACAGAACTGTGAACTCCAAAGTTTTAAAATACAATTATAAAGATAAATAAAATTATATTGAATTTTTAATTGTAAGAATAACCTAAAAATTTTTAACTCTATTCATGGGCAACACTTTCTTAATAATTTTTTTTTTAAATCGGAGTTGATCATGGTTGTAATGCGAATAGGTTGAATAAGATATCCTTAAGTTTTAGATTAATTCATTGTAATCCTATGCGCATAAGACTTGCTGAACATTCGAAAACCATAAATGGAGAAAACCGCACTTTTGTACAACAAAGAAATAATTTTCAGATTATTTTAAAACAAATTTTCTATCTCAGAATATCGATCAAAAATTTTTTTTTAATAATTTGTATGTGTACGGAAGTTTGTCTGCATAGTATAGAGTAGATTTGGACACAAGTTTGAATTCCGTTAATGTATGAACATGCTGGATTGTGTGCAATAAAGGTCGGAGGAAAAATATGCATAAATAACTATTAAGTTAATTAAAATTGTTTTTATGGCCAATATTGCCAATACAAAATCATTTTTTGTTCTAAAAATGTACAAAGTATAAGAAAATGAAATTAAAAAAATTGAGTTTTTCGTCAAATTTTACTATAGGACCACCTTAACCACGCAAATATAAATGTTTGCAATGAAAAATAGCTTCTATTATTGTCATAAAGTAGTACATATTATGACAGTGGATAGGATAAATCATTTCAAATTTAATCAATTTCATTATATCAAAAAATCAGTAGCAATATATAATAAATTTAATCTATAAAAAATATTCTTTATCTTGATTATATTACTTCATAAACTTATAATGCTGAAATGCTTCCATTCAAGGTTCGTTTAGAGTATCTCAAAACTCATGTGATTGAAAGAATCAGCTGATGGTGCTATACGAGGTCTGTCCCAAAAGTATCCGACCTACCTCGATTTCTCGGCGCTTGATTTATTCTTCGTCATCCGGAGGGTGGCATCCTTCAAAGTAGTCCCCATTTAATTGAACAAGATGCTCATATCGATGTTTCCACTTATTAAAGCACTCTTGAAAGTCAGACTTCGGAATCGCCTTTAGTGCATTCGTCGCATTAGTTTCAACAGTCTGTTTATTGTCGAATCGATGTCCTTTAAGCGGCATTTTCAATCGAGGAAACAGCCAAAAGTCGCAGGGAGCTATATCAGGACTGTAATAACCTTTTTAAGAAAGTTTTCATCACTATTAATCATTTTCAAATTGTCCTGAGCGATTTCTAATCGAAGGCTTTTTGCTGGTCTGAGAGCAGTTTCGAGATGAATTTTGCACACACACGAGTCATTCCCAAATTCTCGGTTAAAATTCGCCAAACAGTACTTTTTGGTATTCTAAGTTCATCTTCCAGTTCTTTCACAGTCAAACGACGATCTTGTTCAACTGCGACACGCACACGCTCGACATTATCCGACGATGTTCCCGTCGAAGGTCGACCAGAACGAGGATCAGTGTCAACAGATGTGCGGCCACTTTTGAACCGCCTATACCACTCTTTTATTTGTTTTTTGCCCATACACTCATCTTTAAAGGCCTTTTGCAACATTTCAATAGTTTCCGCACAACTTTTACCGAGATTAAAGCAAAATTTTATGCAAATTCGCTGTTCGGTTCGTTCTGCCATTTTTAGCAATAAGCAAATTGCGACGAACGCAAAAAAGTCGTTGTAAACAAATACACGCTGCGAGGGAACTAAGGCGTTTCATCGGTATCTCAGGCTACTGACGAGAAGGTTAGGAGTTGCTGGTGACGTTCGTACCCTCCAGAGGTCGCCTGAATCTCTCCGCGCGAAGATATGAACGTAGGTCGGATACTTTTGAGACAGATCTCGTATACCTATATATGATGGGATCTTGGATAATTTTCATAGCTATTTTAATTTTCTCTCAATAAATGGATGGGTTTCGATTATCAGAACATCCAATGTCCTCCGGTATCTTCATTAAGAACTCCAGAATGCAGAATGAACATGATCAATATTCACATGTAGTACAGCATCGATAGTTCATAGTTCAGAATAATAAAAATCAGAATTCTTAAAATAACGAAAACCGTATTACAGATTCTATTACTGATTATTCAAATATCAGATACTTGAAACTATGTGAAAATGAAAAATAAATTGATTAAAACTACAATATTTATTTTTCTGATTTGCGATCATTCCTATGAATTTCTATAAATTATTATTAACATGGCATTCTTAATAATGAACTTTCTGAATTTTTGCTGTATTGTAATACACACTTTATATATTATGACCTTCGAAACTTTAAGAATAGTATATTGCGTACCTAGGGCGAGAAATAGGCTTTTACCGCCCGCGTGAGTTTGCTGTACGAGTCGGAGGTGAGCAAGCACGAGCCGAAGGCGAATGCGTTTTGCTAGCCGAAGACGAGTACTGCAAACAAACAAGGGCTGTACAAGCCTCTCGCCCTTGATGCACACCGTATTTTTTGTGACACATGTATTGATTTTCGCGATTTTACGTGTGCACGCAAGCACGCACTTGTAGTGAGCTCCAAAGTCTTTATCGCCGCTCGAGCGGGCAGTAAAGACTTTTGGGTGGTAAAATGCGTAGTATGAAAATTCAGAAACACGGTGGTGAAAGTCACCCCAGTGTTTGGGGTGACTTTGAACCATATGATTAATAATTCACATCTAAGACAAAATAACGGTATATAAATTAATTAAAATTTAATGTAAGAAATAGTTTTTATGTTAAGAAAACTGAAATGTAATAATTTATCACCAATTAAAATAAACAAATGGCGGAACAGCGGGATGTTTAAATTAGTGTACGGGTAGTAAAGTTTTCAGGTCTGAAAACAGTAAAAAATGCTTAATTTATTAAGACAGATAGAAATAAATAATATTAATAATAATTACGAATAAAAATTTCTTTATTCATATATTTTGTTTCTAGAGAACCTAACCTTCAATATAGACCCATGCTACTTTTTTTTGCATTTTTGCGAGTGTATAACGCATAAGATAGTATTTTGAAATTTGGCACAAAGTCACCCTGGTGTTCAAAGTCACCCCCCGGTTTACGGTATATAGATTTATGGTGTAGGGGGTTGGGATACATATATATGCTTCCCAGCTGAAAATGTCCACCTCGATCGACCTCGATTTACCTCCAATCGAGGTCGTTTCGAGGTAAATGGAGGTCGATCGAGGTGAACATTTTCAGCTGGGTTAAGGTTTGCGCATTTAACGTGTATAGATTTAAGGCATATGGGTTTAAGGTATATGAGATTAACGTATATGACTTTAGAAAATAGGGGATTCAGATCAATGATTTTGGTTTTATGTATTTAGAGTATATAGGTTTAGGTTATATGGGTTTAGGTCATCTGGGTTTAGTATCAATGATTTTAAGTTTTGTGTTTAGGGTGTATAGGTTTAGGGTATATGGGTTAGGGATTTATATAATTAGTTTATATACTTTTTCTTATAAAAATGTGCATAAACGTACAAAAGTGTAGAAAAATGTACAAAAATATGTCACAGTGTACCGATGCGACCCCAATTTTATTGTTCCAACTATAACAGAAATATACACTTTTATACATTTATACACACTTATGTACATTTACGTACATTTTTTTATTTCCATAGGGGTAGGATTAAATTTGATGTATTTAGGTTATATGGGTTTAGGGTTTGTAGATTTGGGATTCATGGTTTTTATTATTTATAATATATTATTGAAATAGCTATCATAATCAAATTAAAATTAATTTAGAAGGTCAGATTCAATTTTATTTAAAGTTGTTAGGATAAAACAGTTTGTTTACACAACAATTTATTATCATATATGTATTTTCTTGGAGTTTTCATTACCACTGTGACAGCTGTTTCCATTCAAAAAGAACTGTATTTTCAAGGCTTTTTTCGATGATACAGAGAGATACTTTCCCATGATTGATGAAATTCAGTGAGTTGAATTTTTGATTGCATCTTAGTGAGTAGACGTATGTTTAAGTCAGTTTTGCATGATTCGATCGTGACCCAATTGCAGCTAGAGTCTAAGAGCCAAAACAAGGTAAGGTCCTTTTTAGTTATTCTAGGTCATGAGTATACGGAAAAACCCTTGGGCGTGATGCGTCACCAACTAGTGCTCGTGAAACACCAAATGTTGAGAGCGACGCGTGACATTGCCTCGGGAGCGCGGCTTTCTCTTTTTGGGTGAGCAGCCGCCCCAATGCTGGAGCCACTATAGTGCGCGCCTGTTGGTGTTGCAGCGTTTCCACCGGTAGGGGCCGCGGAGTATTGCGCGTGCGGCAGTCGTCCGACTTGGTGGTTGGCGCGAGAAAATTTGGCGCGTGTCCTGTTTCATCAGCAAACCGCCGATTGTCTGCGTGAATTTGACGGTGTTTTAGAAGAAATTGTGCATGATTTGAGTGCAGTGTCCATGCCTATATAGTAGTTTCAAACACCGTTTCACGCAGATTTATACAATTCACAAATTTACCACTTATTTTACCTTCTGTATCTGCAGTTGTAAACAATACACATTATATTGCCACTCGGTATGACTTATAAGGTTATTGTAACCATTTTACTATTATTATTGTAATTATTGTATTATAATATTAAACACATAAATATTGTATAATTGTCTTATTTATTATTTTTCTGTTTAATGTTTAAGAACAGAAACTTTAAAAAATAGTTTAAGAATCAGTTCAATTATTCAATATAGCTTCATGTTTAGAGCGCTCAGTTCCCTTTTTTAGAGCTACAGCGTGACTGTATGTTGGGGCAGCAGCTCGCCGCGCGTTTGGGTGAGCTGCGCACCCAAAAATGTTGCTGCCGCAGCACCAAAAGCTTGGTGGCGCCGCGCAGCGGTCATTGATTCCGCATCTCGCCCAAGGGTTTTTCCGTGTAATTTGAATAAATGTATTGCAGCCTGGATTACAATAGTATTTGTTTGGATTTTTTAGCTATATCGACGCCCCGTACGAAGACTAGCATGGCTCAGATTTCTCAAAAAATAATAGTTCTACTTAGGAATCTTCGGCGACAAAGATAATTTTTCAAAATTTTATACATAAACTATCATTTTCTTAGTGAATCAAAGAAAGTGTTAGTATTAATCGAAAAATATAGCAAGTGCTAGTTTTTATAAGAGGTTTCTGATAAGAACTAGGTGTTTTTCAGAAATCTGAGCCGTGCTAGTCTTCATATGGTACGTCGATATATACATGTAAAAATCCAACTATCAATACCCTTATGAAAAAAACCTGCAGGAAATCCTGGAGGAGTTCCTGCAGGAAAACAATACGGAAATCATGCAGAAAATTCTGCAGGGAATCATCCAGGTCACCTGCAGAGTTTCCTGCAGGATTTCCTGCAGATTTTTTTCATAAGGGTATAAGCTGGAATTTCTGTTTAAAATTATTTTTTTCCAGCTTTGGACCCCATCAGTTTAAAAAAACACGGCTCAATATACCTCCTATTTTATATAATTTAGAGGAATACAGGAAAATTATGATGAAAAAAGAGGAAGTGTTTCATGAAAAAAGTGAAAGCTAAATCACTAAAATAGAATTGAAGGGTTCCATGCTAAAAAGTCCTGAGCGCTCGGCTGGACTTTTTGAATCTGAAAAAAACGTAAAAAAAGAAAAATTAGACGTTGAATTACCAAAAAAAATTAAAAGTTGCCAAGGTACAAAATGCAAAAGAAAAAAATAGTAAAAAAGAAGCCAAAACAAATGTAATCAAATTCAGCATGAAGAAGACAAAAGCGATAAAAAGTAATAAGGTTAAAAATACGAAGAAATCAAAGGAAAATAAAAAATAAATAGGTTTTTTATGCAGTCTATTAGTTGTAAATAAATGTTAATGTAAAAAAAAATATTTATTGTATAAACTTGCTGTTGTAACTATTATTAAACTGATATTTTCTACAGAAATCATATTTTCAAATGTTATATTTATTACTTAATAAATCGCTGATGAACTTCTATACTAAAATCAATTTCACGGAAGAAAAAGACTTAAGAAATATTTCACTTTAAAAACTTTTGATCTAGTCAATGTTTAATACAAAGAAAACAACAGCGAAACATGTGTACCGCCCTGTGTAACGCAACCATCGTACAGCCTTCAAGCGTGAAGCGACCACGCGGAACGATTGCTTTTGGAAAAATCGCTATATCTCTGCCAATTCTCATTCAATTGGTCTGAAAATTTCTGGAGAACTTCTTGAAGTGTAGACGAACAAATCTCTCGCTGAAAATTTTCTGAGACTTAAACTTCCTCACACACTTTTTTCCGTCGAACATACATAACGCTATAAAAAGTTGTTTGCTTGTTTACAACTAAATTATTAATGAAAAATATATAATTATTAACTTTTATCGATTTTATCTGCAGTGGTAGGGAATTTTACGATGTCATACAAAAAATCAGAAAGATCCGTTAATATTTTTCGAAGCAAGAGCGATTTAAGTTTGAAAAACGTGGTTCAAAGGCGCTTTGCAATTTTCCAGTTTTCATTGATTTTCTCGGAAAATATTGATTGTACAAGAAAAGTGTAAAGAAAAAAAAGTTGTCTGTTTTCATCCTATACAGGATGGCATTGTTTAAACATAATTTTGGTAACTTTTGAAAATCGGTCACGTTGACGTCAATTTTTCGCTGCAAAAAGTCCATCCGAGCGCTCAGGACCTTTTAGCATCGAACCCTTCAATTATAATAGTAAGTGAAAACTTTAAACTCAACTATTCCAATCACAGCAATCAATTACATCGTAAATAGATGCTACACTCTTTATGAGATTAAACATGTCATTAGCTGTTGACGCTGAATTCAAGATTTTCGTGTCATCATCTGGCTTTCCCATTATTCGAACAGCTTCAATAAAATGGCGCTAATTCATTCCGTTGCGATTTTGAAACTGCCAAATCACATGAACTACTTTTATCTTGGACGGAACGGCACTCTAACCTCACTTTAAACAAAATATGATTACGTTTACTGAAATAATATAGCATGTAATATAAAATTGTTTAAAAAATATGTACATAAGAAGTATTTTATATGTAAAAGTTGAAATAGAAATTTTTTTAATGATTTTACATACAAAATGAAACCTTGACGACTGAGAATTTTTTTTCTTTTTCTCACTCCTTTCCAACCCCTGCCAGAGGGATTATGTACATACGATTTGCCTACAATTTTTATTGTAGGTACATTTAGGGGCGTGGAACATATTCCACAAAATAATTCACAGATCAAATGAAACACTAACAAGTAAGAATTTATTTTCTGGGTAACAACCCCTGTCCAACCCCTGCCTTGGCGATAGCGGACATACGAATTTGTTTTTACTTTTTATAGGTATATTTTGGTGGAATAGACGTATTCCATAAAATTTCACATATACAGTAAAACACTGACAACTAAAGGGCCCTTTTCATGCGCAACGCTAAAAAGCCTAACCTCCAATTTTTCGTGTGTTTACAAGTAGTTTGTTTTTGGAGCATACAATAATATATTATGTATAGCCAGAGATATTATGCATGGATGAAGGAGTGCGCGAAAATAATAGAAAAGGAGAATGAACGACAAAGAAATATAAATTCAGCAGTTATGTTGTCAATGTTATTAACTGATTTAACCTCTGATTTGACGCTGAAAAGTTCGTTCTGTTGAACTTTGTAGCGTTGATGCTCGAAACTCCAGCCATGGAATAAAAATTGAGATAGAGAGGATACGCATCAACGCCATTTCGGCGTTGTAGTGTTTTAGCGTTGCGCATGAAAAGGGCCCTTAAGAATTTTTTTTCTGTTTCCAACACCCTTCCAACCCCTGCGACGGTGGTAGCGGACATACGATTTGGCAGCAATTTTTATTGTATGTATGTTAAGGGGTAAGGTACACATTCCACAAAAAAATTCAGAGATAAAATGATACTCTGACGAGTAAGAAATTTTTTTATGTTTTCAACAACCTTCTAAGCCCTGCCACGGGGATAGCAGAAATACGATTTGGCTATAACTTTTTTGTAGAAATGTTTAGGGGTAAGCAACATATTCCACAAAATATTCACGGATAAAACGAAACCCTGACGAGTAAGAAGTTTTTTCCTGTTTCCAACCCCCTTCCAACCACCTCCTTGGGGGTAGCGGATATACGATTTGGCTGTAACTTTTTGGTAGGTATATTTTAGGGTAATAGACATATTCTACAACAAATTTGACAGATAAAATAAAACACTGTCGAGTTCTTTTTTTTTTCTATTTCCAGCCTTCGCCACGGGGTAGCGGACATACGATTTGGCTGTAACTTTTTTTGTACGTATATTTGGGACTAATGAACAGATTTCACAATAAAATTTCACAAATAAAATGAAATCCTGATGGGTAAGATTTTTGTTGTGTGTTCAACTCCCTTTCAACCCCTATTTAAAAAGGTTGGTTGCTTGAGGATGAAATAATGGTTAAAGATACGCATGTTTGTCTTCTATAGGTATAATGCACCTATTTATACTCAGGTGTAATGTGAAAATAAGAAAAATTTTTTTTCGTTTCCTTTCTCGAAAAACGTTTTAAACTTCAGACTCATACTAGCTGGACCTCATAATCAGCGACTCTAGAGAGCTAAACACCACCTACGACAGTATTTACATATACCCACAAAAAGCTACGGAGCGCACTACCTGAATCTTGTAATTGGCGACTCTAGAAACCGAAATATCATTAATAACTCATATATGTTAACTTTTTTATGGAACTCCGCAAACTGCCACTTTAATACATGGCACTTCGAGGAGCTCTTCAAAGTGCCCAATTTAATAATGGCAGTTTGAAGAGCTCCTCAAAGTACCTCATTTCTCCTCGAAGTGCCCAATTAATATATATATATATATATATATATATATATATATATATATATATATATATATATATATATATATATATATATATATATATATATATATATATATATATATATATATATATATATGTATACATATATATAGCTAAATCCAAACTTTATCGTGTTATAAATTTATATTACATAAATTATAAATTTTTGGGTTGCACTAAATTTCCATATAAAAATTTATAACTTCGATTCTCACTGCTAGGTGACTGCGTGTTTTCTTCTATGATAATAAAGATGATTTTGTCATATAAAACGATCAGATTTTGGATGCTTCTTGGTTGCGTTTTGGATAGTTTTGATATTTTCCGTGTTAGAGATCACGTTTCAGTGGCAGGCTAACGGATAAATATGGCATCTACTCTTCCAGTAAAGAATTATGAATCCATTCATTCTAAAATGGATCATAAGTGTAATCATGAGGAAAATAGAATGAAAGTTTGTGCGCCATGTGGTAGAAAAATAAGTTTCAAAGGAAAAAGATCACAAGATTTTTTGATAACTAAGTTTCATGAAGGACTGATTCGAAAATACATAAATGAAGATTTTGATCTATCTAATTCGAAGTTTCCATTAAGTATTTGCGTCTCTTGTCGTCTTGCACTTTGTAAACGAGAAACAAATGTTTCAAAAAAAAGACCTTTACAGAGTATGCCAAACTATGAAGATGTAATTTTGCCTAAAAATTTTTGAACTATTTTTGTAATTTCTAATTAAACAAGAACTTCTCACACTTCTAATAGTTTTTTTAATGATAAATTAAAGTTTCTTACATTCCATAACAGTCAAATTGTTTTAAACAAACAATATTATCATACAAAAATCTTATGTTTAAAGTGAGAAAATCCTTAAGTGTTTACTTTTGAAGCTCTAAGATATCATTTAAATTATAATAAAAGGTACACATTAAAATTATGCTTACACCGGCCAAACCTAAATCCACCTTAGGTCCGACATCCCCTTATCAAATAAAAAATGAAAAGAAGAACTGGATAATGAGCCGTGTAGAGATGGATATATCAACGCTACTGTGTAAGGCGAACTTATTCTGTTGCCTCATTTTTATAAATAATCACATACAAAAATCACAAACCAAAATTTTGTGTTTTTTTCAATAGAGACACTTGTAAAATATTATTAAAATAAAAATTGAAAAATAGTACTTCATAAACTGATCATTTTATCACAAATACTTTTTTTAAATAAATAATACATGAAACATTAAAAAATTATTAAAAATTTTAAGAATAATTACCGTTTCTTGCCATAATTTTGCATCCTATTTCCACGTCTGAATTTTTAAATTTGTAGGTGCATGATGTGCTCTTCTTTTTTATATACTTGTCACTTATTACCTGATATAAGTGACAATTTAGTCTCTCCACGAGAATGTTGGTCATTTTCAATGTTATTTAGCAAACACCGACGGCAGCTACTTTGAATTAAATTTTACCTCTGCGTTTTCGTTATCCCAAGGCGTGACGTACAAGCTAAGTCCCCAAGGAGTTTTAGGCTCGTTACACGCAACAAAGAACAGGGAACAGATACAGTTACAGACACAGATTTGACATTGGTTAGTATATCTATATACATCTGGATACAAGAAATACAAGAGCTATTCTTCGTATATATAGATATATAAACACTCACTTTTCATACTCAAACTCGAAGACCACACGCTTTCTAATGTGTTTGCATAATCTATGCCTACTTTGAACGTATGGGCACAGAGTATGCCAATAATAGAAAGCGTGCGGTCTTTGAGTTTGAGTATGAAAACTGTGTATCAAGTATGTAATAAAAATTGGGTTGCGGTATCGGAATAATGAAGGGTTCTCAATACAATTTATCCGAATAATAATAATAAAATAGTGTATTTAATATTAAAAACCGACAAATACATAAATTGTACAAAATATAATATAGACTCGCACAGTTTCAAAAGTCCACCCTAATCTAACTAATTTCGAGACTTACAACTATTGCACTCTCACATACCTTTCACATTCACACCCATACTCTTGAAATCGTCGTCCGTGGATATTCCTGGTACTTTGATCGTTTGACGGGGCCCCGATACAGTTGCAGGAGTTATTTCGATGAGGTTAGCGATGATATATTTCTAATATAATGTCGTCCAATCTTTTGCCAAATTATGACAATATATGCGCTCCGCGGAGATTAAGACCTTCAGCTTTGAGAGTCTGAGAGGAGCACCAAAGGTGCGCTGCTATCTGCAGCTAAAAGACGATTGTCTCACACCTTTTCCAATTTTCAGAAGGACACCTTATTTCCTTTCCCTTTCTCCTTCGACTTAAAGGTTGTTCCTCCCTTCTCTTTATTTTATATCTATATTGATATGTACATTATAAGTATGTATTGAGTATTGAGTATAAGTAACGTCTATATATTCCAGTCCGCCTCACGACTATAAGGCCCTATACAGCATGAAAAGATAAAGAGTTGAAATGTCGCGCGAGAAGCCCCTTAGGCGTGGATTCTCGCTTTCTTATTTTCTTGTTTTCGTATAGGAGATGTGGTTGGAAGGGTTAAAAATGAAGAAGTCGATTGAGCGAGAAAAAGACGAGTTTAATCGCTCAAACCGAGAGGGGAAAGCCGTGCGGCATAAAACCCCTCTCGTCGTATATACAAGCTGCGGGATTGAACGATTAACTGTGAGCCGTTTGCGTGTGTGTACGTGTGCGGTGTATTCGAGAGATCCATCCGAATCTCTCGTCTCGTGTTCGTGCGTGATAGCAATCACTTATCGAAATGGGCTATACTGTGGCCTTAGTTCCACAGAATAGTCCCTCGTTTCGCTTCGCGCGCGGACGCGATTGTAGACCGGTCGCGACCCGTACCCGAATTCCCGTCACCAAGCGTAGAGAAAGATAGAGAGAGAGAGAGAGAGAGATATGCACACCAGAGAGAGAAGGACAGAGCACTACACCCACTAGTTTAATAACGACGATATATGCGGATTATAGGACGAACGTTCGGCTTTCGTGACAATGATCTGATATCAGCGTATTCACTCAAGAGCGGGTGTGGCGATATCGTTCGCTTGGCTGCTCAAAAGCGACTGCCCGCGTGGTCAACCAGCGGCGCGCGACACGAGGCCAGCGGCGCCGCCAGCGCCAACAGCGAGTCCCGTCGTTCGATTGCTCTCCGTCGCGCGCTGGGAGAAGGCGCCACGTGCTCAACGTCGATTCTCACGAGCCCGCTCGACACCGTCGCCCTTCGGTGAAGCTAAGCCCGGAGTTTCGACGGAACAGCCTCCCCCGTTGCGAGGAATCGAGCAAGATCGTTGAAGTCGTGATGTGTGGATCAGTGTATGTGTATGTTTGTGTTGTAGTGTGTATATAATTTCATTTTAATCTTCATTTGGGGGATGAAGTCGGTAGTGGACACAGCTGCGTGATATTGCGCTTCAGTGTCCCTCGAGAAGTTCGTACGGTGGCGACTCTGGCGAGTCCGTCGGTCCCCGGGTGCACCTCTTGAACGACTGCCAATTGCCATTGCGTGTAAGGTTGGTTTCGGTCTATCAGGATGACGACCATCCCTTCGCTTAGTTCTCCAGTAGAGTCATGCCATTTTTGACGCTGTTGGAGCTCGTGGAGGTATTCCAGATGCCATCGCTTCCAGAAATCCTGTCTGGCTTTGGTGATGAACTTCCAAACGGATAGTCGATTATCTGGAATGGAAGTCAAATCAGTACTTGGCATGACTGTAAGGGGCCTACCTATCAGAACATGCGCCGGGGTTAACGCTATCGGGTCGTTGGGATCGGACGAGATCGACCAGAGGGGTCGAAAATTTAAGATCGCTTCTATTTCTATCGCAAGGGTATAAAGCTCCTCGAATGTAAGAAGTTGCCCACCCACTACGCGTTTGAAATGGTGTTTAAAAGACTTTACCGCGGCCTCCCACAGACCCCCAAAATGCGGAGATAAGGGTGGGTTAAAGTGCCACTGGATGTTCAAAGAGAGAGCTTTAGCACTCACTTTGGACTGGAACTCCTCTGAAAGGAGGAGCGCGGAAAGTTCCCTAAGCTGATTTTTTGCTCCAACGAAATTCGTTTTCAATGCTAAAATAGGGAGAGAGGAAATATTTAGGCCCACCATAGGCAAAGAAAGTCTGCACGAAACCAGCAACGATAACGGTATTATGGTCATAAATTTCGCGGCCGCAAAAGATCTCATAGTCAAGACCACGTGCTTCAAGCACAAGGATATACACAAGGCAACGTGGACATCGCCGGATGGAGCCATGCACAATCAAATCGATCATTTTCTTATTGATAAGAGGCGCCACACGAGTGTACTCGACGTAAGGACCTATAGGGGGGCGGATTGCGACTCAGATCATTATCTCGTAGTGGCCAAATTAACAGCCAGATTAGTAGCCGGTCAAAATAGTAAGCGAGCAAACAAAGTAGAAACCTTTGATATTGAAAAACTACGAAGCGGGGTAGAGCGAATCAAGTACCAAGTAGAAGTTAGCAACCGATTTCAGGCGCTCGAGGAAACGGATGAACAGACGGGAGTAGATGACGATCCGAACAGGTTGTGGGGGGCTATCGAAAAAACTATAAAAGGGGCCGCGAACAAAGTACTGGGTAAGAAAAAAAGACCGAAGAGCAAACCATGGTTTGACGAAGAGTGCGAACTCTGGTTTGAAAGGCGCAAGAAGGCTAAATTAGATAGTGTACACAATGAAAGCGGTAGGGCCGTAGAAGAATACCATGAAATAAGAAAGCAAGTGCGTGTGATTTACAGAAACAAGAAGCGCGAATATCAGAAAAATGAAATTAGAAAAATAGAAACTAATAGTAGGGAAAATAACCCGCGCGAGATGTACAAAGGAATAAACGCTATTAGGAAGGGTTTTCAGAGTAGATCTCAGTTAATGAAAGATAAGGACGGGAACATCGTGACAAGCGAAAATGAACTATTGAAATTATGGAAAGATTATTTCAATAAGTTATTAAACGTGCATGAAAACTTCGAGGAAATGGGAGACGAAATCCACACTGCTGAACTCCATATGGACGAAACGACCTACAATAAAGTAGAAGCCGCGATCAAAAAGCTAAAAAACAATAAGGCCGCAGGAAACGATTCTATACCAGCTGAACTACTTAAATATGGAGGCACCGCGCTTACATCTAAAATTTTTTATCTAGTATGTGCTATTTGGAGAAATGAAACAATACCAGAAAATTGGAAAGAATCTATCATCATACCGATCTTCAAAACGGGAGATAAAACAGACTGCAATAACTACCGGGGAATCTCACTTTTAGCTACCTGCTACAAAGTTCTGTCAAACGTAATACAGGCCAGACTCACACCATTCGCGGAAGATATAATAGGAGATTATCAGTGTGGATTCCGGCGCAACAGGTCAACGAGCGATCAAATGTTTACCATAAGACAATTATTAGAGAAAAAGTGGGAATATTGCGAAACTATACACCAGCTATTTGTGGACTTTAAGAAAGCGTACGACTCTGTCAAACGAAGCAAAATGTATGAAATCCTAGTGCTCCTTGGCGTACAAAAAAACTGGAAAGGTCCGAGTAGGCGGTAATGTATCCGAATCGTTCATGATACGCGACGGTTTGAAGCAAGGTGACGGGCTTTCAACGGTACTCTTTAACTTGACGCTAGAGCATGTTGTTACAAAAATGCAGGCTACCGAGGTAGGCGCAACACTCAACGGAACAACGCAGATTTTAGGCTATGCGGATGACTTGGATATAGTGGGAGATAATGATGAAACGGTGGCGAGAAATGCGGAAATCCTTATAATTGCGGCTAAAGACACGGGGTTAGAAGTGAGCGAATCGAAAACGAAATATATGATCATGGAGAAACTGGGCATTCGCGAAGCAGAGGGGGATCTCAGAGTCGGAAATTTCACTTTTGAAAAGGTTAGCGAATTGAGATATTTAGGTACAACTATAAATGATCGAAACGAAATTAAAGCCGACATTAATAAGAGACTTCATTCGGGTAATGCCTGCTTCTACGCTGTGAACAGATTACTTAAGTCAAAGCTACTGTCGAAAAATGTCAAAATAAGGATATAAAGGACTATAATAATGCCGGTAATCTTGTATGGGTGCGAAACCTGGGCGCTCACTAAAGCGGAAGAAAATCGTTTGAGGGTATTTGAAAATAAGGTACTGCGGAAAATATACGGGCCAAAGAAAGATGAGGAAACTGGGGAGTGGAGGAAACTGCACAATGACGAGCTACATAATTTATACGCGTCACCAAATATTAACAGAATAATAAAATCACGGAGACTAAGATGGGCAGGGCACGTGGCAAGAATGGGCGATGATAGATAGATAGATAGATAGATATACTTTTTATTCATCAGAAGACAAAATCTTACAATTTCATGTACATGTAGTTATAATTATAATTAAAAATATCAGTCGATTTAATATAATTGTTATCTTAACTTTCACTTATTGCATATTTCTTATTAAAATAATAATTCACTTTATCAGTTCGTCAGTTTATAAAATTTAAATGTAATGAACTAGTCACAGTCAAATATCACAGAAAACGCTTCGTCAAAAAATAATAATACATAGAATAAAGAATAAATACAATAGAGATAACATATAAATATAAAAGAATACATACACATACTTTGCTAAATCTTTGCGTATACTATCACGTCTAAATTTAAAACACACTCATTCATAACACTTTAACAATCACGCTAATAAATACGTTCACACCTAACTAACACTAAACATATTTAATAAATAAATAAATAAATTAATAAATAAATACGTCGAATAAATAAATAAACAAGATAAATAATTAAATTAAATAAATAAATAAATAAATTTTGATGATTTTAATGATCGTACAGCAGCGCGCATAATGAAAGGAAAACCGAAAGCAACGCGACCTCTTGGTAGACCTAGACGCAGATGGGAGGATAACGTACAATCAAACGTAACTGAAATTGGGCGGTAAGTAATTTCTAAAAGAATTCACAACTACTGTTTAAACGTAGAATTAATTATAAATTAAGGGTTTCTGAAAATCAATAAAAAATTTAATTTTCCTGACGTATTTTAGCAGACGAAAACCAATTATCTAACTTATAACAAATAATAACGAAAAATTTCAATACTATATTCAAGTTCATACAACAATATCACAACGATAAAACTTAGTTAACATGATAAATTATTGCATACCTGAGCGGAAGCATTTCGTAATTTATCGTAATTTTATTTTTTTATTTATTATAAACGAAACTGTTGTTTTTTTGTCTGCTATATTTTAGCGCGAAATTTGAATTTTTAATACTTTCAGATTGCGTTCATAGGTGACTTATCAAAAATGTTAAGCAGCGTTGACTCGTTTAGTGGAAGGGTGAGCATTTAATGTATAATTAAAAAACAGACCTTAGAAATTGGACTTTTTTAAAAAATTTTCAATTAATCGATATTCACATTATGATCCTGTTTTTTGCAAATTTATGTTATTAGGCTAAAATTGTTTAATTAGTTTTAAGGGCTTTTTATATCTTTTTTAAATATTCCTGAAAATTTTTAAAATATTTCGGGAATATTACGAGAATAAATAAATAAATAAATAATTATTTTTATGTAAGATTTCTTGATTAATTCATATATTTCGTGACATTATTTTGGAAATATTTTTAACAAATTATTTAAATCATATTTTTTAAAAGTATTATGATCTTATTTTATCTTTGTATGATACTATTATATCTGTTGCAACGCCGTTACCCTAAGCGGGTCCTGGGCGTAGTCGTCCAGAGCGGACGGGTGGGTGCCTATCACCACTACACAGCGCGTCCTCAGGTTGCGGATAGAGGAACGACCCCTGAGAAAGAGGTTAGCTGCGAATAAAGCGAATAAGCAGTCGCGGACAGCCGATAGGCCCAGGCGTGGGTGTGATGAGCCCGCACTGGCGAACGCATTCATCTAGAAACACTACGCAAGCACCGCAACAACTACAAACACTATACAAAATCTCCTATCTTACTTTCTTCTTCTACCTTACTCTGTAATCTATCTCTTTTACTACACATTTCAAACAAAAAATGGGCCAAAAATCCTGCTGTCGTGGAGGATGCGGGAGCGATGACAACTGCCCTGAGAGGGGATGTGTAGAATGATTCGCCACCTGGTCTTACATGGCAACGAAGCCAGCGAAGGCGCGCTGCCTTGCAGGGGGGCGTTAGGATATGAGAATGAAACCGAGTGTGTCTGACGACGAGTTGACTATGTCCTCGCCAAAGTCAGAAAGCTCTCATACTTAGTTCTAGGGAGGTATGAGGGTTATCACCCCTAGACGGATGGACTCACCTGCGATCGGAACAGGATCCAAAACGCGCGGGTTTAACTTACTATCATGGCTCAAAGAAAACAAAACCAAACCAAAACGAAAAGAAACTTGAGGGTGGGAACCTGGAATGTACGCAGTCTACACAGAGCAGGCGCGTTCCGGGAAATCATAAATGAAACTGAGAGGTACAATTTAGATTTGGTAGCAATACAAGAAACCCGATGGAAAGATAACGCGATGCTAGGATCCGGTAACTTCACCTTTTTATATGGGGGCGCGAGCGGGCATTCTCTAGGCACCGGATTTCTTGTTAACAAAAGCATCATATATTCCGTTAAAAGTTGGAATTTCGTGAATGACCGACTCTCGTATATCATCATCGAAGGAGCGTGGTATAATTACGTGGTTATTAACGTCCACTGTCCCACGGAAGACAAAGAGGAAGAAGTCAAAAATCTTTATTATGAAACTTTAGAGCAATTAATCGACCAATTCGCGTCTTACGACACCAAAATAGTAGTGGGGGATTTCAATGCTAAAATAGGGAGAGAGGAAATGTTTAGGCCCACCATAGGCAAAGAAAGTCTGCACGAAACCAGCATTGATAACGGTATTATGGTCATAAATTTCGCAGCCGCAAAAGATCTTATAGTCAAGACCACGTGTTTCAAGCACAAGGATATACACAAGGCAACGTGGACATCGCCGGATGGGGCCACGCACAATCAAATCGATCATTTTCTTATTGATAAGAGGCGCCACACGAATGTACTCGACGTAAGGACCTATAGGGGGGCGGATTGCGACTCAGATCATTATCTAGTAGTGGCCAAATTAACAGCCAGATTAGTAGCTGGTCAAAATAGTAAGCGAGCGAACAAAGTAGAAACCTTTGATATTAGAAAACTACGAAGCGGGATAGAGCGAATCAAGTACCAAGTAGAAGTTAGCAACCGATTTCAGGCGCTCGAGGAAGCGGATGAACATACGGGAGTAGATGACGATCCGAACAGGTTGTGGGGGGCTATCGAAAAAACTATAAAAGGGGCCGCGAACAAAGTACTGGGTAAGAAAAAACGACCGAAGAGCAAACCATGGTTTGACGAAGAGTGCGAACTCTGGTTTGAAAGGCGCAAGAAGGCTAAATTAGATAATGTACACAATGAAAGCGGTAGGGCCGTAGAATAATACCATGAAATAAGAAAGCAAGTACGTGTGATTTACAGAAACAAGAAGCGCGAGTATCAGAAAAATGAAATTAGAAAAATAGAAACTAATAGTAGGGAAAATAACCCGCGCGAGATGTACAAAGGAATAAACGCTATTAGAAAGGGTTTTCAGAGTAGATCGCAGTTAATGAAAGATAAGGACGGGAACCTCGTGACAAGCGAAAATGAACTATTGAAATTATGGAAAGATTATTTCGATAAGTTATTAAACGTGCATGACAACTCCGAGGAAATGGGAGACGAAATCCACACTGCTGAACTCCATATGGACGAAACGACCTACAAAGAAGTAGAGGCCGCGATCAAAAAGCTAAAAAACAATAAGGCCGCAGGAAACGATTCTATACCAGCTGAACTACTTAAATATGGAGGCACCGCGCTTACATCTAAAATTTTTTATCTAGTATGTGCTATTTGGAGAAATGAAACAATACCAGACAATTGGAAAGAATCCATCATCATACCGATCTTTAAAACGGGAGATAAAACAGACTGCAATAACTACCGGGGAATCTCACTTTTAGCTACCTGCTACAAAGTTCTGTCAAACGTAATACAGGCCAGACTCACACCATTCGCGGAAGATATAATAGGAGATTATCAGTGTGGATTCCGGCGCAACAGGTCAACGAGCGATCAAATGTTTACCATAAGACAATTATTAGAGAAAAAGTGGGAATATTGCGAAACTATACACCAGCTATTTGTGGACTTTAAGAAAGCGTACGACTCTGTCAAACGAAGCAAAATGTATGAAATCCTAGTGCTCCTTGGCGTACCAAAAAAACTCGTCAAATTAATTCAAATATGTCTGAACGGAAGCACTGGAAAGGTCCGAGTAGGCGGTAATGTATCCGAATCGTTCATGATACGCGACGGTTTGAAGCAAGGTGACGGGCTTTCAACGGTACTCTTTAACCTGACGCTAGAGCATGTTGTTAGAAAAATGCAGGCTAGCGAGCTAGGCGCAACACTCAACGGAACAACGCAAATTTTAGGCTATGCGGATGACTTGGATATAGTGGGAGATAATGGTGAAACGGTGGCGAGAAATGCGGAAATCCTTATAAATGCGGCTAAAAACACGGGGTTAAAAGTGAGCGAATCGAAAACGAAATATATGATCATGGAGAAACTGGGCATTCGTGAAGCAGAGGGGGATCTCAGAGTCGGAAATTTCACTTTTGAAAAGGTTAGCGAATTCAGATATTTAGGTACAACTATAAATGATCGAAACGAAATTAAAGCCGAGATTAATAAGAGACTTCATTCGGGTAATGCCTGCTTCTACGCTGTGAACAGATTACTTAAGTCAAAGCTACTGTCGAAAAATGTCAAAATAAGGATATATAGGACTATAATAATGCCGGTAATCTTGTATGGGTGCGAAACCTGGGCGCTCACTAAAGCGGAAGAAAATCGTTTTAGGGTATTTGAAAATAAGGTTCTGCGGAAAATATACGGGCCAAAGAAAGATGAGGAAACTGGGGAGTGGAGGAAACTGCACAATGACGAGCTACATAATTTGTACGCGTCACCAAATATTAACAGAATAATAAAATCACGGAGACTAAGATGGGCAGGGCACGTGGCAAGAATGGGCGATGATCGTACAGCAGCGCGCATAATGAAAGGAAAACCGAAAGCAACGCGACCTCTTGGTAGACCTAGACGCAGATGGGAGGATAACGTAAAATCAGACGTAACTGAAATTGGGCGGGAAGGCGCGAAATGGATGGGGTTGGCACAAAATAGGGAAACGTGGAAGGCTTGCGTAGATGAGGCGATGAACTTTCGAGTTCGAAATGCCATTTAAAAAAAAAAAAAAATGATACTATTATATACACTACTAAAGTGTTTAGAATTTCTTGCCGAGAAATAAGAAGCTATTCTCAACTATATAATTATTTTATGCTCAATATAATTTTACATTTATAAACAGTTTTCAATCTAATTTTATAAACAGTTTTTACGTATAGTCTGCAATTATTGTTCTATTGTTACTTATATCTATCTATTTATTAAGCACGAAATCGCCAAGATACTTTATTAGATAAAGAAACGGGGCTAATAATAGGCTAATAATAAACCGGAATGTAATAATCTGACTAATTAGTAGTATTAATGAAAAAAATAAATATCGCTATAACTTTAGGAATACGTTAAGAAATTTTTCATGGGATTATGTGATTTTTTTCTGATTTTTTTAATCAATTTGTTCGAGTTACAGAAGGTCGAAGTTGGCTTTCCTAACATTTTTGTTTCCTCCTAGAGGATTTGTATTAGTAAAATTTTGAGTTTTGTTAAAATTTCGCCAAAATAAGTTTGTTAATGTCTAGAGTTTGAATCACGTGATTTTAGAAAATGTCCATATGGATGTGTGTGTGAGTTCCTCCGTTCCTTTCCTTACCTCTCTTTCCCTCTCTTATTCTTTCTCTCCTTACTCTCCTTTCCTCTATTATATACTTTCCTCTCCTTTTCTCTCCCTCATTTTCTCTCTTTCCCTCTATCATTTGCTCTTTCTCCTTCTCTTCCATTTTTCCTCTCTCTCTTCCTTACTCTTCTGATGTAGGTATTTGATTGTACTATTACTTCATTTCTAGTTCACTTGTTCACTTGCCCTGTATTCCGTTTTACTGAATAATAATACATTTATTGTAAGTGGTTTTTGTAAGATTTTCTTATAATTAAATTTGTTTGAAAATTTCAATTAACAATATTCATTCAGTATGTCAGATTTTAATAATTTGTGTGAAATTGTTGAACAATTGACGATGGAGAATCCTTGTAATTCTGCGACAAATACAAGTAAGTTTTCAATTACACTAATAATAAGTAATTTAAGATTATAAATTTTAAAATTTTAATTCTTTTGTTGATTAAATTTATGTTATTATTATTAATGCCACGTGTGAAATTTCACACGTATTTATCAGTCTAGTCTATTCAGATTCCTTTCTTAATTATACTCAAAATTTATGTTATATTTCAATTAGCCTATTCAATGCAAATTTTGTGTATAAATAGTTTTTGTGTAAGAATACATTAGCAATTTACAGAAAATTTTGTCTAGTATGTTATTTATTTCAAATAGTTTTGATATTGTTATTTATGTTTGATTGAAAATTCTTACAAATTTTCAACTATGCATATGACGAATTCATAACTTTACAATTTTTTATTGAAATAATATAATGTTTTAAATTTTGTGTTTTTTGTTCTAGCAAATAACGACTTGCCTTCGACTTTGCCTTTGCCTCCATCTAAGATGATTGAAAAATTACGCAAGAATACTTCGTACATCAAAAAGAGGACTTCGTTATCATCAAATAAAAGTAATTAAGTATTTGCCCTTATAAATTAAGTATGTTCTATGCTGTCCCGCCGGCGGGCGAGGAAGGGGCGTCCCCTCGCACCGTGCACCGGCTCCCCCTTTCTCCGTGCACCCCCGCGCGTAGCCTGCTAGCTTCGTGTTTATTTACATTATGCTTGATTTTTCAGATATTCACTCGGAAACGTAAGTTGAAATTTTGCGACGGTTTTTTTATGATGATGACGAATATGTCTCATAGTTTTTTATTTCATTCTGTTAACTTTAAAAACATCTCAGTCTATGTCAATTCAAATAGCTATGAAAATTTATTTTTAACCTTTTACATAATATTGTAGTAATATTTTACAAACTTTCCTGTGAAAAACTCTTTGAAATATTATATTTATTAATATCCTTCATGCTGTATGTTTTTTTTTTTTTTTTTTTATTATTATTTAACGTCGCCATGTTTGTGCTTCCATGTGGTGCTAATCGACGACGGGGGTCTGCGGTGTGTTTGTAAACAAAGCACATGTAATTTTTACAGAGGTGCTTGTATCAATCGGCAGAGACTAGGATTCGAACCCGGGTCACCGGCGTGGGAATCCGACACTCTACCGACTGAGTGTATGCTGTATGTGATGTGTATGTAAACGTAATTATTATTTGTTTTAGATAATAAGTATATGCCCAAGAATTATTATAGAAAGTCTAATACAACTGATGCAAATCATATGCCATTTTTCAAACAAAATAATGGAAATCCGTACTACAGTGATAAATATTATTTAATATAGTGTTTAATAGTAATTAAATTATTTAAATGTACTAATACAATACGTTTTTTATTTCAGAAACTAAAGCTGTAAGAACTTTTCAAGAAAATATTAATTATAAGCGCCAAAATTTTAGACGAAGATTTAATAATGATACTAATGAACTGAATCGAAAAGGTAATTTTATGAGTTTATGTATTACTGACAAATTTAAAAGGACTCAATTATTACTTAATAATTTAAAAAAAATGCAATTAATAATAATTTTTAATATAAAAAAATACTAATATTTAAATTAATTTATATTTAAATGAACTTTTAATTTACAGAGCCTTATAGAGGTACGCAAGGTGGATTGCGACATCGTCGTAATAGATTCAATAAAGTTCAACAAAATATGCAAAATATATTTGCTGCTATATTAAAAGCAGCAAAAACCTCATAACATGTCTATTACATGTTACTCTACACAATACTTTATAATGTAGATAAAGTTTCATAATAAAAATTATTTTGTATTAAAATATTATTATGATTGATCTTTTACTTTAATTTGTTGTCGTATGAGACTTCTCATGAAAATTAATGAAAATCGACTCCTACTCCCGAAAAAAATACGATTTTTTATAATGTAAACATGTAAAGATAGTTTTAAATTCAATAAATTTATTAGCTTTATAAAAAAAAATTGAGTTAACAACTTAAATCTAGAGAAAAATGCAATAAATTGATAAAACATGATATTTTACATCGTACTAATATTGATCACTCCTAAGCCTGTACCTGTGTTTGTGACTGTGTGAGTGCGTGAGCGTGTACGTTTGCGTGTGCGTGTGCATGTACTTGTGCTTGTGTGTGTGTGTGTGTCACTGATGAAAAAAAAACCCTCTGGTATTACCACATGGTTTGACTACATGGCAATTTTATGTTGTAAACTATACTAATTAAATATTGTTTTCTACTAAATTGAATAAATTTATTAATTACAAATTTTTATTGTATAGATTCAGTTAATTATACATGTATTTTTAAAAATAATTACATTTAAATATATATTTACTTTTTGGAATTTTTATTAAAAATGATGGTAAGTTCTTTTCCTGAGCATTCCAAATATTCTTCGAAGTTATCTTTACCTTAAATCATTAAAATAAGTTAAAGTTTTTGAAAATTTTTAAAAGATTAAAAATTGTAAATACTTACAGTTTTTAAAGTGCCATATATGATATTTAAGACCAATATGTATATTACAATTAAATTCCTGAATTATATTATTGATTTCTAAAACAATAAATGTATAAAAAAATTAATTAATGTAACTTCGTAATGTAAAAATATTGCTGTAAAAAATATCTATAAAGATAGTTACTATTATTAATTTGATTTAAGCAGTATTTATTTTAATTTTTTATCTGTAAATCCGTGTAATAGTTAACAATCAAAATAAGTTTACTTTTTCAGAATAATTTAATTTTGAAATAATTAGATTTTTACATAGATTTACAGCTAAGAAATTCTAATGAGTATAACTGGAATCCAGGTAATGATTGCTGGAACTATAACTATATTCATAGATATTATTTACAGCTATAATTTTTTAAAGGGTATATTTATATAAAATTATAAATTTATTAAATATCATTATTATTTTAAATTCATAAATTGCTTTGAATGCTTACCTTGACATAGATTAAATGCATGCTTTGTAATAGACCCTTTCTTTGTTTGTTTCAATTTTTTCTTCAAAATTTTTCCTTTTAAAACTCCACGTAATTTGTCTTAACCTAAAAATGAAAATGAACTATAATATACAAAATAATTTTAAATATTTTACTGTATATAAAATATATCAAAATTTTGTTACAAAACAATTTACTTTTGATAATAAATGTAGCCATTTAAGATAATCGAGTAACAGATACACACACTTATAAACAGTTTAATGTATGCGCAAGTTACCAAGCAAAATTTGTATATTTACTGATTAGTGATTGACGAGTTCTAATGTTTACATACAATTTATATGGAAGGTAGCAATTTGATACATATTGTTTCAGTATTGAAGGAAAATAGAAAGGTAAATAAAGATAGATAGTTTGGTTTGAGATCATTTGTAGAAGAAGTTTGCTAGATTACAGTTTGTGGAATTCGTAGCTGGAACAAATTAAAGTTAACAAGTATAAAATTGATTCTATTTACTGCCAAAATGAAAGATGTAAAAAATAAAATGCTAAGTGAAAATTCATTAGGGAATGAAACTAAAAAACGTCAGAAAGAATCCAGTAGTTCAATAACTTTTAAAGACGCCGAAAAAGTGATTACAAAGTAAGTTTTATTTCAGTTTCTTTTTACTTACATATGTTTACTTACTTTTTAGTTTATATTGTTGTTTATCACGAAATTGATTGTTTATCACGAAATTTTATAAAATAATAGTATTTGGTAGCAAATAAGCTGTAAGGTAAAAAATTGCGACAGCAATAAAATGTGCTGTAAGGTAAAAACTTGCAGCAGCAATCAAATGCGCTGTAAGGTAAAAACTTGCAGCAGCAATCAAATGCGCTGTAAGGTAAAAACTTGCGGCAGCAATCAAATGCGCTGTAAGGTAAAAACTTGCGGCAGCAATAACATGCACTGTAAGGTAAAAACTTGCGGCAGCAATAAAATGCGCTGTAAGGTAAAAGCTTGCGGCAGCAATAAAATGCGCTGTAAGGTAAAAACTTGCGGCAGCAATAAAATGCGCTGTAAAGAAAAACTTGCGGCAGCAATAAAATGCGTTGTGATTTAAAAACATACGTCAGCAATACAATGCACTGCAAGTTACTACATGCGGCAACAATAAAATGCGCTGGAATTTGAATCATTAAAAGCGTCTAAAACAGGATCTGTTTTTATAATGAAAGTCTTACTGAAGAGTCCAAAATAACAGATTTGGGACGAAACGCTTTGAAAAAAGGAAATTTCAAATATTATTATTATTATTGTCCAAAAATTAAGGCTCAAAATTCATAAGACCCAAGACTTTGTGGGGCCCAATAATTTGTAAGGCCCAAAAATTTATAAGGCCCAAAATTCATAAGACCCAAAATTCATAAGCCCAAAATTCATAAGACCCAAAAATTTGTGGAGCCCAACAATTTGTAAGGCCCAAAAATTTATAAGGCCCAAAATTCATAAGACCCAAAATTCATAAGGCCCAAAATTCATAAGACCCAAAAATTTGTGGAGCCCATTTATTAAGACCCAAAAATTCATAAGACCCAAAATTCATATGGCCCAAAAAGTTGTGGTGGCCAACAATTTGTAAGGCCCAAAAATTTATGAAGGCCAACAATTTGTAAGGCCCAAAAATTTATAAGGCCCAAAATTCATAAGACCCAAAAATTTGTGGAGCCCAACAATTTGTAAGACCCAAAAATTCATAAGGCCCAAAATTCATACGGCCCAAAATTCATAAGACCCAAAAATTTGTGGGGCCCAACAATTTGTAAGGTTCAAAAAAATTATAAGGCCCAAAATTTATAAGGCCCAGAATTCATAAGGCCGAAAATTCATAAGGCCCAACATTTTTAAGTCCGAAATTATAAGTCCCAATGCAGGGGGCCTACGTTAATTTTTTTAGTCACGCGGCACACGGCAAACCTTAGCAGCTTAATATAATAGAAGAAGATAGATAGATAGACAGAAGATAGATAGACAGAAGATAGATAGACAGAAGATAGATAGACAGAAGATAGATAGACAGAAGATAGATAGACAGAAGATAGATAGACAGAAGATAGATAGACAGAAGATAGATAGACAGAAGATAGATAGACAGAAGATAGATAGACAGAAGATAGATAGACAGAAGATAGATAGACAGAAGATAGATAGACAGAAGATAGATAGACAGAAGATAGATAGACAGAAGATAGATAGACAGAAGATAGATAGACAGAAGATAGATAGACAGAAGATAGATAGACAGAAGATAGATAGACAGAAGATAGATAGACAGAAGATAGATAGACAGAAGATAGATAGACAGAAGATAGATAGACAGAAGATAGATAGACAGAAGATAGATAGACAGAAGATAGATAGACAGAAGATAGATAGACAGAAGATAGATAGACAGAAGATAGATAGACAGAAGATAGATAGACAGAAGATAGATAGACAGAAGATAGATAGACAGAAGATAGATAGACAGAAGATAGATAGACAGAAGATAGATAGACAGAAGATAGATAGACAGAAGATAGATAGACAGAAGATAGATAGACAGAAGATAGATAGACAGAAGATAGATAGACAGAAGATAGATAGACAGAAGATAGATAGACAGAAGATAGATAGACAGAAGATAGATAGACAGAAGATAGATAGACAGAAGATAGATAGACAGAAGATAGATAGACAGAAGATAGATAGACAGAAGATAGATAGACAGAAGATAGATAGACAGAAGATAGATAGACAGAAGATAGATAGACAGAAGATAGATAGACAGAAGATAGATAGACAGAAGATAGATAGACAGAAGATAGATAGACAGAAGATAGATAGACAGAAGATAGATAGACAGAAGATAGATAGACAGAAGATAGATAGACAGAAGATAGATAGACAGAAGATAGATAGACAGAAGATAGATAGACAGAAGATAGATAGACAGAAGATAGATAGACAGAAGATAGATAGACAGAAGATAGATAGACAGAAGATAGATAGACAGAAGATAGATAGACAGAAGATAGATAGACAGAAGATAGATAGACAGAAGATAGATAGACAGAAGATAGATAGACAGAAGATAGATAGACAGAAGATAGATAGACAGAAGATAGATAGACAGAAGATAGATAGACAGAAGATAGATAGACAGAAGATAGATAGACAGAAGATAGATAGACAGAAGATAGATAGACAGAAGATAGATAGACAGAAGATAGATAGACAGAAGATAGATAGACAGAAGATAGATAGACAGAAGATAGATAGACAGAAGATAGATAGACAGAAGATAGATAGACAGAAGATAGATAGACAGAAGATAGATAGACAGAAGATAGATAGACAGAAGATAGATAGACAGAAGATAGATAGACAGAAGATAGATAGACAGAAGATAGATAGACAGAAGATAGATAGACAGAAGATAGATAGACAGAAGATAGATAGACAGAAGATAGATAGACAGAAGATAGATAGACAGAAGATAGATAGACAGAAGATAGATAGACAGAAGATAGATAGACAGAAGATAGATAGACAGAAGATAGATAGACAGAAGATAGATAGACAGAAGATAGATAGACAGAAGATAGATAGACAGAAGATAGATAGACAGAAGATAGATAGACAGAAGATAGATAGACAGAAGATAGATAGACAGAAGATAGATAGACAGAAGATAGATAGACAGAAGATAGATAGACAGAAGATAGATAGACAGAAGATAGATAGACAGAAGATAGATAGACAGAAGATAGATAGACAGAAGATAGATAGACAGAAGATAGATAGACAGAAGATAGATAGACAGAAGATAGATAGACAGAAGATAGATAGACAGAAGATAGATAGACAGAAGATAGATAGACAGAAGATAGATAGACAGAAGATAGATAGACAGAAGATAGATAGACAGAAGATAGATAGACAGAAGATAGATAGACAGAAGATAGATAGACAGAAGATAGATAGACAGAAGATAGATAGACAGAAGATAGATAGACAGAAGATAGATAGACAGAAGATAGATAGACAGAAGATAGATAGACAGAAGATAGATAGACAGAAGATAGATAGACAGAAGATAGATAGACAGAAGATAGATAGACAGAAGATAGATAGACAGAAGATAGATAGACAGAAGATAGATAGACAGAAGATAGATAGACAGAAGATAGATAGACAGAAGATAGATAGACAGAAGATAGATAGACAGAAGATAGATAGACAGAAGATAGATAGACAGAAGATAGATAGACAGAAGATAGATAGACAGAAGATAGATAGACAGAAGATAGATAGACAGAAGATAGATAGACAGAAGATAGATAGACAGAAGATAGATAGACAGAAGATAGATAGACAGAAGATAGATAGACAGAAGATAGATAGACAGAAGATAGATAGACAGAAGATAGATAGACAGAAGATAGATAGACAGAAGATAGATAGACAGAAGATAGATAGACAGAAGATAGATAGACAGAAGATAGATAGACAGAAGATAGATAGACAGAAGATAGATAGACAGAAGATAGATAGACAGAAGATAGATAGACAGAAGATAGATAGACAGAAGATAGATAGACAGAAGATAGATAGACAGAAGATAGATAGACAGAAGATAGATAGACAGAAGATAGATAGACAGAAGATAGATAGACAGAAGATAGATAGACAGAAGATAGATAGACAGAAGATAGATAGACAGAAGATAGATAGACAGAAGATAGATAGACAGAAGATAGATAGACAGAAGATAGATAGACAGAAGATAGATAGACAGAAGATAGATAGACAGAAGATAGATAGACAGAAGATAGATAGACAGAAGATAGATAGACAGAAGATAGATAGACAGAAGATAGATAGACAGAAGATAGATAGACAGAAGATAGATAGACAGAAGATAGATAGACAGAAGATAGATAGACAGAAGATAGATAGACAGAAGATAGATAGACAGAAGATAGATAGACAGAAGATAGATAGACAGAAGATAGATAGACAGAAGATAGATAGACAGAAGATAGATAGACAGAAGATAGATAGACAGAAGATAGATAGACAGAAGATAGATAGACAGAAGATAGATAGACAGAAGATAGATAGACAGAAGATAGATAGACAGAAGATAGATAGACAGAAGATAGATAGACAGAAGATAGATAGACAGAAGATAGATAGACAGAAGATAGATAGACAGAAGATAGATAGACAGAAGATAGATAGACAGAAGATAGATAGACAGAAGATAGATAGACAGAAGATAGATAGACAGAAGATAGATAGACAGAAGATAGATAGACAGAAGATAGATAGACAGAAGATAGATAGACAGAAGATAGATAGACAGAAGATAGATAGACAGAAGATAGATAGACAGAAGATAGATAGACAGAAGATAGATAGACAGAAGATAGATAGACAGAAGATAGATAGACAGAAGATAGATAGACAGAAGATAGATAGACAGAAGATAGATAGACAGAAGATAGATAGACAGAAGATAGATAGACAGAAGATAGATAGACAGAAGATAGATAGACAGAAGATAGATAGACAGAAGATAGATAGACAGAAGATAGATAGACAGAAGATAGATAGACAGAAGATAGATAGACAGAAGATAGATAGACAGAAGATAGATAGACAGAAGATAGATAGACAGAAGATAGATAGACAGAAGATAGATAGACAGAAGATAGATAGACAGAAGATAGATAGACAGAAGATAGATAGACAGAAGATAGATAGACAGAAGATAGATAGACAGAAGATAGATAGACAGAAGATAGATAGACAGAAGATAGATAGACAGAAGATAGATAGACAGAAGATAGATAGACAGAAGATAGATAGACAGAAGATAGATAGACAGAAGATAGATAGACAGAAGATAGATAGACAGAAGATAGATAGACAGAAGATAGATAGACAGAAGATAGATAGACAGAAGATAGATAGACAGAAGATAGATAGACAGAAGATAGATAGACAGAAGATAGATAGACAGAAGATAGATAGACAGAAGATAGATAGACAGAAGATAGATAGACAGAAGATAGATAGACAGAAGATAGATAGACAGAAGATAGATAGACAGAAGATAGATAGACAGAAGATAGATAGACAGAAGATAGATAGACAGAAGATAGATAGACAGAAGATAGATAGACAGAAGATAGATAGACAGAAGATAGATAGACAGAAGATAGATAGACAGAAGATAGATAGACAGAAGATAGATAGACAGAAGATAGATAGACAGAAGATAGATAGACAGAAGATAGATAGACAGAAGATAGATAGACAGAAGATAGATAGACAGAAGATAGATAGACAGAAGATAGATAGACAGAAGATAGATAGACAGAAGATAGATAGACAGAAGATAGATAGACAGAAGATAGATAGACAGAAGATAGATAGACAGAAGATAGATAGACAGAAGATAGATAGACAGAAGATAGATAGACAGAAGATAGATAGACAGAAGATAGATAGACAGAAGATAGATAGACAGAAGATAGATAGACAGAAGATAGATAGACAGAAGATAGATAGACAGAAGATAGATAGACAGAAGATAGATAGACAGAAGATAGATAGACAGAAGATAGATAGACAGAAGATAGATAGACAGAAGATAGATAGACAGAAGATAGATAGACAGAAGATAGATAGACAGAAGATAGATAGACAGAAGATAGATAGACAGAAGATAGATAGACAGAAGACAGATAGACAGAAGACAGATAGACAGAAGACAGATAGACAGAAGACAGATAGACAGAAGACAGATAGACAGAAGACAGATAGACAGAAGACAGATAGACAGAAGACAGATAGACAGAAGACAGATAGACAGAAGACAGATAGACAGAAGACAGATAGACAGAAGACAGATAGACAGAAGACAGATAGACAGAAGACAGATAGACAGAAGACAGATAGACAGAAGACAGATAGACAGAAGACAGATAGACAGAAGACAGATAGACAGAAGGTAGATAGACAGAAGGTAGATAGACAGAAGACAGATAGACAGAAGGTAGATAGACAGAAGACAGATAGACAGAAGACAGATAGACAGAAGGTAGATAGACAGAAGGTAGATAGACAGAAGACAGATAGACAGAAGGTAGATAGACAGAAGGTAGATAGACAGAAGATAGATAGACAGAAGATAGATAGACAGAAGATAGATAGACAGAAGACAGATATACAGAAGATAGATAGACAGAAGATAGATAGACAGAAGACAGATAGACAGAAGATAGATAGACAGAAGACAGATAGACAGAAGACAGATAGACAGAAGACAGATAGACAGAAGACAGATAGACAGAAGACAGATAGACAGAAGACAGATAGACAGAAGACAGATAGACAGAAGACAGATAGACAGAAGACAGATAGACAGAAGACAGATAGACAGAAGACAGATAGACAGAAGACAGATAGACAGAAGACAGATAGACAGAAGACAGATAGACAGAAGACAGATAGACAGAAGGTAGATAGACAGAAGGTAGATAGACAGAAGACAGATAGACAGAAGGTAGATAGACAGAAGACAGATAGACAGAAGACAGATAGACAGAAGGTAGATAGACAGAAGGTAGATAGACAGAAGACAGATAGACAGAAGGTAGATAGACAGAAGGTAGATAGACAGAAGATAGATAGACAGAAGATAGATAGACAGAAGATAGATAGACAGAAGACAGATATACAGAAGATAGATAGACAGAAGATAGATAGACAGAAGATAGATAGACAGAAGATAGATAGATAGAAGATAGATAGTTTGTTATTAAAAGTTAAACTCGCGTGAGTCAAGTTTCCGCACGGAGCTGAATCCACCGGGGTTCAGCGAACTTTGCAGCAGGACGGCCAGAGCAGTGGCAGCAAGGCAGAAGCTCAGCGGCGTTGCGCCGCTGGCTTACTCCAGGTAGAAGCAATAGTGGACGCCAGCACGCGTTGCGTGCTGCGCTAGCTAATGCACAATAGCAGCTCGGCCGGCGGCTTATTAGCCACGGACAATTGTTATTAACAATTTCCCACCTGTTACAAACTTAATTATTTGATTATTTGATTAAAGTGTAACGTAAAACTTTACGAACAGATATGCATTATTACAATATGAGATATATGGTGAAATAATATTTAGACTGATGGAACATGTACTTGTAAATGTAGAAATGAGATAGAATAGTCTTGTGATTATAACTGAATATATAAATATATTAAAAACGTGTGATAAGCAGAGTTTATAGTTTTTTTATAAAATTGCTTTTTAAATTTCATGTTCTATACAATTACTAGTTTGTTTAAACCTCCGACTCACAAGGAGAGGCCAGATCCTTTGGATCACGAAACTTGACGAAACGTTAGGAGGTATTTTCTTGTACTTTAAAACGATGCCTAGCACCCGTAGTTTCGTCCCATGCGCCCTTGGGGTCACGATATAACCATGCATTTATAATAAATATAAGCATTATTTCAGTAAAAAAAATGGTAATTGTATTTGGTATCATAACTCAGCAATTTATTTTGCTAGAGAACCGTAGTATACTATAAAAAAGTTTACTGAAAAAGCTTTAATTTAAGCTTTGTTTCAAATAAAAATATTATTATCTTACAAAGTTATGAACAATAAAAAATGATGACGAAAAATGCATGAAAATGTCAGGATTTTCAGCTGTTTAAATTCAGTAGTTTTCCATGCATTTATTGTCATCATTTTCGATTGTAGATAACTATGCAACAGAATAATATTTTTATATGACACAAATCTTAAATTAACGTTCGTTCAGTAAACTTTTTTATTCCATTACATCATTTTTCTAGCAAAACAACTAGCAAAGTTATGATACAAAGTGTAGGTACTATTTGTTACTGAAATAAAGCAAAGTTTGAATATAAACGGACATATCTTGACCCCAGGGGCCTATGAGACGAAACTACGGGTGCTAGACATCATTTTTAAGTACCAGAAACCACTTCCTCAAGCCTCGTTGAAAATTGCTTCCCGCAGGTTGTGGACTCTCCTTGTTAATTGTAGAGCATATAACCGCACAAAATAAATTTTGACAGCTTTATACTTTAGTTGGAAATAGTTCAACTAAGACGCGATAAACGCGTCTAAGTATTTCTTCCGCATATGCCCACCTGTTTCTTATGCCATTAATTTCAGGATTTCCTGCAGAATTTTTTCATAAGGGCTGAGATATAGGCTCGAATTCATAGTCGATTCTCAATCTCAATCTCAGGTCTGAATTCATAGTCGACACTTAAGCTTAAGGGGACGCCGGATACCGACAGTAGATTCCTACTATCCTACACACGTATTTCGTTATTTATTTACAAAGTTAATGGTTTAATGACAAAATAATAGCTGTCCCCAATTTGTTTTACAGTAACCTAATTATATGTCCAAGCTGGTTTCATATGATTGTTTTGTTTTCGAGAAAACTTTGACAAACTTAGTATATAAAGGTTAATCTCCACGTAGTTGGCCCTTTTAGTGTGTCAAAGTTTTCTCGAAAACAAAACAATCATATGAACCCAGCTTGGACATATATGTAGATTACTATAAAACGAAGCGGGGACAACTATTATTTAAAGAAAAATATGATTTCTCTTAAAATTATGAATGAAAATTCAATTAGACAAGGACAGAGATATCCGGCGTCCCCTTAAGGAGACGTCGGATACCGACAGTAGATTCCTACTATCCTACACACGTATTTCGTTATTTATTTACAAAGTTAATTGTTTAATGACAAAATAATAGCTGTCCCCAATTTGTTTTACAGTAACCTAATTATATGTCCAAGCTGGTTTCATATGATTGTTTTGTTTTCGAGAAAACTTTGACAAACTTAGTATGTAAAGGTTAATCTCCACGTAGTTGGCCCTTTTAGTGTGTCAAAGTTTTCTCGAAAACAAAACAATCATATGAACCCAGCTTGGACATATATGTAGATTACTATAAAACGAAGCGGGGACAACTATTATTTAAAGAAAAATATGATTTCTCTTAAAATTATGAATGAAAATTCAATTAGACAAGGACAGAGATATCCGGCGTCCCGTTAAGTAACGATTTTAGCCATGCTTTAGTATATCTATGTATACTACACTTAAGCCTAAGTGTTGACTATGAATTCGGACCTTAATCTCAAATATGGTTGCAGAACCTCAAGCCAGTTCTCAAAAGAAGTGGTGCCACTTAATAATTTCGTAGTTCGTGACTCTTGCTGTTTCGAAATTACTGCTGAAAATAAATATATATATATATATATATATATATATATATATATATATATATATATATATATATATATATATATATATATATATATTTCCAACATGTCAGATGTAAATCGTCGTAATTCACGACGTTTAGGATTAGAGTGGGATTCTAATCTTTATAATAAACTTTTATTAGTTTTAAAGAATTACCAAGCTTACACAATAGAAAAAATAAATCATGTAATAGAAAATAATTTAATAAAAATATCTACAGAAGTTTATCCTATGTATGGAGACGAAATGCAATACCGCAATAATCTGAAAAAATTTACATACACTTGCATTCAGCAAATTCTTAACGATTATTTTTGTGAGTATTTTATTGTATTTCATAACTACTAAAAATTAAATGCCCTTTCTGTTTAATTATAGTAATTTATTCTTGTGAGTTTTTATTTTTTATTTAACAGTATTTGGACAAGAAGAGATAATTGCTCCTGGACTCAAAAGCTGAAATAATTATAAAAATGATTTATTAAATGTGATGACCAGCACAGACATTTTTCCTCATTTTAAAAGATGGATGGAATCAGCAGATTACAAATTTTCAATGCAGGTCAAAGAAGATATTTTAGTAAAATTATATAATCTTTCTACGCAAGAAAATATAGATGATGTATGTATTGGTTGTAGAAAGAAAAAATGTAAAATTTACGAAAAATGGATGCTAAAAAAATTGGAAAACGTTTTTCAAAATAACAGAGAAGAAATTGTAAACGATGCAAAAGAATATATTGAATTTTACAATATTGGTAGGCACAATTTTATATATATATATTATATATAGTATACTGGTTATGGCATAGATCTTGTAATGTTTTTTATTACTTTAAACGATTACGTATAAACTATCCCACAAAGCATTGAAGCTACCCGTAAGCTTTCATGCTATGTCCAACACACGGTATGCAGGAAGGAGAGATAGGTTTGACCAAAATGACGATAAAATCGGGTTGCGGAGCGGTATTCGGGCATGAATGTACATCTCAAATCCGTTCGAATCGAAATCCGATCGGCTCCTGTTTTCGAGATATCGTCAATTTACGTATTTTAGCTAAATTATTGATGTAAGCGAATGAGTTGTACCTTAAGAATGCATGGAACTTCATTATATAATCAACGAGGATATACAAAATATGTAGATATCATGTATATTATATATTAGTATGATATATTGTGTATATACATGTAGACCTGGTTATCAAATAAATGGAATGATGTATATATATATATATATATATATATATATATATATATATATATATATATATATATATATATATATAGATATATAGATATAATATACATATATAAATATATAATTTAAATAAGAAGTCATATTTCGGCTGGTGCATTGGATGTGTAAGTGTATTATATTGATAATACGTACTTTTCCACAACTTGTAATTTTGTTCAGAAAGTTATTATCAACGAAAAAAATCATATTTTTTTATATATTTCCTGAAGAAAATTGAACGACAGCCTTTTTTAGTTTTGTAATATAAGTAGGATCCTGAATAGAGTTGCTTTTGTTCCTTTCCCAAAGTTTCAAAAATTTTCTGTGCACTGATTCGCCAGCCTGCTCAGACCATAATCCTAGCCCATCATCATTGTCCAAATATGCAAAGCAGTCTTTTAAGTGCTTCAGAAGTACATGGATTTTTAACGATTCAGAGACTTCAGTGCTCTTAAAAGCTTCCGACAAGGCAATCAAATTTTTATCCAAATCAACTCCGGAATTCGTTGTGGAAAAACAAGACTCAACAACCTTGTTCATTTCTGTAAAAGCAAAGATGAAAGGCTCTATTTGACTATTTTCGACTTCCCCAGAAATATCAGGAGCTCGAAGTTTATCTGATTCTTTCAGTAGTCGTCGGCAAGCATTGACTTCAAAAACTCTGCCCTGATAATTTTTTGAAATTAAACCCAACTTTGTTGGCCAAAGTTTAGCTTTGTCTTCTCCTAAAAGTAAAACTAGCCCATCCCAAAACAGATGATTGACAAATCCCTGCAGAATATGTAGTTCGGGGATTACACATTTTTGAATCACATAAACATCATCGTTCTCTTCAAACAGAGGACGGTTAAATATGCTATGACATTCCTTAGCCCTTTTTTTATCCTTGCGTAAGGATTCGAATTTTTCATAATCTTTCTTCAAATCTCCATAAGTTTTCAATTTCACAGAGTCATCATCGACCTCTTCAGAACTTGTATCTGTCTCTTTTTGTAAGTTACGTAACTCGTGGAATGTAACGAAACAATAAGGGCAAGGATAAGTTGATGATGCAGTTTGCTGACAGTGGACAGCAGTAAAACTTTAAAATCTGAAACGAATCTGAACGGTATATTGTTAAGTTGATTTAATGAAACTAAAAGTTCAAGATTTTCATAAGTTTCTATTACAGGAACTACACACAGCAAAATAAGTCTATTAACACTGGTTGATTTAGCTTTCTTACTAGTACTTGCTGCATTACAATCAGTATCTGCGGAATAATCTTCTGTCAAAATTGACATACAAATTTTAAAAAAACCTTGCCCTCCGTCTGCCATTACTTTTATCTTGGGAATACCAATCTGGTTTCGCTTGTCTATGACTGAGTCGAGTAGCTCTTCAGCATCTGCCCAAATGACAGGCCTATTTTCTTTTTTATCATTTGCAGTGTCAAACTGAAAAATATTATCTTTGTAAATGTTCTCTAACGTTTTAAATTTTTGGGATATGTTTTTCTCGTAGGATGTAGGAACGGAGTTTCTCTCTGCGCCACTCCTTAAAAAATTTGTCATTTTTTTCATTTGATTGCATGTAGAATCAGTGTTCACTTGATAATTGTCCAAACTTTCAGCAGTAAAAAAAACTTCCTTACTCGGTTTTGGATTCACAGTTACTCTAAATTTGGATCCAAAAGTATTTAAAGTTATTTTTTCATTAATTTTATCACTGCTTGCCCGTTTCCACTTTAAAATAGAACTCGCAATTTGATTTTGTTGTCGTTCAGGTAGCTGCTCTACTATTTTCATTACATTTTTACCAGCAACACTATCAGATGTAGAAGCAGTAGCGCATGCATGATATACAGCGTTGGAAAACGATTCTTCGGACTGGACCGCATTTAACTAAGTTCAGAGCGCTCAGAAGGAGAAATTGCTGGCGGCAACTTCATGTCTTTACCGATCAGTCGGTCGAACTTCTAATGGCCAACTTCACGTTATCTCGATCTAAGATACTAAAATTTGCTATAGTTCGTGACTTTGTGTAGTAAAAGATAAACATAGCTGTCTGCTATCTCCGTATATTACAAAGTAAGTACATTAACTTTTCTTTATATTATTGTTTTGATTGTTATCTACTACCGTTAAACTGAAAATTCTCAGGTCTTTTAATTTTATTTGATAATTTTATTTCATAATTCTTTAAAAAAGAAACAAATTTAGAAATGTCTTTTAATTTTATTTGATAATTTTATTTCATAATTCTTTAAAAAAAAACAAATTTAGAAATGTCTTTTAATTTTATTTGATAATTTTATTTCATAATTCTTTAAAAAAGAAACAAATTTAGAAATGACAGACTTTACAAATTATATTTTAAGTAGCTATAACATGATTATTGTCAGTTTAATAGTTAGCCTGTTTAAATATATCTGGATATACATTTATTATTCAGGCATGAGTTTAGATTGTCTTATTGAATTACTTTAATACACAATTTATTAAACAAGTTCATTGCAATAACAAACAAGTTCTTTGCACAACAAAGTGAGACATTTTTATTACATTATTTACTTAAAAAATCACTGCCCTGGTAGAAATTTATCCCGTCCACTTTATAGATCTATGTAGAATAATCTCGCACTGTGTAGATCTATGTAGACAAACTAGATATTTACTATAAAGGCGTGTAACGGTCGACCCTTCTAGTTTCCCATATTATTTGCCCCGATAAAACTAGATAAGCAAAATTATGACAATAACAACCACTTAAAGGTTATGTTTTAAGAAACAGAAGCATAATCTATTATGCTTATTATGTATTATTTTGATTTAAAGGTATTTACTTGTTATTGTTCACCTATTACCAATGTAAATAATTGTAAATAACCTCTAAAGTGTAAGGTTATCTAATTTTAGATACATCGAGTTTTTGTATTTAAGAACTCAATAACAATATTATGTTACACATATATATTAAAATAAGAAAATAATCTGAATATCCAAATAACTAAGTATATGAAGTAAAATTATGTTCCTTACATTTAAACAATCAAAATAAGAAAATAATCTGAATATCCAAATAACTAAGTATATGAAGTAAAATTATGTTCCTTACATTTGATTATGTTCCATCCTAAATACAGGCTTGGTTTCCAAACCTGTATGGTTTATGCAAGGAAAACTATTTTCACACACATTTATTATCAACTGATTAATTTTCTATTTTTATAAAGAAATAATGTATTTGAGTTATTATATATATATATATATATATATATATATATATATATATATATATATATATATATATATATATATATATATATATGTTCTATTTTTGTATTTCCTACTGTGATTAATTTATAATCAAACACTTTCATTTGACATCTATGACCAGTTAATACATAGTAATTTGTTACTTATAAAGAAAATTATCGTCTACATGTGTTCGACTAATGTGTTTGTCTTTGAAAATGTTGTCACGGATGAGCAGTTTATGTATTATAAAAACTCGCAGATGGATACAAAATTATTTGTAGTTCTGAAATTAAAATTCTAGTTTTTAAATAAAGCATGTCATAAAGTACATATTTGTACATATGATATTATTATTATTTATATATTACTTTTCAAGAAACAACTACATCAATCAATAACATTATTTTGTGATCACTGTTTTTCATATGCAAGGAACATTGTTTCTAAATTTTCATTTCTTAGGTTAGATATGCTTTCTGACTACTTTTATATGTAAATAGTATGGATATAACTGTAGATCTTATTATTATAATTGAAAACTTGCATGTTAAACTTTATTTAACATTAATTTTTACAATAAAACTTCTGTTCAATAAATAATATATAACCTCACAGATTTTATACGTACATATTATTATTGAGAAAACTATATAGGTCTGTGTGGATTTATCGAGTTTTGTACACTCTTGTACTATCTAGTCTGCCTATAAAGGCCGTTATAGCGAATGTGGCCGCCACGATAAGATTTCTACCAGGGTGATGTAGGGTTTATAATAATTAATGCTTATGCGTAATTTATTCTTTTACCATAAATGTATAGTTTCAACTAACACTAATTCATTTATATATCTATTTGCATTTATTTTGTCTTATAATTATGGGAAAACAAATCTTAATGTTTTCCTCAATTGAATTGGTCCAGAATTTTTAATGTCAAGTGTACAAGTTGGAATCCATAATAAAATGAAAGTTTTATGGAATTACAACATGGTAATTTTTCTATTATTTTAAATTATATTTAAATATGAAATTTTTTAAAATGTACTTTTTTTTAGATGAGAACTCAGTGAAAAAGGGAAACCGAATTTTATCATTCGACTTACAAATTAAGTCTATATTCTTGTCATAGAAAATTCATTGTTATTTCATTCAAGACTTAAAGTTCTGAATGTGTAACCAGCTTTGCCCATACATTACTTTGGTTTGGTTCAACAATACATGCTTTTTCCAGTATTACAGTTATAGTTTCCAATGCTTTCCATTCTGACTTGAATGCTCAATTTGGACCTACGGGAATCAACATTACTGCTCCAGAAACTCGATCCTGCAAGAACTTGAATGTATGGGTAGCAGTATTTTCTTGCAAGACTAAAATATACATATTTTAAATTATATATTTAACATTTCATAACATAAAAGATAATTGTTGAATAAAATTTTTTTGTATATTAACATTCAAGAGCATACAAAATATTTTATTCAGCTACAAATTGACATTCAATCTCAATTACAATTACAAGTTACAACACTCAATATACAATTTTGTTTTTCAGGTTTCAGAAGTCAGTATATGTAAATAGCAAGAGTAACGAGTAGAAATTTATAAGTGAAACTTCATCGTTGCCAATTTGCTTTCTGCTATGTATTATTTTTTCTTCTTCGTATTCAGTTGATGATCCAAAAAGCAGTACTTGTAAGAGTAATAATAGTAATATAAGAGTAATAATATACAAATTATACTAGGACGCTGCATGTATTTAACCTTTATATTAAGTAAATAAATATTTTTATCGGTCTTACAGTCTTATAAATGTAAGCAAAAATAAAAATATTAATAAAAATATAAAAATATTTATTTATTTATTATTATTTAGCAGTCTACATAAGTATTTATTTTTATTCTTTATATTAAGTGTTTAAAAAAATTTTATAGGGTTTTTTTTTAATGTAAATATTATTGATAATTATTTTTTAATAAAAATGATACGGCAGTGTAATTGTAATGTATATTTGTATATGGGATATTATTTGTTATTAAAAAGACCTTTGTAATTCTACATAATTATTATTCTTTTTTCAAATGATATTTCACTTTGTAAGTTAAAAATGAAGAATTTAATTCTGTAATCAAATATTTAATATTTTATATTACGCTTATACAAATTTGTTACACTGTTATTTTGTAATTAATATCATTTTACATTAAAATTGATTCAGACTTGTTATAAACAAAACATTAGCTATGACATTCATTACTTTATCCAATTATTTGCCACAGAATAAAATAATGTTGTTTACTTTTTCTTTTTCAGATATTACAATATTTTTATTTAACATTTATTGAAAAATCATTAATTTTACAATTACACTCTTATGTCTATTCTGATTATTAATGCCAAAATATGCTGTTAAGCAGCCTAAAATAGGGTATTTTAAATTTAATACCAGTGTAATTCATAAATAATTAATTCTTATAAGATTATATAAATAATTAGGACTTTGTATGAAAAAATCCATTACATTCATAATTTAGAGTAAAAAAATAAATGATACGTATTTTTTCTTTTTTTAAATAGATTCAAATTAAAGAGTTACACTCATTCAAAGTTTATAGATTTTCAATATATATATAGATATACTGCAATGTTGGATGATGTCACGGTCATATATGTGTTCGGGACATCACGAGTATTCAAAAAGCTGTAACTCTTTTAATTTGCATATATTTAAGAAAATAAAAAATACGTATCCTTTATTCTTTTATATTCTACATTATGGACCTAATGGATTTTGCGTACAAAATCCGTATTGTACTCGTACGTTTTAATATTTTATTTTATTTATAGATTCTTTATAAATGATGTTAGGAATATTTTTTAATATTATATTTTATGTAATGATCACAAAGTTTCATGTAACTGATTTCTTTTTTTCTAAATTGTTGTTATTATCGCGCTTTTTTGAAATAAGTTTTCGTACCAGTTGCATTTTTTTACTCACATTGGCAACACTGCTTTCTAGTGGAAATATTCGGTTGTTCTTTTGTTTCTTTCATGTGCTTCGCACTGATAGATTTTCCAACATTTTATTGCGTTTATTATCAAAATTATTTTGATTCTAAGACAAAATAAAAACCTTTGGAAGAAACAAATTATTTCGATTTTTTATAGATTATTATTTTACTTTATATACTTATATTATTAGTTAATCATAATTTTTTTATTAATTATTAGTTTATTATTAGTTAGTCTTAAGTTCGTTTATATTTATTGCGTTTACAAGTAACATTCCTTTACGTAAGTAATATTTATTAATTTCTATCATGGTAATATAACATAGGACCGTCCATAAATTAGCCTTTTGTACTTTTTTTCGGGGTTCTGAATTAATGATATTTTCACGAACACGTTTTTATTGTTTAACCTTATTTTATAAAATGGCGGCAAGCTAACAAATATGTAATGTCATCTCGTGCATACAGCCACTTAATCGAAGTGAACTTTTTAGTTTTATTTATTAATATACAATTGTTATTACATTTTTATTCAGATACATTTGATAATCGATCTGAATAAGTATTTTTTAAATCTTTTTAGGTGCACTGTACTTAAAAATAGAATTAAAAAAATAATTTTAGAAGTACAGTAAAAATTTTTTTATCAATAATATAACAATTTAACTAATTGCTTATAGCTTTGATAAATTTTCTTTTTCATTTGATTTATGAAACATAGTTTTCCATGTAGGTGTTACCATCTGGATGACAATATAAGCCTTAAGCTTATAATTATATAGTATACGTTTTCTATTAGCATAATAAAGTTATTTCACTACTTAGTTAGCGTTAAACATATCTATTTCCTTTACACCTCCTGAAGCCCATTCGCTGACTTTTGTTCGATAACCAAATTCACTTGTAAATAATATTCAGTAATTTTTATCTGACCAATTGAAAATTTTACATACATCTAAGATAATTATATACAATTCTGTATTTACTAAAATTATAAGAATATATGGAATTTCAAAGCATAAACATAAGCTAAAATATAAATTTACATAAGTGCAAATGATTGGAAAATTGATTTTAGCAATAAAACTTTCATCTTCAAACTTTACATTATCATTCAAATAATAAAAATTCTTTATAATGTTTAAATTGTAAGTACATTGTGCATGTGTGTACAATTATAAGTCAAACTGATGAAAGTTACTGAATATTCTTTTAATTGAAAAAATAAAACCATTGTAATAAAAATAGTCAAGAACACTTTCAATGATTTTACCATCTATCGGTGACTTTCAATGGTCATACCCAATTAGTGTTAAACAGTTTTTGGTTTATACTGAGAGTATTGAACCATTATTGAAAGCGCTCATGTACATCAAACTCTAAAAGTAAGAGCATTTATTATTCTGTAATAAAAAATTTATAAATACTTTCAATTCTGGTTTTATGTCCTATTATGCCATATAGACCAAAAACTAGAAAACAGATAAGCATGACCATTGCAAGCTTTTGATGGATGATGAAGTCATTCTCAGGTGTTTCTGGTTGTTGCGAAGGGTAGGAAACCATTATTGAAAGTGTTTATAAATATTTTTATTACAAAATGGTCTTAGTTATTTAGTTAAATCTATATATATACAAAAGGAAATGTCCTGACCTACTGACAGGTTGCTTGACTGACTGACTCATTGATTGACTGATAGACTCATGAATGCCGAATTAAAACCATTAAACTTAGCAATTTGAAATTTGGATGGTATATTGTTTTTACATTGTAGGCAATGAATTAAAAAAGGATTTTACGTAATTTTAATTGTAAGGAGTTAAATGTTGTAATTTCAATTTTTATACAGTTAAAAGCTGTCAAATGTGTTTTCATGGAATCATCTTAAATCTTGATGGCCCGATGAGATATCAGATTTCTAATTGATTTGTACATTATTTAATACTTGTTTTTAGAAAGTAGTTTCAGGGATTTTCCCTAATTAATCGCTGAATAGGTAGTCAGCCCTTGAAAAAATTTTATCAGTAATCAAATGGTGAAATTATTGCAAAGTTTTGAAAAACATAGAAAAAGGATTTCAGACCCTAAAATTGAAAATATAAGAAGTCATGTAAATACTTCAAAATTGATTTTCAAAACTTTAAATTAAGAATTCTGATTGATGAGAATAAATAAAACCTATTTATGCAAATCTAAGCAAGTACGACCAGGTTATTTATTTCTCTTCAAGTCTCAAAATTTGTCGTTTTTTCATGTACTTTAATATGCATTATACAAATAAATGGGATTAAGCCTTAAAAAATAGTTGACACTTATTACACATTTTTTAGAATTTATATCTCTTGAAAATATCTTAAACTTAATTTATTGTAAATAACTATTGTTAAAGCCTTTGCCCCATTTTTTTGCATGACACATATTAAAGTTTTTGAAAAAACGAAAATTTTAAGACCTGAAAAAGATAAATTAACCTGGTTCGAACTTGATTAGGTTTGCATAAATAGGTCCTATTCAACCAATCAGAATTCGAAATTTAAATTTTTGAGAAAATTTAATCCTATTCTGTATAGAATTGGCAAAAAAATCTTTGATACAAATTTTTTTCTAAATTCCAATAATCTCAAATTAACAATAAATAAAATTTTTTAATTATGAATTAGTATCTAAAAATGTTTTGATACTTCGTAAATATCGTGGACAACGCTCCGACGGGGAGTGGTGGTATATATATACCACCGATAAGGTAGGAACCGTGTCGGTATTTCAATATCCTTAAAATTGTCTATTAAAGGGCAAATATTTAAATTTATGAAATAATACTTTAATACCACGTGATTATAGCGTTGAAACCATTGTACGCTTTTACAGAAGTAATATATACTACAAATATTTTACTTTGGCGTAAGATATAATAATTGTCACTGTGGTTGAGTGGTAAAGTAAATAATGCGTGATTAGAAGATTTCGGATTAAAATTTCTTTGATATAAAAATAAATTTTAAAATCCTATATATAATGTATTTTCTAACTCTTAACAATTTTTTTTAACTATTTGTAACTTATTGTAAATGTTTGTAAATTTTCATAATTCCTTGCAATTTTTATGACTTTTATGTAATTTTTTGTAATATTGTCCAAATTCAGATAAAAACTTATAAAAGATTAAAACAAAATTTCAAAAAGTTACGAAAAGTTATGTAAAGTTTCATAAAGTTACGTAACGTTACGAAAAGTTATACAAAAATACAATAAATTACAAATAGCTATAAACAATTGCTGAAAGTCTTAAAGATTTACGAAAAAAATTTCCGCCAGGGATTATAAATATAGAAAACGTATCTTACAAATTATCAGCGGATTATTTAAAACAATTTATTTTTCTTTAATATAATAATATTTTACCACTTAAGAAAATACAACTAATACATTATATTCGAAATAGAAAATAATGTTTGGAGGAATTTATTTTACTGACTTGTGTATTTTATTACATTATCAAATTAAAATATCTATTTCAATTTCAATATACTTGCAAATAAATTTTTAATAAAAAAGTATTTGCATTATTTAGTACCCTTATCTGTCAATTACGGAGCAGTTAATAAATCAACTGACGAATCTCCTGAAATATTAGTGAGTGGATAGATAGGTATGAATGTATGAATGAGTGTAGGTTAAATATGCGGATGGAATTGGCTTATTAAAAAAAATCTGTAAAAAATGGATTTGTATAGACTGAGCTTTGTAGGACACGAACTGCGTTAAAAGAATTTGTTTAAGTATCGTATATGTGCAAAAATAATAATTAAAATTATTAAAAATTTCAAAAGGTATATTTTACGCGGTAGTAGTCATATTCGTGAAGTCATTGTTGAGAGTCTATGTACTGGACATATATCAAATTAGATCAAATGCACAATGTGTAACAGAACAGACAATGGTTAACTCAGATTTATTTTTTATAGAAACGATTGTTTAGAATGGCTCCAAAACTAAACGTGTACGTTAACTTAGGCAGATTAATATAATAATATTGTATCAAGTCTAATATTTAGATTAAAGTGAGTTGTAATTAATGTGTACATTACGAGTTTTTTAGGTTATGTTACCAAGATGAACTTTGACGTTTATGATAAGTGGCACGCAAAAACTAAGATTTGAAATTTAGTTCAACTTAAAATAAATAACAACAAGTTTAAAGGCCTTATAATTCACTGAAACTATTTCATTATGTTATAATATTATCTAATATTTCGATTCCGCTATTTTTTGAGAATCGTGAAATAACCCAATTGAGTGTGTAGGTACTTGTCTATGTCATTTGTGGATTGATGTGTTCGTGGATGTTTTTGCAAACGGGTGGACAAGTGTACAATTAGGTGGTTGGTCTGATAATACACAATGTTTTTAAACGTTTTAAACATCGTAACTAAACGATTTAAAACGTCCTATGTGAAACAAATCTGCGTACATTCAGACTTTTTTCCAATGTTTTTTCAACTTAATTTTTGAACGTTTTATAGGATAGGGCGGATATGTGGGGTGAATCTGCGGGTGAATGAAAGGATGTGTGGATGATAGATGGATATATGGATACCGATGTGTGGGTAAATGGATGTTTTTGTTTGATGTGTACATGAGTAGATGCACGAGTGGATGAGTGCGGGTATGGATGGGTATATTGGTCATGTGAGAATGGGTGTGTGGGTGGCTAATCTGGTGTATGGGTACTCTATAACATTTTTAGAGTGCATATCTCTCTCCAAATGCAATAAGTGACTGTGTTCGGGGTGAAATTACGCTCTAAAATCATGAAAACCCAGTCACTTATTAGAACATTTGAAGTGTAATTTCCAACACAAGAGAGAGAGAGAGAGACAGAGTATATAAATATATGGATGGTTCGTCGGATGAAAGGATTCATGACTGGAATAGTGGTTTAATAGATAGGTGAATAAGTGTTTGGGCTGATGGGTGTGCGGCTGAATTATTTAATGCATGACGGAATGGACATGTGTGTAGTTGAGTTAATCGGTAGATGTACGGGTAAATTTTCTGACTATTTTCTCTTATTTATCGTAAAGCGAATTCCTGTTTATCAAATGTTCTAAATCATGCATATGCATGGGATTGTAAAATTGTAGTTTTAATGTAGACATTAACATTTCAGATTGATTATTTTACGATATCATATTGTATCTGACGCTGAATAATAACTATACTGATACGTATATTTTTACTACATGATGTTTCGTGAGTTACTATACAGGAGAGACTGAAGAATAACGGGTCACAGGCCAGGGTCACTAGAATAAATTCTCTGAGTCGGCAATTTTCCAAAAATTAGAAAAATTATGACAACACAAAACGTTTTTTCGATTGTAAAAATGACAAGTTATTTTACGCATAGAGAATGAATTGTCTCTTTGATTCTCATTGCTTGTAAAGTATTTCAGATCTAATATTAAATTTGAATAAGCATAAGAAAATATTGTTTTACTTTTTGTAGGTATTTACGTTTCCTTGAATAAAAATAAAAAAATTATATACTTTTCCGTTACAACTAAATAGGGTGACCCGTTATACTCGATACTTTTGAAATTACGATTTTTTAAAAAGTATTATAAGTACATACTTTAGTTATATAGTAATGTAAATACCATTTATTTAAAATTATGCCTTTCATTACGTTTCAGTGACCCGTTACATCCCAATCTCCCCTATATGGCGTATATTAGGATATAGTTCTTATATTTATTACTAAGGATTACTTTACTGCAATTTTCTTTAAATATTATGTAAAAATGTGATGATTTCAAAATTATGATAAATAATATACTAATAAAACGTTCCTTTTTTGACAAAAATAGTTCCTTTTTACTCTATACAATTCTCAAAACTAGCGTTGCAATCCCTGAAAAGTTCACCGTACTGATTGGTAAAATTGTCCACCCTGGGGAACATAGGGTATTTCAGAATAAAATTTAAGTTGGCAGAACTGCAGATTTTCTTTCTGGCATTCTGTTTCATATCAGCTGTTACCAAAAAATGGCCACCAACAGGTGATCAAACATTAAAGTTCTTCAGATGTAATGATTTCTAATTCGTCTTAAGGTAGTAATGTCGGTACTGCTGTAGTAAAAAATAGTCGAGTCTCTCATTTGACTAAGCGTAGTTCTTGATTTGGCAACGTTGCACGATAGCAGACGGCACAGCGCGCATCGTATAGGACTGTGATTGGACATACTCAAAGATTGCACATCCTACAACGTGCGAAAAAAGATTATTAGCGCTAATATATCATATAGCGCGATTGTTGATGCATATAAATCCGGTAAAGATATCGGTTTATCTAATCTTTTAGGAAAAAATGAGAACGGTACAATCAAAGTGACCAAAAATAAAAAAGTTTTGAAAAAAATGATTGAATTTTTAGAAAAAGATTGTTTATAATTATTTAAAAAAAGTTTGCGATTACTTAGAAAATTGTTTATCAAAATAACTATAATCAGAAAAAAAGTAATACTGTGATTCGATTGTTAATGTAAATTGGTATTATTAGCTATTACAAACGTTACTTGTATAACGATAAATACGACGTTATTTATATGTTCGTTAATTAATAAACGTTTCTTAATAAATATTTTATAAGTTATAATTATTTAAAGTTTGTTTATACCGCCCTATGAAAAAAATTCCCATCAAAGCACGATGCTTTTCACACCGCGTATATTTTGAATCGCGCGCGACCAGAGCGCGACCTAACCTGTAGTGCGACGTTGCCACATCTACCAAGTGATGAGGGCAGATATCTCTAAAAAAGGAGATTTTTAATAATTCTTTCGATCACTGTTCCTCACATGGTCAATGAAATGGACTTTACGAGGTCTCAAAATGCTCTTTTTTATCTTTATTTGTGCTCAAATAAGTTTCATCAAAATCTGAACGGTAGGGGCTACGTATTGCGGAATTAAAGACAAAAAAAGGGTAATTTCCAATAAGAGCCTATGTTAAACGAGTAAAAATTTAAATGCTTCTAGCTACTTTTCTAGTCAACCTAGACTCTCGAAACTTTAACTGAGTTACTTTTATTGCATTATCTGCGTATCTGATGTTTTTCAGAATTTTTTGAACGGTAATTCATTGACCGACACTACTACCTTCAAGTAGAAGAGCGAGCGTAATAATCAAAATCAAAGCTCTTAAAAATAATTTTTGTTATCACCAGGTTTACGTATCTTAAGTTATTGCCTACATAAAATTATAATAAAACGTTATGAATATGCGTGCAAATAAATAATTACATTTAAGTTAAATAATTCTATTTAATTTATTTATTATATGCAAATTTCAAAGCGAATAGTGCGATTTAACTGAGATTTTGAGGTCAAATATAATGAATAATGCATTTAATAAGTAGTTGCATTAATTATCAATTGCTTGATAAATTGTATGAATTAACCTAAAAAACAATCATTTTTCATACCCGGGTAAAAAAGTTTCATATAATGTTCGAGTGTAATTTTCGTGCTCAGATTATGTCAATATACAAATACTTGTCTATTTAGGATGTATAATGCGGATGATAACAGTCATACTGAGGGACTAAGCTTAATTTAAACAATAATTGGTATATTTATATCAATTATATGTGATCATATATGATCATATGTACTTAAAACTCGGATATTTGCATATATGATCATAAATGATCATATACGACTACGTGTTATCGCCGAAAAAATATTTGTCGAAAAATAAATGTGACAACGTCGCAAAACGACATATTTAGCAATGCTAATAAAATTGTATTTGTCTCGTATTTACACGATGTCTACATATGTAAGATCGACGAAGATGCCCCAGTAAAAATTACTTAAATAATTATATATAATTATATATAAATGTTGTCTCTACATAACTATATATAATTAAATATAATTGTATATAATTATATACAATTTGATTTTACTCGAATAATAAATTATAATGCAAAATTAACATAATATATAATTATTTTATTGACATTTCAAATATTAGTGATTATCGTTATCAGAAATAATTATAAAAAAAATAATAATTTATCAGTGTATCCGAACCAATTAATTTTAAATTAATGGGTGCACAAACAAATAGGGAAGTGGAAGGGTAGGATATAAAATGATAAGTGCACTATAGGAAGATATACTGCGATTAACAAGCATCCCTTTCGGGATTACCGTATTTTCGATCGATATAATAAATCACCGGAAATGATGAGAGAAGATCACGAGTTCTGGCTTTTTGCAGATGCATTTCAGAGCCTGCGAGTCACAGGGAAAAGAACTAGCGATCTTTATATTGACGGAGATGTCATCGATGCATTTGGAACTTTAAATGAAAAAGAATGGAATAATACTATTGTTTTAAGCACTCAACAAACGCAACTACTACTAGTCCGAATGAGAGAAGAAATTATAAATGATGATTGGTTTATGTATTACCTTGTAACAAACTTTACAGGTAAAATACTTATGCCATATGAATTAGGAAAACATTGGATGTTGCTTATAATCAATATAGATAAGAAAAGCATATATCATATCGACCCAATGAGATACGACCTTTCCAAAGAATCGACTGACTGTAACAAATCTTTTAAAAAATTTCTTTCGAAAATGAAATCCTTAGGTAATAAAACCTGTAACCTTAATAATATTAAGTGGAAAAGATTGCAGGCTTACAAAGGAAAGCGAAAACTACAAAGCGATAGTTTTAATTGTGGAGTATTTGTTATGTATATCATGGACTGTATTGGACGTGGAATACCGTTTGACACTGATTTTGATCCAATGCATTATAGAAGAGAAGTTGCGAAGGTATTAATTCAGAAATCTGACAATATGCAAATGGTTTGTTTGTACTGCTTTTCTAAAAAGAAAGACGATCAATTAAAACTAAACTGTGTTATTTGTGAACGCTTTACACATATTAATTGTTTGCTAGATTTACCAAAAGATTATGAAAAATTTATTTGCAATTCATGCTTAGGCCAATTTGCCTCGGCTTTGTAATATAATGTTACATATTTGTTGTTGTTACTTTATTAAATAATAAGTAAATATGTCGCTATCTATAGGCAGAGGAAGGTGATGCTCGAATTATGATAAGGCAGCAAATAACGTGTAACAAAGAGCTGATTTATTCGTCTCTCTATAAGACAGTGTGAAGCACGTCTTTACAGCCTGAGTGATAGGCACGAGCTGCCGTGCGCATACGGCTGTAGTACAGTTGGTGCCGAGCACCATTCCCCTCACTCATCGCACTAGAGAGATAAATTTAATTTGATTTGATTTATTTATTTGTCCGCGGACTAACTTGGTCCCATTGGGCATCCTGAGCAATTGTATAAAATTTACATTGTATAATATAATTTAGTAGATAAAAATAAATGCAATATTCTGTTTAATATATATATATATATATATATATATATATATATATATATATATATATATATATATATACATATATATATATATATATATATATATATATATATATATATATATATATATATATATATATATATACATATATATATATATATATATATATATATATATATATATATATATATATATATACATATATATATATATATATATATATATATATATATATATATATATATATATATATATATACATATATATATATATATATATATATATATATATATATATATATATATATATATATATATATATATAAAGCGAGCGAAGTATAGTAACATTAATAAAGTTTAATATAGTGTTTTATAACATTTTACAGACTAGATATTTATCAGACCAACATAGATATATGCGTTAAACTCTTAAGGCAACGCTTCAAGGGTAATAATGCTTAATTTGTAAATACATATAAATAGATTTTATGATAAATTATTTTTTTATAATAATTAATTAATTTGCATACATAATACTCGCACTTAAAATTAAGATACTGTGAAATTTAGATTTCCGGTTTAATACTTAAGATTCTAGTCTCTAATATCACAAGCGTAGAAAAAGGTGGGAGTTAAAAGCGATAGGTGAAATGCAAAATGCGCTAGTCAGGAGTCGGATTCTACGGAATAAAGGTGTTGTAGAAGACGGGACTTAAATGATGGGATGGAGGTGGAGCTGTGTAAGAGAGATGTGATCTTATCAGGTAGACTGTTCCAGAAATGCGATGCTGCTATGCTGAAGAAATTGGCCATGATGGGGGTTGAGTGTTGTCGTACAAGGAAAGTTTTTGGGGGAAGACGATTTGACCTGCACATGTCTTGGTTTGCCGTCTGTATAAAATAAGTAATCAAGTACTCAGGCCATTCAGTCTTGAGAAGGTCAATGATCCCAGAAAATACTCTCGATGGGTTTTAATCTTAGCCATCCTAACCATTTAAGGATAATATGATCTCTCCAAGGAATACTTATAAATATAAATCTAAAGAGAGAGGGCCTCGCGCACATAGAGAGTAGTTCCGACTTCTTTCCCGCAGAGTCCGGTCAATTTTTTCCGTGTTTAGGAGATTTATTGGAGCCGATACGGTGCTGATTTACGACTATTGTTGTAAATTCCTCAGCCCGTGGTATACAGAAAGCAGGATTTGAATAAATAGACACAACAGCAGTACTTGTGAATATTAACAAAGTGTAGTATATTGTGAAATAAAAGGATATATGTACAAAGGTATACAGATTTGCATTGATGAACTGTGGTAATTTGTGGCTGACCATTCTCTTGGGCATTCCATAGCGTAAGAACACTTCTCTGACGAGTGCGTCCGCACAGGCCTCTACGGATGTCTCAGTCAGAGTCGTCAGTTCTACCCAGCGACTTGCTGTGTCCTCGGTAATGAGTATAATCCAGCGCAGGGCTTCTGCGCACTTCAGCAGTGGTCCTAAATGGTCTACGGATAGGACCTCAAATCTTTGCTGCATGAAGGGCGTCTGTAGCAGTCTAGTCGGTTTGAGGTTGGTGGCCTTGTACCGCTGACACTCCACACACGTTTTCCACGCTCCACGATCCTGGCGGTCGTGCGCTCTGCTCTATAGTGTCCGAATATAGGTACATCATGACAGGCTTTTAGTATGTCTTCTCGCTCATGCTATGGAGACAACGAGTTGCGGCTCCTACGTGTTGACGTTGGGGTTATACTTGTAAAGGATGCCGCCGGCAAACATGAACCCCATCGCCGTGTCCTTCGTCGCTTCAGGACCTTGTCTTTTAGTTGCTCATTTCTCGTGTATGCGGCTAAGCGTCTTGGGAGGTCGATGTTGAGTGAACATATCTGCTGTCCAGGTTTTCTTTGCAGAAAAAACACTTTGTTTTCACAGTATGCTTGCCTCCTGTATCTCTGTATACTGTCTTCATGGCCTTATCGTCGATCGTATTCTTGCATTCTTTGTATCTTTACGTCGCGTATAAATCGTTAATTAATTTGCTTTTTATGAAGTCCGCCGTAGCTCATCATCGCGCAGCCTGGGCTTTACGTCGCGCCATCCATGTTAGTTTCTTAGTTAAGGTAAGAGAGCTCTCTTGCGCGCGTCAAAGGTACCTCGCGGTGTTATATCGTTTGCGTCTTGCCACCTTCTCTATTCTTTAATTATCTATCTTAGAATCTGTTTATATGTACATTTTCCTATTTAGATTTAATAAATTACGCGCTTTCCTCCGCTTTTCTTTTTGCCTCGTGAGAGTTTTTACGCCGAAGCAAGTTGTCTTTTTTCCCGCTTAAGTATTGTTTGATTTATTTACCCAACCTCCCCTCATTCATTCCCGCCATTATATTTGTAAGATCTACGTATAAGTCAAATTAAATTCAGATTTTCTCCAATTTTAGAGAAAGAAAAGGGGCTTCTTCTTATCGGAATAACAAATTATAATAAAAGTAGGCAGAAAGAACTTCAAATAAATTATTATTAAGACGTTATTCCTTGGTGTGCGTTAATTTATATGAAGAGAAGTGAAGAATTCACAGTCGTACACGCAACAGAGGGCGATCAACATCTTACACGCTCGGACCCTCTTCCTCCGCGCAATTTTTTACGGAGAAGGAAGTGTACATTATTGACTTTGCGCTCTTAGTTCTTCAAATGTGATACGCTTCCCCGATAGTTTCTGGTAAGGGTGACAGTGTTCACCGAAACGTAAAAGAAAATTTTACGTCGTTTTCTTTAAAAAAAACCTCACCTCGGGAAGATCAATAACTTCTCTTCATATAAACGTCAAATAAAATTTAATTTCGTATAAAAATATTAATCTGGCTTAAATCTATTAGTAACTACAAATTGTGTCAGAAAGTATATGATTATTTAATAAAATTTACCTTTTTCATATTCATTGCCTTTTTATACATCTTCCGTCATCATCTTCATTTGCTGGTAAGTTTAGAACAGATATAAATTAGTATGCGAAACAAAGTTTCAATTGCATGTTTTTTTCCTACTTTTATTATTATTGAGATAAATTTTGTAACTGTTATTTAATGCATGCACAGGAATTATGATAAGAGAATTTTTGTAAATAAAGTAATTATTTTGAAACCTAAAATGCACACCCCTAAAATCCACAAATCTAAATTCCATTAAAGTATGAAGATACTCAGAAGCTTTAAAAAATACATTTTTTTATAATCCACATCTTATTTTATACGTTTTGAAAGAATTTGAGAAAAATAATAAAGTTATAAGCATGGTTATTGTTGAGATATCATATGATTTACATTTATTTCAGAAACTTTGTTTTGGTATATCTACATAAGTCAATAAGCAATGGATTTAAAACTATCAACATGACATCGCATACTTTATCATGAATATTAACATAATGGTTATAAAATTTGACGTTTCTTTATATGTACAATGTAAATTTTTAAATAAATGTATGTATAGAACTTGTTAATTTTTGTGAATCAAACAGTATTTCTGTTAATCTTCAAATAAGATGTATATATGAACTCGGGTGGAAAATTATAGATCATTTAGTTAGAATCAGAGATGCGAAAAAGTTAAAAAATTATATAACTCTTTACAACTTTTTGTACCTCCTTGTAACTTATTATAAATCTTTATAAAATTTCAGAACTTTTTGTAACTTTTTGTCACTTTTTTGTAACCTTTCGTAATATTGTCCTAATTCAGATAAAAAAAGGTTACAAATAATTACAACAAAACTTCGAAAAGTTACGAAAAGTTACAGAAAGTTATAAAAATATACAGTGAATTACAAATAGTTACAAATAGTTACAAAGAGTTGCTGAGAGTTTTTAAGAGTTACGAATAGTATTATATTACGCCTTTAGGGAGGTAAAGAATTGGCGAGTCCATAGCACGTATAAATTGCCACCGAAGCCGAACGCGAGGGTGGCAAACACGTGCTATGGGGTCACCATTTTACCTCCCGTGGGCAGTATACTATTTTTCGAAACATTCCGTTTTGGGCCCGGCGTTGCGAAAAAATAATTCCGCCAGGGCATCCACACTCGTGGAATTATAATGTTCTTTAAAATTTTATGAACTTTAAGGTAGTTAGTTATCCCTCAACGATGTGAGTCAAAACAAAGCTGAGAAATAAAAAATATCAATATACATGAATCTCTTTATATGTAAAATAAGAATGGCTCAAAACAATTATTTTCTTGTTATGTTTTAACACAGTTTAAACGTAAAATATATAAATTACAAAGGAAGCATCAATTTATGACTCACGTGCTTATGATCAAAAGTGATATTTACTATCTTTGGATCAATATTATTTCATTACTGTATGGACCAGCTCCTAGACATTAAAATATATGCTTTATCAGGGTTTCATTTAATTTTTTCCAAATTGTTAGATATTTCTCGAGAGTTATTCATTTGCCAGAGCTGAAATAAACTCATATTCGGGGAAATCTCATTGAAAACTCCGTAATCTATATTAAAATAAGACCCGAAACGCATGGATTTTGGATGAGTATAACTCAAAATATGTATGGTACAGCGATCTTATTTGAGATAAAAATTGATTTTACTGAAAAATTCGAAAGTTTTTCGTGCGAAGATTAAATAAAGTTAATGTTGGTAAAATCAAGTATGTTGTGGTTAGAACTCGCGTAAACTTACATTTTAGTTTATTTTCATGCTTCCAACTTAATAAATCCTTATAATTTTGATGTAGATTGTGTGTATAAAATTTTAAGTTTATTGAATGAAGATTAGTGAAGATATGACAAATGAATTTTGCTATGAAACAAAAGTCATTGAATGGGCTTCGTGAGGTCTAAGGAAAATAATGGCTATAATAATGCTCTATATTTTAAACAGTAAAAACTCTTTACTATACACATAGAAAATATTATATAATTTACCAAGATGTGATGAGTATTTAAAATTCCTTTTTTTTTGTTTTTTAATAAATGTTTTTTAATGTTATCCAATATTAGAAAAAGAGTATATATCAACTTCTTAAGGAGATGTGAAAGAGAATAAAAAATCCCTACCTTAATACCGGCATCACATTTATATTTTTTATTCTCTGTAATAAATAAATATTTTAAAAGATACGCCATACTAAGGCCCTCCATATTTTTACCAAGAACCTCCAGTTAAATTTTCATAAGCTTTCACTATTAACTCTCTCAAAAAATGGCATTCATAGAAATTAACTGTAGTTGTACACATTCAAATGCATTTTTCTCAGAGAGATAATAATGAAAGCTATGGAAAAAGTAAGTGAAGGTTTCTAGTAAGAATACGGAGGACATAGTATGGCATTTTTTTAGTAATATTTATTTATTGCAGATAAAATATATAAATGGGATGCCGGTAAAGTAGGGATTTTTAGTTCACTTTCACATCTTCTTAATAACAATCATTTTGCACAGTCTGCAGTAATTGTTTTCATCTCACCAACTGCATTTCTGTCTTGGATCATCAACTGAACATGGAATTGCTAAAAGGATACTTCATAGGAACAAGAAAATTGATCACGATAAAGTTTCACTTCTGGATTTCTATTCGTTTATGCTGTTATTGTTTGTCTCCATAAACCTTCACATCTACATTTCTGAATCATAAAAGATTAATTTAATTAATAGTAGTTACAATTTTTTTAATTTTAAGTTGATTTTCTTTAATATACCAATAATAAGAATTAGATATTGACCATTTTAGATATTATGTAGAAAGCTAAAACTGATATAGGTCATATTTCCTTATATTTATTATTGCGACCTATTTCCAGGTTCGAATAACTGGTTACACTTTTGACATGCTTATCAGCATAGAACTGTTAGCTTTAACTCTTATACTTTCTTGGGTAAATTGAAAAATGTCACTTAATTATTAGTTTTTTTACTTTTGTAATAGAATAATTATCTCAATTATTTGAATATACATTTTTTTAATTATAATTTTATTTAAACTTGTTTTTGTTTTATTTAAGAGGTTAATGCTAACACAAATTGTGCTTTTCCTTCACTCGTGTACATCTGTACCCCAGTTAAATTGTCAACGTGTTGCAATTATCAACTCTATTAAAATTGTTCAAGTCTTTTAATTTTTAAACAGTATCAGAGAAGAATTGTTCTTTAGAAATTTTGTACTATATCAGGACAGTAATTAAATACCAACATTTTGACAAGATTATATTATTGTTATATCTTATTGTAAATTTGTAAATTTCTTATCTATAAATATAATCTCAAGTTTTATTATATTCAAAAAATTTCACTGCGCATAATGAATTTTGAATTCAGTATTCAGAATAACAGTAATTGAAAAAATACTATCAATATCTATATTACTTCATCAAACAATGTAAGAATGGTAAAGTATTTGTATGTAAGTATTTTGCTATATCTGTAAAAGTTTTTATAAACTAGAAAAGTAAATAGCTCAATTCTTCAGAATACTTACAATTTCAGCATTTGAACACTTTATCCAGGTGAGCGTATACAGTCTAGAATGATATAGGTTGCCAGTGCATAGAAAAAAAAAATATATTTTATAGCACACTAACCTCAAAATGCCAACTTTATTGTCGATTTTGAGGTTGTTGTGCTATAAAATATCGTATGAGACTGTTGTGGGAGGTGTTTTTCTACCTTGCTCGATTTTCGCACGAGCGAAGCTCGTGCGAAAACCCTCGAGCAAGGTAGAAAACCATCTCCCACAACAGTGTCATAATATACTATAATAGTAAATCTGGTTTGTAAATAAGCTGCAAGGTCAAAAGTGAGTAGGTAGAAGTTACTTTTTTTAAACTATATTCTCAAATTTATTTTATTTAGATACCGCAGGATTCAATAGGCAACTTTTGTAATATTTCAAAATGAAACTTTGTATTCCTGCGACATAAAAATGCTGTATGTAGACACAGATTTTGTACGAATTCTGTGGGATTCAGTCGGTTTCCTATATAATTCAGTTTCCGTAAAGGTCTTGGTGTAATTCAACAGGAATTATATTCCTCCGACTATTTACATCTATTCACAATCCTTTGAAAATGCCCAGAAAACAGAGTAAATATTATTTTATTAAACTTAGAAATATTTGCCATTATGGATTATAATTTTATCAATTTCTTTATTATGTGTTATCACATATGTTTCTTTTATATGATTTTAGTACATGTTTTTAACATATGTTAAATTGAAGTCATTAAATCATGTGATAAAAATATGTGTTTATTTTCAACAGGACATACTAGTCATGCACAAGCATCATTTATTGTAAATTTAAGATTTGTTTAATAAATTGTGTATTAAAGTAACTAAATAAGACAATCTTAATTTATCATCGAATAAAAATTATATTTTTAAATTTGTGCTTTTTTTACAATATTTGTGAAACAAAATTGTCAAAACTTAATGTTTATTTAATAAATTATATTATTTATACACTATATTTAAGCAATTTCTCCTTCTGAGCGCTCTGAACTTAGTTAAATGCGGTCCAGTCCGAAGAATCGTTTTCCAAAGCTGATGATATATATACCTTTACCTTTACCTACTTTCTGAAAGCAAGTTTTGCAAATTTCAAATGAACTCCTTCAATCCTTTATACTTTTTTCGGTTTCTCCGACTAGATTCTTTTTTGTACCATCAAGACCGTTCGATTCATCAATACAAATGGAAACATTCAGTATGTTTCCATTACCGTTTTTTACTTTTGATCATGATATCGCAGAGCGATCTGTTATGTACATGTAACAATTACACTCATCAGAAGTTCTAGTTTTTTTTAGGCAAAATTACATCTTCATAATTTGGCATACTCTGTAAAGGTCTTTTTTTTTAAACATTTGTTTCTCGTTCACAAAGTGCAAGACGACAAGAGACGCAAATACTTAATGGAAACTTCGCAGTAGATAGATCAAAATCTTCATTTATGTATTTTCGAATCAGTTCTTCATGAGACTTAGTTATCAAAAAATCTTGTGATCTTTTTCCTTTGAAACTTATTTTTCTACCACATGGCGCACAAACTTTCATTCTAATTTCCTCATGATTACACTTATGATCCATTTTAAAATGAATGGATTCATAATTCTTTACTGGAAGAGAAGATGCTATATTTATCCGTTAGCCTGCCACTCAAACGTGATCTCTAATACGGAAAATATCAAAACTATCCAAAACGCAACCTAGAAGCATCCAAAATCTGATCGTTTTATATGACAGAATCATCTCTATTATCATAGAAGAAAGCACGCAGCCACCTAGCGGTGAGAATCGAAGTTATAAATTTTTATATGGAAATTTAGTGTTACCCAAAAATTTATAATTTATGTAATATAAATTTATAACACGATAAAGTTTGGATTTAGCTATATATATCTCCTATACGAAAACACGAAAACTAGAAAGCGAGAATCCACGCCTAAGGGGCTTCTCGCGCGACATTTCAATATATATGTATATATAATTTTAACAGGTTAAAAATGTTTTAAAACGTCGAATTAAAATGCTTTAAAAATCTTTTAAAAAGGTTTGAAAAATAACGACATAGAATATATAAAAAAATTGCTTATAGAAATTAATGTTACTAAAATTACCAATTTTGGAGGTACCGTCCACATGATAGTTCGAAAACTGGTAATCTTAGTAACATTAAATTTTATTTAAACAATTTTGTTCGATATATTCTATGTCGTTATTTTTCAAACCTTTTTCAAACGTTCTTAAAACGTTTTTAAAGATTTTATATTAAACTATAATGCGGATATTTCGCACCTATTTAACACACTATAAAAACGTTTTTTAAATTTAGTCATTTAAACGTTAAAAGGTGTTTTGATTTAACCGTTTCAAAACGTTTTAAAAACGTTATGTGCTATCAGGGTTATAACCTCTTTGAAATAATTAAAAAAATGGAATAAAAACAGGGAGAAACCACAGAATAAAGAAAAACGCGCAGAAACTACAAAAAGACAACAGAAAACCGTATCAAAAACATAAAATCCATGCTAGCTGAATATTTTTTTTTATGTAGGAAAAAAATGATCATGAAAAGGAGCAAAATGCAACACAAAAAACAATAAAAGATTATATTTATCCTCATGGAATTAGTTTAAAAGTCGGAGTAAAAACGCGGCGAAACCACAATGAAAGTGACAGAAAAATGTTTAAAACCATAATAAACGTAATTAATATGTTAGTTGCACACTACTTTTTGGAATAAGTTAATACAACATAATAAAAGAAAAGAAATGGCAACACAAGAATGTTCGCATAATTATGGAAGCGTTAAAAAATGTATGTAAACCTAAATTTCATAAATCTTAATATAATGTAGATATTCAAAATTTGTCTGGTGTTATGGAACCACAAATCAAAGTATATGGTTTTCGGTGCGGCCCCGAGTCTTCCTGGCGTACCCAGTACTGATACTCGCCATCCCCACATAACACCCAATGTTATCACAATATAATAATTACTAACCATTATAATCTATCATTATAATCCCTAGTAATCATGACGAACAATTGAAATTTTACTCGAAGGTGCCTTAAAAGTAATGAGTAGCGACACCATCGGGGGATGGCAGCACAGCGCAGTTTTCTTTTAGTTTTGAAATTTGGTGACTTGTCCACCCCAAAAGGGAGTATAAATACATAGTAATCATCTCGAACGAGATTCTCGTATAATTACAATCGAACTTCACTTACAGGTAAGTTAAGAGCCGCGGTGTCTCAGGCGATATAGGCTTGGACTCTTGTCCCGGGAACCCGAGATCGATTCCCGGTATCGACCGCCTCGCCAGCACCTCTGTACTGAATTTTATTCAGATCGCATGTGCTTACTTTTCACCGTTGCTCTGATGGTTCAGAACCCATCTAAAACTGTAGGGTAAGCTGTCCAGTAGATAGACGATAACCAGTAGATGGACGACTTGTAGTTTAATTAATAAACAAAGACAATTTTTAATCAATAATATGTCTTCGCATGTTTACCGAATTTATTTAAACAAAACTTCAATATTAGTAAGCCTTTGAAAATATTCTACCCATTGTGTACCATTCTCCCTTACATACTGTGATACCTAATACCGAGCTTCCAAAGTGGAAAGAGTGCGCTCGGTCCGATCTGAGTTGAAACAGGATAGCAATACCGCAGCCTAAAAAACTGACCATGCGACTAACCTGCTGATATATCAGTGTGACCTGAAAAAGCCTTGTGTACGCGGGAGCCGAGCAGGTTGTATCGGGAGACTCCTATACGAGGTGTCTACCGTCGATCTGCACCGGTCAAAGGGGAGAAAGTAGAAATCTGTAACTGGTTATAAGGAAAAATGATAGGTAATAAATGATAGGTAAAAAATGATAGGTAAAAAATGATAGGTAAAAAATGATAGGTAAAAAATGATAGGTAAAAAGAGACAAGATAATAAAAAATGCAAGAATAACATCACGGTAAGGATAACTAAGGTGAAAGTTCGGGTAAAAGCACAATGGGCATAGCTTACTGCTAGATTAGCACGTCCCCGAAAGGGACTGTCGGTCAACCCCGACCCATACGTATATGAATACAGGTAATTTCGTTTGATATTCAAATAGAAGAATAATTTTTCAACTAAGAACACGTCACGGGACATTTTGAGCACTATACAGCCTATAACTTTTATGATAAATAGTTTATGGTTACTGTATATAATAGTAAAAGTTGAATCTTTTCTATTTTTATTCGGCAAATCATTTAAAGACTTATTTAATTTTTATCTCGTATGTAGATTATCGAAGACACGAAATTTGACAGTTCACTGAAAATAACTCATATACGGGAGTCGTAGGTTTTTATTAAAATAAAAGTTTGTCGTAACTCTTAAAATAATGGTTATCGCTTCAATTGGGTTGTTTCATTTTGTTTTATCTTCGGCGGTATCACGATTCATGCAATTTCAAAGGTACAGCGTATGAACCATGACGTCACAAGGATTTTCGAAGCGCTGTATCTTCTTCAATTTTGGTCGTATTGCAAAAATTCGAAAAGTTCACAAAGGAATTATGCTATTATCTATCAGAATATGATAAATAAAAAAGATCATGCATCAAACCAATTGTAGATATTATGAAAACTCATAAATACAGCACGATGATTCAGCAGAGTGTTTAAAGATCATAAACTATATTTATGAGAAAAAACAATAGGCGGGACGCCCTGACTTTAATTATGCCTTACTGCGCATTAATTAATCCAAAAATAATGACATTAAGACATTTTACATACTTCTGGAGGATCTTATTATCTTCCTATAATATCATAAAGTGTTCGTTAATATTTATTTTCATATAAAATACTTTTATTTTACTTTAGAAATAAATCTCCAACATATATCCAATGCAAAATATATAACTGACTGGCCATTGTGGTAATTTACATCCGCTATAAGTGTCGCATTCAACTTTTGACTCCCAATATTCCTATTTTATTTCCTACTTTAAAAAATTGAAACTTATGTACTTTCACTTATCAAATTGATTGTGAAAATTTAATTTCACTCATCAAACTTTTTCTTATAGAATTTATAAACTATATAAAATTCCGATCATGTTTTTATTATTTTGAATTTAGTATAAACATACTTGTAATAAACGTAAATATATGAAATGAATAAGAAACAGAATATTTTAATAATGATTTATTTTACACACTCAGCTGACTTCTATACACAACTATACAACGATGAAAATTAAAGTTCCTTTATTTCCTTAAAATTTTCGCTATAAGCCATCCAGGAGATCATATGTAACGCGCGCATTTTAACAATCATCGCCTCGGTGCCATTATAGACCATTTTTTGCCTTATTATTTTGGACGTGTTTTGTATACTCCCGCATGTGTGCACTCGCATTATCATAGAACTTCTTCGATCGCGGATGCAAAGTAAAACACTTCTTTTTAAATATACCTTCGTGTGTGAGTCAGTCTTGGAAAAATCATCGCGCAAATAAATATATTTACTTTATATATAATAACGTACAACGCTTTCTTTGTTTATCTCGCATATACAATAATGAAATCCAAAACGATGACGACGATGAGACTGACGTACAATTCATTATAATAATCAATCTAAATTAGAGGAGAGAGACGCTTACATTTTGCAGAACTATAAGATAGTCGTATAACTTTCCCTGTATAACACCTAAACAGATTTTTTAATAAATATTAACAGAAACAATGATTTTTATATAGATGATTTAAAAATGAGTAAACACACAATAAACCACGATAATTTTGTTAAAAAGAAATTGTAAACGTCTTTCTAATCATATTAATTCTTCGTTTCTTTTACAATGAATTTTTATTCATTTAAAATGTATAATTATTACAACGCCAGTCTCGTCGCCTGCTAAAAGCCCAAATACATAATAAACTTGCTGCGCACGTAAAACTTCATTCGGATCATCAGTTTGTACATGAAAAATCGTATACGCTCGTTAGTACATTGATAGTACAGTCTAAAGCTAATTATTTATTTCACGGCATACAGTTTTACGCGATTCTCGCGCAATTCGCGTATGGGTATGTCTGCGTGTGTGTATTTCCTTTTTAATTATCTATTTATTTTTTAACTTTACTTTTTTTAGCATCTACGGTAAATTCGTATAATAACTATGGAATAATTTGCGATAACGCCGCTTCGTTAATTTCTTTCTTGCTTACCCCTTCGTAATCCTCTATAGCGTTTCAAGCGACGCGCACGTCTACGTTTCGCACTTTCACTACTCGAATGCATACCTATTTGCTATGTGCACAATGGCAGAGTGGCGCTGCCTATGTGGTCAAATTGCGAACTTCGGGAACAATCAAAAACATAGACTCTTATGGACGCTGCAAGAAAATAATATTTTATAAATTGCTGATGTATATTCTGTAAACACTTAAATGTTTTTTTCAAGGCAAATAGGTTATTTGAAACCTTAAGAAATTAATCACTGAATTCAGATATGCATCAGTAATTTATACAAAAATTATTTTCGTTCAACGTTCATAAGAGTCTATATGCATATAATTATTTCCGAAGTTTGCGAATCAGCCGCGAAAGTAGTACAACGTGGCTCTGTTCTTAAGTTGTGTACATAGCGAATTCTTATCTCATTGCAACATTTTCATTGCTGGTTTCTTTCTTTTTTTGTTTATTTATTATTCTTTTTTAGTGTCTTTTATTATCGTATAACTTCCTCGCGCATTACCCTTGCAATATCTCATGTTTAAGGGATTATCGCGCCGTAGTTAGAAGGAGAAGAAAAGTGCGGCGCACCCGAAAATATCACAATATCAAGGTATTAAAGTTATGATAGCTCCAACGGTATCCTTGATCGCTGCTTGATACGTAGTGTATCGTGTCTTAACGCTTACAAAGAAAAAACACAATTGAAATTAGATTATCGATATCTTTTTCATGAATATAACAATCATTGAATTCTATTTACTTAAACCTATCTATATTTTCTGATTTAATTTTTTAAGCAGTATATAAAGAAATATAACGTTTTTTATTTAAGACACTGATTTGCACGATAATTGATTTATTGTAAAAACCCAAATATACGATAAAAAGAATACAATACTCTGTTTATGATTTACTTCATTGGATCACTGTTAATGTTTAAACATCAATTTTCTAATTTTCAATCGACTTTTTTCTTAATCGCGCAATTCATTAATATCATACATACACATGTATACCTTAGCTTCGTTATACAACTAGACGTGCACCTTGTATTTATATTTACAAAACGTATGTCTTGGTGACAACAACGGAAAATACCTATAATTACATTATTAGCGTATAAGGGATATGCTTGAGACTAATCTCATGCATTTTATTTCTTTATAAGACGTATTTCGTGTAGTTGTGTGCTGCTAAAATGATATAAAAACGCCCTCGATATTTATAATGGAGATAATGGTATATTTGAAAAAAGTACGCTCTTCGATTACAAACAAATTATTTTCTTTTAATTATCATGCATCAGCAATACCTAAAATTTAAAATATCAACTAAATAAAATCGATTATACTTTTAAATCCACAAGTTTTTAAGTTTCACTTATAGTAATGGTAAAATGCTGTTCTTTTAAAGTGAGTGAATTTCAATATCGGTGGATTATATTTATCGTTTACTTTCAATTAAAATATGCTTTTTCTAATGAATTGAAATTCGCATTTTATTTTAGACAAAAATTATAATCCAATGGAATTCAGAATTCATTTTAAATTTAAGGGGTAATAAACGTTATTGGCTTACGTTATTGGAATAAAATTTTATACGAAATAATTTTATGAAAGTTAATATTATTAAGTAATAAGTAACGAAGAATTTACATTTTTCAATATTTAGGTTTTAACGAAATAATTACTTCGTAATAATTATTAATCTACTTATACTGATGCGTTGCTATAATAAGTAATCATATAATCAATACAATTTCTTAATATTCTTTATAATTTCAAAGTTAATTCTGTATTAACTGTTAAGTATACGATTGGGGCGTGTAAAAAGTGTTTATATATGTATGATGCGACACATGGTAGAACAATATATGCGCTTATAATTTAAAAAAGTTATAATCTTTATCCTATCTCTCAATGGTTCTTTACAAGTAAACATTTCAATCAAAAATATGATATTCAATATATGCCTAAGCCGTAAGAAAGTATGAAAAGTGTGTGCGATAGTTCATTAAATTTATACGGTGATTTGCAGCTGTCGAAACAAATAATGTTCATAAGAGACAAAAAATCATGCGCTTGAGCATAGGTTGTCTTAGTTGTTATCTATAATATTCGTCTATTTTTAAAACCGTATGCCTAATACGAGCCACGGCCTCGTATAACTGCGTGATTTCGTTTGTTCGAATTTCGCAAACCTTTTTAAGCTCCAACCGCAGATGCAACAAACGTGATCCATGAATTCGAGTTTTTTTTCTGCATAATGGCGAAATCGAATATTAATAGGAAGTTCGATACATGTATAGCCTCTCCTATTTCTGATCGCCGGAACAAGAAATGCCATTTTTGTCTGACTATTTATTTTTGAGAAAAGTCTTATTATGTACACAGTTTGGACTCGTCTTTTCAATAATTAATTAATTCTTCACCTGTGCGGGTTAATTGTCTTTCTTTTCATCAAATTAGGTCGTGTGCTGAAAAAACAGGTAGAAAGCTGTGATTCGAATTATTTATATAGAAGTAAAAATAATTTGAATGCACAATTCGAGTAAATTATAAAAATTAAGTACAGTAAAATTATAAATTTTAGAAGTCTACAACAATATTTATAGTAAATTCAGTTACTATTAACTTTATATTATAAGTAAGTTCTAGTAATCGTATTAATTGTCCTGTTATGTTATTGTTAAAAATACACTTTTATTTCTGACGAATGTTCATAAAGTCCAATTTATATAAGACTTTTTACATACAGCGGTCGTTCATACTCATCGCTGTAATCGATAACGCACTTTCATTGAAAACCTTTAAATACATTTAAATGATAGCATTTAAGATTTTAAAAAGTCAAAAAAGACATTTCTGTTCCTGTGAAATCTATGCTTTCTATTTCATTGCACGACTCCCGCCTTTATAGTCGCGGCTCGATTCACCTTGCACCTCGTGCCATATCCACGGTTAGCCGTACTTTTCTTAACTATATTTAATATTTACAATGCCACGTATGATGCTAAGGTAACTCGTCGTATACATTTCGTTTCGTCTCACTGGTGAGTGAGACGCAAAGGACTCGCGCCGCCGATACGATGGTCGAGTAAATTGTCACTTTATCATTATACCGATTATATATATATATATATCAATGTTTTTTCAACAAAATCTTAAAGACAATTGTATCGTTCTATTGCCGTTATATAAATCGTATATTTTTTTCTTTTTCAAGAAGGACTTTTTTTACTTTATAAGTTTCATGCGTATTCAATTTTTAATTTTATACCATAGACACAATCATAATATACAATTAGTGTTTATTCAGATGGTTCTTCCATGAAACCAAAGGATTCAGAAACAAAGTATGTATAAAATGTATTAAATCACCAAAAGCTCAAAAGAGATATTGTATAACATAATTACATAGAAATAAAGGAATAGGCATTAAAAATTCAAATAACATATAAAGCAATGCAAATGATTTTGTACTCAATTTTTAAGCTTCAATTTTTACACAGATAAGTCAATGTCAAAAATAATATTTGGGGTCCTTCGAAGCCCTAAAAAATGCCGTCCTTTCACGGAAGAACCACCTTACACGAACTCGGTAATAAAAAGTTTTCTAAATCGAATTCTCACACTAACAGTAAACAATTCAACAATTCAATTGGCAAAAAAGCCAAATCCGACAGAATTAACAAACCGAAAACCGACCATCGAACAATCCTTCTTGAAAAAGAAAGAACCCCTTCGAGAAAAAGAAAAGCAAAACCCAACAAAAGTAAACAAACAACCGAACGTCGTCGCTCGAGCGTGTTCCTCGAACTCCGCAACGACCCTGCCCACCCTATCGCCACCTCCCCTCAATAAACGGAGCTGTACTCGATGTCGTGGCCGTACTGTGGCGGTGGTCCGGGCGGCTGCGGGCTGTACTGCTGCTGTTGCTGCTGTTGCTGCTGCTGCTGCTGCGACGCGTCGGACGCTCGACGCCTGAGCGCCGCGATGCTGTGGGCTCCTCGCCAGTCCGTCGCCTCGACGCCGCTGCTGTTGTCGCCGCCGCCTCCGCCGCCGTTGGCCCCGTTGTTGTTGCTGACTGCGGCGTTCGCCGCGTTGGGCCCGGCCCCGGCGCCGCCGTTGTTGTTGTTGTTGTTGTTGTTGCTCGGCGAGTTCTGGCCGCAGCTCAGGGACGAGGTGCCCAGGACTCCGGCGGCGCCGCTGCCCTGGACCGTGCCAACGCCACCGCCCCCGACGACGACGCCGCCACCGCCCACCGACGAGTTGCCGACGCTGGGCGGCGATCCCCGGGAGGCCGACATGTGCACGCCGCCTGCAAGCAAAATTTGAGGTTTATTCTTGGGACGAATTGTAGGTGGCGAGTGGATTGGTGGCGGGTAAGCGGGAGGAAGTCTTTTATTGGAATTCGCTGTGTTTGTATAGAGATGGGTGGTGGTGTCCTGATGGGCGAAACACGATGAGCTATCGATCAGAGTGATCGGTGTAACGGTGATGGAGAGAGTATCACTTATAGATAATTCGATGTACTGCGGTACAACGAGCGAAATACAAAGTAGAATTTAACTTTTAAGTGATTTGTACTGTATAAATAATTGAAAATCACTTACAATATAACTGAATATCCACTTATTGTAATCATTATTTATTGAAGATTTAGAGAGTATGGAATCACATATTAAATGGATATTTCAATTTATTTGCCAAATGAGAAAATAATATTTAATATTCACTGATGCAATTATATGTATTCAAAGTATTATTATCTGGCTGATGTAATTTATTTTGATGTTTTATTTATCGATTATTATTGATTATTGATCTTTTATCTTGTATTCAAATAACATGTTTCATTTACACCCTATTGAACTGTATTTATTGATACTGTCGATAGTTCGTATTCCATCCGCCAAGATGGCGCCACTTATTGCTTAACCCTTAGCTACCGTCGTGGTGGCTGACGAACACCACTTGATATAAAAACAATTATAATTTTATAAATATTATGTTTTAGAGCTTCTTATTTTAATGTAAATTCGAAAAATGTCCTAATGTTCATTATGCAAAATTTTGGTCCAGTAATGTTAAATATATTAATAAATATAAACGATTTTGTTAACAAAAACTAGAAAATTTGATTATGTAAATTTTCCAAAACTTACTTTTTTACTTAAAAAAGTGCTTTTTCTTAAATGTTTGTGTATTTAATGAAGATTAAATTCATTATTAGCGATTGTATTTCATTTTTTGAGTATTATAATGAATGTATTGCTTCTGTGCTCATTCACACGACCGACAATAATTATACATAACCTCATGAAACGATTACTTACTTCAAGATTAATGTCTATTTTTCGTTCAATTAATTATTTTAATTTGTTCATTTACGTAGACTCTTAATTATAATTTTTTTTATATAAAAAATATCACATATAATATAATAGTTCATAAAAAGTCATTTGATGTCTGTCAGCCACACGACGGTAGTTACGTGATACAAATTTCACGACGGTAGATAAGGGTTAAAACGGAGAATCGTTGTATTATACTGAGAAAACAGTATCATAACTGCCGCAACATAATTATATTGTAACAGTTGCGATATATACTGTGAAATTTAAGGTATACAAAAATTATAAAGGGTCATAATTTAATAACTTTAACTTAAAATAATTTTTTATTGGAAAATTTTTACGGTACGGTTTTCTCAGTATACAAAACGGAGTGGTATATAATTGGTAGATGGTATACAATTTGAGGCAGACATGTACAGATATTGGTTATTGATTGCAATAACAGGACTATTAATAAATCACTGTCACTACATTGTGTGATACACTCCCCGGGTGATTCTAAAAATTGTTGCGTATTTTATGTAAGCAAAGTGTATTTTTGTTAGTGTATATTTTGGTTTTAAAATCAATGTTTTAGAACTTTTGTTATATGCCATTAATTCTCAGAAATAGTACTGCCAAGTTGCTTTAAAAAAAAACTCAGAATAAACTTGCTATAATCAGATATAGATGAAAATATACATTTTATAACAAACTCGAATTAAAGAATGCTTTATGCAAGTATTACTTGGTTCAATATTCAATTATAAGAAATAAAATAAATTACAGCTTTTGCATATTATGATAAAATATTGTTAGCTTTTTTTTTGCTGGGACATACGCAACGATGCTAATATTTAGCATTGAGATATTTTATAATTCAATTTATAATGACTTTATTGTAAGAAGTACCTATAAATCATATATAAGATTACAAGTAGATAATCAATGTATCCATAAAAAATTAAATTATTTTCTATTCCATCGTAAAATTTGTGTGAGACCTATCAAAGATGCAACAATTTTGAAAATCACCCATATAGAACAAAGACACCAGTGGTCGATCGCTCTCTATGGCTCTGTTACCAGTCATGTCAAACCAATTTTAATTACATACATTATAGAAAATCTACTCCTATCAATTAATAAAATTTTATCGTATAAGTACTATAATTTATTATTTTGTAAATTAAATTTCACCCTATAGTAAGTATTATTTAAGTAGCTTTAGGGAATTCATATAATATAGACGAGGTCGCCATTGTCGCTTAGGTAAACGATATTAAACTAATCAGAAACAGCGAGCTCAATGCACGATTTGGTTAGAGTCGTATATCTTCGATTGTACCACCTATTGACCAGAGTTTCTTGCTTGCCTTCCTCATAAGGTCTAATTTCATTACAAAGTTTCAGATTTCAATTTATGAAAATACATGAATTATTGAAAGTAACAAGATAGCGTAAGGTACTCGACTACTACTGCATTTATCATATCTTTTGTGAACCCAGCATAATATTCAAAAGCTGATAAATATAGTATTTGCTACTATGATTTATTTTGTATGTTCTTCGATAATAGTTAGCGGTGCAAATATTTTAATGTGTTTGGAGAAAAATTAATATTAGCTCGTGTACATAGTACCCCTAGAGCAAGACTATATAATGCCTAAAAGTTAGCCTTGATTTGTGCAAAAGCAACTTGTAAGTAAATACAAATTATATATCTATATATACTTTGAAAATTCAAAAAAAAAATAGATTAAAAATCTATTGTCTAATTATAACAGTTTAGTAAAAATATATTAGTTTATGGAGATGGTTTGATTCTAACAGTCAATTTTCTAACGAACTCATAATTTTGAGTTGCTATAGTCTCGTTGTACGGGTGCGATGTAATCAAAACTCAAAAAAGTTTTAACAGCTTGCAATTCAATTAACCGAAATGTAATAAGAAACAATTTGGATTTTTTAAATTGCCATGAATTTTTTTATTACATTAAAACTATTTACAATTACGAGCTTTTAAATATAAATGTTGCAAAATAAATTTTAAAACATGTATGGGATTTTTCTTTAGTTCACAAAGTTACCTTTTGCTGTTAAGCTAGTTCCGTTGTATCCATTCCCTTGGCAGAACCCCCATCCTCTTTCCGATGCTGCAATTTGATACAGAGGTCCATGTTTTGTAATGTTCTGAGGTCACCAATCATCTGAAATTGATTTTACAAGAACGTACTTACTTATTACAGTTTTAGCTATGTTTTCTGCCACAATCACTGATATAAAATGCGTAAAAAGGTTACAGAAAATTATGAAATTATAAATTTTTACGAACAAAATTACTTTTTCGTGATTGTGGCAAGAAAGATAACCGTAACTACGATGAGTAATTATATGCGTTCTTGTAAATGTAGTTTCAGATTATCAGTGATCTCATCGGAAAGAAATTAGAAATGTTGCCAAATGAATTGATTGTATTAGCCTAGTTTAGCAGTAAATGCAGCTTTATGAACTAAAAGGAAGATTTACAACATCTTAGATTGTTAAAATTAATATTCTCTTATGTAATTGCATGCTAAATAGTTTAACACGTAACGCTGATACTATACAGACCATTCTTTACAATGAAAAGAGAAAAAGTAAAATTATTGAGAGGAATTATTAAGCAAACTTTTAAATTATAAGTGTCTACATTTAAAAAATAAAAAATGTATAAAGCGGTGCATTCGATCAGTTTATCAAATTATATATTTGTTGTGTACGATTATGCTACCATATATATATGTATAAAAAAATAAAAATTTCTGATTTTCAAGTTGGCCCCTGCGAGAAATCATAATGCACAGCACTCATCCTTGCTGTTTCAAAACCCATTAAACCCGCATTTTACCCTTTCACGAAATAAACGGTGGGTGTTTGTTCCACAGTAAAGAAACAAAGACAGACGAGGCAGCCAATAAAACCCCAAGAACCCCTTCGACGAAAATCTCCGCCTAATCATTCCACATATTCACAAATCGCGGCGCTTTTCCCTCGACCGCCGTACACATTACATCTCCCCTTTTTACGTTCGAGGAAACTCATCCAACTACCGCGGCGCGCAACGCACAGCAAATAAAGTCATAATGCGTTCTAGGAACGCTCGTATCCCTGCGAGGTGAAATACCGCACAGGTGCTGCTGCTGCGCGCGCGTGCACTAATATACACGGTAGTAGATAGTGTCAGTGCAAAGTGCAGGTATGGGCAGCGGTCGCGGCTACCGTCCGATCGTAAAGCACGCGCGAGCAGCAGCCCTTTTCTTCGAGCCACGTCGGTGGTCTATACCGAGCGCGCGCGCGCGCGCGACCGTGTATTTGCGCCTATATAGACACTTGCACGTGCGGTGTATCATCGGGTCCTTTTCCTCGGGATTTTACGACTTTTCCCTTTCGGAGCATCGTCGTAGATGGAGTGTTTGCGCAAAACGCGCGCAGATCGCCCCGCGGTTTCGTGATGCCCGCGTGGATATGATGGATTTAACGAATTTCGAATGAATCTTTACGAGGTTGTTAAGATTTTGTTGCGGAGTGCTGTTTCCTTGGTATGCGTACTGTATAACTTTCACGTTGTTTTGATGAGAATAGAATTTTTTTAATGTATGCGGCGTGCCCTCTTCGTCCTCTAAATGTATTGTTTTTGACCGATAATTAGAAATGAATTAATTTTTAAATATAAAATTTTTGTTTTTATAAATTAAAAATATCGATAAATATTTAATAATTTAGTAACATTGAAAATCGGTGGAAGATCGAAATGGTTAATATATTTCCTTCTACAGATTGTTCAGTTTATCTTTTACATTTTAATATTTCTTATATGATTAGTTTACGGTTCAGAATCTATCTTGTCCTGATATCTTTGTTCGGTTTATGCTTTTATTGAGCTACGCAATGGGTATATAAGTTTGACTGAGGGTCAGAGAAACAGAAAATTTTACTTTAATTGATAATTTCTACATTTACACGATACAATATCTTTAAAACTATTGGAATGTATTGTAATAAAAGTTTTTATATTACATTTAAAAAACATTTATTCTAGGACAGGCTTTATTATTTTTTCAAAACAAATACATTATTATTCCAGTATTTTGACAACGAGTAACCTGCACAAACAGTTATACCGCCCATTGAATTTTGTCCGCGCTGATTGCAGTTTCATCAAATCAAAAAAACTTTTCCATTCGAAAACTAAGGTCAAACTCAATCCGCAAAAAAAAAGAGAACCAGCATCGCGTGGCGCCGCACGACGTAATCGAACAAAAAAGTGAGAGAGCGCGCGAAGCCTAGTTATCGACCGTGGCATTCCGAAACGTCGCGAGGCCGTCCTCGCAAATTGACGGAGTATACCCGCGCTGCAATTGGCACTTTAGCGCAGCTCGTGCGTACAAAAGCCCTGATGTCACGCTTGTCGCACAGTCGACATTTTCGTCAACATATAGTACACACTTAGAGCCCAAACTGCACGGAACCGATTTCGAGTTTACAGCGTCCGCTTGCAACGACACATAGGTACATTACGCGCTCGGTTGTCTCGAGATCCAGCTTATGTATTCTCTTTTTTTTTCTCCTCTCCTCTCGAATGAGAGTCGAGAGACGTATGTACTTTTAGAGCTCGTGTGTAGATGTATGCGTGTGTGCACATGCGCCGAACGGATTCGGTGGCGTTTCATGCGCCGAGTTAATTGGCACCTCGTAGAGAAGCCCGGCAGTGAGCGAGAGCGCGGGTGTTAATCATTATTGAAAAGCGAAAAATAAGTCCTGCTCTAAAAGCTGTTTGTCCGGCGAGTTAACCGCGCGACCGCAGCAGCTAAGTCGAGTAAAAAGGCGAGTAGCGGCCCGCTTCGACTGTTTCCTTTTTTTTTTTTTCTCGGACTTTAGTCTATGGTTTCGGAATCTCTTTTTTTTTCCCTCCACCTGTCTCTTCTTTGCGTTTTGGTAATACACATTCGTGGCTTCATTTAAATTTCCATTCGTACATCGCTCTTTCAATATTGCGTCTAGATTTAGTTTTAGGGAGAGTCACCTACTAAAGAGAGACAATTGAGAATTATCTTGCATAAAATCTTTATCTACGTTTTAATATTAGAGAATGATGTAGGTAACCAAATTTAATTAGGATCAAGTAATTATAGTGATTGCAATTTAACTCAGAAGACAGGCAGAAGTGTCGCCTAATCTGGGATACCGTCACCCACTTTGGAACACTATCGTTTAAGAGGTCACGTACACCTTCAAATTTTATTTATAAATTTATTTTAAGTTTATAACAACTTGGTAAATTGTAATATATTTATGTATGCGTATAATAAAGATTTTTCAACACTTATTACGACATAATATTAATAATAAATCATGTCTATTTTCATTAGACCTCCTCAATTCCATACGATGTCTTTGTTCGATGGCAAAATTGCGCTTGCAGGAAAGTATTGTGAGTAATTTTCATCCGATTAACTTGAAATTTTACACATACCATTGTATTTTACACATACCGTCAACAAAATCAATGCGGGATTACTGGGGATAAATCAGGACCATATCTACAATCTAGCAGACAAACTCTTTTATTGAATATTTTTTTTAATGACGTCTTATTGGAGTAATTTGTACTTAATGTAGACTAAAGGTAACGTTCGCGTCAGAATTTTTTTCACGTATTCGAAAGAAACTATAGGTAATTCAAATATTGCATACCGTAAAATGGGGTTACTTTGGCCGGTGGGGTTACTTTAGTCTAGTATTTTAAAGCCTTATAGGTGACACATTAGTAGTCGAATTTAAAATAAAGCACTTTCAAAGTTGTAACTTACACCGAATGAAAGATATTAAAGAATTTTAAAATTTTTATTTTTATACATGCGATTTGTAATAACTATTTACAAATGTGGCCAAAGTTATCCCGCTGGCCAAAGTAAACCCGTTTGAGTTTGCTCAACAGATTTCGGAGGTGGTCCTGCATTACTCCGGTGGTCTCGCATTTCCCCGGTTGACGGTATACAGTTTCACACACTACCAAAATTATAAAGATTAATATCGTTTGACGTGTGAAGATTAAAATTAATATTGGTAAAATCCAGTTTCGAATAGGTCAAACTTGCGTAAATTTAAATTTAAGTTTTTTCTTAATGTTTAAATTATATAACTTCTTATACTTTTGGTAGTATGAGAAACACTGAATATGTGTGCAAGTTTTGTGTAAAATTTCAACTCCATAAGATGAAACTTACTCAAGATACTTTATGGTAAGTGAATTTTGTCAACGAATAAAAGTCATCCTACAGGCTCCAGCAAGCATCCGGAAAATAGGGCTATTTAAAAGTCAAAAGTCTAAGTGCTGAGAAATCTTCATTATTCACGTAGAGAATAGAAAATATATTTATCAATTTATTACTATAAAAATAATTAAGTACTTAAAAATAATTTACGCAAACTTTCATAAATAGTTCTTGGATATCACACAATTCATACATCTTGAGTTAATTTAGAGCGTGAAAGAATTAATTAACCAATCATAAACAGGTTATAAATAATTAATTCAAAATGTATGAATTGTGTGGTATTCAAGAACTATTTATGAATTCTTATAAAATTTGAAATTTATCAATTGTTAAAGAATTATATTAACAAACTCTTTTTGAATACTGGTGCTGTCTAGGTAGTAAATACTCTATATCAATTGAAATTATTTCATATTTAATAATGATCATACAAATGTGACTTAAAAATTTCAAAACGCTTATTTTAATTGTTTTTAGTTATTTTTTATTGCTAATTCAGTGCATCATAACGTATTTTATTTTTGGTTTTTGACAGTTTTTTTTAAGAAATTCGTATCTCTATTATAATTATAATGATTTTTTAGGGTCATATATGCTCTGGTAGGGATCTATTTATGGGATGCTCGTAGATGTGTAGTAAGTCAGGAAACGCGGAAGGGCGTAAAAAACTTACTCTATGATTCAGCGTTTGTCAAAATATGAACATTAAGAAAAATTTAATCCTGGGAAGTGAAGAGAAACTTTAAAAGAAGAGAATCAAATCCTATAAAATAAGTGATAAAATTAAGATTTTATCAAACACTAACTACTAAAAATTAAGAGAATTAAATCTTTTTTATATTTTTCACTTTATACAGAATGAAATTTTTGTTTAAATGCTTAAGATTTTATGAATTCTTCATGCTCATATCACATTATTATGTCGCTTATCAATATTTAACCTAAAAACGGTAAAGGCCAGTCATGGGCATCTTCCTTTGTGTATTTTAGTAAAATAATTTAATTTGATTAGAGAGAAAGTTTATTTATTTCTATAGAGATGCCTATATTTCGAAGAGCTCGTTAATTTTTACAGTAAAGTCATAATGTTCAGCAATTTCTATGATTTTCGCAGTAATTTTTATTAGACAATTATCTTTGTGATAAAATTCAATTCATAACTATATAATCTGATTTTAACAATATTTAAACTTATGTGACTATATGAAAATCACACAGCTGTATATGTAAGCACTCTTCGTTGCTTTTTTCACGCCGCCTACTTCTTCCCTCTCTAGAATAAGACTCCGGTGATAATACATGATAATTGACACCGTAAGTGTCGGAGATGCAATATGTATATGAGTAAATGAACATGTATACGCTGCATACCGCGCAATTTCTCTTTCGTCTACGACAGAAAGGTTCTTATATAATACATCTTTTATGTATTAATGTACGAATAAGTGGAGATAACACAAAAATTATTATTGTACTGGATTGCTAACATCAGAGTAATTAATTAATTGGTTTACAACGACTACTAATTATTAAATAATTAAAAACTTCCACGTTTACATCATTGAAATTGACAATCCCACAATTTAAATTCTACAAAAAATTATCAAGATGATTGAAAAGTGAATACCTTCAGTTGACCGAATGGACAGTGTATTATATATACATTTAAGTGTACTACATACATAATCATACTTTCATTCTGTTGAATGTGTTACTTTTATAATCAACGTTTTAATAGTATTAATTATGATAATTATATACTTATCAGAGCTATTTACAACCGAAATTACGTATTTATCAAGTACTGAGCTGGTCTTGTTGATCAAAGTTTCTTTTTTAAATTAATTTATTTTGTCTATAATTTAAGAGATCCTGTGATCTACCTATGCAAATACACGATTAAAAATTTTACATATACTCATTTTGAGATTTTGTACGAGAATAAAATGGGGATTCAAGTACGTTTCTTGAGTTTAGGTATACTTATAAGGATTGCTAGAGATAGTGCTTACGGGACTAATTCTAAAGAATCAAAGATTACTTATATAGTGAAATTAAATGTATAATTTTTGAAATTTCTTATTTAAAATTTGCATTAGCAATCTTCATCAACTATTCATGCGAAATAAAATTTTCGGAATGCCATCACCGCGCAATCGACTAAATTATTTTCTCGATCGAGAATTCTAAAATCACATTAAACAGGAGGCCACACTTTGAGTGACGAATTTTAACTCATATAAATTAATAAAATAAAGATAGGCAATGAAATGATTTTTCCCATACTGATGACATTTAAAGATATACGTGGGATGTACTGTGAGCTTTAGATACTAATTGATTTATACAAACATTTGTTGGACTGTTAACATGAATAAGCGTTATTAGCATTATGAAAGTGTATTGACAGTTAACATTGTTACGCAGTTAATAACTTAATCATTTTAGTTATAATGGATACATTAACGAGTAATAAAATATACATTATGAGAGTTCGAAGTTTTAACACGGATAGCCAGAAGAAATTTGCATGTATTAAAGTAATTTAATAAACGTAAAATGATGATCAAACAGTCAATACTCGCTATAATATTAGCACTGTTTATATCATGTAAATAAAAAATTAAAAAACGATTAAGATTTTTATATAAATTATTGCTGGATGTATTTTTATTTATTTACAGCTTAATTTCATTTGATTACGATAACGATATGAAATGTATATTATTACGGTTACGAATAATACAAATTTTCTTACATTATCCACGATTAAATAATCGACATTTATTTACATCATGATGCCATCATGATGTCAAACCTCAGCTTAAAAAACAGGAAATTTTAACTGGATTCATTAGTACCATTCTAATTATTATTTGATCAATGTATAACTATTGCAAATGTAAACAAAAGAATATTCAAATTCAATATAGACTACAATTACTATCTTAAAATACATTAAACTGATGAAAATATGCAAACAGATGCGCGAAAGTCAGCGCAGTTTAAACTTCCCGCAAAAAAACCTGAGGTTTTAAGACCATCTGAACGCAACTTAAGACTAATTAAAAACTATATATTCTCAAATTGTACGCGAAACCCCTTATAAGAAGAAGGAATAAATATTTCTTTTGATATTGACAACATCTCCGGCATGCTGATCCTTACAACCTGGCTCTTAGTTCGCACGAAATTACGATATATCGATGATGTCCGCGCAAAACCGGTACGCAATTCAACCATCCAAGATATACAAAGTTCTCGACAATGCCATCCAACCTGAACAGTGAGATACTTCGAATGAGCCAGAGAGGATCCATACCGTGCGCGGCTAGTGCGCATATACATGCATCCTCTCTTCGCCTGGCACAAGACAGGTTGCATCTCGAGGTATTCTCACCGGTAAACATGGAGCCAGAAAGCGAGCAGAGAGAGACAGAGAGAGAGAGAGAGGGAAAGAGAGAGACCCGAGATCTCGCACCTAGGTGCGACCACCTTGAGCCTCTGACTCTGCCACAACGAGCAAACACACGAGGCCGCTTGGCTTTATTGTTTTTTCTGTCTCAAATTTTCTCTCCTCTCTCTCTCTCTCTCTCTCTCTCTTTCTCTCCCTCTTTCTCTCTCTCTCTCTCTCTCTCTCTCTCTCTCTCGCCCGAAGTGCTGTTCTCTTGGAGATACATATGACTACTCGCGTCTGGATATGCCCGCGACGGCGACTCGCTTGAATTGCGGCGCAAGGTATGTTTACGGGCACCTAACCACCATTAAGGGGGTCTCTGCCTTTGAACCTACAATTTGATCTTCCAATTTTTACATTTTGATGTTTTTAGATACGTTTATGTATCAAAAACTAAGGTGTATGCAAAACTTTAATTTATTTAATGTTTTGTATCCGGATTCATCAGCAAAAGTCAATAATTTTCAAAACTAAACCCATGCAGAGTGAAAACTTTCTTGCGCAACAAAATATTTTTACGTATTCAGAAAAATTTTTACTTATAATCGTACTTAAGATTGTATTTTTTATGATCCATAAATAGTATATTATGCATCTAGGGACTAAAGTGAGCCATTAAATGCCTGCGTGTGGTTTGGCGCCCGAGCGGAGCAAGGGCGTCACACACGCTGGCAATCGCTGGTTCACTTTATTCACGCGTGCAATGTACCATTTTTTAACGTACCTACGAAAAAGTTCGTACTCGTTCACCGCCGAAGAGGGAAAATAGTGCTACATATTAATTTCCTAACCTCGCGCTAGTTCCCGCCGCCACGCGCTGTTTATGCCTGAGCCGAAGGCGAGGGCACATGCGCGTCACGGCGGGGACTAGAGTGGGGGTAGCGATTTAATATAGCGTTTCATTCCCGGCTCGGCGGGGAAAAAGTACGTACTTTATAGCTAAGTATGTTGAAAAAATATTTTTAAAAAATATGTGTTGAAAAAATATTTTTAAAAAATATTTGTTGAAAAAATATTTTTAAAAAATATGTGTTAAAAAAAATATGAGTTAAAAAAAATATGTGTTAAAAAAATATTTTTAAAAAAAGTATTTTTAATACACACAGCCATAAATTACGTACTTTTTCCCCGCCGAGCCGGGAATAAAGCGCTACATTAAATCCCTACCCCCACTCTAGTCCCCGCGGCGACGTGCATGTGCCCTCGCCTTCGGATCGGGCATAAACAGCGCGTGGCGGCGGGAACTAGCGTGAGGTTAGGAAATTAATATGTAGCACTATTTTCCTTCTTCAGCGGTGAACGAGTACGAACTTTTTGGTAGGTACGTTAAAAAATGGTATATTGTACGCGTGAATAAAGTGAACCAGCGATTGCCAGCGTGTGTGACGCCCTCGCTCCGCTCGGGCGCCAAACCACACACAGGCATTTAATGGCTCACTTTAGTCCCTAGGTGCATAATATAAAATAGACGTTAAATTTCTTTATTCAATAAAATTAACATGAAATTTAATGTATTTTGATAATAAATTATAGGTAAATGATAATTAAGCTATATTTTATGTTCACATTATCTTCTGGTGATTTACAATTTTCTTTATAATGTCATAATTAATTTCAAAACAATTAAAAAAAAATCGCAATGCACAAGAAACTATTGACTAGGCTATAGACAAAATCCTCGACAAAATCAATATAATTCAGAAATATACCTCCAATTCTTCAAATTACGTTTTTGAAAAAAAAAATTTTTTATTTAAATTTTGATTTTTTGAGCGAACTTAAAGAAAAACAAATGTGTAATAGATGCAGGTAGATTTTTTTACTTAAGGTGGTCCTATACTAAATTTTTAAAAATATGCTAGTTACATGATAAGATTTTTTTAAATTGGTGATTATATTTGTTACCTAAAAAGATTTTCAATATATTATACGAAAATATAAAAAAATACTCTTTTCCTATGACCATTATTACCAGCTTTAAATTTCAAAAAAGTATTTTTTTAATATTTTTGATGTCATGAAACTTAAGTTTCTTTTTCAAACTTACGCGTTTGTGGCCTAACTATTTGTATTCTAATCCAAATGCAACCTTAAAATTCCTAGTATGAGCATTGAGACTCTGAAAAATTTGCGGTACATTAAGCAAAATACAGATTTTTCCTATTACCATTATAACCAGCTTTAAATTTAAAAAATCTGTATTTTGCTTGGTGTACCGTAAATTTTTCACAGTTTCAATGCTCAAATTAGGGATTTTGAGGTTGTATTTGGATTAAAATACAAATATTTAGGTTATGAACGTGGAAATTTGAAAACAAAGCTTAAGTTACATGACTTTGAAAGGACCTTAAGTAATTATTTATGGAGCAATTTATTAAAGCATTAGGGTCATTCACCGATATTACAGAGTATTTTGAGGGTTGACGGAGTGCAAAAAAGGCTGCAAATATGTACGTACAAGGAAACACTGCACTTTTTTTTGTTTATTTTTTTTCTGTTCACGAGATGCGAATTTAACGATTCTTTGCTTGCTGAGTCGATTCGAGACGGTGGAGGGAGAAAACCATGTACAAACGTACTGCTGTATATTGGCAGAGCAAACATACGGGAAAAGCATGCTTCGGAAGTATTTTCTTCATCCGATGACTCTCTTTAGCATAAATCAATTTGCCTGTAGTTGCGTCAATGAATTACTTTTAATGATTCGTAGTCGCGTGAGTTTAAGTGAGACTCTTGAACCCACACTAACATTTTTCTTACTTTAAATTATAAAATTGTTGAAAAAAGAGATACATGCAGTATATTTTGATCCATTATTAATGGAATGATTATTGTACATTATACATGCACTCATAGGTAAAATATTTTACATTTTTACGGACAAGCAAAATTCATACATATATAACTTTGTCACTGTAATAAAATTTGTGTGCAGGTGACGATGTTTGAGCTTGAAAATGTGAGAATATATTCTCAGTGCACTCATACTTTATGAAATACAGAAGACTGTTTACTTTTTGTATCTTAAAATCAATTTAAAAAACCGCTGCTAACTGCTTTACCACAATGCTTTCTCAAAGAGATTTAATGTACAATCATTTATTGAATATTTACATTGATAAAAGTGATTTTAGGAATGATCAACAATGTTATAGATAATGTTATAGACTACGATATTAATATAGATATAATTGGTGCATTGTTGGCTTAAAATCTTAATTAGTTCTATATACTGAGTTATTTCTGATAAACCTACAAATTTTCTATAAAAATACAAATGTGTTCAACAGTTATGGTGACCACAAAATGCGATCATATAAGATGCATATTCAAAATTATAATTGTATTTCGTTCACAAATAAAATTTAATGTAATTGTTAGATGTATAAATTGTAAGAAAATTACGCCTTGTTTATGAAGAAGTGCACATTTTTTAAATTTATCTAACGTATAATTTTGAAATAAATTTTTTTCTTCAAATTTAAAAATTTTAAAAATTCCAAATCGCATTTCTTTAACAAAAACAACTTTACACTAGCTGTTAAATACACCAAACCAAAGGAAATTACGTGAGCTTTGCACATATATATATATATATATATATATATATATATATATATATATATATATATATATATATATATATATGCATATTTTGGATATATTAAACGTATAAAATGACAAAAATATTCTTTCCTAAATTTTACAAATTTGAAAAAAATTAAAAATTGTCATTCTTTAACAAAAACCAACTTTAAAATAATTGTAAAATACCCCAATCGATAGAAAATTACATGAACTTTACTGATATATGCATATTTTTGACATATCAAACGTATAAAGTGACAAAAATAATTTTTTCCATTTTTTACAAAATTAAAAAATTAAAAATTGCAATTCCTTAATGAAAACAAACTTTAAAGATATTGCAAGATACATATATCGAAAGCAAATTACGTTTACTTAAGGAAATTATGCCTCGTTTTGACATATTATTTAACGCATAAAACAATAAAAAATATTTGTTGTTTTTCGAAAATTTTGCTAAATTAAAAATGTTTTAAAGCAGTAATTTTCGACTATTTAGCTTAAAAATGTAATCAGTTCTATGTTAAATCATATCTGAATTACCTGCAAAATTTCAGCTCGAAATACGATTGCCTTCAAAAGTTATGGTGTCCACATACGTACATACAGACACACACGCGCGCGCACACTCACATACACGCACACGCATATACACACGTACACGCACACACACACACACACAAACACACACATCCACGCACAAACACACACATACGCACGAACGCGCGCACGCACGCACGCACGAACGCATGCACACACATACACATTTTGAAAAACCTTCGTATTCTGATTCTTCGACATCCAAAAAATTAAAATTCATCAATATCTTGGTTTTCGAAAAAACCATCGTCGCAAAGTTTTCTCTTAAAAAGCAAAATGGAAAATAAAAAAACTTTCTTTTTGATAAAACAAAAACGGGCAAAAAGAATTATGTACAATTTATAATATATTTTCAAATCAATGTACTTTAAAAAAGAGAATACAGTTTGTTCACAATTGCTTGAAAATTTTCGTATTAATTCAGGTATAATGAAGTTAAGTTAACGTAATTATAAGATTATTTCATTCACAATTCAAATACGAACCTGAAAAATAGCCTTGCTATTTCTTATTCAATATTCATTAAAAACGTTTACAATGACTTGAATCAAAGTTTACAGTCAAACATCCTTAGCTTTCCTAATTTATTAGCAGTGACAGTAGTCCGTTCTAAAATTTAAACACACTATTATGAAACTCTCATTACCTATGCAATTATTACAAAAAATACATATTTTAAACTGTCATGCACCGTACAAGAAACGTATCTTTCTAATAATGATTATAAATAATCAACCAAAAGCACGACCATGTCAAGTATCTAAAACCTAAAAACGCACTAACACCAATGAATACATTCATGCCGCAAACGAGTACAATATCGGACTGTCTGTTTGACTTTAAAATATATAAAATTCCACGCATTACTACGCCATTAATACACAAATTCGTCAATATACTGTAGACACGCCGCGCTCAAACAAGTATAACTATCCCCAGTCATATTCAACGTGATTCTTTTGTTTGCGACGATGTCGCCTCGCAAAGATTCAAAAGTCAGCGTGTGCGCGTGCAAACTAAAAATGTTTCTCCGGTTCTCACGCGCGCTAATGTCCCCCGTTACGATGCCCGAGAGAAAGAACAAGAGAAAAAAAAAGAAACGAGGAAAGAGGCGCGAAACCCCACTGCCCGCAGCTATACATACACGCGGTCTGTCGCCTTGTGTCTCGTGCATGCGTGTCTCGTTCGTTTTCCGTGCGACGTGTCCGCGACTCACACTACTTACCAAGGGAATTCAATCCGTAGCTGGCCTGGTAGACCGTCTGCGAGGGACTGCTGATCAGCTGGCCGCTGTTGCCCAGGCCCAGGCTCGTGCCGAGGCTCCCCGAGCTCTGCTGGCCCAGCTGGCCCAGACTCTGGCCGAAGCCGCCCATGCCCATGCCGCCCTGGCGCAGCTGCTCCAGACCTGCGTACGATTCAGGATGGAGAGATGTACATTTTGACGACGGTGTGGAGTTTGATTTGATTTAACCAAGCTTTACACCTTTAGGTAGGGGAGCTTGATCGAGTCTATATTCTCTTATGGTTATCGTAATTTTGTAATGGCCAATCAAAGAAACAGCATAATTCTAATAACTTTTCTCAAGATTTTTTGAAATTTAACAAAGTTTAACGTTTTTAGGATAGTAAGAGAAATGCGAAAAAACAATAGTACATAACTTTCGTAAATTAAATACTTGTGACTGAAAACTTTATAATTTAATATTTATACCTTTTATATGAACATACCATGGTGTTTGACGTTTATGTCAAAGATTTTTAATTTATTACTTGAGATTTTTTGTGTGATAATTAATTTTAAAAATTTCAAATCTAATTGAGACAAGCAGAAACGTAATACTTGTATAAATAATGTTATAATTGAGTATATTAATCATTAATTGATTTCTATTTCGTTCTTTCACGTTAAACGAAATAGATCATCGCGGTAGTGTCACACGAAGCTAAAGCACCTCTTAAGTAAGCAAAGCCGTATTAACTTTTTTATCACAAATTGAGCATTTATAAGCGTACTTATTTATTGTGCTATGCAGGTTTTAATGCACGATACCGAAGGTGCAATCCCAGACAAAGGCGAACTTCTATCTGCTCAAATAGCGGTTTAATTGAAAAAGGTATAACAGTCAAACAATATCAATAGTTATACTCGCTACGAAGAAGAACGAGTTTCGCAATAAGTAAAGCAAAGTCAAATCCCTCGTAGCCGGTGCACGGTGACCGCGCGCTGTACCGCTTTTTCCGCTAATTATTTCGGAATATAAATAACTCTGCCTTCGGTAACTAATCTCACACGCTGGAAAAAAACCACGTAAATGCATCAAAGATATTTAAGTGCACCGCCGCGAATTCTAAAGCAAAAAATAATCACGTATACACACTCGGCGAGTTATTCCCCGCGATATCCCCAGCGGAGGGGATAAAGTTTAAACAAAGGAGCTGCGCATGCCGTGCGGGAAACAATTTCGAGCACCTGGCCTGTATTATGGAGGCAGAGCTAAAAGCCTTTTAAAATATTGAATGGCTAAATGCGAGCGCGCGCGCGCGCATAGAGAAAGATAGAGAGAGAGAGAGAGAGAGAGAAGGAGAGAATAGCCGACCTGGACCCATTCCCCATCGATCGGTGGGCGCGTGGAACATGCCGGCGGCGCCGCACAGCTCCGAGCTCATGGCGCCGAACGGCGGCAGTCCGTGCGACGGCAGCAGGGAGCCCGGCGCTCTGAACACGTTCGTCGTCTTCTTGCGCTTCTTCCACTTTGCGCGCCGATTTTGAAACCACACCTGACAACAGAACAGAAGTCACATGCACATTTTTTCATTTGATATTGATTCTTATTTTGTCGTGTATTGGGGGGGGGGGGAGTCACGGGAGTAGGAACACTTTTTACGTGTAGGATGTTTGGGTATATTTCTTAGCTTTTTGGATCAAATTTGAGTTAACAACCTGGTAGAAAGTTAGTTAGAATAGCTGGTTAGCTTATTAATTATTAACCAGATTAATAAGCTATTAATAAGTCAAATTATAGCTAATATCTGGCTAGAATCTGCTTAAGACTATGCTTTAAGCAAGAACGTATTTTGTTTGCAAATCTAACCTATTTATATTTTGTTTTGAAAAGTTATTAGTTTTTAAAAGTATACATTATTATACTTTATTGAATGTTCAATATAGTATGCCAAAATAACTATTTTTATCAACAAATAATAACTTACGATATTATAGAAATATGTATGTGCAATACTAAAAGTATTTGATAACTAATAATTTCCTTTCAGAAAATTAGTCAATAATAACTTAGTCAACAAACGTTTTGTGATTGATGTCGAAAATAAAATATTGTAATAAAACTTTATTGTAAAACTACAAATATTTGTTTACCAATTCTCCAAATTTCGTCATAACTTATATTATTCTGTTTTTATTGTTATTTTTAAAATAACAATAATTATATAACTACATGCATTCTATTATTTATAACATAAATTTCTTTAATAAAGACACTTAAATTTTACTCGGGGCTTTGGTACTTTTTGTGTAAATAATACTTTTTAAATGCATGCGTCGTTATGTAAACAAATAACCTAACCTCCATTACTACTAGACATTTAAGATACATTTTCACTTTAATTTAGTAAAATACTTAATGTAGTATGATTGGAATTGCGTATTACTTTGTAGAATATTAAGCAGAATCTAGCTAGAAATTAGCTAAAAAGCATGTCGTTTTTAACTGATTTCTAGCTAAATTCTTAACCAGAATTAAAGAAGATTTAGAAAATCTAGCTAATATCTGGCTAGAAACCAGTTTAGATTTCTATCAGGGAAGTTCCTTTGAGTACATTTGGAACTTAGAAATTGTATATTAGTTTGAGATGGTACATATTAAGTAATTATATGGTGATTGAATGCTTTCCTAATAGTTCAAATGATATTAAATAATGTTCTATTACTTTGTATTCTAAGGTAGGCGTTATTTTAAAGAGGGTGACTGTTCTCTACATCAAGGCAGGGTTGTGAGGTTTGATATTTAAAAGAAGATATTCGATTGCTAATTATGAGGTATAATCACGATTAAGAGAGGGATTTGCATTATGTGACGAACCTGAATTCAATAAAATTCAGATGATGAAATATTTGAGTAAAAGATATTTTAGTGTTTATAATCTAGTGTCCCTATTCGCCCTAAGCATGACCGGTGGCTCCATTCAAAAGTTGTCAACTCGGGGGTATATACAACATATATATATCACATATATAGTAATACATTAATTTTAAAAAAAGTTATTTATTTTTGCTGCTAAATATCATTTTGCAAATGAACGTCCTCGTCAATATATACATAAAAATAGAGCTTATATTTATTGTATGAAAGTAGGTAGCAAGAGAGATAACACTTAGCCTAAAAAACACTTAGCCTTTTAAAAAATTCGTATTATCTGTCGTGAAATTCAAAATGGCGATGGCAAAACAACAAAGCATGACAATAATGACCCATAGCTATTTTGGTTTTAACTTTTGACTATTTAATTAACAATCAAAATTACAAAATGAAATTTCCTTCTAGGTTCAAGATCGACCTTTTTAAAAAACCAAAATTCTTTTGTCAAATTTAATGATATAAGTGAATTATTAATGAATAGGTAGAACCTCCCGAAACTCCAACATCTCCGCACTGCGATTTTTGTAGGGTGGGCTCTATGTATGTGCGAGGTCCCGGGCTTTAACATTGTGGAAAAGAAGTTTTGTAAAAAAAGTTTAAGCTGAAAGAACGTGATAGAAAAAGTTTTATCCAATGGTTTAAGTCAAAATAATGTTGATATAAAAGTTTTATAAAATTGTTCAAAATGGAAAAAATATAGTATAATGCGACACTTTATAAAAAGAGAATTATATAATTTTATATAGTTTGTTATAAAAAGTATTTTTAATAAATCTGCATGGAAATCAATTGTACTCGAGTATATTTGATTATAGGGAAGCTACGGGGAATGTTTATAATATGACCTAGATTATGATATGATATATTATATATTATAAATTCTATATAATTATATATTATATATTCTATATAATTATATATTATATATTCTATATAATTATATATTATATACTATATAATTATATATTATATATTTTATGCTATATATATTATATATTATGCCATATCATAAATTACCATATTTATGATATGGCCCTCATGCTCTACCCTGATTGGCTGGCACCGTTCACAGTGCCGGGAGATTCTACTGTAATTAAAAGTCTAGTTTTTGCAAACAAAAATTGTGTGTACGCTCTGTGCCGTCCACTACTATTTTTAGTAGAGCTTTTAAATACCTATGCTGAATAATGGTAATAAAAGTAGGAGAAGGTAGAGCAAAGCGGAGTATACACTGTGGCGTCGTTTCAAACCAATTAAGATTTCTTTAATAAGTAATAGAAAGATAAAAAGAAATCAAACCTTAATCATTTTATATAGCAGAACGTTCACGACAGAAGTAACGTCATCATAACAGTCAATATTTTAATTTTGACTTACATATTAACCGACTTGAATACAAAGGACGTAGCTCTAGATATAATCTAACAACGTTATGTTGAAGAACTACTCAAAAGCTATAAAAATCGACCTCAGAAGTTACAATTGATAAACAATAAGCTATGTATATAAATTAAATTTAAAAACAACTACTAGGAGCAAATTACGGGGGGGGGGGGGCTAAACGGGGTACCAAAAATATAAGAAATAAATCAACAAAGAAAGAAAAAATATTTTTTTATCATAATCTTAAAAAATTTATGTAAAAATGTTAAATTTATAAAAGAATATTTTGGAGAACTCAGATGATTTATAAAAAGATTTTTAAACCAGCAAATGGCCATTTTGACGAAATTCGTTAAAATTGGCTAATTATATCTAACAGCTGGTTTCATACAACCTTAACATTTTAAGTTTTTATTAGAATATTGTTCAAATTCATATAAAGTTATTTTTGTTGATTTTTAAATATACTTTGACCAGGTCGACGGCTGAACGGAAGAAGGGGTTAATTCAATTCTTAATACTTTAACCAATTACTTCTCATCATGATTGTATATTGGCAACTCTAAAAAGAAATAGAAGAACGAATATTTCAGCAGAAGACGCATCTTCCTATTTGTTAGAGTTGCCAATACACAACTGAACGGGAGAAATAAGTGGCTAAGTATTCGTTCTTCACGCCATATCTGAGTTAACATGCTTTTGGAGCGTGCTCCGAGTTAACAGGTTCTTCCGTTCAGCCACCGATGTTCTGAATCAATAACTGGGGGTGCCCCGTTGTGTAAATAACCCCCCCCCCCCCCCCGTAGTTTTTGTAAAATTATAATACCAAAAAAATAACATTTTTAAAAACGGTTAATATTATTTATTTATAAGCACTTAATGGCATTCTTATAAGTATTATTCTGTAAATAAGATGATAATAAATCAAAGTAAAAGAAAATGTTGTTTCACGCATTAAGTATCAGAAAACGAACCTATCGTTACGTACCCCACTTCGCATTACTCTCCCCTATGTGTAAAAGTTATAAAACAGTACGTTTGTTTTAGAAGTACCTATTGAGCATTAATTACGTATATTTCATACCGCAAAAATCACGGATTTTATAATTAGTATTCCGTCAGGCAAGAGAATAACTTTCTTCACCGCGAAAATCGCTTTACTTCAAGACATACAACGGTAATCAAATTTGGCACCGAAAGTGCAGCGATCTTACTCACTTATAATTGTCTGAAAAGACATTTAACTATAGTACCTTACCACCCCTTTCCCCCGGCCACACCCCGCAAAAACTCCTTAACCCCGGACAACAACAACAACACGCACACGCAAGACAAAATCAGCGACGTTCGAAATATTTCGTAATTTCGCCAAGAAAAAGAGAAACACTACCACCCATGCTTCTCTCTCTCTTTTTCGGCACAGAGTCGATCCATCCGAGCGTGCAGGGTTGCAGACAGCCGCGCGCGCGCGAAAGCCCGCAGAGAGAAGCGATATAAGGTGTCCCTCGGCGTTAGGACAATATCTTCGAACCCTCGGCTCGGCGCGCCTGCACAACCACCGCACCGCCGACGCCACCCGCGCGAGCTAGGCGAGGCGTCCGGGCCGCCCGGTAGCTATTAGCCGACGTTATGAGCTGTTGATTCTGGCCACGTAGTGGCCTCCCCCTGTCCCCCCTTATAAGCTGCTGGGCTCCTGGCAACTTGATTTATTGATATCGCATGCAAAGCCTGCCCCTGTTCGCCTGCCTCTCTCTCTCTCTCTCTCTCTCTCTCTGCTTCTGTTTCTCTCGCACACAGACACTCGCGACTCCCTGGATATAACAGCACACACGTATACAGGTTCACATACAGATGTATTCGCGCGCGCTCTCTCGCAGGATATGGACGTGTACACGGAGCTGCGTTCTGTATCTCGCTCGCTTGCTCGCGACGCGGTAGTGCGCGCCCATAAATTAGTACTTTAGTATTAACGCGAGCTTTCTCTCTCTCCATTATAGCTTGGAAGTGAGAGAGAGAAAGGGAGAGGGTGTGTGTGTGGGTGAGAGAGAGAGAGAGAGAGAGACGCGTATGTGTGCAGGGTACAAATGTGAACGCGTTCGAATGTATGTATGTACATACTGTGCGTGTGTGATACAAAGAAACACTCTTATTCTAAGGGTGAAGAAAGATAGAGATAGAGACGTAGGATGTATGTATGCGTTGTGTATATACGCATGGCGACAGAGTGGGAGAGAATATACGAAAAGGACAAATATATGTAGTACAAGAGCGTGTATATATATATAGGCGAGGAGAGCGCGTGTTAACATACAGGGATTATACGAATCTAATTGGATGTATAGGATTTATATATGTTCACTGTGTCTGTATTGAACTGACTGCGCGTTCACTCTCTTATTCTTGTTCGAAGATTTGGATTTGGGTCGATGACAATAATATGCGATATGAAGCGCGATGATTCCCTCGGTAAACTAGAGAAGATATATAGTTCTGGATTGCCTTCTATATACATTAGGATGTGCATTCCGTTTTGATATGATCGTTACTTTTATTATTTTATGTAATAGTAATTAACTTCGTAATTACGTTATCTCAACATTTCCACACTGATTTCTTGAATAATTAAAAACTTCAATCTAATGAACTCTACTTTATACGTCAATATATAATAAACAAATGAAAAAGTATGTTTGTGAGCATTTTAATAATATATGCAAATAATTATTTTACTCTCTCTCTTTACTAACATGAGAGGGGAACAAGGATAAGATAAATTTGTGTAAATTTAACAATAACTGAAATTTTAGAATAAATATTGGAGTGCAAGGGTTTCAGAGATCACTAATTACAAATCCGTTGCCTAAATTGAAACATTTTAATACGGGGTTGAATTTACAAAGATTTTATCATCAATGTAAATAATTATATCCATGTAATTAATTTTTGCATTAAATTGACTACATTTTGCGCTTAATTTTTTACAAATATTTTTCCAAAGAAAAATTCATTAAGCTAATATTTATGGACGCTACAAATTTTGCGATGAAAAATTTAATAACCTTAAAGTATCACGAATATATATTTGTTAATTTTCAGAAATGTAGCGGAGAACGGGGTCAAACCGATCGGGTGGGTCAAACCGACCACTTAATTATGAGAAATATTAAGTTTATTGAATGGTAAAATATTTTTATATTCTTTAGAATGTACCTTTCAACTTAATAAATGCTAAAAACCAAACACATGAAAGATTTCTTTAAAGATATTGAATTCGATAGGTTTTAGATACTTTTCTTATACGATAAGTTTGGGTTAAAACCACTTTTATAATTATTTAATTTAATTATTGGAGGTTTTAAGTACGAGACAAGAAAAATATAGCGTTTGAACTTTCAAATTAAAATTTTTTATTTGCCGAGTTATATTTATTATTTTTGAAATGTATTTTTATATTATTTAGTGAAATGGGATCATTTCGATCAGTGTGTATTTCAATGGGGGAAGCGCAAAAAGAGGTTAGGATTACCGTATATTTTCATGCGGTAATGAAACGTTTATAAATGCTCTTTTTTGACTTTGCTAGTGCAAAATAGTGTTTTGCACATTAAAATCTAATATTACGAGCATGAGAAATATAAACGTGAAATGAAATTTAACTTTATTCTACGTTTTGACTAACTGATCGGAAGTGACTTGCATTGTACGATTAACGTTGAAAAACGATTTCTTTATTTTGATAAAAAAGTACGAGGTTTGTGTATTTCTGTCATTTAAAACTATTAAAATTGAAAAGATAGAGGTTTGAACTTAATCTTAAGCACATCAAACGCAAAGAAATGCTAATATTTTTCTATTTATGACAATTTTTTCTTATGTGATCCGTATGACCCCGTTATAACCTACGTAAATTAAATTCTTACTATAGGTAATTGAATTATAAATGCTATTCTTACTTTTAATGAAGCTTGATAAAGATTGAAAAATGCTTTTGATAAGAATAACTAAAAAGTAGAACCAAATAAATGAAAGATTATGATGATGAAAATATGGAAAATTTAATCATCATAGAATGTTTAATTAAACTACACACACATACCGCGCATCGCACAGTTATTTTCGTTTTTTTCTTAGGTATCATTAAGTTTTATAAAATTAAATACACATTCAGTAGACGTCCCTAAGTTTTTAAGAACATGCCATACTTTTTTATTAATCAAACTGACAAAAAATGACACGTGTGAATGCTGCCATTCTGATTAAGTATGCTGCCATTGTGATGAAGTATCTGTAGATATGTGAGTGAGTAAATGAGCTCGCAATTTCATGAGTAAGTGAGTCAGTGTAGAATAGCATATATAAAACGCACACATTCAGTGGGATTTTTATTTTTTGTCAATGGTGGATTTTGAAAAAACAACGTAGCCACCTTAGGGCTCATTCTCAGTAGCGCATACCGCACGGATATCCGTGCATAAACATCATGAAAATGGCCTAATAAGAGATTTTTTACTTTCCATGAGACTTTAATTATTTAATATTTCATAAAATATTGTTTCAGACAAAGTTTAATGTCACTTAAACTATTTTATTAACAATAATTATATAGACTTGCACATGGGTACCCGTGCGGTACGCGCTACTGAGAATGCTCCTTTAAGTGCGTTTGTGAGCAATTGAGTCAGTGCACAAGTTATAAAGTCAATGTATGAGTAAATATGTGCGTGAGTACGTGGTACGCGTGTAAGTACGAGAGTTAATATTTAGAGTCAAGAATTGATTTAGTGAGACAGAGAGAGAATGAGAGAGATAGAATAAGAAAATTAGAGTGAGTTAAAAACCGAGAGAGAGAGAGAGAGAGAGAGAGAGAGAGAGAGAGAGAGAGAGAGAGAGAGAGATATTTTGTTCTTATACATACACCGACATTGCTACCAAGCACTCCCAGTATCGACGCACTCCATTATCCGCGCACTCTACCATCCACATAATCTCTTATCCACGGGCCTTTTTTTAAAAAAGAAAAATGTGTTATCTCAAATGAAGAATCAGAGAGAAAAAATATGTAATTGAATAATCATGTTTTGACATTAAAAATTATGGGACTTTGATTCAAAGTGTTTATAACTTTCGTAGATTTGGGGAATGCTACATTAATGCTATTATATACTGACAGTACCAATATGATGCTCTTCATTTATAAATATGTTTTTAATTAGATAAACAGATTATACGTTAATTTATTAAAAATACTTCAAATAAGAAATCAAGTGAGAAAATGTATTAAATTTTCAGGCGATTTTCACCTCATTTAGCAGTTTAACGTACCTGCATTTTTTTCTGTAGTGACCCTTTTATTTAATCATATGGTTGAATACTTTAGTTAAAACTATAAGATATAATTAACAATCATCTTTTTCATATTATAAATAATGCATATAAATAATTCTACGTACCAAACGAATATTAATATCTGCTTCGTGCAATTGACATTAGCATTGCCGATGTTCGAAATTATGGCGTGTATAGCGCGCCTGAAATGCCTAGTATTTTGACCACAACGTCCATAGAAGTGCTCCTACCACGCAAACTAAAGGTATTGATGTCACCTTTTATATAAAATTGCGTACAATTACCTTTGATGTAAATTACCAAACGTAAATTACATCAAACTGTAACCAAACTCATTCAAAATATACGTATTTCAAGCAACAAAACGACGTTGCAAAAAATATCATAGTGCCTGAATAAGGCCTAGGAGCAGAACGAAACTTTGGGATACTTTTCTACTATTTTTAAACAAACTTTTAAGACGTGAAACACTAAGTGTGGAGCATGTAAAAAATGTTGGCAGTGGTGCCAACTTAGCGATTTTCGAAAAAAGACCTAACTTTGATAGAAAGTGATCAAACATAACCTAAAAAGCAAAAAATTTTAAGTTTGCATTCGTCTCTGTAGAGGTAATCCATTTAGTTGCCGAGGGGTCTAAGATTTTTTTTCATAATTTTGTAAAAATATAAAGAAATTTTTTTTTGAAACGTTCAAAACAGTTAAGTGGGGGGCTCAGTAAAATTTTTTGAAAATAGCCGTTTTTTGGCCTCTTTAGAAAATTCAATAAATTATAACAGCAGGCCACGAGGCTCCTAAGGGATTGATCGATATGAGAAACCTCTTTTTTGACATATATTTTCATATAAAAAATTTGCAACCATTTTCGTGAACCCAGCTGCGCAGAATTTTTTAAAAGTTGGGACTGAAATTAGCCATGTATATATTGATAAATTTGTTAATACATTTAGATTTATACCTACGCTTTCAGATCATATTAACAAGAAAATGCTATAGGTTTCACTCGAAATTGACCTATAAATACTCACTAATTTTCATGCTAAATTCAAACAAACGAACGCCTAGCCAAACCAAAGCTATCAAAATCACCAATTTTGAAAAGTGAAAATAAGTAAGAACATTTAGAATGTTAAATCCCACAATCTTGAAACAATCTCGAATCTCGACGACAGACGCAAAAAATGTGCAAAACGCTCAAGAAGCACAAAACATCGAACCAACAATTCCAGCCGATCGAGCCTAAGCCTAACCCTCTAAGCATTTTCGAGGAATTAAATCCAAGGCGCGCGCGCGCGCGATTCCGTATATCCACATACACCCTACATACACCCCCTGGAAGTATATGGGCGTGTTCTTTCTTGTATTTCATTGCCGCATAGTGATGTGTTGCGCCTCTTCCGTGACCTAACGCTATACTCCCTCTCTCTTTCGCTTGGCTTCCGGCGTGCGCTTATCATCGACGCCAAGTCGCACGCACGCCCGCTTCTTTCGCGCTCGCCGCCTGTTGTGTATTATGGGTGTGGTTGCTGCGCGCACTGATTTTACGGCGGCCCCGCGCGGCCAGTGCTGCAGGCTAAAAGCCGCTGGGGTAATTTGCCCAACGTGGCCGCCGGATATGCCGTGCAGGCGGCTGAAGGGAGAAGCCGATCGCCGCCGGCGCCGCATTGTACGCGAAGGCGCGAAGAAAATGTGTTGAGGGTATATATAAAGGTAGTGCTCGTCATAAGCGGCTGCTTGAGCCGTTTGGGGTTTAGGGTGATGACCGTTCCGTGATCGTTTTTGTGGGTATTTTCTGTGGAAATGAAAACATTATGTCTACGCGTAGACTTTAATAGAGTTCCGATTTGAATACTTATTACTTACTATTTTTATATAAGTATAGAATCAATACTGTTTGGTGATAGAAGTTACAGTGAGAGACATTTGATTTTTACATTTTCGGCGTCTGAAGTGTCAAGTTTCTAGCCTATAAAATATTTGGGCTTTAGTTAACGATGTCTTACCATATTGTCCGTATCTACTTAGAGAACTGTATAAGTTTTGTGAAAAGAAAAGAAATTGACCCGCAGAAGAAATAATTATTTAATCAATTGGTTTATCGTTTCACGATTAATGTCGTATTTTCATTTTATCGATTAGTTGACGAAAAACAGCCAGATATAAATAAAATATTTGCGTATGCTATGTCCTTAATCAGGTTTATCGAACTCTTAAAACTGTAATATTGATTAGTTCGATAATTAAAAAAAGTACTACTTTAACTCGCAAGTTGAAATCTCTATAAAAGCTTTAAAAAACTCATTGTGTTTCATTTTACGAGTAGAGTGCAGCTGATACTCACGCTTCACTGTAGTAATTTTGTGTAATAATAGAAATAATATCTCATATATTCTTAACTCAACAATTTCATGATGTATTGCATTACGATGATATTTACCTGATTTCGATAAATCAACGGTTTATTAATATAAATCCTTATTCAGAATAAATAATTATTTATTCCGATTTCATAATTATAGTATAGATTTTTTTTATTTTCTAATTATTATCCGCGGAAAGACGAAATTCAATAATAATTGATGATAACGAATAGTTCATTGGAACACGGCATAATTCAATCGTTCAATAATACTATCGTCACAAAGGTGATACAAATTTTATTTAATTAAGCGAATTACGCTGTTGTGATTCTCAGACCATAAATTAATATTCACTCTAATTATATATTGTACTAGTTGCTATTGCCTAAATACCTAGGTAATTCAGAAATCCAAAAATTAATTCATACGAGACAATTTTTCTGCATATTAAAACTTTTTTTCTATTAATTACTGCTAAATCAACTTTACAATTGCTGTATAATAAAAGACAATCATAATAGTTTTTGCTTCCTCCTAAAGGATGAATACCCATTTCCCCTTTTCTATTATACACCGAAACATCATTTTTTTTTAGACGGTTATAACTCGGAAACATATCATGGAAATATATTGATAAAAATTGACATGATTAGTAATACAGAGCACAATTTAGATGATTGCTTCTAACAGCAAATTGTAGACGAGATTTTTAGAGTGTCTCATACACTCTTTAACAAAAAATCTACTATATTATTAGAACAACAGAAACAACTACTCTGCGGGCAAATACCCCTCCCAGCATTGGGTTACACTGTTAATTCATAAAATATGTAAATGTAATTAGCATTGAAAAATTCAGTAAAATTTATGAGCCACTTTACTTATCTTTTGCCCAGAAAAAAATCATTATGAAAAAAAATTTACAGAAAGGTAGCTTCTAACTATCTCTTGGTTAAGTTATTTGCCCAGATCATGAGGACTTTTATTTTTTAAGATATTTGTGGTTATGTATTTTTTTCAATCTATTTTTTGATCGCTTATATCTCGAGAACGGTGCGGTAATTATTTGCCAACTGAGCCTTGTTTTTTTTTCATTTCTTAAAGAGGATTTAAATTTAAAAAGAAATTTTAAGAATCGTTCTTGTTCTACAATGATTTTTCTATTTTACGTTATTCTGAAATGAATGAGGTAAATTAATTTGATATGTAGAAATAATATGATCCCTTCAATGTAAATACATGTGAAAAAGAATATAATTATTTGTCTTTCCCGACACGGAATTTTTTTTAAGCTATTTTCCTTCTTTTGTTATACACGAAAACGTCATTATTTTTAAATGACGATATTTTGGACAAATATGATCGAAAATCTTTATAAATATATTAAGATGGATAAGGTTTCCACTATCTCTTGCCAGTCTTGGCTAAGCTCTTAGACCAGAATATGAAATCTTTTATTTTTCAAGATATTTAAGGTTATATTTTTTTATTATTTTTTCATTGCCTATTTCTTGGATATTCCACGGTAATTTTGTACGAATCGCTCTTTATTTTTGTGTTATGATGAAATGAAATAGTTTTTTTTTAAAGTCATCGACTCGTTTTTATTTTAAAATGAATTTTAATTTTTATGCTTTTCTTTTTTATTTTGGTCGCTTATTTCTTGGGTATTAAACAGTAATTTTTGTCTATTCAAAGCTCATTTTTTTGTATTTTTGATAAATATTCAAAATTAAAAAGATTTTTTAAAATTCGTCATTTTGTTTTTGTTTTATAACGATTTTTATAATCCCTACTTTTTCTTGTGGTGGTACCTATAATAAATTAACTCTCCATAAACTTAAATGTTTTACTAATTATAATAATTTGATGAATTTTTAGCTGTTTTTTGATGAGCATATGAAATCAGAAGAAAAAAAACAGATTCCACGATTCGTTTTTATTTTATAACGATTTTTCTATTTATGATATTTTTAAATCGATAATGCAATTGTTGATCATAAGCTTATAATTTTTTGTAATTTATCCTTTGATAACAATCAAAGATAAAAAACACCTTTTTGAGATATTAGTAAGAAAGAAGTACAGCAATATATAGATATTGGATGAATTTATTTAGTTTGAGGAAGCTAAGTGCCAATGAATTGGCAGCGATTGTTTAATATGCATGAACACATCATTTTAAATACATAATATACATTTAATATACATTTAATATTCATTTAATATACATTTAATATATATTTAATACATACATGTTACACCCAGTTATCGACATTATCGATTTTTCGTTTTACGCTGTCAATTTTTACTTTAATACATTTTTACGAAAGTACGCACATTCTTAGCGATAAATAGATTGTGCATACGTTCACGAAATCTGAACATCTCATTTATTCATTAAATAAAACGAAAAACTGCAATGTCGGTATCCGGCATCCCCTCAACATTACTATCGACCTTATACTTCTATCAACAAAATTCTCGACACTCAGCCCGGCACGGATAACCCCGTGTTTCTAACCACGTCCAGAATACGGAACACACACCTTGGGATGACTAAGGCCAATCCGAGCTCTCGGCTCGCCTCGCGCCGTCCGCGTCCACGCGTCAAAGAGGTGGCGGCGAGTGCCAGACACACGCGTCTATAATAATAGCTCACGCCGCGTCTAAGCGGATCAATTAGGAACATTGGCTTTTTCGACTCTTCGGCCACGCGCTCTGATCGATGCGCGTCCATCCACGGCCCCAACGTGCATATACCTATATATGTACTCGGCGCGCCCGCACACGCGCGAGTACACGCGCGCGTCCACGGGGGAGCAGATGTTTTTATCTCGCGAGAAGCCCCAGCACCTGGATGGCCCCTCGTACTTCTTTATCTTTCTTCTTTTTTGTTGAATCACTCGGGGAGTATGTTCGATTTGGAAGAATGAAATGAATCGGTTGGTGGAGAGAGCGGATTTGGAGGTGGCGTTTACGCGCGATTGAATAATATAGAAGGTAGCTGATTATTCGTTGAAATGTAGCTTAGAATTAGGAATGTGGGTAAAATGATGATTTAAGTATAAATTGGGTATTTATTATTTAAGAATTTAAATTTACTTTTTCCGCTGAAAAATTATGCAAGATGGAAGTATATTACGGTCGACGAAAATTCGTTAAGAATATACCTAACTAATTCAGTAGTCTTAAATTACATGCTAAGAGTTGTGTGTGCAATTTTGTATCGATACTTCTATCTTTCTCATAGTTTTGCGCTGAAAAAGAAACTCGTATGGAGTTTGCGCAAGATACTATTGTAGGTAATAGTGTTTTATTATGCACGAAGTCGTAAATATCGATTTCTTATTTGCCAGGTGCATTATCTTTCCAGAAAAATTTTGTTCTTCAGTATATCCATAAAAATGTGCCGTAATAAAATTATATTTCTTCGTCACAATTCTTTTTTTAAACTTTTGCTAAATGTGCCAAAATTATCAAGCGATACCAAATAAATTTTCGATAATGTAATTATTGACTAGTGAAAAAGCTCTCTTACAGATGAAATCATATTAAAACCAATAGAATAACGACACATGTCGTTATATTATTTTGGTTATGAGATCTTTCTTTTGCCAGGATAAAAATAATAATTATTACGTGAGTTATTAAAAGATATGTCAAATCAACGATATAAAGAAATATAGGTATATAGGTATATAAACAATAAGTATAAATAATCTTTTACGTTTCGCGTGAACATCTATAAAATAAAAATTTTATAAGCTTTTTAAAAGTTTAGAGTAAACAATAATATTATTAACTTATTATAAACCTAACTAAAATCACTCAGCTTGATAAATATGTTTTTAAATAAATAAGCTATTATATTGAATCTGTTACCGTAATAATTGTATAAACTTTCTTTTATACAGAAATCCAGTTTTTCTGTCCAATGTAAATCCCCTTCTCAACAATAACTCAGAAAAATCAAGGAGAACCCAGGAAAATCCAGGCCATCGAAAGAATTGAAATTGAAAAATCGGGGCTATCGCTACAAAAAAAGAAAGCCCGCGCTTGACTGGCTTCTGCCGAGCTTCTCGCGCTCGCACACTCGCCTTAAAGACGCGAAAAGTTAACTTTGCTATTTGTTTTCGCTGAGCGATCGCGCGAAGGGCCGGTCGGGAGCTGGGGGAGGGCTGAGCTCGCGCCGCGCGGGAAACTCATCGAGCCCCTTCTCCGCATCGGGAGAGTCGCTCTCTGGGGCCGAACTTTGCCGTGTAGCGAGCGAGGATGAGCGAGAAGCGGCAGAAAGGAAAGTCTTCCCTGTGTGTGTGTATATAAGGCGGCTCGTAAAGGGGCTTCTCTCAGCTGCTGACGCTGATATAAATTGGGCTCGCCATCGAGGCAAACGGTGGCAGCCACGGCCCGAGATATATCGAGTCGGCTTTTCGAGGCGCCATTGAGGGATCGCTCGGAGTCGATTCGGATTTTCGCCGGGATGCGCCGGAGGCCCGCGCGGTCGAGGATTTTCGGGGGGGTATAAGGCTAGGCCGATGACAGGGGCGGCCTAGCTTTTATCCCTTTTTTTTGCTCCTTTTTCTTCGCTGCTTCGCTCTTCTTCTTCTTCGGCTTCGGCTTCGGGTTTGATAGCGGAGGTAAGTCGATGCGCATTGCGACGATAAATTTTAGGGTCGAAGTTTTGATTGAAGAAGATTTGCGTGGGAGCTGTTGCAATTTGGTAGTGCGCGAAAGTTGAATTCTCAATATAAATAATTTGATTTAGAATAATTTTTTTTAATTTAATGTAAAGCAAGCCTGGTCATTTTTATAGAAAATAATTAACTTTTGTACTTTATTTACTCCCATGATATGGAAACCTTACTTGATAGCAAAATCAATACGAAGTAATTATTTTAATACACTGAAACGAATTTTGTTCTTCCTAAACAGTTTAGTTGTATTCTTAGAATATTTAAAGGTATAAGTAAAGGGGAGAATAAGTCCGTGGATGTAGATCAAGCTTTGCGTTATAAGTGATGGAACCTATTTATCGAAAGTTTTGTAATTGCTGCTAGTATATAACGAAAAAATAAGTATAATATGTATAGATTCATTTTAAGTAATCTATTGATTATGAGAAATAACTTTTCACATTTGTTCAAGAACAAATAAAAGTATTTCACGTAAGTTTAAGTTTAAGTAACAACTAATTAAAACTTTTGGTCTATCTTAAAGTGCAGTAAAAAGGTCTTAAAAATCAATAGTATTATTATCCTATTATCAAAAATAGTCCAATTGTTTAATTTATAAAATTATGTTGTTGCAATATCAAAGATTAAGTTGTATCGCAGTGAAAATCAGCGCAAATATCACACTAGTTTCTACTTCTAACAACAATCACACATTAATTAATAACAAGAGAGTGTGAATAGTTGTCGAATATAATAACTATGGCATCACACAAAGCTGTATTTCTACTCAGATTTGATCCACAGTTTTGACAAATCAGCTAAAAAAACTTATTTTTTAAAAATCATGAAAATAAACAAATCATAGATTTCCTTTTTACTGTTAGATTTCATTATTTTAAAAATTCAATATAGATATTAATCCATTTTAAGCCTAAAAACTCCGTTTTTCTCAAGATGCCTCTATGTATAAATAATAATAATAATAATAATAATTTAGGTTCGATATACTTTATTTTATACAAATATTAATAGAAATGTTTATTTCATTTATACTTGAAAAATATTTGTTTCCTTTACTAAAATAACGTTTTATAGAAAGAATTACAAACCCACGTGCACCTAAATAAATAAATAAATAAATAAACTATGCAACCCACACGCATCTCTCCTACAGCACTCACTGCGCTAGTCCGAATCCTCGTCATTAAATAGCATGATACCCGCGTGTTCGCCACAACAAGTGCAATGGGGGTAGCTGCCAAAGGGCGAGGACTACTGCGAAAAAAAAAAGAGAGAAGCCGCAGCGCAGACACGCGGAGAAGAAAAGAGAGATGGCTCGGGCGACCTCGAGGCCTCACGCGGGCGTTAGAGACATAATGAAAATAAATACTGTATAAACTTGCGGGCCGAGCGGGCAATAGCCCCTGATTGATGATCACGGCCCGGGCGGCGGCTAGGCTTTTCGGAGGGGTCGACTGTACACACGCTGGCCTGCAGCGCGAGCGCGAAAGACGCATTACGCCATTACCCAACACCCCCCTTGGACCACCTACGGACCCTCGGCCGGCTTATGCTTTGCGCCGCGGCATACGAATCTCGGCTGCAGCGGCAGCAGCTGTTTGCAGCTGATGGCTTGGATGATGTTGGCTTTTGATTTGCTACGATCATCGCCGACCCCGATTATCGCGCCTCGATTTCCTAATTCGATGCCTGGTGATTAGCGAGGATGAAATTACGATTTTACCCGTGATTTGCGATTCGATAACCGTATGAAATCCTTTTTTCTTTTTCTATTCATGATCTCGATTTATTATGCATAAGTAAATCAGAATGCAGTTGATATTCAGGGACTGTGTGGTAACGTATGATTCGATGAGTGGCATTTTTTAATTGAAAGAGATTTATTATTGAAACAACTCAATATGGATTTGAAGTACCTACTTAGTTGTAACATGATTATGTTATAAAATAATCATGTTATAAAATGCAGTTGAGAAATTTATATGTTATAAAAACAATTGATAATTAATTAGTTTTGTATAACTTCTACGCTCAGTGCGAAGATATGAGGAAGGCGACCTAGCAAACTTTTGCCAGATGGCAGCACGGTGAAATAAGACTCCAGCCAATGAGAAGCGGCGATCCCTACGCACTGGTTGGTTAGAGTTCTATTTCGGTCGCGCCATCTACTGGCCCGAGGTTGGCGCTCACCATCCTCATAGCGTGCGATGCAACGATTGATATTATTAAAAAATAAAATACTTATACATAATTTTAAATAAAATAAATAATGGTTTATATAATATATCTTAATATATTATAGTATAATAATAGTATATCTTATAGTGGATAATCGTGAATATGTCATTATAAGTTAAAAAACAGATACATCTAGATAGACTTCTACAAAGGATAATTCTTAAAAAATAAAATAACTAATATGTGTTATGAAAACAAATAGGCAAATAACCAGTATGAAAATGACTTATACATAGCCTTTTTAACCAAACAGCTTACTCACATTCAATTTAAGATAATTTCACAGTTATTTCAAAAAAGATTTCACGTGCTTTAAAAGCTCTTTCCTCTGACAACCCGCGAGCTGAAAATACCCTTATCGAATTCATTAATGAAAATAGAACGGCCACTATACGACCCGCCCGGAAAAAATGTATTTTAGCTCTACGTAGTCATTATAACGGTCGCCGACCGCTAACCACAGCCTACTACTATTATTATTATCATACACACATGCGCACACACAAATACCTACCCACACCTACATACTCCAGCCTCGCAGAGACGCGATCGGAAAATTCGCGCTCCCCCGGACGATATTCGCGCGCGCTCGCGAGGGCGGGGCGCGAAATCGCGCGCCCTGCATAGAAATTAAAGGCTCGATTTTATCGCGCGCCCGGCGATAAAACTCGGCGTCCCGCGGCAGTTGCCACGCCGCGGCGAAATGGCCAGCCATCTCGTAAAGTTGATCCGTTTATACTTTATTATTATTTCACGGATGCAATATCGTTGGCTTAGGCGCGCGCCGGTGGCCCGGCCCGAGAAAAAGAGCGCGCCGCGAGTCGCGTCGTCAAATTAGCTAAAACTGCCCCGTGTACGGCGAGGGGCACCGGATTTACCTCCGCCCCCGGTCGTATATGAGCTGTATAGCCGGTACCGCGCGTTTTCCGAGCCTGCTACATGTGCAGGTATACGCGTACGCGGGGCGTGTACGCGCGGCGAGCGATATCTGGCGCTGAGAGTGCCGCTGTAAAACTTGGCACTTTGTCACACGCGTATGTGCACGGTGTATAACGTTTTATATACCGTGCGCCCTGTTTTTGGATTAAGGTTATATGTCAGGCAAGTTGGAAGTGATTAAAATGAAGTTTTTGAAATGAGGCTTTTTTTAAGAATTAATGTAAATAATTATGTGAGTGGAGTACATAGTAACTAACGTAATGCCAGCATTAAACTGATGTAAAATTTAGTTTGAAGAGTGGGATGTATAATCTTCCAAGATTATAAAAAAACTAAAAGTGACTTCTTAAGTCTTTTCTACTATTGTAATATCCATATATAATTTGTTTTTGTAATTTGTTATATGTAATTTGTTTTTAAATGACTTCAATATTCAGTTTGTAAGAAGATATGACGGTATTCGGATCACAGATTACGATGGAACTTTCGGGATCGTAAAAATAGTACCTAAAACTGAAGTCCAATATCCACAGTTTTATCCAATAGAATCTAAAATGTGAAATATAGCTAAACGCAGAACAACAACACAAAGGTTTATCGTAAGTGACCTGGACCTCGTGGACTCCCTTTGTGAAATAATAGCTACCTTTTTTTATATAGAATATAAAAAATTTACTCTGAAGTATGCGTAGAATAATTTTCTGTAAAATAATTACTTCAGAAAACAAATAGCATTATATAACCTACATAGATCACTAAAATTTGGTAAAAATATAAGAAGAAAATGTCACTACTGAAGCAACTCTATAATTAGAATTAAATACAGCTCATTATTGGATGGTCGGAATGTCCCAAAAAAGTCAATAAAATTGCAACGCGAAAATCCTTGCCTGACTTAAATAATCCCACGGAGACAACGTCCGGCATCCCGTATACCACAAATTATTCAGTTGCGAGGGGTGAAAAAGCTGCCTCGAGAGATAGGGGAGAAAAAAGCAAGTGGCATAAATATTCGGAATTTAAATCAAGAAGCAGAAATATAGACGTAGACAAAAGCAAAGAACACCATTTTTACTATATAATGTCATCTTATAGTTAATTTAAAAATATTGTCCGTATTCGAATTTCTGTATCATTTTTTAAAGATATATATTTTACTTTAATTAATAATGTGTATAGGTATATTTTAAGATACCTATGATAAGTGTAGGTATTACTGCGACTTTTCAGTTACGTTAAGTTTAGTGTTAAAAATATCGTGCGTACGAACAATTGAAGACGTGATTCTTTATCTATATCAAATATAACCGTTTCAAGAATCGATTTATAAAAAAAGAAGAGCTCTAGAACGTGTATTTTTTTAATAACTGCTTTAGAAACATTCACTGTCGCCAGTTTGTATTACTGCGGCTCGTTATGTATTATGTGCGCCCATTAATGTTTATACAATTCCACTACGACTGGAGTTAATGTCAGGTGAAGATATTGTTATATTTTGCAGGTTCTCCAACTATATAATATTGTTCTACTATCAGACAATATCTTTTGGATTCTGAGCATCAATGGGGTCAAGTCGAAAGTAGGTTCCTTTTAGAAACATGTTGCAATTTTAAATGGAATAGCCTATATTAAATGAGAAGAGAGAGAGACGCAGAAAAGTCATAATAAAATGGGTGTTAGATGATGCTCCCTGGGGGGGGGGGGGGAGGCGAGCCTGCACAACACAGTTTATCCATCGCTCGCGCCTCCCTTTGCCATCATCAGCGACTCTACCAACGTATACGAGTTCTCCTTCTCATTCCCCGGCGCTACTGCGCGTATATAATATCAACGCACTCGGCGCACTATATCCCTTTTTTTTACCGGGGCCCGACGACGACGAAGACGACACGCTTGGCTATGAGCTAATATCGAGCTCTATGCATATTTATGCCGCATTAAAAAACCAACCCTCCTTTAGATACACATGAATGTATGTGCCCCTCGTATACTCGCTTCCTTAAAATACATGAACGATGTGATTGCTTATTTGTTATTGCTTTTGCAAGATTCTTCGGTTTTGTAGATGTACTACGAAAATTATGTGTATTCGAAGTTTAATTAATAAAAGTTAATTTCGTTCACAAAGCAGGGGAAGAGATCACAAAAATTAAGTTTGCCTAATTGGATGAGCATTTGAGCTTAAAACGTAGAGTTTGTAATTAGTTTAGTTATAAATAAATAAATGCACATAAAATTTTTATATGCAAATAAATAAATTTTGCATCTATTTAAGTTTATTTTGGAATATACATTACAAATATTTCTCGATAAACTAATTACTCCTCATAAAAACATTACCCGATTGCAATTTAGCTGTACATTCATAACAGTAATAAAATATAAGCTTGCAATCAGAAAACATAAAACTGGATACTCCTGCATGTATCCATGAAATTTTAACAAGCATTTGAGTCAGTTTCATTGGGTCAACGTAACGATTGCTGTGACAGTACTTCATTTGTAACAATTTTATGACGTCGCCATCCTACATCCGTTCGTCACTCATGTTTCATGGATCATATACAATAAAATAGTGATTGCTTGGGGGACCTATTTGGTTACAGTATTTTCCAATAAATAAATTATTTTTTAATCGTTTCAGTTCTTAGAGTAGAATCCTACTTCAAAATTAATAAGAATACACTAATAAAATCATGATTCAATACAATACAATAGGATACCAAAAACGTTAAAGGATTACTGATAAAAGTTTTGTGTAAGTCGACAGAAGATGTACGATACAATAATTGTTGTGTAGGTTAGGTGATTGATTTCTTACAATAAATCACCATTATACGAGAAATTTTATTCTAAAAGATTAGCATTATTATGATATTTTTAAAACGATTAAATATTTTTAAGGTGATACTAACTCACTGGTACCGTCAAATACGGGGAACCACTTATTTCATTCAATTTTCAATTTTGAGCAAATATCTCTATGGAAAGTTATTGTTTTTGATTAGGACAATAACGTTTCATAAAGATATTTGCTAAAAATTGAAAATTAAATGAGAAAAGTGGTTCCTCATATTGGTCAGTGACAGGTGACTTTAGCATCACCTTAACGCGATTGTACAAGTATTAAACAACACTCATCATCACCAAATTCATGTATCTACATCATATCTTAATATATCGTGCCCTATGAATGAGGACTAGGCATGACAAGTTGAAATTTCTGATTTTTTAAAATTGACTAAGTAAAAACATTTTTTATGAGCCCAAATGCTCTTGTTCGGTTATCGTTATTATGGTATAGGACTTCAATATGATTGTACCGATTTTCAGGGTATACATACTTTAATTTTTATGTTCTTGTAAGACGTTTTATGTATTACCTAATTTTGTTCTATTATTATCTGTATTGTATAGAATAGATAGTGTACAAATACACATAAAAATGCGGTATCTTTTCACAAGTGTAAAATTTAAGCAACGAAAATTTTAAGTGGCCATCATAGCTGATCTATGGGAGTATAATATTTTATCAATCTCTTTCCTCAAGGAAAGCTTTTATAAGATAAAAATTATAACACTGTTATGAATCCAGGTTCTAATCAGCTAGGAATAATTCCTGATGGGTTCTTATTGCCATAAAAGCTAATTTTGATTTATCTTTTTTAACTTCAAATACACATTTTTAAATATCAAATAATCATTTCTTTCGGCATGAAACAAATTTTTGCAATAATAACTTTAAATATGTATGTACAGAAAATGATTAGGAATTGGGCTGTGATCGAACACTGGATCCTTAACGGTAATTCCAAAGTTACCCTCTAAAAAAAAGCGACAAAAAGTCACTCAATGATCCATTCCCTCAAGCTTTAAAAAAATCACTCTCTCACATTAAGCTCCTTACACCACGCTCTCTCCCGCGGCGCACATTGCACCCAAAAGCCATCGGACAGATGACGATAATAGCCACCTGCCAAGGGCAAAAACCGTCCGACAGACAAGGCTCGCTCGCTTGCGCGCAGACAGTTCCAGTTCCACAAAAGCGAGACAGCGAGAGTCCGCTAAATGCGAAATGCCTGTTTCTCCGCGAGCCCGGCCGGGCGTGAAAAGAGCGACGATGCACTCGCGCGCACATCTCTCAAAGCGGCCCAACAACGCCGATACAAAAAGCCCGCACACTCGAGCACTCGGGGCTTTTGCTCGTAGCGGCTACCACAGCCGCTGGGACGTCCCCGAGGACGAAGCTGGAGTCGCGCTAGGAGATGACACCGCGTTGGCGCGCGGGTCCCTTGGGAGTCGTGCACACCGACGCACTGTGTATATATACGCACTCGTTCTCCCGAGGCGAGAGGAGCTTGTATATATATATATATATATATATATAGGCGCATGGTGCGTGTGCGCGGACGAGTGCAGATTCACTTTCGGCGATGTTGTATTGTGTATGGTGCTGGCAGTCGTGCGGCCAGGAGTCGCGCTTTGGGTGATGCAGGGGGAGAGAGAAATGCGAGTGTGTGTGTGTGTAGGGTCTGGGTTTCTGATCGATTGGTCGATTTTAAATGATGCGTTTTGGGAGTTTGACGAGGGAGCAATATAATGCTCCTGCGGCGTGGGGTGAGTCTTTTTCGTAGGAATTGTACGTGCGGGATTTTTTCTTTGTGGGAGTGGAAGTTAATGTGGCGGATGTTTTGGTTTTGTTTAGTTTGGATTTTTGCTAGGCAAGGTGCGGAGACATTGATAATTGATTCAAATTGAATATCTTCTTTTCAATAATTAATTTCTTTTATTATATGATCAATGTTTAAAGAAGACTTTTAATTTGAGAAATTTTTATCGATTATAAGAACTAGATTCTTCTAATTTCGGGACATTTTTTAAATTTACATTTACGTAAACGAGAGATCAGGCCGTTTAAGCTTTGATGTAAATAATTAATTTCCTTTTGGTAAAGTAATACTATAAAACGCCGATATAATACGCGACAAAAATGTAATTGTAATTAACGTAACATTTGAAGAATAAATTCATGCTATGGATAGAAAGAGCAATTTATGTGAAAATTCATTTTAGGTTATTCAATGAGTATACTGGTTTCAGGTAGTCCTGGATACCTGATAAACATCATGTTTTTCTGTTACTCATTCATTTTAAATGAGTGTAATATATTTGTGTAGGACACAAATTAAGTAATATATATATATATATATATATATATATATATATATATATATATATATATATATATATATATATATATATATATATATATACTACAATATGTCTAACGTGGTTTTCAAAATATTACATATCAATTAAAAGTGATTTTTATTTTTGTTTTAGATTTTTTCGGAAGCGGAAATTAATTAAAATTACTTAATTAATAAAATTATTATTTCTTTTTCACGCAACTGGAAAACATAATTTGAAACTTCTAAACTTATACTTTAGGATAATATTAATATTTTAGATGGTACAGATTTGCAGAATCATGAATATGTCGGACTTCCCGATGACCCGGGCTATCCGACTCTCCCCTAGTATTATCAAACATTCACACTTCGTACCACTTAATAAAAAATCATCAAAATATAACGCGCATCTCAATTTCGAAGATGCAATTAACAGTTGCGATAAAAGAATCATTAAAAATTACAACAACAAAAAATACTTTCATTTACTTCGCAGTAGATAAAAAAAACTACTTCCAACCTCCACTTTGCGCTAACTCGATTAAACATAATGGACCCCGCGAAACCCGAAAAATCGCGCCATAAAGATTAAAACCCCGCTTAAAAAAAGAGAGAGAGAGAGAGCGACCAGAGAAGTGGCCACATCTCTCCACGTATATAAAAGCCCTGCTGCGCGGCGAAAATCTCGGCAATCGTGGCAAGCGCGCTCGTCTCTCCCACCCTCCTCCGCTCGACGTGTACGTACCTACGTCGCGGCTCCCATAAAACTGGCGACGGTAGTAATCGAAAGGGCCGTTGAAGCCGCAGGAACGAGCTGCAGTTACCTGGGCCGGCGGTGGCGGCAGTTAAGTTAAATGCCCGTTAGCGGACATTAACTGCCAGCGGCTTCGGCCGGGATACTCGCGCCCGTTCCGCGCGCGACGATTGCAATTTTAATCGGCTCTTCATTGCGATTAAATGTAAATCGGCGCGCGCGCGCGCGCTCGCGGCGTTTCGTCCGTCTGTCTCGTGGCGTCGCGTATGGGGTATACCTACGCCAAGTGTCAAACTACGCTGGCGTCGATGTGTGCTGCAAATGCGGATCGTTATTTGGAGGAAAAAGTTATATTGGTTAGAATGTGATGGTTTTTGTGTGAGGCGGTAGTCGTGACTGGTCGAAATTTTGAATACGCAAATTGACGTGTATGATGCTTAAATTCATCTCAGAATTGTTAAATTTGGGATACTGGCATCTATATGGCTGATTCCGACATAACTGGTATGTTTTGCGTTCAGACCTCTAAGATACTTACAAATATGAAAAATCTTGTTCTCGGGGTTTTATTATATAGCGTAGTTATCTAAATTTATGAAAATATTTTAAATGTTGAGGTGTACTTTTTTAAAATTAATTAACAAAATAATAAGTCTATAATGTCAGTTTTGTAGTCTTGTCACTAACTTCGCTTAATTTTTGCAAAATGTATCTGGATCTGAATATTACCCTTAATTTACAGAATTTTCTTCGTCGAATAAATTGCCTACATGATGAAACATGATTGTCACATAGCTCAAATAGCTGTCTCTCGCAGAAACAGGAACCCTTTTTAAAATATTACTAAACTGATTTGAAGGTGTGAGAATCGAAACTCACAGGTTCGCCATGTAGCGGCTTGGCAGTTAAATATAAAGCAAACATCTTTACTGACCGTTAGGTGGCGAATTCATCAGTCATGATTCTCAGGTATTCAAATCAGTTTTGTGAGTTTATTAAAAGGCAGGTGTTGCTGTTTCTGCTGGAGTCAGCTGTTTTAAGGTACGAGGCATGTCCCGTTTTTTATATCGATGCTCCGTCATGTAGGCAACATCTTCGATGGGAAAATTATGTTAAATTAACTGTACAAATTGAGGGTAATATTCAAATGACAATTTCTATATCCAAATCTCTAACAACTTTAATGATCACTGTAACTGCTAGTAGACAACGCAATTTTCATAATTTTTAACATGAAATCTATTGTATACATTATATAAAAATAGTTAAAGCACTCTATAATATAAGTAGTTCCAGCCTACAAGAATTGTTTGAGAACAGATATTTATTCACCTATCTGTTTATTAATCAAGGCGCCTGAAGCGGGAAGGTCTTTTTTCAGCGTACTGTACCAAATACTAAAGCCATTGCACTTAAAAGACATTTGGCTATTACGAAGTTGCCCTATATACGAAGTAGCCTCAGTCTCCTAGATCATTTTGATCGAATGATACTTCAATTACTTTACCATCAATACAAAATTGTATAGTGCAGAATTCCGCCCTTTTAATTATAAAAAAACTGAACAACCACTTCAAAAAGCATCTAGTAAAATTATTTATAGAAACTATTTTCAAATGAAATACCAAATTTTAATGTAATGAATGGAATATCGGTAGATAAATGTTTTTCCGCGTGTGCGCTCTCATTATATATTTCTAGCTAATAATTTATTTACTCATTTTAATAAATAAAACGATAAATTATACATTAATTATTAGTTATCCGAAGCAGCACTGGTCGAGCTCAGGACAATGGTAAAAAGTTAATAACATAAAAAATCATAATATATGTATAAGTGTAAAACGAAATTATAGAAATAGAAACTCAGATATATGCTTTTTTCCACTAGACACGATAATATAGATTTATAAATTATCGAGGAATAAAGCACGGACTACTAGCAGCAGCAGTGGCAGCAACAGCAGGGAGGAGGAATTTTTTTCGGACGATCCGTAGCTTTCGCTGCACAGAGAAAGACAGAAATGAACTACAGCTTGCAGGTCCAGCGCGGATTACGAGAGAGAACGAGAGAGGGCTGATATAAAGTTCATTTCCGCCAGAGTTGCACACAAAACGGAAAATCTATCTCTCTCTCTCTCTCTCCCTCTGTCTCTCGACTCGCGAGGAGGGGCGTATTATAAAATGCACGTAATTAAAACGAGCGAAGCGCCAATACGTGCTTTAAATATAAATAAAGTGGCGCGTTGATGCGCGACTCGCCGCTGCCCGCCGCGGCGTTTATATAAAAGGACACGAGCCGGGGGGCCGCAGCCGGGAAAAAAGCTTTTATCGTCGCTCTCGCCGGCGAAAAGCCGACGATTGGCGTGATTGAGCTTTATTTGAAACATCGAGTGCACTGCCAATTAAATTCCCAATAAAAATTACGAGCGAGCGAGCTGATACCGCTGATAAGGAAGATCGACCTTTGATTCCGCACAACTCTGTCACGCGCGTATGTGCATGCACCGCACGGCGTTGATTTTATTCTCTATACTCATCCCAGAAGCTTTCTGCCAACTTTCGCGCCGCCCTGCGCGTAGAAAGAGGTGTCCCTGTGCCGGCGTCGTAAATGCGAATCGAGTGTAGTTCGCCGTTACAGAGCTTATTCGCGGAGCTTTTTGATTGTAATTTTAATCTTTGGAGTGCGGGGAAAATGTTTCAGTAACGCGTGCGTGGCATAAAATTCTTTGGTACTGGATTTTTTTTAGCTAAGCTATGCGGATAAAACTTTACAACAATTCATATTCTTATAATGATACAAGTTCTTTTAATTAATGATTTTGCAATTGAATTTTTTTCTGGGATATTTAAAGATATTTTGTATAGCATTTTTATCAAATAAATTATGCTTATTATGTAAAACCGTTTTCCAGTTTACATGTTTGGCGGCGATTCTTAATCCAATGCATGGAATACAGCACGACTCTTAATAAATTCATTTAAAATTTATAGATTTAATCTTATATCGTCATCTGTAACGATTTTAATATACCTGTATTAAAACGATAAATTATAAAGAGAATATTTTATGTGCAGTTGAAGAGTAGTAAGCTCAGCGAATTAGTCAGACAACGCTAGTGCTCATCTGTATTCAATTTATTATTTATATTTATATATTGTTAATTTTATAATATTTTATTCTATATCGTAAACTTATATTTTTTAAACATAAGTAATAATGTGAGTATACAACAATTAAGTTATTATATACTCTATACTGCAGAATTAATTGTTATACTGATCAGAAAATGTTAGTTTAATCACGAAGCATATTATATATACGTTATTCATAAGTTTATAATTTTATTACTTAAAAAGCTTTTATAGTACTATTTTAGTACTTTCTAATCTTGAATATAACAAGATTTTTCAAAAATTTTATAAGCACTATTTATTTGTAATGAATTATTTTATAACTTTTATTTATCTGCAGCGATGTCGAGAAAATAGTTTAATGAGTTCAAGTTAAAAACAGCTTCATCGATTTTTCGGAGTCAATGAAACCTTAATTAATTAAATCAACTTTAGCACCTTCTCTCCGCAACAAAAATCACTTAACGTAAAAATGAAGCATTTGGTTCAATTTGATTTATTCATTTTAATTAAATTTTATGTTGACTTTATATTTTTTAATTAAAATTATTATTTATTAAGTTGTTCTTTTAAAAGCATTACATAATTTTTAATTATATGACAATGATTAATACTTTAATATGCAAACATAGGTTGATTAAGAATAAATGAAATCTTATCTTGTAAATTTAACAAAAGACATTTAACTTTAGATACGATATCTCATATTTATGGCATTTGGTGAATAAATACACTTAGGATAATATCGTTTGAATCATCCAACATATGACAAGAAGGATCGATCGACCAGTCTTGTTTACAACTATCGACGTATCGTTTGTTTTAAATAAATTAAATGCGGCTCATGGATGTCACTAGTGCATTGTTAAGTATGAAACGTTGAGAGTATTTTTGGTTTAAAGGTCGATATTTTTTACCACGCAGCTTGGCTTGTTCGAACCGTCTTCATAACCAACAGCAGTATATATAAATCATTCAAAATATTTCTGTATGAATAATATTATACATTAATTCAGCAAGAATAATTTAACTTTGGGTTATTCAGGTTTTTGCTTGACTCCCTTTACATGGTAAATATGGGACTGCTTCAAAATAGTCTAGTAAGGGGGCAAACCATTATTAAACTCTAACAAAAATATAAAAATATTTCTGTTAATAGTTATTTTTACATGCAAGTAAACATTATGAAATATTTTTGCTTTAAATTAAAACAATTCACATTGATTTAAGACCTCTTTAACTTATTTATGTCTACATAGGTACAGCCTGGCATTACATTATTGAAGTGTGAAGTCTTTTTTTCATAAAGATTTGATTACTACTACTAAATAGGTTTTAAAAGCAGGATTGATACAAATTCAAAAAATTAAATTTAATGTTAGGATGTATTATAAAAAAATATAAACAAATATTAAAAAACTCAAATCCTGTAGTACAAAATTAAATTATTTAACTCCCCTGCGGTTTAACCCAAGTCGAACTCGGGGAAAATTTCTGATTTTGGTTTCCTCATTTCAATAATATAACTTTAACAGCAATTATTCTGTGAATACTTCTAGTCTTTAAAATTGTAGATAAGTAGTACTTTAATAATTGAGACTAAGGAAAGTTACACCCCAACTGGTTGTTAAATTATATTCGATTCAAATCAAGCATACAAAAATTAATTAAACCGCAGCATGGTTAAATTTTTATTTATTCAGTTTTACTCAATTTGAAGAGAAATATATTATGAAAGTATCCTGATACTTTCAAATCAGTACAATAAAAGCTGCTTTCAAAAACTAGTGGTAAGTAAATTTTCGTCAAAAAAGACTTTGCACATCAAGGTTATATCACCAGGTTAAGTGCAACGATAAATAAGTTTAGCAGGTCTTAAAATAACTCAAATATTATTAATTTTAGCTTAGAATAGTTTCATAACCTCCACTTACATATGAATAAAGTTCTTAACAGCTATATTTTTGTCTATTTCCATGCGTAAATAGTTGCTTGCCACCTGAAAATAGAAAAAATTATTATCTGAGTAAAGATAAAAATATTAAAAAGCAGTTTTGCAGAATCCTAACTTTATTATCACACACTTGAGTTGTCATGTACCGTCATATGCATACGGCTTGGGTAAAAATGCATCCAAAAAAATTCAAACTATATAAACGTCAATTTCAATACGAATCATCAGTGACATTTGCGAGAGATCAGACTTCAAAATCAATCCCCAAAACGTATTAACACTCGACACTTCCAAATGAATTCGCACATCCCGCAGCAGTCGAGCGAAAAGGCAATTCGTAAGCTCGCGATATCATTGAAATTTCCAATCCAAGGAGTCCCCAACGCATTCCAGCCCCCCCGCGCAGCCACTTCTCCCTCGCCCATCCGGAGCATCGACAAAAAGTCGGCATCGCACTCATACCTCCCGCAATAAAAAGCCCCGGCATAAAGCAGTCGAGTCTCTCCAAGACGCGCATACTCTCCAGGCCGATACGCAAGCTCCAGCTTCGCAAGCCAGTGTGCACTCCTCTGCCAAAAAAAAGAGAGATACATGTGCACACACACACACACACGCGCATACAGGCGCCGCCATGGCACCACGACGCAGCGGCGGCGGCGGCGGAGGAAATCTTCCTCGCGCTCGATAGCGGCGGGCGAGCCGATTGGTCGCGGCGGCGCGGGGGTGGAGGGGGCAGCGGCACCGGTCGCCCGGGCAACGCGCGGCGGGGCCAACCTGCTGCTGCGCACACACGTACACACGGTATGTGCACCTATATACGCGCGAGTCCTCGATACGCCATGTCGGTGAAGCGCGCAGGCGCGCGAGATTCTGGTGTATTTCACCGTCTTTGTCCCTCGTACCGCTGTAGTATATATATAGGTGCCAGGTGCGCGGGATTGCCGACTCGCGACTCCGATGCTGCTGCTGCTGCTGATGCAAGCTTTCTCTGTTATGCCTCGATTTCACGGGTACTTTAATAGAGTCTCGCTTTAACTTTTAACATTGAATGACATTACAGTGACGATTGATAGTCCATTTTAAAGAGTTGTAATGTGTGGAGAATAGTTTCTTTCGTCTTTCAATACTAAATAGATTTGCGGTTTGTAGACAACAGGCATGTTATTCAATTTGAAAGTTAAAGTGAGATTGTATTAAGGTATAAGCGAAGACGAAGCATTATGGGAGAATGGGGCAAGATGAACACAACGGGTCAAATGAAGAAAACTGATATTTGTTTAAGTATCTTAGTCGTTTATGTACTCTTTTTATGAGTAATTGATATAAATATTAACATTTTTGGTACACTTAGCCTAATGAGGATTCCTCTACTGGAAACTTGAAATAAACTAACAAGGAGTGTCCAACAACATTTGGGAAACGAAATTCGATGAAGCTTTGACAGATGGTTCCTCGTATCTAAAAATCCGTAGTTTGTTTCTATGGGCCTATTTTCCAGGTGTTATTTTAATGAAAAATGTACCTCTACTTCATATTGTTACTCAATAAGTGTTTGCACTATAAGATCAAAATTAATAAAAACAGGCAGAATGAGCTTTTCATTTCAGCTCCGTTTGTTATAAAAATATTAATCTGATCCAATATTATTCACTATCAAAGTTCAAGTGATAAAAATACATGAAAAATAACTCATTTAAATTTGCTAATTTTGATGCATTTTTCATTGCTTACTTTAATAGTCGATATATTTTATAAGCTAAAATTCAAGCTCTTTTCGCCTACTTTTATTTACTTTTGTGGTAGTTTTTAGAGTAAAAACTACGCTAAACATTTTATTTTTCACTAAACTAACGTGTATTTTACAGTGGCTTGAATCTAGAAAACAAGTAATACTTTCCTAAATAGTAAAGTATCAAAAGATAGCTTTACTTGCATTTAATAAAATGGACTTTATGAATACTTTGTTTTAATATAATAACCTTTAATGCCAAATAATAAATCAGTTTTCTCTGTGCAAAGTAGAAGAAACATTCGAGACCAAATACGTATATAAGTACACATTAAAGCGACTTAACGGGCATTGTAAGAGACAAATATAAGTTTATTATGCGTTAAATTTATGTTTTGAGAAAATTTGGATGGCAAGCTGCGAATTGGTAATCATAGGAATGGCCACACGAATATAAATACGACTTCTCCGTAGTTTACGCAGATGACATTGGCCACAGCTGATTGATCGAGAACTGAAAAAGGGCAGAGTTTGAATTTTAAAATCTTCCTTGAGCAGATTTATCCGCATATAGGTATGTAAGTTTTTGTTTTTCATTTGTTATTTATAGGATATTAAGGCAATGTATATTTACATTGCCTTACTGATGAGTGTAGTAGACAGACCCAAGACCACACGAAATATTGTCATTTAGGTTATAAGTTTATTTTCTATCCCCAGTCCGTTACAGGCACGTATACCTATGGTTTACTATTTTCCACAAATTTTAGTTGTCTTTCAAAATTGCTTATAGTTTAATCTTATAATGATAATTGATATCCGAATTGAGCATTAATCGATTCTGATTTCTCAAGAAGAAAGCATTGTTCGGATAAAATGTATTTTTGGCATTTTTTTTACGTAGAAACATATTAAGGTAAACGTACCAATGATCGGACACGTCCCTATGATCGGACAATATTGAAAATAAGTGTTTATTAGATACATGAAATAATTCGCAATCACCCCAGATCTATAGACTAATGATCGATTAAATGATTTTTATAGTTAATGTTACGAATATTTTTTTATTTAAAAATATGCAGAACTATGAACAACTATCCGATTATTGGGCTTAAGCGTCGAAGTATTGGTACGTTTACCTTATATGAGTTGAAAAGTTGGAATCATAAGCTACTAAGTAACAGAAAATGTCCGCTGTATGAATATGTGTATGTGTGTGTGCGTGTGTGTGTATGTGCGTATGTAGCTCACCGGTGCTCGAAAATACTGTAGTATAATCAAGTTTTGCATGGGTGTTTGTAATCAATATTTAGGAGGGGCGTGCAAATTTCAGCAAATATAGTCCACTCGTTTTGATTGTATAGTCATCTATCGAAATATCAAAATAATTACACAATAAAGTACTTATAAAATCTATTATTTTGAGACCGGTAGCGATGTGAAATGTACCGTTATTATGGCACCAGTTACTATGGAAATACATGTATTTCATATGGCAGAAGTTGCCATATGAGATCCCCTGTGTCCAAACAAACGTGGCACACCACGTGGCAAGTGCCAAAAGCACAGAATGTTATAATATCATAAATCATAAAGCAGCTTTAACCTAAAAGTAACACTGAACAAATTTAAACATCAGTATATATTTATAAAATAGTAATACTAATGGCAAAAATTGAAGAAAAAGTGATGAATTTGAATAGAAGTGTTCAATAATAGAATATTACTGTACTATTTCAAGTCATGCAATTCATTGCTTTTTGAGCAAAAGGACGAAATGTAAAAAATGCATTTGTCTTATAAAACGATAACTGATGATTTGATAATGAAAGACCTACTTTACTTCTATTTTAAAGCAAGTGAAATTTATAATTAAATAATTTGAAAAAATTAATACATTATACTAACCCCGTTATTATACAAATAAATTAAATTAATTAATTTTATTAGTTTTATTTAATGTAAAATTAAATGAAATTGTGCTTAATTCTTAGGATTAATCTTTAGATTTTTGGTTCATATATTTTCGTATATTTCATTTTGTCAAAACTTATGAATGATACAAATCTTTTAAGTCATTACTTTATGTGATAGATTCCGTTCTAAGGTACCCTAGTACATTATATTTAAAACTCCTTCAATAATAATTGTACCCCATTTTTCGAAACGTTATTGCAAAAAATGGGATAATAATAGCATCAAAATTACATCCAAAACATTTTTCTAATTTTTCTATTACATTTTTTACATCATTTTCTTTTGTATAATGCATAGTATTTATTTTAAATTAAATTGAAGCGTAAGTAATACATTTTTGAAAAGTTAAGAATTTTAAAAACGACTATGAGTCGTTAATATTAATGCCAATACGTGGAATCGCATTAAATATACTATACCTAATAACGTACAAATACAATTTAAAAAGTATTATTTATCAAGTATTAATTTTGCTCAACAAAATTCAACCTCCTTGACTACATCACCAAGCCACTCTCATTTATTAAAAATGATAAAATTCTGATCTCAAATGCCTGCGAATTCCGTGCATTATTATGCTGAAATCGCCCATCTTGGCCTTCTCCCCTATGCCGGCTACGACAACAATTCTCTTCAGGGAGGAAAGCCCGTTTCAATTAGACTGTAGCGCTCCCTGTTCCTCGTTCCGCGTTTAGCTCGCGCTCACCCCGTCGTCGGCGTCGCGCTCACTTTCTCCTCGATTGTCGTCAAGGTATCCCGAGACTTTGGCTCCCTCGATACGAAAGAGAGAAAGAGAAAGAGAGAGAGAGAGAGAGACAGAGAGAGAGGGAGAGAGAGAGAGAGAGAGAGAGAGAGAGAGAGAGAGAGAGAGAGAGAGACAGAGAGAGATATGGAGCGAAAGTTATTTGGATCTTCTCTAGATAAGCGTGACTGCATCAAAGAGGAAATTCCGAGCGAGTTTGTTAATTTAAAATGAAATATATGCTTTGGAAGATACAAAGAAAGCAATTCATATTGGTCTCGAAGAATGGAAAGGAGAACATTGTTGGTGAATGCTTTGCATGTTACCAGAAGAAACATTGCATTTACACAACTGTTTTTGGAAATGTAAATCAATTGCCGTATCAGGTATAGGATAATGGTCCGTATTAGTAAACCTTTCTCTATCAGTGTGCCTTTTTTTAAAACAAGACGTATAAACAACGACCCTGAAATAAATAAAAGGGATGATGTTTAAAATTAAGACAACCTGATTATCTTTATTTTAAAAATAATTCCTTTTATTTATTTCCAAGTGATAGCTAATACGCTTTATTTGAAAAAAGGGCACACTAATAGGGACAAGCGCATTAATACGGACCGTTACCTTACTCATAAATTGACAGTTATTTCAAATACGAACTTGCTCTAATGCTGTGTCAATACTCAATATGAAACTTTCATTTTCCTTCTACTTATTAAGAATCCTCAACCATTCTCGCCTCCTCTCATTTACTTCTGCTCATTGCATTTTCATCTGATATTCCTATCTTTTTCTCTTTCTCTCACTTATCGCGCTCTGGCTTGCGAAGAAAGCTGTTTGATATGCAGCCGACGCGCGGCTTGACTGACGCTTTGAGTTGCGAATAAAAATTTCATGAATTTCTATTAGCCTACAGTTTTCCCCTGCGAGCATACATTCGCACTGGGCGGAGAAGATGGGTAAAAAGCTCGGCTCCACACTGTCTCTAGAGCTTATTGTTTTTTGCTACGTTACTATTTTTAAAATTAACATATTTTAATAATAGATCTCAATGTGCAAACCAGAGTTTCTTTTTCGGAAAATTGAAATGCAATAGTCTTTTTATGAACTATTGATATACTGTATTAAAATATAGTAAATTATCTGGTGATTTTTTAAAAGTATTCGAAATATTGCACAATATGATAAGTTTAATCGTTCATTCAATAGGCAAAAAACTCTTATTGTCATTTTAATATTATAATGTTAAAAATTAGACAATTTAATATCGGAATTTTTCGAAATTTACTGGGTTCATTCAAGTAATATTATTCTGGAAAAATTTCTTGTATTCCTATCGACTACTTCAAATTTCATACTTCTATTCATTTCTACGAGTTTATTGAATAAAATTACATTTTCATAAAAATTTAGTTTTTTTTACAAAATGACTTTTTGATTTTTAGACTCATCCTAACACATACCAAATTATAGATCTGGTTAAAATTTTTCGGGAATATTCTTCAAAGTATTGACGTAAATATAGTATAGAATGTAGAAAATTACTTACTCGGATAAGATGAAAAACTGTACACATACCATTTCGTACAAAACCGGTGGAATCTTGAATATCATAAAAAAATTCGTGTTTTTTCGTTTTTTCTGTAATATCACAGCAAAATTTTAATCGGTTCTATATATTTTCCTGTAAGAGGCCAAGGATAATCAAAAGTCGTAAAAAAAAAATTTAAGCTCATAATTCAAATCTTGAGCAGCATTTGGAAATTTCAAATAGCATTTTTTCGAAAATTGGTTAAAAATGTAGTTATATATCTGTTTATTTCATGTTCTACCATTAAAAAATCTGAAATATGCAAAACGTGTGCTTGAGAAAAATAACGTGAATGTTATTTAGTAATTTTTAAAAGCAAAGTTGCTAAAATGTATTCACCCCAAAAATTTTAGAGAGCATGCACTATACTCGTATTATAAGAAACCTTACCCTACACATAATAAATACTCTAATCTTTAATAGAAAGTATTACAGTTCTTTTTTGAGTCTAATTAAATTACTATACTCTCTGGTATAAGTTTAAAAATTATTTGAACAATGTATTATACACATTAACCAAGATCACTTTCTACGTACACTCAATTTACCTAAAAAATCAAATTCCGAATATTTTTGAAAACACAGGCTACACCTTATTACCCTGCAAATCGTAGAATTTTTATAACCCCCCTCACACATCTCCCTGCCCTCGAAACAAGATTGCGCGCGATAAGTAGCGGCCCAAGTCTCGCGCAAAAGCCCATAGTCATCCCCGCGAGCTCGAATTAATTCCACGACTTCATTAGCGTGCTCGGTTAAATTGAAATCAGCGCGGCGAGCCGTGGCAAACACGCGGCGGCGACCTAACGCTGCAGGAGACACGAGCGAGTCTCCGACTGCGACTTGCGAGTGCGGGTATATCGCGCGCGGCCTTTTGCGGTTTGGAGTCGGTCGCCACCGCGGGACCCATGGAAATTCGCCGAAGGCGACGGCGGTGGCCGGCTTAGCGCTCAGCGGCTCCAAGTTTCGCTTTAATCCGGAAAGCCGGCGTAGGCCGCGGTAATTGATACGGGGCGAAAACTTTCCGGCCGACTACTGTAATCACTCAGACGAGCGGCCCGGTACACTGGCCAAAGAGAGAAAGTGAGACGGAGAGTTTTTCGAGGCTGATCGATACGGCGAGGTGAGCGATGATATGGGAAGTTTTTCGAGGGTGGTGATTTTTTAAGTAGCTTGAGGAGAGTCTTTTTCAGGCTGGTTTGAGAATGGTAGTGATAAGCAGGAGAAGTTTTGGGTAGAGAGTTGGCTAGTTTCGTGAATCTAGTGCGCGCAGTGTATGAAGCTAGATCGTTAGATAAAACTTGACTATTATCAAACAGGCAAACGTGTAATAGTTGTAGTAATCTTATAGTATTATTACTCTTGTGTATTTTATTGTTTTATTTTCTGATGGATATGAGGAGTTCTTCGATGATTTATCAGATGTATTTTATGTTTATGTAGTTCTGAATTACGGTAGTTCGTAAAAATCAACCTACTTTTCCTCGTAAATTTATCACTTAGAAAAAGATAATGTATGTGATACTAAAAAAGTACTATATTTTCTAGTGTAAAATCGATACAACTATATATTTTTTCAGTAATAATAGTAAGAAAAGGATAATGCTCACGGCAGCCTATGGATTATATATTAAAATCCTTAACGATGTAACCTGCATACCAAACTCGAGCAAGTGAAATTTTCACATTTTCTATGAGAAAATACAACTACTTATATACCGTTTTGGAGCGAATTTCTTAATGTATTTGTGTATTGGAGTATCTAACCTATATAGTTATTTATATTCTCAAAACACAAAAATATGAAAAATATGTTAACCCTCTCAACTCACGGGAAAATAGTAAAAGGTGTCCTCCAATATGAAAATGCTGTACGGATAATGGAAAATTTCAGTAGAAAATACCCAAAACTAGTACGTTTGAAAGCACTTTTCAACACTTTCCTTTTTGGTGAGAATATCAATTTTTATTTATACTATTTCTTTTTCTACTCTAAAAACTATAAAAGGTTAGGTAGGTTACCATGCTAAGGATTTTAACCTATGAATTAAACCAATTATACATAAAAAGTTAAAAATTCAAAATTAAAGATGAAAATGAATAAATTATGAAAAGATAAACTAGAAATAGAAGCAAATATAAACAATGTCTCTTTAACCCTTGAACCGCCAGTGAGTTTTGTATATAATAGGCTGTAAAACAATCATAGGTCCGATTTCAATTTTGTACGGATCATTTTACTCGCATAGAAATTTTGTATGAAATAAGTGCCTTAATACACAAATTTATTCGCGAGAAAAATAAGCCGTACAAAACTAAAATCGGTCCAGTAGTTAATTTAGGGCGCATCCTGTATAGGAATCACTGGCGCATAGAGGGATATACAACTCATTATTTTTGCCTTATATACAACTTATAATTCCTGCAGAACGTCGGAAATTCCTTCCTTTTGTACAATCGCTTGGCGATTAGTGAGTTAATCACATTACGATAACAGTAAGCCCAAGTTTTAAATCGTCACTTATCACTCCTACTTCAACGTACATAATTCATCCTAAGTAAATATTCCAACGGCACGAGTCGTATACGGTCTTAATTAACCGCACAACCGTCAGTATATACGATAATTGCAAATGAATGCATATAAATACGCGCGAAATGCCCAATCATGTGTATATAATACTGAACAAGGAAGAAACACTCACTTGAACTCTACTCTCGGTGAGGCCGATCCTCATGGCGATCTCCTCCCTGAGAAAGATGTCCGGGTAGTGGGTTTTACTGAAACACCTCTCCAGCTCGTTGAGCTGAGCCGGCGTAAATCTCGTTCGGTGTCGCTTCTGCTTCGCCGGCTTGTCGTCTCCCTGTCCGATCGAGCAGCCGCCACCTAAACGGTCCGGAGAGAAAGAGAGAGGGAGAAAAACGAGCATTTAGAAAATTCGATCGCTGAGCGTTCTTATCGATTGCTTACGTTTACTGTATACGTGCGTACAAGGTAAGCTTTTCGCGCGGTACTTTTATTCGCTCCGTACTTTTATCCGCCGCTTTTAAAGCGGCGATGGCGTGTCGATGGTGCTTAATTAGCCTTGCAAAATTGGGGGATCGAAAAATTAATTCGATCTATTTAAGCTTTATTATTTAGCACTTTGCGCGATTCATTAGATAATGAACGATACCGAATCAATCATTTTTTTGGCAAATTTTATTAAAATTTTAAATGCTTCATTAATCAATGTAATTAAAGCGCGATGATAAAAATTTGTTTTAATTTGATTTTGTGCGTGATACCCTAGTTTCCGTAATTAATGAATAAATCATCACGTATGGAAAATGTAATTCTTTTTCGTATTCGTTTTATGAAACCAATAATATGTGGAAATTGCATTCTCTGATATGTAACTGATTTAAAATAACAAATCTTCAAAATATTTATGAGTTTTTTATTAAGTAGAAAATTAGTTGAATTTATCTCTACTTCATTCATAATGAAGATCTTTCACACTGAAGCTTATTACCGTACATAATACAACGTATAACGACCAGTAAGTACTTATTATTATTAAAACTTACTTTTGCTATCATAACGTGCAATCAAAATTAAAGAAACAGTTTACAAAATTTCTATATTATATCGCAACTTAAAAGAAAACGAATAAAATGTTTATCACTGCATAATATATGTTAAAATAAAAGAATGTTATATACTTATAAAAGACGTGCGTTTCAACATCGATTCAATAAAATACATGCAAAGCACCAAGATACTAATTTTCGTCTTTGTTTTCAATGATATGCGACAACAATTTTACGAACGACAAGTAAAATAGTAAAATGGGGTGAATTACGTTCGAACGAACCTGCTCCCGGCATGGTCATGATTAATTCCTGGGGAAGCGTGAGACCTCCGCCAGCGGACAGGCCACTGCCCAGATTCACTCCCAGGACGCCGTCCAATTTATCGTGTCTCTTCAGGTCCTGCGCATGAAGGTCCTTTGCCCCTGCGCACGCAAAAATTTCCATTCTTCGTCAGGCGTATAGCAGACGATCGCTATGGGCGCCTATTGTATACGCACTCTTAATTTATCTTTTCGAATCAGTGCTTATAGTAGAGTGCGTATTACTGAGATTAAGAGGGATTTCTAACCATTTGTATGTGACATTTGTTTTACAGTGCTTTTTGGTAAGCTTTTTCAGTCGATGGTACTCAATAAAAGATAACTAGATGAAAATGAAATGACTTTTGAAATCTTATGGTTGGTCTGCTATACTTTTTAATTAAATAAAAATACTTCGCTTTTTTAGACCGAGCTTAAGCAACAGATTGCAGGATGAAAATCACTTTTTTCGACAGTATAATATGATGCGTATTTTAATTCAAAAAAATTATTGTGAAATTTTTGACACAATTTATACTTTTTATTTTTTATACGAACAACAGAATTTGAGCTATACGACCACTTGTGCCCGTATTCCCATATCGATATTTTGATCTATTAAATTTTAATTAAATTTCCGAAAGGACTTTGCAACAGAATGCATCGTTCATAATAAACACACATTCGCACATCGTACTTTTGTGGAGAAAAAAGTATTCGACCAAAACATGTATGATACATTCGTATTCATTCTCTATAAATTAAATTGTTTCATTTCAGAATACACTACACATTTTTCATATCAATTGACGTTTAGAAATTTATTGAAAATGAAGAGAAAAGTATATTCAGAATGAAATTATTTTATTTTATTTTACGTTATTTCAAATCACATATATACTTGCAATGCAAGGTTATATAAAAAGTACTTATTAAACTTTTGTTATGACTTGCACCACTGTATTTTTTAATTGTCTAACAATGGTTATTAACAAATATTTCAAAATTTACGAGTTTTTAGCCATTTGCATAAATAGCTGAAGATGTTCCAATTTTGTTATATTTACTTCGATATTGACAAGAAAATTGGTTACTATAACTTTTGTACGAATAACCCCGGGTTGAAAAATAACCATTCTGAGATAAGGTAAAAAGGTTAAATTTTTGAGCTAGCAACTAACCATTTCTTGGCAATATTTAAAAAAATGACTTGTATCTGGTCAGAAAAGCATATCATAAATACATACCACGGCGACCGAGTTTTAAAAATAAAATTAAAAATAACCCAATAACTAGCACATCTTAAGACAAAAAAATCAACTTTCATAAAATACAGTATTCCCTCCTCTAAAAATCACCTCAACAGCCCAACCAAACCCAAAGACAATCAACCATCCAGTCCCACTACCGCAGATTCACTTAAAACCAAAAACTCACGTATCGACGCCCATGTTATCCTCCACCGACTCCGACGACACAACACAATACACCTCGAACCTCCGTGCGACCGTGAACGAAAAGAGAGAAAAAAAAAAAGAAGCAAAAGAAGAAGAAAGAACGAGCGGCGAAAAGCCTTCGCCTACTATCGCCGCGCGACTGAGACTGCACGGGCGGCGCGGATTTTTCCCGTCGCGCTCCGCGCGCTACACACTCGCGGAGAGCGCAGTTTAAATTTGTACAGGTACGAGGTATGGGAGCATCGGCGGGCGAGGAGAGGAGAGCGAGCGCGCGGTGAGCTCTCGCGGCTTACTTAGCACCGAGGTGCGAGAATCGTCACCGGCTTCTCTCCGCCGCGCGATCGCCGGCTTCTAAGCGAGCAAACACGCACGCGCACCTCTCTCGCACATTATGTGCGCGACTCCCGCGTGGGCACACATACACACACATACACGTGTGTATGCTTGTACGTGCGTGGATACGCCTTTTTGATTTCGAAGCTGCTGCTGTTCGTGTGGGTGAGAGAGAGGTGTTCGGGAAAACGAGATGTGGTGGAGAGAAGAAAAAGAAACGGTGCGCGAGACGTGTAGTTGTGGGAGGAGGAGGGGGAGTGGAATGTTGAGAGCATTAAAAATGCTTTGGATTTGTTGCTGTGTAGAGTTGTGCGGCGACCGAATTTTCTGACACCTTTGCTTGTATATATAGTATGGACTTTTTTACACGCGTTTTTGCATTCTAAAGAGGCAGGTTTGTAGATGTTTATATTTATACGCTATATGTGGATGTTTAGGATTCTACGGATTCTATCAAATTCTGGTGTAGAATTTTGAGCTGAAATTTAATTGAAAGTGTAATAGAAATTTAATTATTAAACTTTCTCAACTTTATTAACGCTGTTTAGAAATTAAAGTAGTTTTTGGTCATATTGAATAATTAATTTTGTTAAATGGTTGCAAACAAAGAATTTTAAAGTAATGTACTAAACAAAATGATCAACTTTTTTTTTTAAGTGGAATAAAATTTAATAAACTTGCAGCATATTATGTTCCTTGCACAAACTTTGGGGCATATTTTCTAACTACTATTTCCATACAACTTTCAACTATTATTCATAATATAATTAGAAATTCAAAGCATGTTTGTAATTTAAAATTTTCTCTTTGTATATTCATGTATATTTGAAATTTGATGGTTACATTTTTTGAATGTCATATATTATAAACTCATAAACAAAGTTAATTGGTTATTAACTTTACTTCATTTCCCTCAAAATCGATTACGTAAATATTTTACTATAAATATGTATTTAAAATGTAGTGTTAAAAGAATAATTATACAAATGATGCCTAATCTAAGAACATACTTCTTTATTTAACTAATGTATTGGATGATGAATAATCAGTAAGCATCGAATTTATCAGATTTCGCTTGACTGTATTTTTTACATCAATCATTCGAAATTTTAACGTATACTACGCACATAGTGTAAAACTTATTGAAAACCATTCGTCTGCGGAAAAAGAATAAGGTAAGTGAAGAAGCGCACGAGAGAGAGAAAGAGAGAGAAATACCGCAAGAGTCGCCTAAGGATAAAACGAAGGGAATTCGCCCACGCACACATGCCGTGCCACTAGAAAAGTCGCACGAGTACTAATGCATACATTTGCTTGCAAGCAAAAAGCTACGAAGTTTCTCTTTTTGGTCATTGTTGCACAGTGCGTAGAATTTATTATATTTCTGTAGAATTGCAGGGAAGACTTTGTAAGTCTGTAGCGTTATGTCAATTTATAAATAAATGAATAAATAAATCTATCTATATACTTAAAAGGATGAGGGCAAGTCTTGTGACAGTCGTCGAGTTCTGACCATGCACCCAAAACAGAAAAATGATATATGATTAGAAAGAACTCGGCTTAAAGATGTGTCTTTTCAAGGTTTCAGCTCTCCTTCGTTTTTGTTTCAGATGTTAAAATGTATTAAAGGTCTTGGTATACTCGTGTGCGCAGCGCAACGCAACGCGGACGCCCTTGCAAAAAATTAGAACGCAATATACGCGCGTAAAAAACGCACCCGATCTTTTTACATTGTTGCCCGCGTTGCGTTGCGCTGCGTACACGAGTATACCAAGACCTTCAATAAAAACGCGTGTATCTTCTATATATATGTATACGTACATAATACATATTATGTATCTAAATAGTATTTCTTTATTTGTTTCCAATTTTATTTCCTTCAATCACATAGTGACTGGTGGTTTCTAGTTAACACATAAATAAATGAATAAATTAATTAATTAATCAATAGAAAAATAAATAAATTAATTAATTAATTAGTGAATTAATAGAAAAATAAATAAATAAAGAAAAATTTCGTAAATATACTTTTTTACGTAAAGAATACAAATTAGTTAATTATTTTAAGAACATATTCTCAGTATGAAAATAATTTTTAAGAATATTATGGATTTATTGCTGTATTATACTTTCATAATATTACCCAAAATAAGTAACTTTTTTGAACAAACAATAAAATGAGACATAAACGAATTCTTTGAATATCAAAAAGTTTAATACATAAACAGCTGTTCTTTGATTTTATGAAATTTATTATTCAATTTAAAAAGCGGTCATGTAATTAAATAATATATTATTCATAGAATACTTAAAACCTCATAAAAAATGGTCTAGTCCCCAAAACAAATCACGCAGCAATATCCTTAAAATTAAAACTATTCGCAAATCAAATTAATCCCAAAGACAACTAAACTTCATTAAAACGCTCAATAACCGCAAATAAAAGATCGCCCTTCAATTTCTCCATACTTATATCCCCGCACGAGCCATGCGCACATAAACTTTGTATAGCGCGCGCGCGGGAGTGCCGTAATTCAATTACAGGCGTTCATTCATTCGCGTATATATCCTCCTACCGCGCACTATAAAATAAAAAAGTACCGGCGCGTAAAACTCGAAACTACGTTGCCCAAGTCCCTCGTCATATCGGCGTAAAATCCTCTTATAAAAAAAAAGAAGAAGAAAAAAGAAGCCAAGAGCCCGAAAAAGAAAAAGCAAAAAAGTCTCGCACGTAGACCGCGAGGAGGAACAGGTTGACCATCATCGCTTATATGCGTGCGTTAAAGCTCGTCGCGAGCACGGCTCCTCAATGAAAGCGCGGAGAACTCACGCGCGCGCGCGCGACACGTCTAGTCGTCGGGCCGCATGAATGAGTTTTTACGACTGTGTAGTGGCCCTCTCCTATCCTCCTTCTCTTCCTTCCTTTTCTCTTCCAGTATTTTTCTTTTATCTTTTACGAGCCGAGCGAATGGGAGAGAGAGAGAGAGAGAGAAAGGAAAGCCTCGATGACTTTATTTCCGATGTTTATTGCGGCGCATTTACGAGAGGCCTTTGATGGGTTCCGGGGCCCTCCGAAAAAAAGGAGGGAAAGAAGCGAGAGAAAATGCGAGCTGCTTTGTGCGTCGAGTGGCCTCGCAACGATTTCTCAAATCCGGGAGGCTGTGTGCCGTGTGCTATGTGCGCTTTTGTTTCGATCTCGGGAGCTGATGGTCCCGAGATGTGCGATGCTGCACCGCGCGTCGCGGTTATTGCCGAAAGTTCGGTCGTTATTGCGCGCGAAGCGGACGATCAGCGCCCGATGGGCTTTTTCCTCTCTTGCTTCCTTCTCGAGGCTTCTCTCCAAATAGATATGTTTATGGGTTTCGGTTAAAAGGTTTGCGGTTTTGTTAGCTCTTTTTCCCCGATACATTGTTTCTGTTAGAGGCTTACTTTACGATTTCTTTAAAGGATGAATTGAGGTAAATGCTTATTATGTCAATGAAGTTTCTTTTATAGTGAATTCAAATTCTAAACTATGATATTTATAAGTAAATAATAGAATCAACTGATAAAGAAGCTTCATATTTATTATTTACGCATGATCAAAGATTAATATTGCTAAACGAAATTCCTTTCGTGCTAAATATAATACAAGTGGTGAAGACCACTCTTTTGAATATTATTTTGATAATTGAAAAACACATCAAAATAATTCACTTTTTCTTCTTGAAAAATCAATAATTTAATTATAATACATTTAAAGAGCAAACAAAGAGAATATCTGCTTTTTAAGAGTAGTAGGATATCGTAATATTCAATTTAATTGATTTAATTTCCACCCCTTTATCTCTATTTAGGATTAACATATTTTTAATATAAACAACATTTTTTATCAATTTTTAAGTATTATGAAACTCAATTTTCAAATTATATTAAATATATTATTTATACACTAACAGTCTTCATAACGACCTAAACTAGTTATTCTAAGCAAGCTTGTATATTATAATACATAATCACATCATCACATTAAAATTAAAAGTATTTTAAAAAATAGTGAATTTGATTATAAATACAATTTTTAAAATGTCTTTAATCTGAATAATCTTGTTAAACTTCGTAGATATTACATGTAAGAATGTGTGAGAAATATTTAAGAATTTTGTCAGAAAAATTATAGCGCATAAAAATTGAAATAATAGGGAGAAAATAAGATTTAAAGAAAATAGATAAGTCAATATTTTTTATGCTTTATAACAGCTATTTATTTTGTTAATTATTTTGATGATATAATTTCATGAAATTTCGATACGTGTTACCTTAAGTAACGCATGTATTAAATCACTTTGCTGAATTAATAAATATTTTACTGAGATAGTCACCATGACAAGTAATTTGACCAACAATATTACTTTTATAATCACGTATCATCAATTTTTCATCAATGTTAGAAATTAATTCATTTAATTGAAAATGAATATTACCGTTATACATTATATGATCTAATCGATTATATTATTTATGTATAGAAGTAAATGAACAAAATGTTATTAATTCAGTAACTTTTCCAAATCTACATCACAACTCAGATTAGATCTCCTATCCATCCTCCGCATCTCTTGTGCGCACTTCTACAAAATTGAACCCTTAACATTTTCTCCGACGGCGCAGAAAAACTAATGAAACCGATTATTCTTTCGTCCACCCGGAAACTTATATTAGATCGACTAACTAACCAAATTAATGATTCATGCGCGAGACCTGTGATTCACACGTTCGAAGACACGAAATCCACGTCGGCGCGGAGATGGGCGAAATCACGTTCGCGCATTACCTCGAGTCTTGGAAGTTCCGTCACGCCGCGTTGCTTGCAATCACGCGAGTTAAGGTGATTAAGATCGTTCGAGGGGCAGCGCGCGTACACTAGTGTGCGATCTTCCGACATCGCCACGTGTTGCTCGCACGTGGTGATTTTTATTTTCATTTTTATTTGTTAGTTCTTTTAGAGAATTAATGGAAATTAAGTTAGTGTAAAATTTAAGAAGGCCATACTGGAAAAGAAAATGTATGCGGTCTTTATGGAAAGCTTCTCTGGTGTGTCTTTTCCATTTTTTACATTTGTGATGGTTTTAAGTTTGCAAGGTGAATCAATTTATAGGACTTTAAACTTAAGCGTTGGATTAACATTATAATAGTATCATAAGATGGTGCAATAACGTTTTACAAATTTTTTTTTCGACATAACCATAAAATCACACCAAGCAAAAATAAAATTTATAAAGCTTTTACAGAGTTTATAAGTATTTTCTAAACTTGAACTATGTCGAAAGTTTAGTGCACTTCTCAATTGGAAATGCAAATTATTAGAACATGTTTTATTCAAAAAATAATTGTATATTTAACATGAGATTTATTTGTCCAGATTATTAAAAGCATATACTTAGATACTAAATGAAAAACAATAAATATGCATTATTTGTGTATTTACCCAAAATTTAACCGGTTTATGAGAAAAAGATGAAGAGATTCATTAGAATATTTAGTATGAATTTTAATAAAAGTTCATATGGTAATAGTAGTTTCTATAAGACATTCAGATTTTCAATTAAAGATCCATAAGATCTCAAATAACAACGATCACATATTATTAATTCATGTCAAAAGTTAAATTTGAAATATGTATGAACTACATATTTTCTGAGCAGCAAGTACAATACTGTAGCAATTAAAATGTGCAATTTTCCGATAAAACACTTTGCTTCCATTGATAACAATTTAGTAACTGCTGAATATTTTACTATTCTTACATTTCACGAATAACATTTGTTCATTTCTCCACTTGTGACAAAATAAGCGCCTGTCTTGATGTCAGTGTTTAACATATCTTCCATTCTCACAATGGCTTATTCCTTATAAAATTTGATACTTTACGCGATTCAGTTGTAAAAAAGTTAGTATAATGAATTTATACAACATATATATTAATCTAACACAATAATTACTTTCTAAAATCTAAACTGATTTCATTTTCAAAAAACATAAGACTTTCACTTTCTTATAGTTATAGTTTTAATGATTATAATCCAACACTTATAAATCAATTAAATAGAAAATAAAACCGATACAAACATACTATTTTATATCTACTAATGCTATAAGTTTAAGACCGTGTGGTTCACTGTTGACATGAATCATCTATAATTTATAAAGTACCTGTCTCATGTCAGTTTAGTTTTATATTTTTTAATAGGATTAAGCCACTTGCGCCGATAGTTGAGACAAAACAAAGACTTTTGAGAAAATATCGACAAAAATACGGGGCGGGATGTGTGTTGTGTATAAAATATGGATAAAGTGTTAAGCACATATAATGTTTCCGATTTCAGATAGCAGTCCCAAAATATTTCTTTTAAACGTAAGATTAGATACTGACTAAATGGGTTTTGGTCATAATATTATTATATTATACTAACTAGAAGTTGATTGTACTAACCGATTTATACATAACTGTGAATAGAAGCCAATAGAGATGCTCGCATAATGCGTATTCTTGATTTTGTGGAAAGGAATTATTTTCACATGAAGTAAAGAAAAACATTAGCGTTTCATCGAGTTAACGAATCTGAACCATTATTATAAGATCTACTTTATCAAGTAATAGTATTTTAAAGATAAGAGCAATAACGTATAAAAATTGATACCAAATGTATTGAATAATGTTCTGAAAAGTAAAACAAAAACCGCTATCTTATTTATTCTGCTGTACATTGGGTCGAACGCATGTTTTCTCTAACCTCATTGGAGGAATAAGATAATTATACCCTTAAGAACACACGATAGTGACGCGTTTATATTTGCAATCGAAATCTCTTTTCACGAAAGCTTCTTTTCTTTGCAGCTCTATAATTGGACGTGTAAAATAATTAGTCTGATATTAGTCTGACCTAACATGTCTGGCAAAAGTCTGGCGAAAGTCTAGCATTACCCACTATTTTAGACGATATGCCAGACTTTTGTTGTAATTTCGTCACGAACAATTCATATTTATCTATAAATGGTTAGAATTATAACACTTACATTTTGAATATCAATCGGAATCGTAAAAAATCATACGTTTCGATTGAGCAGTAGAGAAGCTTTTTTATATAACGCAATCGTGCTTACAATCAAAATATTTATAAAAAAAGAAACCAAAATTTAGATTATTACAGTCTTAACAGCTAGCACGCAGTGTCTATATTTAGCAATTTAGCCAAAGAACTGACATAACGGACAATGCCAGATTTTCGCCAGACTTACGCTGTCAAACTAATTTCTTTACACAAGCATCAACAGCAAAAACTCGACCAACCCCCTCCCAGAGCGCCTCTAATCTCCCCAAAATCGAAAACACACGCACGCACGTATCCCGTCCACTGTCAGCCTGCACACTGTGATGTTTTACCTGTGATGCCGTGAATCGAGCCGCCGGCGGAGATATTATTGAGCATTCCTCCGCGGGGCCGCGACGGCTCCAACTGCAGCAGCGCCGGCAGTAGTACCACCTCGGCTGCTCACCTCCTCGCAGTGGCGCGGAGACACACTCTTCTTCCTCGCTTGCTCCGACCTCTCCTCCAGGACACCAGGAACAACTTTCAGCGTGCGGACTCGTGTCACTACGGATGCCCCTTATCTCGCGCTTGGTACTGCGTCGCAGGCTCTTGTCACCACTTTATTACGGAACGAGTGGAACGAGTCAAGGAGCGGGAGGACAAGGTGGAAACACCGTTTAATACTATCGTCCGCAGTTCTAATCGTTATGTTCGTTTGCGTTTGTCGGGAGGGGTGCAGCTTCCGGTCAGTCCGCGCTGACAGAAGCAGCAGCAGCAGCAGGCGTCGACGGCGAGCAGTCGCTCGGTAGACCCATGCCAAGCGCTGGCAAACAGCGAACTGTCCGGCACGGCCCGCGCCGCCATATCCGCTGCCCCCCCCCCCCCCCCTGCCACCACCACCACCGCCGCCGCTACTCGCGCTCCTGCTTCTGTTCTCTCTGTCTCTGTCTCTGTCTCGCCAGAGCGCGCCCGGCTCTCTTCCCACCCTCCGTGGGCGTGATATTAAATCACTCCTACGCCGGGCGCCTCGTCCGTATATATACCTATGTAGGTGGGTATATACGTATACCTGTACAGAGAGAGGGAGAGAGAGAGAGAGAGAGAGAGAAAGAGAGAGAGAGAGGGAGAGAGACAGCACCTGCGAGCAATTGTGTCTGGCTGCGCGTGGAAAAGTCACGGTGTGTGTATATATGTATGTATGCTCGCGATGCAGGAGGGGTTATATATATATGTACGCGAAAGTCAGCTTCAGCTCGAGCTCGAAGAGTTTTAAAGCCGAAGGAAGGAATAATAAGTCGGAGCTGCTTTAGATTGCCGCGTGGAGTAGGTAGATATAACTTCGGAGTGGCGTGCGTGTGTGTGTGTGTGTGCAGCATTGTGCGTATATATGAGGTATGCGAGTAGAAACGAGCGTTTTTCGACAAGTGGTTATATTCTTGTGCGCGCTTTTGCGCGGAGAGCTTGATACGGATGCAGGGAGAGATTGAGCGAGGAAGGCATCGAGATTTTTTTTGTAAAAAAAGGCGTATGATATGTAATACTATTTGCAAAGGGATAGACGTGGCGTGCAGATATATTTGTATGAGATGCATATTGATGATTGGTTTTTGATCGATGAACTTATCGAAGATATAGTGTAATGCAGATTAATATTTTTATGGACGCGGGGTTGTGAATAGTAAGTGAAATATCTGATACATGCATATATCTGTTATGTTATGCATTCAAATTTAGAGAAAAGTATGATAATTAAGTATTATTATAGTTAATGAACAAAGTAATGAAATGTATTAACGTGTTACTTACTTAGCTTGTTATTTATATAAGATTATTTGTTCAGACTAATATATATAGGTGTAGAAAGCAGAAGATTGTGTTTTAATATAAATGAAGAGTGGTATTAAAAAACATTAGGAATCACGTTTTAAAATTTAATTTCTTTCCTCTCAGTATTTTTAAAATTATATTTATGAGCTAACGACTTATTAAAAAGGACTGAAAATTACATTCTGAAAATCAGGAATTCATTCATTGCACGTAATTAAATTTTCCAAGAAACGATATTTAATTTAAGTTAAATTTGTATTTTTATACAATATATAAGTACATTACAAATTACCTTTAATTATTATTTAAATATTATATAATTTAATAATTGATAGGCATCGTTATATTATTCAAATTGCGTTTATACTTTAATTTGAATTAGTAAAGATTTACTTTTTTAATAATAGGTATAATATACTTATTTCTGCGAAGTTTTAATTAATGTAAATCCAATTATTTAATATTGCTTATATTAATACGTTTATATAGGATTACAATTAATTTTACAATTTATTCAAAATAAATTTAATTTAACAATAAATTAAATTATTGTGAAGTAGATTCTGTTAAGCATCACTGCGTAAGAGTAAATTTTACATTACCCATATAAATACATACACTAGCTATTGATTGGTTTTAAATTGTTTCATGAAGAGAGCCATAATTTTTTATTAGCTTTAATTTTTTATGAAGTGCAAGAATCTATATAATGTCGCAAAGAATATATATAAAATAGTCTATTGTGATGACGAATTAAATTATGGCGGATGAAATCAGAAATATTAAATTAAATTTAGAAGTAATATCAAAATACATATTCATAAATTAAACTCTACTACCTAAAGAGGCTTTTTGGTGTTTGTTCTTGATTTTGAAAAATTTTTCTATTCATGTTCTTTTCATTAATACGTTTCACTTTTTCATCTGTTTAATACTGGAAATCATTTAGTTTATTCGATACTACTATTATATGTATAAAAAAATGATTTTGAAAATTAAAAGATTTTGGGACACATAGGCACCTTCCGATTAATGGTCTTATCCAAGTCCTGAATTTGGACATAAATTAATCCTCGCGCATATAAAAATTAAAGAAATTATTGAAATTTTGAAGTTTATTTACAATGCAATTTCTAATAAAATAGCGGTATTTATATAGCAATTTTGAAACAATATCTATTTTTCAGAGCTATATAATATAAATAATCTAGTCAAAATAAAAGTGGATATTAGTTATTTCTAGCTATAAGAATATGATAAAATTTTCTTAGAAGTGCATGATAATGTGGCGTGCGCGAGGGCCATTTTTAATATAACCCATTTTAATTAAAAAATAAACCTTTATCCTGAATAACTTTGAATATAAAAGCTAAAAAAATCTTAAAATTGCTATACAAATTCATATATTGATAACAAATATCTCTTGTAAGCTCCAAACTTTTAAAATGTATTACACAGATTTTAGAAATTTCACCAGGGAGCAACCTGAAGGGGGGTACGTGATATTTTTTGCACTAATTAACAGTACTCAACTTATAAAATATGTAACAAAGCCGCATTTAAGTATTCAACATTTTAAAGGTCTATCGAGAAACATCTTGCGCGCACGGTATATAAGAAGATCACCGTCTGAGTGGAAGTTATGAATGCGGTATCCTAAAGACCGCATTCTTGAAATTGGCAGGAAATAACATAAGGTAAAAATAATTAAGATAAAATAATTAAAAAATTATTTAACTAATCGAGTTGTACTCGAACATATATGTATATATTACATAAAAATCTAAATATTATGGTATTACTATTTCAGATAAGCACGAAATATAATCATGTATCTAAAAAAGATTTACTTTAAAAACAATTCTCAAATATTCTCAGACTGCTTAACCCTTTAGGACCGACAGTATTTTAATAGCGAGAAAAAAGTTTTTAAATCAATTTAATTTGAAGAAACAACATCAATAAAATTACCAAAAAATATATATATTTTGTATTTTTATGCAAAAATCTGCAGCGACATACGCATTCAATTTTGTGACAAACATGCCTCTCTCTTGATTACGAGAAGGGAATCAGAACGGTTCAGAACGTTAATTTTGGGTTTTAATTTATTTTTTTCAACGCGGAAAAGTGAGTGGCCCCCAGCAGCCGTATTGGCGCTAGAGGGTAAAAATCATATAAAAACAGGCACACTCCCATTAAGCGTCTGCGCTCTATTATTCACAAATGGAAAATCCGTTGAGCAACTCATCCGACATAAAATTGCTGGAAATCGTCAACAAGTGCACGGGTCCTATATACGCCTTACAACTGCAACGTAAAATGCTTATCCTCACTCTCTCTTTCCTCGAATACTTTTTTTCATTATACCTCCTCTTTACACTTCTTTTTATTTCCACGCTTCGACCATCATCTCTCTATTGCGGATATAGACTTCCGTTCTCCCTTATACCATACCTCTCTCCTATTTCTTTACTTCCTCATCCTTACCTCCATCTCTCTCGCTCTCTCACTCCTTTACTTTCTTACAGCCCTTCCTCGCGCTATTTTATCCGCATCCCTCTCTTTTTCCAATTTTCGTAAACCAAGCGCGCTCGCATCAAGCATCTCTCTCTATCTCTCTCTTTCTCCAGCTCGCGGTTCGAAGCCGAGCACGCGCGTTGCGGGCGCTGGGCGTGGCGCCCCTCGCGCACGATCCGGCCAATGCCGGCGTGGCCCGGCCCCCCGAGCGCGTACCCCCACCCCTCCCAAAGCGAGCGCCAGCGCGCGCCTATGTGCCCCCACCCGAGAGACCTAGCGTGGCGCGGCGGACGCCGTCGCCCCCGCGCCGAGATTTATTGAAATTTTATTTTTACGGTCGTCGGCGGCGCCGCGCGCGCTCGCAGGGCGGGAGAAAGAGAGCGAGAGAGAGAGAGAGAGAGAGTTGGAAAAAGGAGGAAAAGCGCTTTCTCGAGTACGGTGTCGGTATGGTATACAGAGGAGGAGGAAGCGCCGCGCAGGCCACGAGGCTGAGAATAGGTTTTCTCGACGGTGTCTCCTCGTCTCCCTCTTTCGCTCTCTCTCTCTCTCTCTCTCTCTCTCTCTCTCTCTCTCTCGCTGTCTCGCTTACTATCTGTGACCGTCTCTCTTGTGCTCACGCTCTCTCTCTCTCTCGCTCTCTCTCTCTCTTTCGTCTCTCTGACGACGTCGAGTTCTGCGCCGTCTTCTTAATTCAATATAACCCGCTGCTACCACCGTCGCTACTGCCATCTTCTCCTTCTTTGTCTTCTTCGTCCTTCTCTTTGTCAATTTTTTTGGTTGCTTTTTTGTGTTTGCTTATTCTGATATTGTTTTTTCTTTTTAATTATTAGGTATCGTAGAAAGGCTTTTTACATTGCATGCGCAATTTTAAGAGTTATCAAGTGTATACATAGTAGTCGGTATTTTCAGATCGTAAAACAAGAGTTTGATTTTTCACATTAGATGATCTTTGAGTAAAATAACTTTGTAATGCGAATCCTCGGGAACATAAAAACGTTGATTGGTGGAATCGTGTAAGGGTACTTGGGTTAGTACTTAATTTGTTTTAACATTCGTGTTTTCTGAAACGTCAGTGAAATTTAATTACACGAATATATAATGAGTACTTCAAATTTATGTAGAAGATTACTTTACTCTTTTATACACTTTTAATTTGTGCATATATATGATATAAAAATAACTCTTCTGAAGTAAATATATTAATATAAAACCTCAAGTATTATCGAAACATTAATATATGAACATATATAAATGTATAACGTGAAACTAGATGCTAGATTAAGTAAGCATCTAATACAAAAGTACATTATTTTCAAATAAACTGTTATAAAAATAAAGTGTTAACAGTTTCTTTAACAAAACAAATGTATATGAACGTTTTTCACAAATCTGTTAATTTTTTGTCAGCTCTGTGGCATCACAGTCTGTTATTTAAGGACCTATGTCTCCATTTATCGGTGCATATTATACCTTTGGTAAGTATATTTAGGTATAATGCGTTGAATTTATGTACATAAAGAAAAATTTATGGGCATATATACAAGGATATTTGATACCATGGAATTGACCATTTGTGCATGGGATATACAATTTAACTCACTTTTTTAGAGATTTAATTGAATATTTAATAATACTGATTGGGCACAAAATGTTTACATTTACATATATTTTGAGGAACACAATATTAAAATTACTTAAATCTTACATACTGCAGATAGGCTATTTCAAACTCACTGTAATTTTACAATAAAAATATGCCACGGGGCTCACATTTATTGGCAAAATCAGCATTTTGGGTATATTTGACCTATTTATTGTACCAAGGGATCTAATTTTTATAACTAATGTTTATTACTTAATATTATGTAAAGATATTATATTTATCGTATACAATCACAAGATTTTAATTATTTTACTTCTTTATAGCACTTATTAGTGGAGCCGTCAAAACTAATAGTTTCATGAAAAGTGCTCATATCGAAGCCCAATACGAAGAGTAATGGGTTTCATTTTGCAATTCAGCGTTTGCCGCGAAGACTAACGCGATTCAAAATTACCTAAATTAATCCCACTTTCTTAAATCGTAGAAAAATGTATGAAGCGTTTATCTCCCCTAAACATGTGGTATCATCAGGATGGTATCCCGTATTTACGGGGGTTACAATAAATTTAAGACCAATTTTACGTTCTTGGCTGGTGCTAAATACTTCATTGCACATCTTTGTACCACGATACTCTTTGTCGCAAACCTCCAAATTGCGATACTCTTTACCTTTTAAACTTTGAAACGTGTTACTTTGCGTATTGGGCGACGACATATAGGCATCTTCAAGACTATGAGGTTTTCATATCTTACGAGACATTCTTATATTTGATAAGTACCTACCAAAGAAGCAAAGTGAAAATATATTTTTCGAGTTCGTAAGATACTGAAAAAGATACTTTATCTTAGATTTATTTCCATAATAGATACTGGTAGAATTTAAATAAAAATATATAAATTTTTAATATTATCAAATTTCGTAAGACAAACAAAAGGTTTTATTTAGACACTCCTCACCAATGACTGAGGGTCACCCGCTGTTTACAAGCAATTTTCAAGCTTAACCGCGTCCAGCATCGCGTTATTATGGATCAACGTCACCTTATAGCACCCATCCCGTAATTCACAACCTAGCATCCCACAGTACAACATCGCGCGAAACATACGCACAGATCACGCCATTGATTTCAAACTACAGCCACGGGCTCCAGATACGCGTACATACACGATCGTATACCAATCGCACCGCCGCGCACTCGTATTATCAATCGCAAGAGCTTGCCGCCGGCGGCGTTCGCGTTTACATGCGGCCATCGTGCATTAATCAACTTTGATGCAATTAGCGCATATGATGCAGCGGTACCGCGTTACATCGGTGCACTCGCTGTATGCGCCGCTGATGTATACGCGCGCGCTTCTTTTTTTCCGGTCGGATTTAGGCAGCGCCAGCGCGAAATGCCGACCAGAGAGAGAGAGAGAGAGAGAAAGAGAGGGGGGGGGGTGAATTCACGCGGAGCCGTGCGCGCATGCATCGCGTTATTAAGCTTCGATTGAATTAGGCGGCTGCAGCACACGGTGTACGTATGTGTGGAGTTTGACGCACGCACGCGCTCAGCTCGCAGATATGCCCGCGTGAATTATTGTTCGTTCGGCCAAACTATGCGCGAATATGCGCGATTCTGCTGCTATATATGCAGTGTGCAATGGCAATCGAGTGCGTATGGCGAAGTAATAATGAGCGTGTAAACGAAAATTACGGTTGTATTATCAATTGAGGTTTGTTCGGTTAAAGTACAAAACTAAGCGGTATTACACAATTTAACTAGTTATTGTACGAAATCCTGGGGTGGTTGTCGTTGAGTAGAAAATCTATCAAACTTAGATATTTTAAACAAAACTAGTTAATATACAGGGTATCCCATTTTAAAACATGTTCCTGTTGGTCTTGGCGATGGCCACGAGTTGTGACCTTGACCTCCATTTTCAAAGTGATTTGAATGGCAATATGTGTTTAATAGGAACCTCTATTTTTGACCCCGGATTCTGAAAGAGCACAAAATTCTACGTTGAGATAGATATCCATGTCAGAGGTTAAAGTGACCTCTAGGGTTCATTTAGATGTCAAATTCCTATTCGGGGCAAGAAAGTAGTAAATCGTGGTCTTTACGAAAATGATCTAGATAAAATTTGTTCGGGTCAAAGAGGGTCATGAGTCAGTGAAGGTCAGTGAAGGTGATAAGTCAGGCTATTTGAAGGTCAACTTCTGTTTTTAGAATAGGAACCCCTATTATCGCAATGACCACAATTTACCAGCTTTCCCGCACCAAATACGGATTTGATCTCTACATGACCCCTAGAGGCCACTTTGACCCCTGATATGTCGACCTCCAAATCACCTTGAAAATGGAGGTCAATATCAAAGTCAAGGTTACTGACTCTTGGCCCTCTCCGACCTAAATAATTTTTATCTGGATCATTTTCGTAAAGACCTCGATAATTTAAATAAATAATTTAAATAACGCCTCGGGGTCACTTTGACTCTTGACATAAATACCTGTCTGAACGTAGAATTTTGTGCTCTTTCAGAATCCGTGTTCAAAAATAAAGGTTCCTATTTAAAAAAGACAGTTTACCATCAAATCACCTTAAAATTGGAGGTCGAAGCCTTCTTCTTAAGATATACCCCAAATCCGCATAATATTAATTTAAGCTTTTTTTTGTATAAAAATATTTTTCTGTTCCAAAGTAATTAACAATGGAAATTGGTAACTTAAAATACATGAACGAATATATGAAACAGTTAAATTACCTCGAATATCCATGCACTTTCAATCACCATCTTCGATTTTTAATAACTTCGGATCGGATTAATACCTTTAACAGAAAATTTTAAGGTCGGAGCGAACTTTACTATTGTGACCTCCACCTCGCGCCGTATTTTTCGTTATACGTCTAAAATTTACACAGTAACATCAAAATCTATGGCGATAATGATTTGTTATTGTGTAAAGAACAGTGGACAACAGCGTCTTTGTTTATTAGTAGCTTAAAAAGTTTTTTATTATGAAATGTTATTATAAATGACCAATAGAAAATGATACAAATGACGGTCATCTTACCATTTCTTAACCTCATCATCGGCTTCACCTCGCGTCATATTTTTCGTTATACGAGGGTAGTTCAATAAGTCTTTAGAATAAAGTATAAAAACAATTTTTTTTGAGTAAATTTTTTTTTATTTTTCAACATAATCTCCTTGGAGCTCTATATACTTGGTCAATAGCTTTTTAAGTTTTTTTAATCCTTCAGAAAAGTGCGTTTTCGGAAGTTCCTCAAAATAAGCACTTACAGAGGCAATGACGTCTTCGTTGTCCGTAAATCGCTGTCCACCGAGCCATTTTTTCAAGTTTGGAAATAAGAAAAAGTCACTGGGGGCTAAATCTGGTGAATACGGTGGGTGTTCGACCAATTCGAATTTTAGTTCTTCAATTTTAGCCATTGAAACGAAGCATGTGTGAACTCGGGCGTTGTCGTGATGAAAGAGAATTTTTTTTCTCGCCAAATGTGGTCGTTTTTTTTTAATTTCTTCTTTCAGCTGCTCTAATAATGATGCATAATACTCACCAGTAATTGTTTTACCCTTTTTACAAGTAGTCAATAAGTATAATTCCACGTGCATCCCAAAAAACTGTAGCCATAACCTAACCAGCTGACTTTACGGTCTTTGCCTTCTTTGGAGCTGGTTCGCCTGTGGAAATCCACTGTTTGGATTGTTCCTTTGTCTCAGGAGTGTAGTGGTGTATCCATGTTTCATCCACAGTCACAAATCGACGAAAAAATTCCTCAGGATTCCGACTTATGCGCGCCAAAGGAGCCTCAGAGGCGACCACTCTATTGCGTTTATTCTCAGCTGAGAGCAAACGCGGCACCCATCTTGCCGATAGCTTTTTCATGCCTAATTTTTCATGTAGAATTGAAACAACTGCACCTATAGATATCCTTGTGGCCTCAGCTAACTCACACACTTTTAATCTTCTATCCTTCAACACCATATCGTGGATTTTATTGATGATTTCGGGAGTAGTTGCTTCTACGGGCCTTCCTGAACGTGGTTCGTCACTTATTGATGTACGACCACGCTTAAATTCATTTACCCAGTTATAAACCGTTGCTAAGGCAGGGGCAGATGTGCCATGAACTGAGTCCAATTCATTTTTTATCTCATATGGAGTTAAACCCTTTAAATGAAAATGTTTAATTACCGCTCTGAACTCGTTTTTTTCCATTTTTCTTAACAAGCAATTTTTTTTTTTCAATTGGTTATAAAAACACGTAAACTCAGAAGATGTGGACTGTGACTGCACCATATATCTAGTCGGGAGTGGTGCTGACTGAAAACAGATGATTTGGAGCGATTCGCGCGCCATCTGTTGGTCATTCTAAAGACTTATTGAACTACCCTCGCGAGATTTCATAAAGATCGTACATAGCGACCTTGATAATTATTTATTATTATATAAAGAATAGTGGACAACGACATTTTTGTACTACAAATGGCTACAAATTATTATTTTTATGATGCAAGTTTTGGAGGTTAGGTAAAATTTCCACCAATCGGAATAGCTCCAACATCCCCTGAAAGTATAGAAAGTAAGAATCATTTTGTATTCCAAATACTTGCTTTATTGTATAAATTAACAAATTATTTTATAGAATACTTACAAGGACTTTTTAAGTAGCTGAAAACGATTTCCAAAGTTTCATAAAAATTCGCGACTCAAACTCCGTAGTCCCCTTCTGGTTAGTTAGAGAATAGAGAGTTAGAATATTTTATACTATAACTAACTACTATATTATTTGTACTATACTATAAGACAATATAAAGTTTCTTTAATATAAAGTTTGAATGAAATACGTGATGTATATACGATGACATGACATCGTGTCTCCGATCACGGTGATGATGTTCCTCTACTTCGCATTCTGCTGTTGGAGTCACTCAGTCTTGCGTTAGTGATTTTGACTCTGCTTGACTTGATGAGACGGGCTTACTTGACTGGTGGTAAATTTTCTAACGTAAAGTATCTTGAAGCTCCATTCATGTAGCTTGGGTCTTTCTAAATAGTGCGCATATGAAGAATTTAATTATGGCTAAATAGAATTTGTTTGTTAATAAGTTTATTTCATTTTTTAAATACTTGAAATTCAATAATATTTCTCAAAGCATTTCTTAAAATTATAAAGAATTTTTTCCTGGCTTTTATATAGCGTAGAATGAGATACATTTTTATCATTTTGCAACTTTGCATTTCCTCATAAGTTATACTCTACAAGGCCTTCAACTTTTGCGTGGAATCTTTCATTAAAACTAAAACGTTCTTTGTTTCCCGGTCGAATCAGGATGAGAATCGTCACTTTAACGAAGTACGCAGGAATGCATGAAATTCGTTTTTCTCCAACGATCTTTTGAAAGCGTATTTTAGCTACTCAATGTTACTTTTACGAGGATTGCGATAATAACAAACAATTAAAGAAATTGTTGTATTGATAAAGCCTTGCGTCAGAGCAAGTAAATACAACTGCTTTGCAATATATTTATATGTTGTTAAACCAAAACTTCTTTCATTACTCAAGATTTTTAGAGATGTAATTGTAATTTTACTTTACTTTACCCTATGTTCACTTTACCCTGGGGTCCCCTACATATCCCTGTAAAAAATTCTATTTTGGAAAAAAAAATAGTTTTCCTATTACCTGTGAATTTGTTAGAGCATTCTCTATTTAAATTTGTAAGAGATGCTACTTAAGCTACCCTTTCAGCTTTAGTTAAATTATTTAACCACGTAGTTGTATATTTTTCAACCCATTTTTTTGTCAAGCTAGTAATAATATCTATTCAAAATTTAATTGAAGGTTCCTGCTGCAAATCGACGGCCCTTATGAAGACTAGCACATTTTGAACTGCCACAAAGAGTAGCACATTTTGAAATCTCCCAAGAAGACTAGCACATTTCGCAATTTTCCCACGAAGACTAGCACTTTTCAGAATTTTCCACGAAGACTAGTACACTTGAAAATTTTCCACGAAAACTAGCACATTTGGCGATTTTTTGCTGCCCTATTTTTTCAGGCTACTTTTATTTCTTCGGGTAGGCTGACTTTCTTGCGTAAACCGATAATTTTCTGAGTATCAAAAGGGTCTACTACCCAATCCGAAGCCGATAAAAAAAGAATCGACCCGATTCGCAGAGAGTTTATCAGTACAACTTTAATTTACATTATACGAAAAGTGCTAGTCTTCGTGGCAGAATTGCGAAATGTACTAGTCTTCGTGTGAGAACGGCGAATTGTGTTAGTATTCGAGGGGAAATTGCAAAATGTGCTAGTTTTCATCGGAGAATGGCGAAATGTGCTAGTTTTCATCGGAGAATGGCGAAATGTGTTAGTCTTCGTGGGAGATTTCCAAATGTGCTACTCTTTGTAGCAAGTATTGAACTATGCTAGTCTTCATAAGGGCCGTCGATTTGCTGCAGGAACCTTCAATTCAATTTTCAAGAGATTTTATTATTAGCTGTACAGAAAAATGGGTTGAAATATAAAGTCCAAAGAATACAAAGGTAATAGGAATACTATTTTCGTACAAAACTACAATTTTTTACAGGGATATGTAGGGAAACCAGGGTAAAGTGAATATAGTAGCTCTAGAAGTTGAAAAAAATGTATTTTTCAGACTTAAAACATTACTCTGTAAGTGCCACAAGAATCTTCAGAACTTCACCTTATATCTTAAATTTTTCGAACTCTCCGAAATTTCAGCGACTTCTTACGGAATCTTATCGTCCATCTACCCTTCTGACAATATTTGTTCCACAGTGACTTTTATTTCTTTCAAAATGTTCCGATTCCCCCCCCCCCACACTCAAGTCTTCCAGAGTGCCTTCTGACGAGCGTACTATCTCTTTGCCAGCACCAATCGAATCATTTTAGGTAGGAATCACGACTACCTAGAGTGACATTGCATTTTATGCCGTCAGCTCTCAGTCTGTAAGGGGACGCTGACTATCTCTGTCCTTGTCTAATTGAGTTTTTATTGATAATTTTAAGAGATATCATTTCTGACTTAAAAACCTTCAAAACATCAAGATTTATGGAAATTTTTTATAAAAAGAATTACATCGATATAATATTTTCTCTTTGAGAAAGCAAAATAACATAAAACATATTAATTTCATTCACTCGCTTAATGTGTATAATGATATGCTATGTTAATTAACATTAATAAATAAATTGAATAAATTAAAATAAAAAAAGCTTTAGTAATCGAATAAAAAATTGAATCTACACTTTACTTTTATGGTTACAATCCTATAAGTAAATCGCGAACAACGATTTGTACCGCGCTCATTATGGCTTCACACAGGCTTGTAACTTCCAAATTAACTTCTGCTATTTTACATACATATTATTAAAGACCTCTACGAAAACTAAGCATAATTTTAGAACTGCACTCAATGACTTTTAGTAATAATAAGCTATTCTAATATAATAGCTATGATTGAGTGCTTATTATGCATACCATACTTCTGATCAATTTTTTTCTGATTTTTGGTATTTTTTTTTAGTTTTTGGTATTAGTAAAAACTGCAGGGCAAACGGGGTACCCCGAGTTATTGATTCAAAACATGGTTTTAATATATTTAAAATAAAATAAAAATAACCTTTGTTAAGTTTTAACAACATTCTAATAGAATAGTGAAAAATTTGAGGTTATATGAAACCAACTATTATCTATAATAAATTAGTTATTTCTTAATGATTGTTGTTAATCAAACTGACCAGTTTCTGGTTTGAAACGTGTTATATGAATCATCTGATTTCTTCGAGGGCAATCTTTTATGAATTTTAATAACATTCTTTTAACATTTTAACCTAAATTTCTTCAAATTATGAAAATAATTTCTTTTTCTCTTTTTTCGTTTTTCTTTCCTATGTTTTTGGAATAGCGTTTCGCCTCGAACAGTTGTATTTAAAATTAATATATATATACATATTTTATTGTTTATCAATTATTGTAACTTCGAAGGTCGAATTTTAAAGCTCTTTTAAGTAGTACTAAACCGTCATGTGATGATGCGAAATAGAGCCGGTACTCCGTTTTGGTTCACCTTCCCTTAACAATATACCTATATGTACATGCATCAATTCCGTTCATACATTCCAGCATCTGTACGATTTTAAAAAATTACGTAGGAAGCCATTGATATCCGCTTTACGAGGGGGTTGCAATAAAGACTGAGTGAAAAACGCTTCCTGCATCGAAAACCGGCATCGCACAACGACTGCCAGTCTGAGCGCAATCGATTTTAAACAGACGAGACGCGACCAGTGGTAAATTGACAATGTGTCGAATACAGGCTGCTGTACGTGGATGCCTCTAGGCTAAAACTACTCGAACGAAGTCCTTTTGGTCTGTTACCCATGCAGCAATAAATTATTTCCTGTGCGAGTGCAATGACATTAAGTAATCATTAATATGTATCTTTGTTTAATTATTATTGAAAATATAAAATACAAATTAAAACTTAACATTCATTGTTTAAGATAGTGATTGTATAAACTGTTGATAATGTTAAGGTGCAATTTCATGGTCCGTCAAATTTGTTGCGTCAACTCGATCACAGGACATTTTACGGGGGAATCCCAATATTTACACTAATTTTATTATTTTTGAAATATATTATTTCACTGTTATACACATATGATCTTCCTAGAAAGTAATATTTTACATTAATGATGGTTTGTAAATGTTCAAATATGTTTCCTTGAAATATAAATACATTCTCAACACTTTTTGAAACTTTGTATTTAGATAACCTTTTCAATGATATGCATGACAGTTCAATTGTTTATTGAAGTTGAACAATTTCATCATGAAAAATGCGAAAGCGCGCGTAAAAATATCACGTGGTCAAATTGACGCAAATTTTGACGCTCCATGAAAATGCACCTTTTACTAATAGAGAAAGTAATGTATTCGTATTATACAAATATTTTTTGATTCCATATCGTTAAATAAGTTCATATGTGTATTATAATAGCTTAGTTATGGCTTAGTCTAATGTAATCAGAGTTAAACAAACTCTTAAAGTCGAACAAACTTTGTCTAATGTACATATACATAAAATGCGATTGATTATTTTTCTTTTTACGCCTTTCTATAAAAAATAATGACCGGAAGATAAGAAAGATCTTAAAACTGAGCAGTAAGAAAATTCTGGCACCGTACTTGTATATTATACCTATATCTAATATGCTAAATACGTGAAATATGGTAATTTCATATTTTCATGTATAGTATTAATTTTTTATTGTTATTATTATTAATAAGCCACGTAGTTTGTAATGGTTAAAATTTTTAATCTAAGAAAGTATTAATGCTGGTAGTGAAATAAGCCTGTGATTGGTCAGACACGTCATTTGGTACAATTCAAATACATCATAGTTCTATTTAAGACACTTGTAAAAGCTTAAAAGGTAAAATTGAATGATGTTTTTATTCTAATTATTTAATTTTACAATATTTAAATGGCTTATTAAGCCAAAAATCCACAAAATAGTTCAGTTTCAAGGTTTCCATAGAATCTATATTATAGATCTTTTATCGAAACAAAATTATCAAACAAATATCTAATAAAAAAATAGTAAGCTGATTGTTATATTCAAAAATCATTCACTAACAATTGTTGTTCAATTATATTTGAATGTGGCTTGCTAACATTTACACAGCATTCACAGCATCCGAAACTAGCATCTAATTTAGACTACACTGCGACGTAACGCAATTTTTAATTTTACAATAAAATATTTAACTTTTTATTGTAATTATGAAATGTTATTGCTACGAAAACCATAAAAATATCGTTTGCGAATACATAATCACGAGAGTGGATTCTTTCCGGCTTCCATCGCTGTATGGCAACCATTTACCCAGTGAATTAGGTATATATTATTGCTTTATTGAACATAATTGGCGACCAGCTTTAAAATTTCTAATTTAAAGATTATCCTACATTTAAGCAAAAAGTTTATTATTCGCATGCCAAACCTTATTTTTCAAAATTGACTTCTTTCTTACTGGGAAGTCATGGTGGGAGCATTATAAATATATAATAAAAACTAAATCGCCGGTACTACTGTGTGGATGAGATCTCTGATAAGTAAACTAACTTTTATAATTATTACAAGTACCATAAATAACTATTTGGAGCTGGAAAAGTGACTAAAAATGATCGTGGCTCATACTGTATGACATATTTTATAAAGCCCAACATTGTAACTATTGTGTATAATTCACAACTTATTAATTTTGCTGATTGAATTTGACAATTTTAAGTACAGTGAATCAAAAGCTACAGCCAAAGTAGCTATGGCTATTCATACTGTACAATCATGCTTTACATCTGCAGCCCATCAGGTCATTTTGGAAACCCTTCAAAATTAAAATTAAAGTTTTAATCATTAATTAATAAAAATACTTATGTTACGGATAGAATCCGTTGGTGATAATGTAAAAGTAACAAAAAAGACCGCGTAATATGTTCCTATAGAAAAGGCTTAAAAAAGGTTGTTATATATATAAGCGCGATAACGCTCTCTGATGTCTTTGCGACTGCGACTTTTGGCGGCTCGAGTAGCGGCTCGATCTAGCTCGAAATGAATGACACATACGTCAGATTGACTCTGGCCTTCGTATGGATTGGTTGCTACGAAGGGCTTTATTGTATACGGTGAATAAACATAGAACTTCATTATTTCTACGATGGCAAATCACACTGAGGAACTTGCAAGGCCGACCTGCGCCATAGTTTTTGGAATTTTGCAGTGCAGCAGGGTGAAGTGCAAATAAAGATGTGATATAAGATTACTAAATTTATATCTATAATCATTAAATGGATGTATGCTTTTTGTTTATTTTTATTCACTGTGCGGTGCTCTGTGTAGAATAAAATTTAAATTGTACGCCGTTTTAGTAAAATGTACAAAAATATTCAGTCTAATTTGTTTTTGTGGATTTTACATAAAGTTATCGAGTTTCAGTCGGATGACGTGTTCATATTGCTTAGTTATTCGCGATGATGGCGATCGGGCTTTCTTCGATGATTGGAGATAAGCTGGGTTGGTCAAACTTTTTAAGTTGTGCATTTGTATTTTGAGTTTATTATTTGTATAAAATACAAGTAAAGTGCAAGGAAGTGCTAAGAAAAATAGATTTTTGTGCCAAGCTCTATATACCTATCGAATTTAATTTTGAATTAGTAAAAGTGCTAATGATGAAAGTTGATCTTTATCTTCTATGCATAATTCTATTTGCCGGTTGAATTTATTTTTAAGAGGATTTTACATTTGCTGTGCTCGACTAATAAAACTACGTCATAAGACGCCTTTAGTGGCAGTAACAGCGGGCATTGGCAGCATGAGAGGACACGAAGCAGCATGGCAGCGACACCAGCAGCGGCAGCGCGAGTACGCGCGTAATCTCCTATAGAAGCAGCTCGTACTCAAGCGTGGCCTCCAAAAGCAACAGTAGCGTGCCCATGCGCGCCTTCCTCAAGAGCAATAGCTGTTTAGCGGCGAGCGTTTTGAAGCGTTAATAGGAAAACGCATAGCGTTAGTAAAAATTAGCTATTTTAGACGAGGGTTTCCCTAGATAAAAGAATTTATGAAGATTTTGGTATAAGTAGTCTGAGAATAGTTAATTTGTAATATGCACAAATAATTTGGAAAATTTTGTGGGTAAACAAATCAGTTGTATCTGAAGTATTTTGCAAGCGAAAGATGTTTTTGATTTCGTTACTTAGAAATCGATTACGTATAATTGCAATAAATTTATTATACTTGAATCAGATCGACTTAAACCTTTTCTTAAATACATTATGTGGTGTGTAATCAACGGTTATTCACTTTAATTTTAGGTGGAGGATTTTTTAGGACTATAGTTTGTTATGTAGATATAAAATCTAGAAAGGGACTACAATTTAAACAAGTAAAATATCAAAATCGTTATAAAGTTATAGTGTTGTCCAAGTCTATTTGTAGTTGTTGTTATTTATATATACAAAACAAAAAACCTTTCATAAGTGAATGTTGTTAATAAAGCTACGATATTGAATTACATGGAAGCAAAACTTACGTTTATGATTTTAAAATGTAAAATCTGTAACGTAAAGCTGCATTGAGAGACAGGAGTGATATTCTCCTAATTTTAATTTCTCTTCATGCACATGACGTATCTGATTTCAAGTTTAAGTAATCGATAACGTATATTGCATTATACGTATATTATTAAGTTAAATTCATTATGAAAATAGTCAATTATATTCTTCGCGAACTTAAGTATTAGTTGCATATATGTAAAAATTCTAGAAGAGTAATCAAGCAGGCCTGTATGATTACCTTAAAATAGGAAAATGGAAAATTTCTCACATAAATGTAAATATATTGTCGAATACATTGTAGTGCGATGTTCGAGATATGTATAATAAACCTTGATCTTTTTGAAAACGAAAATCTGTTATATACACTGTTATGTACCGTTGAAAGTTTGTGAAGCTGAGATGAAAAGAGAACAAATTATAATTCACTGATTAATGGAACTAGCAATTTGTGTACGGTTAAGAGAACAGAAACTTGGTTAAAGTTATAAAACAATTAAATATCGTAGCCGAAAGACTTAAGTGACATATACAGTGTATATAACAGATTTTCGTTTTCAAAAAGGTCAAGGTTTATTATACATATCTCGTACTTCGCACTACGATGTACTCGACAATATATTTACATTTACGTAAGAAATTTTCCATTTTCCCGTTTTAAGGTAATCCTACAGACCTGCTTAATTACTCTTCTAGAATTTTTACATATATGCAACTGATACTTATGTTCGCGAAGAATATAATTTACCATTTTCATAATGAATTTTGCAGTCGGCATCAATATTATAACTCCTTAATTATCAAAAATAAGTTTTTATTTCTTAGTAAAGGCATATTTATTTTAAAGTAATTAAATATTTTTGAGGATTGTATTTAGCAGTTATTAACAATAATGACTTTGATAAATAATTATTCCCGATTTTAATTTTGATGTATAAAACGGCTGATGCTTATATTGGTGACGACGGATGCAAATTATTAGTTGTTTTTTTGGGTTTATAGATTAAAATAAAATCTAACACGCTTTTCTTTTGCAAATTAAGGAGTTATGCAATTAGTAGAGCAGCGAATAAGTATTCCGATGCCGTTTCCCCTCTCCGAGTTTTGCACGATTTCCTCGGAGGCATTGGGTAAATGTCTGGGATTAGATGATTTTGAGTTCGTGCAATGCTTAAAATCGCAGGCAGTACTTATAAGTATATCTTAAGAATATCCCGAGTGACCGTATAAAGTCTAAATTTGTTTAAAATGTATTGTAGATTGTTACAATAGTGCCGAGGTGAGTCAAGTTTGTTGATAATGTTCAAATTTAAACTTTAATGTGTTTTGTCGATAATGTTTCTTAGGATATATTATATCGATAGGACTCTTCCATCGGAAAACCGTGACCTTTAAGGGAGTTTGCCTCCATGGTTATGAATGTAACGTGAATAGAGAATCTACTGCAGCAGGGCTTATCCGTAATTGTTTTGGCTGAGGAGCAGGGTTGTAAAATGTGTTGTATTTAAGCATGTTGATATTCGTTCGGGACGAGTCATGAACGTCCTGAGGTTGTTATATCCGAAGGGAGCTTGCTCCTTGGTATGTGACGGTCACCCGTGCACAATGAGGCCGAAAAGGCTTAAAAAAGGTTGTTATATATATAAACGCGATAACGCTCTCGGATGTCTTTGCGACGGCGACTTTTGGAGGCTCGAACAGCGGCTTGATCGAGGTCCAAATGAATGACACATACGTCAGATTGACTCTGGCCTTCGTATGCATTGGTCGCTACGTATAATCACCGAGCTTCATTATAAATTGTTATTAGTTATGTTACGGTCAGTTAATGGGGTAAGAAATAATTAAACACATAATTTAAAATTAAACGCAGAATGATTTTAATAATTTTAGATCAATAGCGTCATCTGTCGTACATATATTATTAAAAGGGTCGCGGGTTCTTAAACTATACTACTAAATTTATAAACAATTAACTCTCACACTCACAACACTCACAATCTCTTCTTCTCCTCTCGTCTCGTCGTCTTCTTTGGATAAAATAAGTCGAGCGGGGCCCCGTTGCACTGTAGATGATCAGTATTTCCGGTATTCTTTCTTACCGCTTAGAGAGATAAATTTTTGTTGTGGACAGCTAGGAATCGTATGCGAAAGAGAGAGAAAAATATCGCAGCTCCAGCGATTGCTTAATCACGTAACGTTGCTGCTCGATATTCTATAGCTAGTCCTTGTCTTCGCACCTAGGCGGTCCGACGGCCCAAAGCCTTCTGCCTCACGAAAGCTACCCTCTTTTAGGTAGTGCCCAGAACGTTTAGCCTCCTTACTTGACCCTCTCTCTCTCTCTCTATATATATATATCCCTCTCTCTCTCTCTCTCTCTCTCATTCTATCTTATACAACTTGAATCGTATACACGATCCAATATACTACAGTTATTTATATCCAAATCCGTAGATTAATTTCGTCTCGACCAACTTGAATGTCAACCAAGTCGTTCCTCGATCTCATCCCTTGAGCATTATACAAACCATTAGAACGATTGAATAATCTCCAATCCCACGTACGTAACAGTCAAAAAGTTAAACGCAACATCGTCCAATATCCGAATTAACGAGAGCGGGCCCCATTTTATTGATCAACAGTCCCCAACACGGCGGCAATATCGCTCCGGTTCGGTACTCGTCGCGAAAATGAGCCGTCGCGCGTTGAGGCAGGTCGTTCACGGCTGGATTTAGTGCCTTTGTTGGGCTGTTAGCTTCATTCAATTTTCTTCAATTTGCAGCAATTTGTGTTTACAGCGGGCGGCGGCGGCAGCCCGCGTCTCGCGGGGGGGGAGGAGGGGAGGGGGATGCGCGCGGCTTGCTCGCGGCATTCGTGCGCTCGCGTGCACGCGCGCCGAATACCTGGGGCTCCTGCGCTTTCCGGAGTCTCTCTCTGTCTCTCTCGCTCGCTCGCGCGCCACTCAAACGATCCGAATATGCGCGGAATGCCCCGAATACTTGGAGCGCTATGGCTGCCGTCGCTCTTGCGTTTTGTAATATGTGCGCAGTGTTCGTTCCCAGTGTTCGTTTGCTGGTCTCGTTTTTGGAAGCTACGGGATTTTTTCGCTGCTGTAGCTGGATGTTTTTTGGCTTTTTTTCGTTGAGAGAAAAAGAATTTGGATGTGTGTGTGTGTGTGTCTGTTGTAGGTGATATTGTGCACGTATTTGTCACGACGATGCGAATATTCGAGTGATGCGTGTAATCGATTTGGACTAAATAAGTGGATTTTATGCTTTTCATTAGAATTTTGAATTTTTTCATATTGTTAAGTTTATGTAACATAAGCACGATAGTATTGATATAGATTCTACTTATTTGGAGTAGAATAACTATATATAACTGTGTAAATATTGCTATTTGAATTCAAAGTAATATTTTATTTTATAAAATACATTTTTAAGCACTTTTAATTTGAAACTCAGTAGCACTCAAACTGGTAGTAAATATTATTATTTTCATTTTACGGGATATTTTTATTTACATTTTGAATATTATTAAAATGTAAAAAATTCTTAGCAATTCTTAGCAAACTATACTTCTAAACTTTATTCAAGTTAAAGTGCTTTACAAATTATTTTTATTTATTGTTATTGAATTTATTCTTATTATATTAAATTATCTTTATAAAAATTATTAGCATAAAAATTTAATCTCAATTCATGTTATAATTTTTACAATTCCATTTAAATAAAAAAGATACTGCATATAAGTTATGATAGTTTTCCATAATAATAATGAAACGGTTTCATTTGCACAAGTAAAAATATCAAAATAAATATTACCTTTAATAAGGTAAAGGTTTTTCATTCAAGTATTTTAACTAAATGTACAATTAGTGCACTAATTAATATCATTTTTAGGCACTAGCCCTATACTCATACATAGGTCTATATGAAATATAAAGTCTCTGTATGCTATATTTCGATTTACAATCGCAAACTGAGAGTAATGATATACACAACAACGAGGATGATTTTGGCATTCAAGTGATAATCCTTTTTAAAATTCTAAATATCTTTCAATAGCAAAATACCAAACAAAAGCACGCAGTTCGCTCTTCAACAATGAGAAAAACAAAAACAAGCCCATAGTATCGAAATTCCTGTAGTTGGAATCCCATATCCACGTAACGTGCGTAACAACGAGAGAGAGAGAGAGAGAGAGAAAGAGACAGAGCGAGAGAGAGCGAGAGAGAGAACGATAGAGAGAGAGAGAGAGAGAGAGAGACAGAGCGAGAGAGAGAGAGAGAGAGAGATAGAGAGAGAAAACGTAACAATCCCGAAATTCGGGCTAAAGCCACTCGCGCATTCGCATCGTGCAGCAGCAATACAATGCCCAACCCCGGCAGGAATATGATTTCGGAAATCGAACGATTGCGCGTACACACACACACACACACACATACACACGTACACACACACACACACACACGTATACACAGACACACACACACACACACACACACACCCTCATGCATGCATGCACGCACGCGGGCGAGTTATTCGACTCGTTGCCGGGAGTGAGTGAGAGAGAGAGAGAGAGAGAGAGAAAGAGAGAGAGAGGGAGAGAGGGTGCGTAAGAGAGAGAGAGATAGAGAGAGCGAGGAATGCGAGATATGGTCGGAACTCGGGTTTCCTCGCAAATGAAGCACTCGCTCTCGCGGAGAGTCGCTCGCAAGTGGCCTCCTCCCACGCCGGATGCTATAGAGCGCGCTCTGTGCTCGGCCGCTGCACGTACATGCGCGTGTGTGAACGAGGGCGGTTTCGCGCTATATTGAACCACTAGCTCGCTCGCGCGCAGCGTCTAATGAAAGCATACGCGGGCACCTAATATCCCCGGCGCCCCCCCCCCCCACTAGAATGTAATAATTTTACCATGAGCCCGGAGTGAGAGAGATATGTATATAGAGAAGCGTAGCTGCCGGCGCTGGCTCGAAAGAGCGAAAGCTAGCGAGAGAGAATGCCAGGTGAGCTCTGCTGTTGGTTGCTGCGTACACGCGGGCAATGCGAAGCGAAAAAGATGTGTGTATATAGGCGAGAACTGGTGCAGGTTGCGGGGAAGAAGGTTTGCGGATAGGAGATGGAAGGTTTGTGCAGGGCGAGTCGCGTGGCGCCAGAGCGGCCACGTGGCGAAGGCTAAAGATATTGGGGTAAGCGTATGTACTGGGATGTATACAAAAATACTGGATATTGAATTGTACGAAGAGGGGAGGAGATCAACCAGGTGTACGCGTGTTGATATGTTTTACGAGTGGTTGAGAGCGAGATGACTGAGGAGACTGGGCGCGTCTGATGTAGACTGTCAGAGTTTGGATTGGCAAGGGACACGTAGGCCTATATTAAAGCATGCTTAATTGTTCGATGAAAGATAAAACGCATTTCAGATAAAATTGCAGACAAAAATGCAACTTTTGGGCCTGCGCGATACCGATTCTATAATCTAAACTTTAATGGTTAAATGCAAAGTGCTTTTCTTAGATTATAATTAGTTTTTTACTTTGAGAAACAGTGAAGGCCTTGAAAAATTCATGTTCGAGTGACTCTTTTCTAATTTAGTTTTTACTTGTAATCTCCGTGGATATCTCCAACTCATTTTTATATTAGTCTTACAAGATGTTTGAATTTGCTTATATAAAATATTCCAGACGTCATTTTGACAAAGACAAAATTACTTGAAACGGTAACTTTATTAACTTGTACTCCTATTCTTTTTAGAAAACTCAGTGGCAGTAAATATTTCTCTTCCAGAGGTATATCTTGAAAGCTTTAGCAAGAAAATTTAAAAGTCTAGGTAGAATCGTTCCGTCCTAATTTCTTTGGACGCATCTTGAACGAATTCACTGTCCCGGTAAATACTTCATTTTGAATCTCAATTTTTTTCATCTTAGCAATTTGAATTATTATGTAGTTTTTGTTAAATAGATATATAAGCAGACTAATAAATTCTTAGTACGTGACTGGATTTTTACCGCTGAAAAGCCTATGTATGATATAAAGAATGTATACGCTTTTGTACATTAACGAAATTATTTATTGTTAATATTTATATAAATAAAAACGTACTAAGTCTACCAAACTTTGAGTCGCACTTGTAGATTTATATTCTGCAAAAAATTCTAATCACTTCCTTCTAAACGTAAACTGAAGGAGCCACGCGCTTTCGAAAAAAATGTTCTCCTCCATATCTTTCGAAATACTGGAGAGGCAGCCCGGCCGCACCGCCTGCTCCAGCTCATATTATTCTTCCGCAGGCCGAACCGCGAGGCTACCGTTCCCGGGTAATTGTTCCTGCAAACTTTCCTCTCTTTCTTACGCCTCTATCCTTCTTTCTAGCGCCCATGCAAAACTCCGCCGTCTGCGTATGTACAACGCGCACCTATATACACTCGCTCACTCAAAGTTTAATTAGTTTTTAGAAGGCTCGCAAAGAGAAAGAAAGAGAGACGGCGGCACCGAGTCGAGGAAGAAGCCGAGGCAGGGCGAAGGAGCGAGAAGACGACGAGGGGCCGCGGGCCGGACACGCGCTGTAAACGACGCAGCGGCGCGCAGGGAGCCGCACCAGTACTGTTTCTCGCTACTGGCTCCGAGTTTCGGCAAGTTGCCGGGACAATTTCATTCGGGAAGTTTTTCAATTTTCCCGTCTTACCGCGCGGCTCCCGCAACAACTTTGCCGACCGCCTCGCGCGCGCGCTTGCGCTACATCCTATCTTTTCTTGGTGGGGGGCCTCTTATTGCATATTCCTCGTTGTTTTTGCTGTGTGCGCGGTGCTGCGCGTGGACTTGTGCGGGCGCGATGACGATCCCTGCGAGTGAAAAGCTTGCGAGCTCGTAGCGAGCGACGAGTTCCTCCGGGCATAGGTATGTGGATTTTACGTTTAGTTTCTTATTGTAGTGTTAAGGGAGTGCTTTACCGAGAAGATGCTTATTTTTTGAAAAAAAGTTATTAATAGAATATAGCTTTAATACACAGAGAAAGCTTTATAGCGATGAAAATTTATGAAACTTTGACCAAAAACTGTTAATACTCGTCAGAAAACGAAGATAAAAATTTTGGAATCGTAGGTTTTGAATTCGATGAATTTCAACATTTACGTGATTGTTGAATAAGAATATGTAGGGTTTTTTTCTCGGACATATTCACGTATCTTACTCAAATTTTTCATATATAAAATCATATTTTCCACCGGATGAACCTCTGAAATTCAGAGAATTAGAACATTATAATTATGTGGCTTGCAGGAATAGCCACATAAGGGGGTTCGAAAGTGCTCAATGGGGGACTAGCGACTTTCGGTTTTAGCTAAGTAAACGTAATTTTGTTTTTAAAGTAAATAATGTATGGCAAGTAAATAATAATGGTTCAGTCGATAAATCAGGGGAATGACTTTCGAACCCCCTTAACTGACTTTTTTTGAAAATTTAGTTTACAACGATTTTAATATGTTTTCATAACCCTTTTTCGTTTAAAAGTCGTAGAAAGTACCGAAACTTATATATACGCCAATGCCAGCCAAGTACATAACCACTTAACTGCACCTTCGTGCAAATTGTGCCCGGAATAACCACTTAAGTTCATTCTAAAATCGTTCATAAAGGGTTTTAACATTCTTTAAAACTTTATATTATACTTATTCAACAAAATTTTGTTTAGGAAAAGCTTTATACCACTTTAACTATTTTTTAAATAATTATTATAGCATTTACGAAAATGAAGCTGCGGTGTTTCCGGAATAACAACTTAAGTACATTCTCGCATGTAGCATACACCCACAAAAGCTAATAATAAGTGTGGAGCTTGCTTTAAACTGGTTAAACGTTACTTTTTTATTACTTTCTTTATGATAAATTCTTTTTGAGTGAAGGAAACCTCTTAAAATGCTCGAAAATACGTTTATCCGAGTTATAGCGTATTTATATCATTTCCCGGAATAACCACTTAACTACAGTATTTTATACTCTTATCTGCATTTCTCGGGGATTTAACTAGTAATTTTTAACCCTAAGGCTGCAATTAACTTGGTATTTCATATCGTATTTAATTAAATTTGTGTCACCTGAAAACTCTTACAATTCGATCTAGCACATCAGTGCAAACATTAAAATTTCAATTTCTCGAAAATACGAAAAAGTCAGTTAAGTGGTTATTCCCAGAAGCCATAGAAATATTTTATTGCAAAATAAAGACTAATTTTTTTCCAATAATCGTAAAATTTTATTTGATGCTTTTTTATTGCGCATATTGATCTTAATAAAACTAGTAATATTGTTAATTTTTATTTTGATTAATGTTAATATTTTTATTATACTTCTCACATTTTATATACAAAATATATGTTTGTCTTTAACTGAAAGGAAAATGAAAATGTAATTAAGAGGGCGATTATTATCTAATTGAAACCTTTTGCATTATGTTAGAAGTATACAATTGTGCTCTTATTGACGCGTGGTGCGTAGCGCATAGATAATGTTTAGACACTATATTGTACTAAAATTACACGCAATTTCCCGTTGATTTATATATTCCACTAATATTTTAAAGCAATTGGAGAAAGAGCCTTAAATTCATGAAAGTGATAGTTTACGTCGGAGAATCTACAAAAAGTTAGCTATATTCTAGTAGGGTCCAAAAAGTGCTAGTCTTGGTAGAAACTTATGAAAAGTATTAGTCTTAGTGGTAAACGTCCAAACGTGTTACTCTTTGCAGTAAGTGCTATAAAAATCTGCTATAGTTTTCATAAGAGTCGTCAGTGCAATATTATATCGGCGACCCGTATTAAAACACTAAGCAGTTTTCGAGATTAATGTTTCAAGTATATTAACTTATTAATATTATTTGAAAGAGTTCATAAGAGGTAAATGGAATTTATAAAACTTATCTTAAAGCAATAAAATTCAGGTGATGATTTTTCTTAATATTCGAGTACAAATTTCCTAAAGAAATACAAAATAGTTCGTATGTGGACAAAATTCATAAGCTCGGTGTAATTCAACGTCACATCTTTGTCCATTCTTTGAAAATAAATACACAAAAAAGAAATAAGATACAACTTTGATTAAATATCATTCGCGGACGTAATTACTTGGAATCAACAGTGAATCCGTCGGCTGCTTCATTACAGCTTGCGATCTCTCCTCGGAATTCTTTCATCCGTCCCTCCTCGCGCACTTCTCAGCTTTTCCGTGTACGTTCTCTCTTTTTTGGCCAACATTCTTCGCCTCTGCCCTTTCACCCTCGCTCTCCGACTCTGCTTGCTCTCGCTCTCTCTCTCTTAGACTCTCCACGGGCGCTACACACGGGCTCTCCTCTCTCCTAATGGAAATTGATTACCGCAAGAAGGCGATATCTAAATCATGTTGTAGTCTCACTCTCTGCGAGCTCTCTCCCCGGACTTTTCTCGCTGTTACTTCGGCTAAGTTGTTCTTCGTCTGGGTGATGCTGGGACTCTTTGCTTTAGATAAATAACAAACCAGAGAATCAACAAATTCAGCATTAAGAATAAAATATTGCTGAAACTAGTGTATCCTCAAAATGTTAGGAATAATAATTAAAATTGAATTATGATTAAAATCTTCTCAATCTCATTATGTAAAAATATGATTTGTTGTTAAATTTGGAATATTTCTCGCACTTTCTCACATTCTGTCATATTTTTTACAATGTAACAAAAAAATTTCAGAAAATGTGATAATGTGTAGTAAAATGTATGAAAATGTAATGAAATGTACAAAATACTGCTGCTAACTGCTTTAGCAGATTGATTTCTCAAACAGCTTTAAATGTTACGTGAAAAACAATTTGTTGAAGTGGATCTGTGCCTTTGATTCTAAAATTTGTATCGTATATTTTACGCATTTTTTAATTTTGGAGAATGTTTGTTATGATATTTATGGGAAAATCCACAGAACTTTTAACTGTTTCTGTAAGTTATTTTTATCATCTTCTAAAAGCATTCATTCGGTTTCCCGATGAGGCACATGATTGAATCAAGGCGTACATTTTTTGTTTCGGTAACAAGAAATAAGTCCTGATATTTGTATAAGGATACATCAAACGGCACAGTTAATATTTCTATAAGACTACGGAAGAAAGTACCATTTTTTAAAAAACGCTAAATTTGAGTCTTAGAGAAATATCAACTACGTCGTTTGACGTACCCTTATTAAAATATCAGGACTGATTTCTTGACATCAAAGCAATAAATTTAAGCATTCGGTCAGTCATCTGCCTAATTATAAAAACAAATTACATTATATAAACAAATTCAAAACTCATATTTTTACTAGAAAATGAGTTTAGTATTATCCATTTTGGTCCAAAATTTAATCAGTTTTAAATTTCAACATAAGTAATATATCTGCAAAATGTCAGGGCGTTATATGCTTCTCTTAAAAAGCAATGAACAAAAATATTTCGATTTAAAAAGATGTTTTGAAACTAATATTTTGTTACTTTTTTACAAAAATAACTTTAGTTATTATTAGATATATCAATCGCAATTAATTTACACCTTCTTTATGAAAACGTACATATTTTTGAAAGTCCAACGTATAAAATGACAAAAACATGTTTTTCGTTTTTACAATTATTAAATCTAATATTTTCTTACTATTTCATAAAAATAACTCTACAGTTATTGTTAGATATATCAATCGAAAGAAAATTACGCCTACTTTATGAAACCGTATATATTCTTGTAAGTATAACGGATAAAAATTTTTTTATTGATTTTTATAAATTTTTTAAAATTAATTTTTTTACTAAAAACTGAGTTTACTATTATTTGCCCGGCTGTAAAATTTAATTAGTTCTATGTTTAAACATATATAATATGCCTGCAAATTTTTTGCGCGTTATATGCCTCTCTTGCAGGGTTATGATTGACACAAATTTTGGTTTTATACATACGTACACACACGCACACACAAGCACACACACACACATGCACACTCACATACATAAAATACATACATACAGACATTTTTTTAAAACTTATTTTTCTGACTCTGGAACCTCGAAAAACATAGCAATTTATCGAAATCTCTGATTCAAAAATTTACAAATCTTTTTCTTTGAGAAAGCTAAAGTGTATAAGAACGTACAAAAATGTGATAGAATCTTCTAAATGTATGAAAATTATGTTACTATTAATTCAACATACATTCGCAGCTCCTATATTTTTTAACACAAGGTTTTTTAGCATTTTCCAGATTCCTTATATTTTCACATACATATAACTTATACTTAATTTATTCCACTAGCGTAGTATTGATTAATGTCAAGTTGACCTTAATAAAATATTATAACGCTCAAAATATCAAAACAAACTTGCAGATATCCTGTTGCTATTGATTTTATAAAATAAAAGTTTATACATGCACATGCATTGATAATTCTAATTTGTATCGCAGAAATATTATCTCGAAATTAAATCTTTAAAGCATTGTTAACTAATATAATGCATACACATTTGTATTACTTTACATATTTGTTATCATACACGCACGCTTTTCGTGTTTTATGCCTCTAAAGTGGGCATAATAGTGGGTGCATGGCAACTGTTTTCCGATCGACGGGCGAAAAAAAATTGGTATGCCTGCTCAAAACGAAAACATTTTGTCCAGCGGGTGAAAAGTAGGTACTTTTTGCTCGCTGCTCAGAAAATCGATATTTTGTATATAAAAATGTACGTGCGTGCGTGTGTGTGCGTGCGTTAATGCGTGAGTGCGGATGTACAAATTTTTCAATAATTTTGTTTTAATTTTAATGATATTTTATTTTGGTTCTATAAATATATGCTTACACTGATTCGAAAAATAGCCACAATTACACCCGCTTTAAAGGCATACATAAAAGACGCAAAATCAAGACATACCTATATGACAAAAAGTACGGTGTGTATCTTGGTCTTTTTTGCCCTTGCGGGATTGCAGTACTCGTCTTTGGCTCGCAATAGGCACTTGGCTCGTGATTGCTCGCCTCAACTCCTATTACAAAACACATGCGAGCAAAAAAAGGTTACTTTTCACCCTAGGTACACAATATACTATTATGTGTAAAAATTAAAGTATGAACAAATTGTATGAAACAAAATAAAAATACGTTTAATATAGAACAAGCAAAATATATCTCAGTTTCTAGAGCTCCTTCGGGGCAATGTACGAATTAATTTTTACTTAATTAAAGAAAAATGTATAATTTTTATAAGCATTGTTTACGTTTTAATTATTATACTGTACTTATTGAATTTAATAGATCGATGGAAGCCAATGAATATAAAAGAGGATACTTGTACGTTTTATAATATTAAAACAAAACTAAAATTGTTTTACAGAGAATGTATGTATTAAAATATAAAATATGGTAAACAGAACAAATTCATTTATCTCAAAATAACGAAATTCAAATTCATTCTACTAAACAACAGCGAATTTTGGTATACGTTTTTCTTACACCGAACGTTCATTCCCGTTTATGGTTCCACCTGCTCTGTATCCGTCGCATCTTTATCATTGACATCGCGATCGTAAATACAACGCGGTGAACCTCTCGCTCCGTGAAATCTCGTGTTCCCGTTCCACCGCCACGTATATATATGACGTAGGCTCGATCCTGAATAACGAGCCGCGTCGAGTAGCTGGTCCGAAAAATTCGTCCTTGCGCGTGCAAGCTCGCACATCTCTACCACGGCACGCGAGCACCACGTCAAAAGCTCTCCGGGACGAACGAAAAATTACGAGAGAGCGAACGCGCGCGCAAAAGGGAAATGCGAAACAAGCGGCCTGTACGTGCGCGCTTTATAATGCGCGGGCATCGGTATGGAAAGAGAGATACCGTTTTAAAACTCGTCACAAGTGGATTTCTCGTCTGCGAGAAATAAGAGCGGAGGAGTGCAGCGGCGGCCGCGTTTCTCGCTGATCCGCGCGGATGAACTTCCGACTTACTGCTAAAACGTGGCGAGATTTACGCGCTGTAAGTTAAGTCCGAGGCCGCGCCGAGATTTATTACGGGAGGTATGGTGTATAGGAGGCGAGAAAAGTCTGTCCTTTGTCGACGTAGTGGGGCGCTAGATGTGGAAGTGTAAGAAGTTCGCTTTGCATTTTTATGCGCGATCTTAGAGCCTGGACAGATTTACCGGTAAATTGGACTATGCTTTGGCTTGGTATTGTACGGACGTGAATTTTTGATACTGGGTTCAGCTTCTGTTTCGAATGTATTACTTATTACAGGAATTATTTGTACTATCGTTAGCTATCAAAGTACGTAGCTATGATATAGCTATCTTTTTAGGCTCGATTTAATTTCTTTCTTTTTGTATTTATTAGTAGATGAGACTGGGGCATTTTTGTATACTCTACTTTTTAAAAATTTTATTTTACACTGTTCTATCAAAAATCGTACCCCAATAATTAGTGTATAGTCATAAAATATACGGTCGAGAACTATTTAAAAATTTTCAGCCTCTTTTTATTAATTTAATATGTTATAATTTTCATTTTAAAAACTAATATGAGAATACAAAAATGCAGGGTTCTTGAATGTTCGTACCAAAATAAATAACAATGCTCGATACGGAAAATTTACTGGGACGGTCCACTACATCAGAAGGATAAAACTGATATGTTTATTCAGTTATTTCTTTCTCTAAAATGATTATCTTCATAGAAAAATTGTACAAGGACTCTATTATTTAAATATTTAAGAGTGGAAAATAATTTTATATTTCCAATTTTTCAAGAAAATTGCGGTGTTGGAAAAAAAAATCAGCGGCTTCACAATCAATAAACCAAAAATTGTCATCTTCTACAACATAAGATCTAACATAGTACATGCGACTTTTTCAATCAGACAAGATTCTTTTATCTACAACATTTTTCTACAAAAATTTGTTGATAAAAATCGAAAATTTTTTCAAAGGCTAATAATTTTCGTAAAAGTGGATATTCATTAAAATCTGTATGTACTTTTTTCGATTCAAATCAAACTATTTCGGAGATCCCAGAACCTCCGATAGCGTAGTTGCCAAAAAAAGACTCACGGTTGCATGGCTGTAGTGTCACCATTTTGCTGAAATAAAATTAATAAAATAATATTTTTTTCTTCTGAATATTAAGACAATAAGGTCCTATAAATACATTTTCTATTAAATTAATCGATTTGGAAAAAAGAGTCCCCCCTTACGGAAAAATTTTATACAGCGAATAAATCGCCGTGATTGAGTGTCACATGACCATTCTCTGCTCACTAGCAACTAATCGGTAATCGTTAAAATTTTTCAAAACAATAGATGCCATAACCTATTGTGGTAGTAATAACGTTAAATTATTACTTCATTGCTATAAAAATTAATGTAGAATTAGAGATGAAATTAAAGAACAAATATATTGCTAGTCAACGTTATTTTTCAGAATATATTTTCTCTTATTTGGATGTCAAATTATATATCTATCATAGAGCTGCATCAGCTTCTTCTTTTCGGATATTTTCATACTAGATCAGTTGTAAATAATTAAATAAATTTATTAGCCGCTGATTCTGTTGATTAAGCCAAGTAATTAGTAATAATGTTTTTTTCAAATAACTCATTTAGTATGCTAACCCAAACTAACACCATTGAAATAATGATTTAAATAATTCTTACTAAAATATAAGTAATGAAGCTTTTCAGTAGCTTTTACAACATAAGTATGTATAACCCGAATTTATTTTCTACTTGTGCAAGATAGAATGTTTACATTAAAGAAGTCGCAACTAATTATTTGCTATTTTGCAGTGAATCATTCGCTACTCGCTAAAAATACCATATATTATTTGACATATATGGTATAAGAAATCCGTATAATAAAGCTAGTTAAGACAAAGTTTAATAAAGTTTAGTTAAAAATCATATCATATTATCATAAAATCTGAATATATTTTTTTTTTTTTTATTATTTAACGTCGCCATGTTTGTGCTTCCATGTGGTGCTAATCGACGACGGGGGTCTGCGGTGTGTTTGTAAACAAAGCACATGTAATTTTTACAGAGGTGCTTGTATCAATCGGCAGAGACTAGGATTCGAACCCGGGTCACCGGCGTGGGAATCCGACATTCTACCGACTGAGCCGCCGCAGGCCCCAAAATCTGAATATCATTTCAGACTCACGGTCACTTTAAAATTTTAATACAGGATAAGTTCAGAATTTCAGCGTCACAGATCATATTTTTATACGAAGATAGAATTAATATAAGTATTCTAAACATGAAAGCATATTTCATACCTCATTTTAGTTTTTCAATAAAAAAAAAAATTGATTTATCTTTAAATGTAGACAATATTGAATCTAAACTTTTTGTTGAAAACAGTAACACATTTTAAGTAGTAAAAGCGTATTGTCTCAGAAAATTATTACAAATATCAGTACGTTATAGATATTTTAATATACTTTCAGATTTAAATAGATTTGTGAATACGCTAACATTCAATCCTTCGTGCTTTGTTCAATGGTAGGGATAATATTATAGGTATAAACCAGTACATATTCATATACATGCGCCGTAATTCATTTCAATTATTGCACTTACTTAAGTTCATAAACAAACCTTCAAACACAAACAGTAAAGTGTCAAATAAAAGGCACATAAACTGCCCTCGATAAATTTTCCTTATAGTTCTCTAATCACCCAATGAAAAGGCTACAGCGCGCATCTAGCGCAAGTTCTCATCGTTCGCGTCGTATATAAGGCCATGCTTCGACTATGAGCACACAATGCACACCGCACGCTCGGCACACACGTACACAAAGCCGGAGAGGCATCGCGAGTGCACCAATCAATTAGATACGATGACTCTGAATAACGCCGACCGATCTCCTGACCGCGGTGAGATAGAGATCTGGATTTCCTCCCGCTCGCTCGTACTCGTCCGCCTGTAAAATACCCCCTGCAAGAGGAGCAGCGTGCTTTAGGCTTGCGTGTGTCCATCTCTTGCAGCTATATAAGCTGCGTAACGTCTCTCGTCGTGTCCGGTTAAGTCCCGATCACTCGCGTGTGTTGGGAATTAATGCGCAAAGGATGTATTGCGGTCGCAGGGTATTCTACGCTGTTATTTAAGGGTTGCCGGTGTTAAATCCTAAAAAGGTAAAAATTACTAAATACTATATACAAATCAGTACTGGACTTACCATTTTGCCGTCCTATGCCAACTCAAAGCTTGCGCCCCTTGTAGTTTAGTCGATATGCTGGAGTTTTAGCACTTTTTGATGTAAAGCAGCTGCAAAAACTGCAAATAAGTGCGTATTTCTCACTTTATATGGAAACATTAAAGTCGGAGCAAAAACTGTAAATATGTTTCTTGTAGGTATTGAAAATACCTACAAAATGAGACTGATGCCTTTAAATTTTGTTAATAACAATCGCTGTAAAATATCGAAAACCACGGAAAATCTAAATCCTACTGCAATAAGTAGATCTTATAGTGTTGAAAACATGTGAATTTTTTCAGGTCCTTCAATTAATAATATTCGGAGATATTCAATTGTTAATTTTTTTTACGTGTACTCGTTATCCATTTGACGGTCTTATAAAAAGTTACGAAGAAATAACAGTAACTTTTCAAGTTAAAAAATGATATGGACCCTTAAAAACCCCGAATTTAAAATTAAAGGGTCCTACGGTGCACTTTAAATTATATGTCAAAAAATGTTAATAAACAATTGCAATAAATTTTTTCCTTAAAAAGTCATAGAAACAGGACTTTGATATCTTGATTGCGCTAATTTTTATGGAAATTTTAAGCCCAGAAATTTTAAATTCCGATGACTAGGACCAAAGTCAACTTTATTTCTCAAAAAATTATTATTAATGAACAATAGCATATTAAAATTTGAAACTTTCAGGATATCTTGAGAAAGGTTTAAAGTTTAAGTTAAAAATAGTTGAATCATTGTTGTGTAATCTGGTGAGGGACATAATGGCGATGCGCCGTTATTATGTCGCTCACCAGATTGTACAAGAACGATCAGAAGATTTCTAACCGACTTCAAAAAGGAGGAGGTTCTATATTCGACGCGCATGTTTTTCTTTTTATGTATGTACACCGATTTTTTAATTTTTTCTTAAACTTGAAGGGTTTAAAAATATATTAGAAAATAACTGAAACCTTTAAGTATTATTTTATTGCGACAAAAAATCTCTGAACATTGGTCGAATTGTCGGCCGAGAAAGTAGAGTATCCTATTAAATATAAGAATTTATAAAGTGCATTATACAACGCGACAACTTGTCACGGTTACGCAACTGAAGCCCATACGCCGACCAATAAGAAGCTTGTATTGCTCCCAGAGAGCGTCTTTAATTAGTTGGTGCACACGCTCAAGCCGCACTGCTGCGCCAAGTTGTAACATTGTATTACGTACCATAATTAAAACACGTATTAGTCTGCCAATTTTCTCCGGTCAGACAGGTTTTTTATATTTTATAAAATGATATTAAAAAATGTTCAGTAGCCACTTTATTGTTAACTATTATGCATAAGTGATAATATAATAACTAATAAATCTCTGTACATCATTCAGTTATACATCCTTATCTTTACTACGCGCACTAGTGGGATCTTACAAATTTTTCATTCAACCACTTTTCGCACTTTACAATAAAAAAGTATAATAAACGTTTCGCGATCCACTGATGTTCTCCCTATCCTCTATTCGAATCCAGGCGATAAGTCACATCCTTCGCAATCATTCATGACGCAGTTCATAGTGACGAAAGGCCTGGCGCAAAAAGTCCGCATCAGACATTGACGCGCGCACGAGCGTGTTTATGCTCCCCTCTTGAAACGCTTTAAGTTATGCCCATGATCAATATAACGGGTGTTTACGAGCGACGCCTTGCGCTTGCGGTCAGTTATTCGGCTTAATTGCGGCCACGAATCGTTCACACGTGCACCAGATGCTTATTCTTCGGAGGGTAAAAAGACAGAGTTTTTAAATATGGAAGCTATTGGGTGAGTGAGGTTTCAGATTATGAAAATTATCGATGAGTTTCGAGATTTCAACGCGTGGGTTGCAGAAAACTATATCATTTGTGAATGAATGCAGTTACAAGCTCTTTTATAAGGTTAAGTGATTTTAATCGCATCATAAGTAATGGTTAAATGTACAATTTATTTGTTGAATTGTAGATTTCTTTTGTTCGGTTTAGTCTAGTTGCTGCATTAGCTTTGTCAAAAAATTTATTATCTGTTTTTAATAAATTGGGATTTTGCATGAAATTGTTCTCTTCGTCAATGTCTCTGACATTAATAGAGACACTAATAAAGAGAGCGTCACATTTCAGGAAAACAAATTTAAATGAGACTTTGGGAATAGATGTTTTTAGATACCTAAAAATTAAGTCTATAGTACCCATAGTTTGATCTAATAGTAAAAAATTGTACCTCTGCTTATTATGATAATTCAGCATGTATTTTTCTTAAAAATATTACCCAAAAGATTATGGCAGTAGACGGAAAGAACTGTAATTTGCAGCTTTTAACCTTTAATAGTACATTATGCAACAAGGGAATAAAGTCGACTTTATTCCAGTGTTGCATATAGAACTTTATTTCCGACATAACTGTGGCCACTTTATTGACTTTTATTGAAAATTTATATTAATATTAATATAAATATAAAATTAAAAAAAAGAGAGAAAGCCAGAGAAACTGAGAATTTACGGGAATAAAGTGCCATTATCGACCCGCTTTTAATGTCAATAAAGTGGCCATTATAGTTAAGAACTTACATACATACATACATACAGACAGGAATTTTTTGTAAATAATTTTTTCTTTCTCAGAAACCTTAATAACATCAAAATTTATCTCTGATTCGAATATTTTTCATTGTTACTAAGTTTTCTATTTTGCCTCCAAATATCTTTCTGAAGACACTATTCTCATATACTTTAAATTTTCTTCCCGATTGGTTATCGTCCACAGTTTGCATCCATATAGAAGTACTGGCATTGTGATTTTTCTGTATATTTATAATTTAGTTTTTCGCAATATTAATCGTGATTTTAGTAAGTTATTTACCGAATATAAGCATGCATTTTCCGAATGCAGCCTCTTCTTGATTTCAATATGAGTTTCTTTTTTGTGGGCTATTATCGTGCCAAGGTATTTAAAGTCGTCTATGTTTTTTAAAGTTTTGCCGGGGACTTTCAAGTCAGTATCAGCAATCTCGGGTCCTGCTCTGCTAGTGACCCTGTTCTGGGTTTTCTCTTCACTCATTTCTAGGCCTATTTCTTTAGCTGTTTTTATTAGTATTTCTATGTTTCTTATTACGGTTTCTCTATTTTTACCTAATAATGCCTGTATGTCATCTGCGTATACTAGCAATTGTGTTAGGGATCCATTTATTATAATTCCCTCTGTACTTTCTTGTACCGCCCTGGTCACGAATTCTAAAGCTAAGTTAAATAGGAGGGTTGATAGAGCATCTCCCTGCTTTAGCCCGTTATAAATGTGCTGCGATAGGCTCTTACCTGACCTCACTATGCCCCGACTGATATCTAGGCACATTCTGATTAAATTGACCAACTCCAAATTGTTGGTACCCCTAGCAGTGCTAAGACATGAAACAGTTTACATCTTATTATTGTCATACGCTTTCTTGAAATCAATGAATAATTGGGGTACCGTTTCCCCGTATTCCCATTTCTTTTCGAGGAGCTGCCTAACCGTGAACATTTGGTCGCTTGTTGACCTGTTTCTCCGAAATCCACACTGGTAATCCTCGAGGATTTCCTCCATCAGAGATGTGAGTCTATTTAGCAGTACATTAGAGAGAATTTTGTAGCATGTACAGATAAGAGAAATGCCTCTATTGTTATGCCTCTATAGTTCGGGGGGCTCTATTGTTTTTTAACTTGCAGACTTTCCTGTAGACTAGGTTGCTCAATTTGTAGTTCAGCAGCCTGAATTTCTTTATAGTCTAAAGCGGTTGGTTGTTCGTGTACATTTAGGAGCTCGTCGAAATTATTTCGACGAACTGTAACACAGATATCTGTAAAAATTATTTTAATAGATTGTTAAAAAACATTTTGCTTCTTAAAAGAGGATGGTTTGTGATGGAAAAAAAGAAGTTTTGCTAAAAACGTATTAGCGACATGTTTTGAAATACTGGGAATAAAAAAAAATATTTTTAGAAAATGTCTGTATGGATGTATGTATGTGTGTGTGTATGTGTGTGTGTGTATGTGTGTATGTGTGCATGTGCGCGTGCGTGTCCGTGTACGTGCGTGTGTGTGTGTATGCATGGATACGGATCAACATTAGTCTGAATGTACACGGTCAAAATTAATGTTTCGGGGCTCATTTTCTTGTTTTTCTTTAAGGACGGTGGATCAAAAATTAATGTTTCGGGGCTCATTTTCTTGTTTTTCTTTAAGGACGGTGGATCAAAAATTGTTTTTTCGTTCCCGTTGCGTTTTTGTTTTCTGAGCGGTTTCTTCATTGCTGAGTTGTAGTTTTTTGAGTTTTTTAATACTTTAGAAATAATATCATCGATTGATAATGCATTTGAAAAATCATAAAATTACCTATCTTTTTCCATCCAAAATACTGAATAAGCTTTTTTTCCCTTCTTATGTTATTCAGTAATTTTTTTCAAACCATTATATATGTGAAATATACGAATGAAAATTTTTGAAAAAAATTGATATGATTAGAACTCTGGATAAGAATATTCTGCAAAATCTGTTAGACTTTACTTTTTTCTTTTGAAGGGAAAAAAATCTTTTTGTAAAAAGAATCGATTTTTAGTCAGATGCGAATACTGGAGTATATCGGCAGCATTTGATCTGAAACGTTACAAAACGGTAGCTTGTTACAATCTCTTGAAGGAGTTCTTTACCCAGATCACAACGACCTTTATATTTCGAGATATTTGAGGTTATGTAGTATTTGGAATTCTTTTTATTACTTTTTGCAATTTTTCAAAATAGAATTGGTATTTAAATAAATAAGACTACGCTTTAGCATAAAATGTTACTTAAAACGACTTATAGTTTTTAAATTATTATTTTGTTATAATAATATATTTGTATAGTTCTTTCAATAAATTATCTTTTTTAAATTATCTTGTTTAATTGTTTTTTCAATCATGCAGATTATGAAACAATTTGCTCTAGATCTTTTAAAATTGTAAGAAACTGAAAATATTTAATTTAATAAACACAAATCGGTTTTTAATAAACATATATTTGTTACAGGTTTTTGTTCGCCATGGAGTCCAGCCAATGAGAAGCGGTGATTCCTACGCTCTGATTGGTTGGAGTCTTTTCTCGATCGTGCTATCTACTGGCCAGATAAATTGACACCAGTTATGATGAATCTGCATCCAGCCCCAGATAATTTATTGGAGATAATTTTTTGTGGAAGTAAAAGCGGAAGTGGATTAGCATGTGGGTGCAGAAAAGCTGGACTTTACTGTACAATGGCTTGTTCAGTCTGCAGTGGGCAAGACTGCCTTAATTGCCCTCCTTGCAAAGAGACATAATTTAAATTATAACAATTATTTATTACCACTGTTAAATAAATCATTTCGTTATATAATTTTTGATTATTTATTTACAAATGTAATATTCGATTTATAATCTGCTTCTTTTAAAACCTTTTGATTTTTAATTTTTTGGACTAAATTTGGTATCAGCGATCTTAAAAACTATAAAGTTAGCTATTCTTAAACATTTTTTTCGTGATTTAAGTAGCATCTTCATACTGTAGCGGGCAATTTTGGCTCCGGAATTTAAAATTGTGATAATCTGGAGTCACATTTGTAATCAGCGACGTCAAAAACCTTAAAATTGACTATTTCTAAACATTTTTTGTGCTTTAAGTAGCACTTTCATACTTTAGTCAGTCATTTTGGCTCCGCCATTTTGAATTTTTAAAATATAATGTCAGATTCGCAAACAGCGACGCCAGAAACCTTAAAATTGACTATTTTTAAACGATTTTTATGCTTTAAGTAACATTTTAATGCTGCAGTCATTTTGGATCCGCCATTTTGAATTTTGAAAACCTGATGTCAGATCTTTAATCGGCAACTTCAAAAACCGATTAGAATCTTTTTTCATTACAAAATTCGTTAACTCCACTGAGTTACGAAATTTCTTATTTGATTTTGTAATAAACAATGTTTTTTGCAACACTGAAATATTAGCGTCCAATTTCCTATAAGTAAACTTTTTCTATGATTTTGTTAAAAGGTATTGCAAAAGGTTTCATCTAAATTTATTTAAATATGAATTACTTAGATAAATGACATGTTTTTTTACTAACTTGGCTGCACTAGTTCGTGAGTGCGCAGACGGTGCGCACACTTAATTCATAAGTAAAAAACGAGGATTCAAAGTTAAAATATCGTAACTTTTCTTGCTCGATATTGAGTATGCCAAAAATCACATTTTATAATGGACTTTTTAAGCGTTGAAAATCGCCTATTTTACGTATTTTAGGATTTTCAAACAATTATTACTCGAAAAATAATGACTTTAGAGAAAAAGTTTATACAACATTTTTTGTTCCTAAGGGTGCATTCTCAGTAGCGCATACCACACGGGTACCCATGTGCAAGCCTATATAATTATTGTTAAAAAAATAGTTCAAGTGACATGAAACTTTTTCCGAAACAATTTTGTGTTAAATGTTAATCAAATAAAGTCTCATGAAATGTAGAAAACCTCTTATTTGATCATTTTCGTGATGCTAATGCACGAGTACCCGTGCGATACGCGCTACTGAGAATATACCCCAATGAACCAAAGAATCTAAAAAAAATTGATCCAACTATAAATGTTTTTTTGTTGCAATTTGTTTAAAAATTATTTGATTAAACAATATTTGACCAGGTTACTAGCTGGCAACATGCATTTTTATGTTTAGTGGGACCTCCTTAACAATATCGCACAAAAAATTCAGTAGGAATAATTTTTCACACTCATGCGCCAATTCAGCCTGGACTATATTCTTTGCAGTATGTTTTGAAACGTGTTACTCTTCGTTGGGAGACCCTGAAATGATTTTTTTTCGTGGCGAGATACGAATTGTGCTAGTCTTCGCACGGGGCGACGGTATTATCGATCGATCTATTGTAAATGTATTAAATAAAATTATTGTAAATAAGTTCAATAAAACTTCGGCGTGCACTAGGTACTCGTATGTATTTTTACAAAGAATTAGATATTTAATTTACAAATTAATTATTAGTACTAATTAATTAACATCTCTTTTGCAACAATAATGCTGCTGTTTCTAGTATCGAGTGATGGTTTATTTTTATTCAGCATTTAGTTCGTGTTCGTCCGGACGTAGTTTGATTATTATTTTAATATAATAGCCGATTTATTCTAAGAATTAACAATATTTCTATATAGAAGCATCATAATGTTGAAACATTATTTAAAAAATTAAAGTTTCACGTTTTAAATTTATTGTAAAATAAATCAATTATAATTATTTTTCAAAATAAACTAACTCACTAACTAACTTTACAAATTGTAAATTGCCCTCTAGATAATTAATAATGCAGTATTTATTTAACAATAAAAAAGAAGATAAGAAATGAAATCACGAGCATCACAAAGGAAAAAAAAACAGGCCAAATAGTCATCTATATCATCGGAGTCAGGGCACTTTATTGCGCAACCTGCATGAAGGAGCATCGCCGAGGCTCAATATATATACATATACACGAAGTCAGACGCGCAGCGCCGCCCTTGTGTCATGGGTCAGCTACCCCTCCATTGGATTACGAGACCCCATAGAGGGAAAAATGTAATATAAAAGGCTTATCGACTAAGCCGTTAATATGTTGTGCGTACGCAGGACGACGAGCAAGCCCGCGCGACCGAGAAACTGTACGTAATGTATATCCCCATATACCTATTTATATATCGTCGCCGCCGCCGACGGTGAGCCCTGCGGACATATGTCCCACGTAATCTTATACATTTTACGCGTGTAAAACACGATAGTCGGGGTGTGAGGTTAACCTTGGCGCTTTTGCTGTATACCAACTACATACTACGATTCTCATTTGAATTCAGGGTCCCACCGACACTGTGTCGAAGTGTTTTATTAAGCATACGTTCTTTCTTTAATTACTGACGTTATTTAATTTTTTTGTTTAGATTATAATTAGGTATGTGATTTTTGTAGAGAAATTTATTAGTAGTATACCGTAGATGTTTGGCAGAGCAATATGCCAATGCTTCTTAATTAATTGAAAGAAAACATGCATGTGAACGATCTAATTAAAAAATATGTCAACGTTTATCTAAATAATCTTTTATTTGCGTTTTATTTTTACTAAAACACAAAATAAAATATGCTCATTGTTTAATGTCTGTACAAAGTAGGTATATATAATGAATATATAAAGAGCAATTTTAACTATATGCATGTAGATTAAATATGTTCAATAATAATAAAAATAGCTTCGTCTGCGCCTATTACAATTTAATTTATTATATTTCTATTGGAAGTTTAATACAGCAAATTATTATAAATTAATATATAAGGTTATTATCTAAATTATCAGAATTCTGAGTTAATTTAATTCTTAAAATACATAGTCGGAACGTTATAGATTAATAAAATTTGAATGAATTTTTTACAGTAAAGCTATTATCAATCACAATTGATAGCAGTTTCAAAATCATTTATTCAACACTCAACATATGAAAAATAATGTTTTGTTAATAATTTCTGAACCGTCGATATATCGAGGCTCTTCACAAGGATTAGCACATTTCAAATTTGTCAAGAAATATTTATTTTTAAATAACTAACACTTTTTAAATTCTCTAATAAAAACACTTTCTTAAAACCTTCGAAAAAGTTACAGTTTAGTCGGAGAATTTAAAAAGTGCTAGTTTTCGTATAACAGACCTGGAATGAACTAGTATTTCTCGAGAAACAGTCAATATACTCTTGGCAATTCTTCCAAAAATTATCAAAATTTTATTCTCTATTTATAAACATTCACAATATTAAAGTGCATATATTAAGAAAAGGTGTTTAAAGTAAAAAAAACTTCTTCCTTTTCGTATTGTCGGTACTTATAGCATACCATCCCCTGATTACAAGAAACAAGAACTACACCTCTGTCACGACGAATCAAAACTGAAATCCCGTGAAAACTGTGCTCCATCCCTCCTTCGCAACGCGCAATCGTCCCTCAATATCCAGCATTCCTCGAGCGATTTACCAAAACTCTCCGGACTCATCACACCCCTCGACTTACAGACACTTGCATGGGTGGGGCAGCAGCAGCAGCAGTCGATGCCTTATACCTATTTACATATAACACGGCCGAGCTTACTTTGGCCGCTGCTGGGAAGCGTCGTCGTCGTAGGTATAGTCTGTCTCGCCCGCGTGGCAATAGGCGACACGTGCCGGCGCGTGGCCCAAAACTAATTGAGATACGGAATTCACTCGGTATATATACGCTGCGCCTGCCGAGCTGTCAGTGCCGATGTACGTCTATATTTTCGGAAGAGTGTGGGCGCACGCGCGCATCATCGGCTCGGCGAGTGTAGCGCTGCTGGCTGGTCTTTTGGCTTGCTGCAAATTGAATTTTCGTAATCTCACGGTGGATTAAGCGTGTTCCGATGTTATCTGCGTATTTGTTTACCGAGCAAATGTTTTATTTTGGTTTGGTGTAGGTAGCAATTTATCGGTGTTATAATGCATGCTTTGGGTAATGTGAGTGCGTATTCTAATACCGTATTTTTATACTTTAAAAATTGGCCACAGTGGGTGATAGTTTTTTCTTGATAACTAGAGTTCATCCTAACAAGGCCTACAACAGTCCCTAAGCAACAACGATAAGTATTGTATAATTAACACTTTTTAGCTAGATATACATCGGTATGCATATTTTATTTGAATAGATTTGTAATCTTTGAATATATACAGATATAGGTGAGAGTCGGGTAGCCACTAGCCCGGTCCATTTACCATTTTGAGAATCCTGTACTATTTCAGCAATAATTCTCCATTTTTCTAATATACAAAATGATCTTAATGCATAAGTCTAGAAGTATGAAGTTATGTTTTTCAGTTGTACGGGAACAAATCAACCTTAATTGTTATACTTTTACGAAAAATTTTAAACTCATTTAACTATAAACAGAAAGACAAATGTATATCAATTTTTAAGAAACCATTTATTGAATTTACACTGCGATAGTTATTAGATGCTTTTTTAAATTTTTTATATCCAGACTGTCCGGGATTTATTAATGGAGTTCAATCTGAAGAATTAAAGTACTATTATACAGCTGCTAGTAACCGGATGCGACAACATTTCGAGAAATAGAATAACAATAAAAACTGCGGGAAATGTTAAAATAAATATAAAAGTCTCTTCCTTTGAAAAGAGGATGCGAAAATCAGGACGAACATTTTCATAATAATACGACTAAAACCTTATTCTGAGTTCTTTAAAAGTGTAGTCATATTTTGTTCTTTAATTTCAATATGAGTTTGAAATATTCTTCTGTAGTTTACACAATGATCTTAATTTGTTAATATCATTAACAGATTAACCCTAAGACTGACTTTCAAGTTACAAGTAATATCAACGAAACTTTGGCTGAAATGCTTTAGAGTGAAAGGGGTTATAGAAAATTTTGAGAAAATCGAAAAACGTCTGCCAAGAAAAGGACATGTGACTATACTGCTTAAAATTTTGTCGAATGTTACATTTCATTTATGTCTTTAATATTCTATATTGATAAGCATAAACAAAAACTTGGACTACAGATATTTGCATTGTACAAATTTACCCCGCGTGCAAATTAGCCCTACTTTCCCCTACAGAATAAAGGGTTCCTTACTTGCTGTGATCAAACTATGAAATTGCAGTATTTCAAAAAAATTGGAATGTGAAATTTTACGCTATTGTTGCAAAAAGTACTATTTCAGGGCTCATTTTTTCGTTTTTTCTAGAATATGGGAAAAGAAATATTAGTTTTTGTTTTTCGATGTGTTTTTATTTATTACCGGCTTTTCAATTTTTGGATATAAGTTTTTCGGATTTTTTGGTATGTTAGACATAATTGCTTGGAACTTAGAGGATTAAAAGATGTGTATTTAATCTTATAAGGTTCGTACAAGTGTTATAGGCTGTTATGTTTGAGATATAGGCTATTTTATCTTACATGTGCTATTTTATTAAAAGTTCATACTTCTTTTACTCATATCTCTAGTAGTGACTTTAGTCAACCAAAGTTATGAAAAATCGAAGATGAAGATTAAATATGATCAAAATTTAAGAATATCAATCTTTTAAATTCGGTGATGTTTTATTTATATAGGATACTATCAAGCGAAAATTAAAGCACTTGTCATCTACTTTCGTTTTCTTTTTTAGCATGAATAATGCTGAATTATGATAAAAAAGGAGCTGCTATTTTAAGTAAAATAACACACATTAAAGTTTGGCTAGATTATACCCCGAAACAGAAGCTTATGCCTCGTCTTCATTGGCACATAAATAGCGTCTCGATTTAACTTTTAATATTAAATATCATTACAGTGTTAATTGCTAGTAAATTTTAAACAGTTATTTTGTGTAGAGATTGGTTTCTTCTATTTCTTCACACTAAAAAAGTTTTGATTTTCTTAACAACATAAATGTTATTCAATATTGAAAGTTAATGCGAGACTCTATTAAACTGCCATGAAGACGAGGCATTACATGAGATCGAGCAACGGGTGTTTCGGTCTTCATTTCCAGGTACCAAAAAATGGCTCCGAAAGCCTGATCAAAATCCGTTTCCCAAAGGCATATAACTTTCCTAGTCAGTGAAAAAAGAGAAAAAAAGAAGAAAAAATCCGCTCCTACAAAAAGTGGCCGAGGTCGCGTCGCACCCTGTCAGTCTTGCCGGTGATTTTCGACGCGCTCGGCCGTTTCAGTAGTTATAGCGGGCACGCGCGTCGCGAGCGTTCATATAACGCGCGCGAGCGCGCGCCGCTTCTCGATATATAGGCTGGCGCAGTGATCCGGACAGTCTGCAGTTAATTTAGAGGCCATTTCCTCTGTAAATAGCCAATAAAAGCTCGCTCGCTCGCTGCGGCTCGCGCGTGGGGGAGGCCGCGCGGCGTCCGTATATATATACGCGAGCGCGATGGAGAGACGCAGGAGCGAGGAGATTGCAAAGTGGGAGGAGGAGGAGGTAGAGGAGGTATAGGGACGAAATGCGCGCAATATTATAAAATTTAATGTCTTGGTTTACGGGCTGCCTGCCTGCCTGCCGGGATATCCTGATGGGTATAGCTACCAGCGAGGCGCGCGCGAGCGCTCGCCCGCTCGCGGCGGCATTCTCGCCTCGATATTTACTGTGCCTGCGATCGCTACTGCAGCGGAAAATTTTCTCTCTCTCTTTTTTTTGCTCTCCTTGTCTCTCGCTCGCTTGTGAAGCTCGGGTATTTTCGTCGTGCCCTCTCTTTATTTTTGCGCGCCGACGGATTCTCTCCCGCGAGTGACATTAACATTATTAATTCCTCGGCCTGCGCTGGGCGCTGGGTTCTGTCTCGCTTGTTTTCGAGCAAAAAGTGCGCTGAAAATGTTTTAGGTGCCTGTGGCAGTTTTGATTGCGATTGTTTATTTTGAAGAAATACGAAATTTATAGTTTATTTGAAAATAATTCAGTTTTTTAAACCATGTTTTTGCAAATCATTTCAGTTTTTCAGTTATTCTTGAAAACAGGAGTTAAAAAAGTCTTAGTTAATATTGTATATTAGAGAAATTGACTTAAATGAATACAGTATAGTATAATACTTATATGGAAAGTCTGACTATATCTTCTTTTTCTACTAGTATACAATTTATAAATTTGATAGTATTGTATAATTTAAGTATGTTCGCACCTAAAAACAAAACTGATTCTTTTTCCATTATAAAATTCATTATGAATGTATTGTTGTTTTAGCCATGTTTTCCACTTTTCTTAAGGAAGGTCTTTCGCTAGATACAGGACATAAAACAAAAAAAATTATATGAGAGTTTATGAAGGTCCCATGATATAACTTGTGAAATGTACTTAATAATAGTCCATAACTACAAGAAAAACAATTGTTAAAAAAAATCTTTACGTTACAAGTGTAAATATTATCAGTTTCAAAAATATTCAGTTAAACCCCAATTATTTTTTTTATTTTTTGATCAATTTTAATGTTTCAGGGGTTGTTCTATTTTTTAAACATTTATCTTCAAAGTTAACGAAAGAAATTTATAAAATAATGTATCTGTAATAAGAGAAAGCTAATCATTTATAAGTAAACGCGTAAAATTTTATAAACAATTAGCTTTGCCTTACCACAGATATATTATTTGATCAATTTCTTTCATTAACTTTGTAGATAAATGTTTAAAGAAAAGAATAACTCCCGAGCATTAAAATTAATTAAAAAATAAAAAAAATAATTAAAATTTAACTAGATATTCCTAAAATTGACAATATTTACACTTGTAACGTAACGATTTTTTTTAATAAAAATTTTATTTCTGCTGATTTTTTCATATAGTTATTGCAACAACTACATTAAGATACTAAGATATTAAGTATATTTTATTAGTTTTATCATAGAATCTTTATAAACTCTCATATAAGTTTTTGTTTTATGCCCTACATCTAGCGAAAGACACTCCTTAATATTACAAGTATTTTAACAATTTTTTCTTCCTCCAAGAGGAAGCTTTGGGATAGTAAAAGAGAAGTTTTCTTAAAAACCTATTAGAAACATGTTTTGAGATATAAGGAATCAAATTACACTATTTTAAAAAAAGGTCCGTATGGATGTGTGTGAGTGTGTGTGTGCTGTGTGTGCTGTGTGTGCGTATGTGAGTGTGCGCGTGTGTGTGTATGTGTGTATGTGTGTGCGTGTGTGTATATGCATCGATATCTCAAGTAATCCACGGTAAAATTTAACGTTTCAGGGCTCATTATGTTTGATGTTTTTAAACGAAAGGGGCACAATAATAATTTTTTTAGATTTTAGAATTTTGTTTGGTTTTTTAGCAGCATTTTGATTTTTGGATTTTAGTTTTTCGGGTTTCTTGATATGTTAGAAATAATATTATCGATCTGGTGAAAATGTATTGTAAAGAGTATAAAATTACCTATCCTTTACCATCCAACATTTTGGATAAGGTGTTTCCTCTCTTTTGTTATACACGGAAATGTCATTTTCTATTTAAACGGGGATTTCTCTGAAATATATAATGGAAAGTTTTTCAAAAAATTGATGTAATTAGGACAATGAAGAAGATTAATCTGTAAAAGTTTTTAGATATTCTATTTTTATGTGCTAGAGAAAAAAATAATTTTGGAAAAAAATTGATTTTCAATGGCAAAAGATAACTTGAGTAATACTGCACTATTCCTTCTGAAAAATTCCAAAAAGGTAGCTTCTTACCATCTCTCGGCTAAGTTATTTGCCCAGATCATGAGGACTTTTATTTTTAGAGATATTCAAGGTTATATTTCTTTTTTAATTTTTGATTGCTTATTTCTTAAGTATTACACTAACTTGTGGCCATTTAAAGTTCTATTTGTATTTTTTATGAAGATTTGAAATAAAATAATTTAAGAATAATTATACCGTTTTTTCATTTTTATATTTTGGTAATAAATTAATAAATCCGTTATTCATAAAATCGAACAAAATTACGAAAAAATTTTATTTGTAAAAGTAGTATGCATTTTTAAATTTATAAATCAAATTTAATCAATAATTATAGTGTTGCAAAATTTATTATTGTATATTGAGAAAAAATGTAACTTGATATGCAAAACTTTTAAAGTTGCTTTTTAAGTACTATATTTTAGCATAGATTTATTTATAGTTGAAAGATTTTCTTGAATGTTTTAAAAGAATTTGTATCTAATAGGTGTGCGTAAAATTAATTTTTTCTTAAACTTGTTTTAATCACGAAAAAATGCGTTTACTCCAAAAATTTGTATTAAGTAGATTCAAAATAAAAGAAGACTGTAGGGCACTTTTTAGTTAATCAATATATTGTTTTCTTATCCAATACAATTAGTACAGAATAAAATTTAATAAAGTTAAAATTTAAGTTCACAGTTAAAATGAGTTTCAATAACCTAGTTTGAATAATTAACTTGAATAATTACACTTAGTGAACATTTTTAAGATTTTCTTAGTTACATATTATCATCCTATTTTAAGTTTATTTGTGATAATGTTATGCATTATATATATTAAAAACTATTTTAAACGACTATACTTTTTGATAATTTTTGCTATACTTTTGCATAAGTTAAAATTACTACATTTAAATATATATATATATATATATATATATATATATATATATATATATATATATATATATATATATATATATATATATATATATATATATGTCGACATATTAAAAAACCAATACACTTGTTATTATTATTTTCCCCCCAGTATTAAATAAAATAAATAATATCATATTGGAACATTTTTAAAGTTTGAGGAAGCTAAGTGCCAATGAATTGGCAGCGGTTTTTCGTAAACGAAAGAAAAAAAACTTTTTTTAATAAACAAGAGAAAAAGCATGAAAAATAAAAATCACCAAGCAATAAAGGGATAAGTTAAATAAAAAGAAAAAAGTTATAGCGAGAAAGACGTGGAGGAAGAAAGATGGCTACGGGAAAGAAAAACGAAGCTGGTCGGGAAAGGAGAAAAAAGACGAATCTAAAGAGGGACAGGATAGAGGGCAAAGCGAAAAGGACCTTTCCTGATCTCTCCCGCTGGTCTCGGAAGAGCTTGACGTTTTCTTATCTCCTCTCATTGCTTTTATCTTTTTCACTTTATATATAAATAACAATGAGTAGGTGTGAAGACACTATTACTATATGCAATTCTTTTTTGGCTGATGTATGCGGTTGTATACTTTGAAATAATTATACACAAATTCTTACACTAAATTCTTAAGATACGAAATAATAAATTGTTTTAGTCCAGTTATCATGAGAGTATAAGAATAATCTTTACCTTTATTTAAAAAAAATTATATTTCTATTAATTTAAATAATTAAATAATATTTATGTAGAAACTTAAAATGCAAAATTCACTAACTTTTTATGCATTTATGCAAACTATTATGCAATAGCAACAGTTTGTAATTTCAATTATATTAATTTAAGAATAAGTTGAATATTCAAACACTAATATCACTCAAATCCTTTGTTTCTAATTACTCTAGGACCTCTTCAACTAGTACAGAGATACTTAATCTATCTTGAGTGTAATTTCAATTACATAGGAAGTATTACCCCTTGCAAATCTCTGACATCGATCGAATTATAAAAGATAAGACTTCTAGTACTAAATAATAAATATCATTACGTAATTAATCTGACGTAAAATGTTTGTACATAATTATAGTATTAACGATTGTTAATAATTTTTTTTTAAGTAATTTAAATATTTTCTATTGTGAAAAGGCGATTTGCAATGTGATGTGTACTCATACACATGGTTGCATATTAAACTTGCTTTATGAATATCGGTTAAATTAAGACAAAAATCCATATAATATGTGTACAAATGTCTGTTCCAATTTAATAAATATTCAAAATGAAGTATTTGTGTTGCAGAATACTTAAATCAAATCGATGTTAATCTACAACCTTATATATTGAATGAGCTACGTGGGGGATAACTACCTTAAACGCTCAATTTTTCAGTTAAATTATTATAATTTATGAAAATGTATAGAAATAATTAGAAAATACGTTATAATTAAATGCATGCTACTCTATTATAGACTCAGATAAATCAAAATCTCCCTTTCGCGCACATTTATCTATTGCTCATAAACACACCAGATACATGCATCCACTCGTGCACCTTCCTTCGCATCTCTATTTCTCATCTCGTGTCCCATCATCTCCGTTCTCCTCGCCTTTCTATTTCCACGTTTCCCTTCCAACCCTCGCACCGTACGGCACCTGCAGCATATCACACACACACACACACACACACACACACACACACACACATACACACACACACACACTGGCAATCGCACTCGCATCCGTGGAAACGCGTGCAAAACACAATAAGGCACCAAGGGTGCCGCCGCGCGCACTACTCGCGTATTCAGCCCGTGCAGAGTAAGAGAAAGACACGACGCGGAGAAAAGGCGAGAAACAGAGATACAAGCCATATGCACCGTGCACGGACCCTACTACCACCCAAGAGAAAGTGAAAGAGCGAGACGGAGAGCCAGCCGAGGTATACAGGATATATAGCAATGCGGACTCGGAGCTCTACGCGCCGGTCTATAGCACGAGGGAGAGAGAGATATAGAGAGAGAGATAGAGAGAGAGAGAGAGAGAGAGAGAGCGTAGCTCGGCGTCACCACGGAAATCAAGAGTAATGCCAACACGAAACTGCACTACCCCGCGTCTCCCCCCGGTCGGCTGCTGCTGCTGCTGCTGCTGCTGCCGGTGCCGCGAGCTTCGCTTCCATACCTACACCCCCGCCCAAACGCCGACCTGTAGAGAGACACTACTGCCAACGACGAGGAAGAGAGAAAGGGAGAGAGACAGAGCCAGTCCCTTCGAGCTCCGCACCTACCCTCTGTTGTGTGCAGTACACACCTATGTATAGGGAGCTTCTGCACAAAAATGCTAATCTACGTCCCTGCATCGATAACTCCAAATAATCAAACTACGTTTATTCGATTGTTAATGACTTTTTCCTAATGATCTACGAAGAACCTCAAAAGAATTCACACTACGAATGGTCCATTTAAAATTTAGTTTCAGTTCATTTTTTAACTTCGTGGATGAACCAAAAAAATGTTCATTATGTAAAAAATTGATAAGTGCCATTTACCATTTTAAGGCATAATTTTGCTGACATAAAAGAATCCTAGATATCGCTTTCACAAAAGGATATTATATAAACAAAATATAACATCCAAAATGGATGATCGAATATGGCGGACGAAAATTACTTTGTCCGCCATATTATCTGAGCCATTTTGAATTTTAAAAATTGGACTTCAGATTTGTAATTAGCGACCCAATCAAGCCCTTTATACAAAGTTGGACCAAAATATAAAATTGTATGGCTAAAATAGTTAAATTGTATAAAATACAGAATTTTTGTATATTCGTTTTTTTATACTTGCAAGCTTCAATAAATATTTTGTTCAAACATGTGCCTCAAGAATAAAAACATTATTTTCAAACCCTCAAAAGTCAAAAGTTCTGCGGATTTGCCTATATATTTGAAAAGATAATTTTCTTTCTTAACCATCCTAAGTTCCAGCAGGTCCTCCATGACATACATTTTTCTCGTTTTTAAATAATACAAAATTAATGTGTACTCAGAAGTTAAAGTGTGTACGTCTTTTTTATAGTAAACTTTGTGGCCGTGAATATTTCTCTATTAGAGGTACAAATTGAATACTTTAGTAAGAAAACATAAAAGTTTATTTTATACATACTAAAAAAGTTTATATTTTTCCAGAAAAAGGAAATATTATAACCTTCAAAAAAAATATATTATAACCTCTTAAAAAGATGAGATACAAAATTTCAAAATTGCCACGGAGAAGTTAACATAACATTGACGCGTTTTTAGAGAATCACCCATATAGGTAGCTTCTCTCTCTCTCTCTCTCCCTCTCTCTCTCTTTCTCTTTCTATCTCGCTCACTTTTCCCCCGCGCGAGCGTTTCTCTCCGACACTGGTACGCGATCCTCGCGCGTATAGCCCACCCCCGGGGAATAACCTCCTCTCTCCTGGCCGCCCGTTTTCTCGTCTGCCGACGCGCCGCTGCCGCTGCCGTCGCTGATGCTTCTGCTTCGTCCTGCCTTCTCTCTCTCTCTCTCTCTCTCTCGCTCTCTCACTCTCTGTCTGTGTGAGCGCGAAATGCTGTACCGAGACCGAGAGATAGATAGTGCGAGAGAGCGAGAGAAGTGAAACGGTCTGAGAGCTTATACGAAGATTCGCGCGAGCAACTGGACTGAGAGAAAGAGGACGGAAGATTTCAAGCGTGGATGGAGAAATTCGAATTTCGAAAGCTGAGATTTGGAGTTGGAGAAGTAAATTTGACTGCTATAACATATATGTTGTATTGCGAAATCGTGAGTTATGAACGAAAATAAAAATGTTAAGGAAAAACGTAGGAACTTGATAGATGCCTGTACGAAAAGAAAAGTTAAAAATAATTTCATTTTAATGCGAATATTAAAAATGTTTATTAAAGAATCACTGACAGGGAGTGATAAGGACCTTTATAAATCTCATCAAATATGAATGAAAATGGTTGAAAATATTTATTCAGAGACAAATTATGATATTTCGAAGGATATATAAAAGTGTCTTTCTGAAAATCATAAAAAATTATTAGGAACCTATCTTGCTTGCTTCTTATTTCTTTAAATATTACTCTTTGAAGCAAGAATATTCTTTTTACAAGTAATCTTTTAATCAATAAAATTTCAACCAACTTAGTAATTATATTTGCTATGGAGAAATAAAAAAAAGAAATTTATCAAACGGTGATGTACAAGATATTAAAATTTTCACATTCTCTTAACATCTTATAAAAACGTTCTTGGATATGTATAATATAACAAGTAGTATAGCAATAACCCTGGTAGAAAGTTAGCTAGAATGGCTGGTTAGCTTATTAATTATTAGCCAGATTAATAAGCTATTAATAAGTCAAATTATAGCTAATATCCGGCTAGAATTTGCTTAAGACTATGCTTTAAGCAAGAACGTATTTTGTTTGCAAATCTAACCTATTTATATTTTGTTTTGAAAAGTTATTAGTTTTTAAAAATATACATTATTATACTTTATTGAATGTTGAATATAGTATACCGCCAAAATAAATATATTTATCAACAAATAACAATTTACGAGATTATAGAAATATGTATATGCAATACTAAAAGTATTTGATAACTAATAATTTCCTTTCCGAAAATTAGTCAATCATAACTTAGTCAAAAAAAATTTTGTAATTGATGTCGAAAATAAAATTTTGTAATAAAATTTCATTGTAAAGCTACAAATATTTGTTTACCAATTCTCCAAATTTCGTCATAACTTACATTATTATGTTTTTGTTGTTATTTTTAAAATAACAATAAATATATGACTACATGTATTCTATTATTTATAACATACATTTTTTTAATAAAGACACTTAGATTTTACTCGGGGCTTTGGTACTTTTTGTGTAAATAATACTTCTTAAATGCACGCGTCGTTAAGTAAACAAATAACCTAACCTCTATTACAACTAGACATTTAAGGTACATTTTTAACTTTAATTTAGTAAAATACTTAATGTAGTATGATTAGTATTTCGTATTACTTTGATTATTATACAACTAGTATTATTTCCATTATTAATTAATACGTAAGTTACTTAGCTTATTAATTTTATATTAACTAGAATATTAAACAGAATCTATTTAGAAATTAGCTAAAATGCATGTCGTTTTTAACTGAATTCTAGGTAATTTCTTAACCAGAATTAAAGCAGATTTAGAAAATCTAGCTAATATCTGGCTAGAATCCAGCTTAGATTTCTACTAGGGAAATTGACATGTTACTTAATCATGTTATTTTATACATTTATTTTACGTGCATACATATACATGTATTAAACTATAATTATATGAGTTTAAATTATATTGTATACATATTATTAATTTCTATATGCGATATTGTTTTGTAATAATAGTATACACATAATTGTACACACTGTGTTTTTCAATTATAATTTTGATAATTATATTATCTTTATCTTGTTTAACATAAAACCATTTTGTAAAAGTAATGTTACATTGATACTTCATTGCTTTAGCAAAACATGAGTTTCGCGCAGGCTATATTTTCACGAACCTGTTCATATGTGCGTTAGGGACTTCCCCTTCTTGGCGAAGTTACACTAACAGCAAGATTACAATGATGGATCACCCCGTCTGTGTTGCTGTTCATTAATGGTAATTTTATTAAGAAACGTTTCGTATGTTTCCTCAGTACACCATAAAATTTATAGTTTATTAATACTCACAAAATTTAGTCAAACAAAATTTAATTTCCGTAGTAATTACGCTACTGTTTATAAATAACCTCTCGTACTTTAAATACTTATTATACAGAAAAGACAAATCTTTATACAGAACAATGGGTATATTTCGTAAGAATATTTAGGGCGCATTTAGATGAAGATCCGAAATCTCGCGTTTTGCCTCATTTTGTGAGCAAAACTTAAACTAAATTAGCCATAAAATCTCTTTTATTCTTTTTTATTCGTATATCATTATAAGAATACATAAACATATTCGATGGGATGTTTATTCCGGCAGGTGGAATATATAATTCTCACACACCACGCATAGCATCCTACAGATACATAACAAAAACATATTAACGCCCGCATTAACATGGCTCATACATACTTCAGTCAAGTAATCTCGATAAATCAAAGTTTCAAGAAAGAAGGTTAAAAAAAAGAGGGACCTTATACGGGATCACTTCGAAGGCGCGCGATGATCGGGAACTGCCGCTACATAGCGAGCAAAGGAGAGAAAGAGCGAGCCTTTAAACATCGCGGCCATGATATCGGTGTCAAAGCGGCGTGGCCCGCCGGCGAAAGCTCGCTATAGCGCGCGGCTGAAAGCCTGCCCGGAGACTATGGGCTGGCTCCCAAATCCTGGAAGGCGCGAAATGCGGCCATTCGTATGATCGGCCGCGCGCCCTCGCGTGCTCCCCTCTCGGGAGCTCTCCCGAAACGTCTTTTAATATACACTATATCTTCAATGAGCCGAGGGGTTTTTGCCCTCCCTTTCTTCCCGCGCTGCGAGGACGGCTACTGTCTACAGGCCTTTCCAGAATACTCTGGTTTGGACGTGTTGTGTACGTGCAAGTCTGTTATTTTTTCATGACTGCCAGCGTGTAAACAAAATATCGATGGTATTTAGACTCTGCAGACCGAGTCAACACTACCGATATTTTGTTTATACGTTGGTGTCGTGAAAATATAAAAGAGTTGCACGTACACAATACGTCTAGGCACGGTATTCTGGCAAGGTCTTACATAGCGCGAGCACGTGCCTTTACGCTGCGTGCACACGCGTGTGTATGGGGATCTGTGTGAGTCTGGTAGTCGTCGACGTGCTGAAAGAAGGCGTTCATAATGTAACTTTGAATGGGGTCTTGAAAAACAACGCGTTTTGATTGTAATATATAATATTCGATTGTAAAATAATTATAGCAGTTACTGAATGTAAGGAAGTCTGTCTAAGATATAAATTAATTGTTTAATTTAACTATACTACACTGTCAAAGGTACTATTGCTTCCTCATAGAGGAAGCTTTGCGATGGTACAAGCAACGGTATGCTAAAATATTGGAAACATATTTATAAGAGACATTATAAGAATCAAAATAGACTGATTTTATAAAATGTTTGCATGGATGTGTGTATGTGTACACTGGATGTGGATCCGAATATCTCTATAAATCTATCTCTATAATATCATTTTTTTCTAGATAGTGGAGAACAAACACATTTATTTTTTGTTTTTTAGCGGTTGTTGTTTCCTCATAGAGGAAGCTTTGTGATGGTAAAAAAAACTTATGCTAAAATCATTGTAAAAACATGTTTTGAGACATTAGGAATCAAAATACACTATTTTTAGAAAATATCCGAATGGATAAATGTGTGTGTGTGTGTGTGTGTGTGTATGTGTGTGTGTGTGTGAGTTTGTGTGTTTTCGTGTTTGCGTGCGTGTGTATATGTATTTTCTTAAAAAAAGGAGGCTCAAAAATAACTTTTTTATTTTTTTGTACGTTTTTGTGTTTTAGCGTTTTTTTGCTTTTTTGACTTTTAGTTTTTTTAGAAAGACCAAAAAATTACTAATCTTTTACCGATCCTAAATTTTCTATGAGAGTACTTTTCTCAACTCAGGCATGAAATGGACCCTTTTTCATGCCTGTAAACCAGCTGGAAAATTACGCATTTCAAGCGAGTTTGATCAAAGTATTGAAAAATATCGATTTCTCCCCTAAAAAGAGGTGAGTGGTGAAAAGCAGGTGTGCAGAGTGGAGAAATGAAATTCTCCAAGAAAACTCTTTTTAGGTTTCAGTATTCCAGTTCTTATAATGTAGCTTAGAATATTCCAATTGTAATAATCTGCGTAAAGTTACAATGAAATTTGTACATTGTATATCTTAATCAATTATTAGTTTATTATATTCCGAAGGTATATGTTCTCAATTCAATGCAACTATGCAACTTAATCAATAAATCACAAGTTTGAAAAAAGTACTATTATAAAAAAATAATGACGTTGAACAAATAAAAACCAAGATTTTCCAAGAAACACTTCTCTATAAAGGAAACGAGACAACGAGGCAAGTGTGCAGGTGAGGCAAGGCGCGCTGCAGGCCACAAAATGGATCTCGTCTGCTTATATTGCGGCAGATTAAATTAATTCCGGCAAATTAATTGGTAGTTAAGATGTTTAGCCTTAAGTGAGAGAGTCTAGTTTCCCTACTCCCTCTCCGCCGCGCCTCTCTCTCTGTCTTTCTCTCCCTCTCACCCCTTATTCACCATTCCTCCTCTTCCTCGTATATATACTCACTTTCGTTTCTCACTTCGTCTCTCATTCTCGTCTATACGGATGTTTTCTGTACATTGGTCACAATCGCATACATTCTGCAAATCTGAGTTCATTTTTAATTATCCCTTGGCCAATGTACATAAATAAGTAATGTTTCTTTAAGGTAAAAATCAGGGAAATACAGAAAAAATTATTTAATTCTCATAAAGTATTATATGCAAAGTAAACTACACATCATTCATTAGACAAAACCTTTCGTTTACGAAAAAAATTTAATAAGCAAAAAATAAAATATATCAACTTGGGTTTGCAACCCTACAAACTTTTTATTTTTCAACTTATGATTTTTAGATGCTTTGTAGAATCCATATACAATTTACAAAATCTCCGCTGCGTCAATTCTAAAAAGACATTTAATGAGTGAAGAATAATACGTATTTGTTTATAATACTTTTGATCTTAGTTCTCATTATCGTGTCGTGATCGAGCGTCATATTTTATAAGGTGGGTGCAGGTAATGTGGCCATATAGGTAATGCGGTCACCTAACCGTGATCTCGCTGTATGTGATATTCTGGCGCGCCGCAACTTCTACAGAATATGTATTGTGATGCGGTGACGCTTCTAACGCCTTTAATTATAAGATAGTGTCATATTTACGCGTAAAATCATCAAAACTCTGATTTCTTAGCAGTGCATGCACGAAAAGAAACCACGTTTGTCTGTGTGATATGAGCGAAAGAAACATCATGTCGGTACATAAAACTCTAGCTTTTTTTACGTACTTTAAGATGCATGTCCCAGTTTTTGTCATAGAGTTTATTTTTGATGCCAAAATTGCAACTTTCGTTGACGTTTATCGGATGGTAAAGTGCCCATACGAATGCATTGCAAGGTAAAAGGTAATCGACGCCGATAAAAACGGCGATTGCTTCTTCACTCCTATAGACCTACTAATCCCAAAATACCGACATGTAGTTAAATAACACATAAAGGAAGTCTTTGCTAGGCTAGTCTTCACTTTTTGAAGCACTTACTGTAAGACTTTACCATAATAACCGATAGATGACTATTTTATCAACCCTGTTAGTAAAGTGATCAATTTTTAACTATTTAGAACTTCTTTAAATAAAATTCAGACAGTACATGTTTTTGCAAAAAAAATTACGACGTATTAAAGGTAAAGGTTCAAATAACATGTCTCAATAGTTTTCGAAGTCCCAAAATCTGATATATATCTACTAGGAATCAAAAGTTCCTTAAGTCGAAACGGTGGAGGTGTTATAAATTGTATAAGGATTCTAAAAGCATCTTAAAAAATCATAAGTTTAAAAATAAAAGTTTGTTGGCTTGCAAACCTGAGAAGATTTTCGTAAATAGGAAGGTTTTATATAATCAATGCTGTGTATAACAAATTCCTGGCGAATCGTTGACAGATCTTTTCTAAATATAACCTTTAGAAAAGAAGTAGACGTCAGGTTTCGATATTCATTTCCGTGTAGTTTCTATGCGCATAATACTTTATGACAATAAAATAATTTTCTCGCAATTTCGCCGATTTCGACGGAGTTTCTATCTTAATATATTAAGATATTATTATGGATGCATAATAAAAAACTGCTGCCAATGCATTGGCACTTACCTTCCTCAAAATTTATAAATTGTTCCAATATGAAATTCTTTGATCTAGTAAATTAATTTAAAATTACTATATCTCTTTCTAATTCTAAAAAATAACTATGAGACACTTGCTATGCCAAGAGGCTGCATAATATACAAAAAAAAATTTACTTTATCGATTTCAGAAAATCGTATAATAAAAAAAAAGTTTTAAAAAGCTGTTGATCAATCTTTAAATTTATATTTAATTTCGGATCTTTATTAAAATACGAAAAAAATGAGCTCTGTTTGGTAAAAAATGACCATGATATTCTCGAGATATAACCGATCAAAAAAAGATTTCAAAAGATACATAACCTCAAATATGTCGTTATATAAATGTCGTTGTGATCTGGGTAAATAACTCTTTCAAGAGATAGTAAAAAGCTACCGTTTTGAAAAGTTTCAGATCAAATGCTGTCGATTTACTCGAGTATTCGCAGTTGACTAAAAATCGATTTCTATTTACAAAAATATTTTTTTCCTTTAAAAAAAACGATGGAGCCTCAAAAATTTTACAGATCATTCTTCTCCATATTTCTAATCATTTCAATTTTTTTCATAAATTTTCCTTCTTATATTTCACAGATATAACCGTTTAAAGAAAATGACGATTTCGTAAATAACAAAACAAGCGAAATAGCATATTCAAAATTTCGAGTCGAAAAAGATAGGTAGTTTAATGCTCTTTGAAGTGCATTATTACTCAATCGATGATATTATTTCTAAGGTATCAAAAAATCCGAAAAACTAAAACTCAAAAATCGAAAAATTTTTAAAACAACAAAAACACACCAAAAAACAAAAAAAAATATTTTTGAGCCGCCTTCCTTAAAAAAAAACAAAAAAGATAAGCGCTGAAACATTAATTTTTACCGTGTATATTCAGAGTAATGTTCATCCACATCCATACATACACATACACACGCACACACACATACACACACACACACACACACACACATAAAGACACGCACACACGCACACACACACACTTGATTTGCAGTATCTCAAAACATGTTTCTCACATATCTTTCGCAAAATTTATTTTACGATCACAAAACTTCCTCTATGAGTATGGAATTAAAATCCTAAAATATAAATAAAAGTTACAGTATAATCATTTTTAAAAAATGATTTTTCTCATAAAGTTTAATTGTATTCTTTGAAATAGATTAATATTTCGTGCTGAATAACATTTTTACTCTTATTATTACACATTTTTGCGAATCGCTGATTACAAATCGTTTGCTAAATTTACTGTTGTGATTGATGGTTTTTCATATAAATTGTATGGATTAATGAAATATTAAAAGTATTTTGTACAACTTCAGGATACATATGGAGAGAGTGGCGAATGGCTGCTTTCTATTGCAAAAAAATTCAATGTTGCGTGATAAGTTGATATAATTGAGACTTTTAACTGTTTAAAATAATAGTATCAAAGTTTTTACTTTTTTAATTTTTTTTTGTTTTGTTTTTTTGTTAATTACATATACGGGTATAACTGACCGTAACCAGTGCCGTATTATGGCCTACGCCACCTACGCCATGCCGTATGCTGCAGGGGAGACCGGGGTAAAGTGAGCCTCGGGGTAAAGTGGACTTTTTCTATATTTCGACATAAATAAAACACTTATATAATGAAGTAATATAAGTAAACAATGGTTTTGAAATGCTGTTTGGTACATATAATCAGTTATTCAATGAAAAATTTAACATTGAATTCTTGAGCAACTCGAAATGATAATTTTGCATGTTTTGGTATTTCGATAAAAATGTGTTATGTACGTTACTTTAATACAGAATTTTCTTGCTTTATACTTAGTATACTAAATTTTGAATACATAGGTTTTAATACATTAAGATAACACGTAAATCTCTTAAAAAATATTCTTCCGTCGCACATGCATTCGGGACAAACTGACCGGGATAAAGCGAGCTTATATAAACAATGTTTAAAAAAAGATTAACCTCAAACTGGCTCTGCGGTTATGTGTAATAAATACATTTTCTGAAGCTTGAAACTTGTATGTCTGTTAACAAATCGATTAAGTTACGTTTAAAAAGTTAATAAAACTATTTAATTGATCGTAATTTAAACTTTTATCCGCATATTTATTGAAGCTCACTTTGCCTCGTGAAGAGGTACACTTTACCCTAAGCTCATGACAAACTGAGCCTTCTCTTTTTTTTTCTTATAAATGATTTTTAAAATACTTTCAATTACTTTACAGTCTTGATTTTAAAGTCTATGTATTTAAATATAAACAGTTGAAATATATTTATATATTCGTGCTCAAACTTTTTTAGGCTTACTTTGCCCCGGTCTATCCTAGATGGCGTAGTCTCGCTTAGCTCGAGCGAAAAACATCGCATGAGGCAAATAATCTACTTCCGCTCCCGTGTCGAAATGTACTATTAATAATAATATCGTAAGCACTTATAAACTCAAACCCCAAATAACCCAAGTTAGGCAATTGGCAGTAAACAACTTTATATAATAGATTTGTTAACCTTAAACCCTAAACCCAACTATCCAATTCTGATCATTTTGCAATTCAAAAATGTTAGTAATTTGCAATGAAAAAATTTTCATAATAAAGTCGTAAACCCTAAACCCAATTTACCCCAGCTCAGCATTTTGCAACTAAAAATTTTTAATAATTAAACCATAAACCCTAAACCCTAAAACCTGAACCCAACTACCCCAAGCTGAGCATTTTGCAATAAGAGAAATTTTAATCACAAGACCATAAACCCTAAACCCAACTACCCCGAGCAGAGCATCTTGCAATTAAAGAATTTTAATAACTAAACCATAAACCCTAAACCCAACTACCCCAAGCTGAGCATTTTGCAATTAAAAATTTTGAATAATTAAACCATAAACCCTGATCCCTAAACCCTAAACCCTAAACCCAATTACCCCGAGATGAGCGTTTTGTAATAAAAACATTATAATAATAAAATTGTAAGCCCTAAACCCTAAACCCAAATAACCCAAGCTGACCAATATACAATAAACAAATTTAAATACGTAAATACATAGATAATAATAAATAATAGTATGTAATATACAGGTATATTTGATGCTTTTTCGTGAAGTGAAAGTCACTCAATTTAGAGTTTAAGGTTAACAATTCTATTATTTAAATTTGTTCACAACAAATTGCTCAGCTTGAGTTATTTGGGTTTAGTGTTTAGAGCTTACGATTTTATTATTTTAATGTTTTTATTGCAAAATGCTCAGCTCGGCGTAGTTGGGTTTAAGGTTTATGATTTTATTATGAAAATTGTTGATTACTCGGCTTGGGTTAATTGGGCTTCGTGTTTAGACCAAATTAATTGGGCCTATTCTACTTCATAGACCTCATGATCGGCCACTATAACCACCTAGACATCTTCTCCGTCCAGCACACACACCTCCCTCCTCTCGCGCTGATTAGCTGTGCTCCCTACCCCGCGACATTCTACAATCTTGCAGGAATATAGCTGTAATATCTTAAAGTAATACGCCACATAATAATGTTACAGAATATTTTACATATATTTCAGTGTGATGTGTAACAGTGAAATATTATACAAATATTTCGGCAGCATTACTTAATATGAAATGCATTGAGAAATATCATTCTGTAAACTTGCAGGAATATTCGAGACAACAACGTTAATAGTACATTGTGCTTCGGCGCCCTCGACTCGACTCCTGCTAAATACCTCACTGTCGCTAGAAATAGCTTTTTATTCCGTGTTACACACCGTATTTTTTTTCAACAAAGGCATGATAGGGCCTTTCTTATGCATGAAAGTTGGGTAGATGATCTCGTATTTCAAGTCGTGCACAACGCAGTTGAAAATTCTTGTATTTTTAATTTTCCCTTTTAATCGCACACTTCAAATATTTGCACCTTTTCTTATTTAGATTTTAATCGAAACTCGCGCATGCACAGTTACGCACTTGTGACTAGCATGAACAAAGGTTAAACCTGAAAAAATGAGTACTGAGCTTATTTCCTACATTTTTTCGCAATTTTTGAGAAGCGGAGAAAAAAGTTATTTTTCCCCGCATTCGAGTGGAAAAATGACTTTTTTCCTCACCTCACTTTTTTCCCCGCTAAATGAATATTTTTTCGTACTTTTACAACCACGCTTGAAATGCGCGATTTTCTACGCTACTTTTAGGCATGAAAAAATGCCTATTTAAAAAAATGTTTACTACTTATGATATATATTTACATATTTATTAACGTAAATAGTAATAAATTATCACACTAATTTTATATTCATACATATTTTTTAAATATTTTATTTTGAAAGCGATCTTTTTACAATCTACTTTAAAAACAAATACTTTTGATATTTTATACATATTGTGCGAATAATAATATGAAATATTTAGTATTTTAGACACTAAGTACTCGTAAATAATTATTTTATATTTTATATTTATAATCGTTCGCAACATTCGACATTCCGCCGCGCATGTGCAGACATATAGCTATTGGTTTACTAGACTTGTCGCCATATTGGTTATATAGCTTCACTTGGATGCACTTGGGTGATACTATTCCTATGCTTTCAACAATGGAGTGTCCAGACCTGTTTATATGATTGTAATTTGAACTGTACGATTAAAAGTAAACTAGAAAAGATTATGGCACATTCCGCGCGCCAAGGTTATCTACGCGAACATTCATGTTTTTGTAAATCAAAATATCGAAATTAGAAATCGAAAATTTGATATTTCTTCCTGGATTCGATACAATGCGATCCCTGGTTAAAAAAACTTATAAGACCGGATTGTAAAATAAACCTATATAATCTTATCCGATTTTATCCAGATTTTGAAACCTATTTCATATGGTCATATCCAAATCAATACAAACTTGGTTATTTCCGGATGCGTGCGGATAACTGTCTTGTCCGGAATTTGAACCCGGTTTTATCAGGTCTTATCCGATATCATAAGTTTTTTTAACCAGGGATGGATTTTAATATAAGGGGAATATAAGGGGACTCGAAATACGAGATCACCTACCCAACTTTCATGCATAAAAAAGACCCTATCATGCCATTGTTGAAAAAAATACGGTGTGTATCACGGAAAGAAAAGCTATTTCAGATTCGAGTGAGGTATTTTCAACACTCGTCTTTATCTCGGGCGTCTTCGGCGCCCTCGACTTCGACTCGTGCTGAATACCTCACCCTCGTTAGAAATAGGTAATTTTCTCCCCTAGCTGCACAATTTACTATTTATCAAAAACCTTACGATTATATTAATTATTTACGAAAATTCAGTTTTCTTTGCTAAATAAAATTCTACTTAGCAATAACGTTATTTGTCACAGAATAGAATAAGATGGCCATCTTTTGCAGGTTTTTCTGCTGAGCACGTTTTATCACTATTCTGACACTATTATGCACATATTATGCTCTACGTATGGTATGGCAGATTCATAGCATAAACTTGGCATGGGCACGATGTGTGGCTCGTTACCAGCGCAGCAGGTATACAAGAAAATAATAGTCTGTAGGTTACTTATCTGGGTATGGTAACATTGCGGTGTATTGCAGATCGATAATGCAGAACTCTATAAATTCAGATACTATTTTATCAACTGTTAATAAAGGATGTATAATTATTTAAATAAAGTCAGTACATGTATGTTATGTATTTTTAATAAATATGTTTTATTTATACAAAATTTATAAAAAATAAATACTACAATAAATAAATTAATAATTAATATTTAGGCCACGCATTATTTTATTACGATGACTGTGTACATATTGTAATCTTTTATACATTAAATATAAATATTAGATATTAAGACGTTTTAATTTTCATCAAAGAGCACAATATATAATAGCAAAACTTAATTTTTTTAAATGTACTTAACAAGTAGTCGATTCACAGAATTGACATTGGCACGTCTAATTAGATAACATATTTATACTCTGTAGATAGTAAAATATTTCGACATTTTTGAGGTTTACAAAAAATCAAAAATGGACGGTAGTGTTGTATAGTTAGGAACAGAGAATATATGTGTATATAATATATATATATATATATATATATAGAAATACTTTTATATTGATTTGCCAACCTAGACCGTAATGAAACACGTGCAGCCTTTCTTAAAAAAGTTGTAAACTCGCAACAACATTAAAAACAAAACAAGAGATTCTGACTTTTTTAAATATTAAGAAATGAATAAATGCAGAGTGTAGTGGATGATAGAGTCGTCAAACTGAATACTATTGAGTTAAGATATCAAGGCAAGAAGGCACTTTTTGTAGTGTCCAGAGCAATCACCCTAAAAGGTAAAAAAAATAAGGCTATAGTTATACGTAGCTACTTTTAGCAATATTAGTTTAATGGTTAAGAATAGATTAATAATTTTACCGAAATCATGTCTTCTAAGCTTTCTCCATACTGCTGCAAAAAAGCTTGTTTGATCTCTCCCATGTCTATTTCAGAACGAGTAACAACTAATCGTATAAGACGTTGGTCATCTGTGCCCATGCCTTTCATACTTTTATAAAGCTGTTCGGCAAAGAATCCTGCTCGGTTTTTCACACACTTAACTGTAATAAGAACAAAAATTAAATTATTGATATGTTGATAAAACATATTACAATTCTAAAGAAAAATTTAGTACCAATAGCAAGTAAGCCTTTTTTAATATCTCCTGAGAACTCATTTCCAATTGCATCCTCAATATCATGACCAGTAATATTTTGATACTCTGCGAAAATTTGGTTTAATTGGGCAGCATTTCTTTGAACAAGGATTGCATTAAATGTTGACTCATCTGTTCCAAATCGGAGTTCTCCTACAACAAATATTAGTTTTTATTGGAAAAATAATTTTATATTTATGAAAAAAAAATATATAAATAATTATTTATATTAAATATTATGATTCAACTTGAAAGTCTTACCAGCTTGAAGAAGTTGTCTAGCATCATTGGCGGCACCAGCAGGGTCAACTTCAAATGATTCGTCTCTGTTTGCACAGCAAAGTGAAACCATAAGCCGCTCAAAGCTTCCAGAAGTATCTGATCTCAAATCATCCTCTAGAGATCTTCCAAACACTGAAATATTATTAGAAATTATATTAACTAATTAAATAAAAAATTTTTAACTGAATTTTAATATTATTATATCGATGCCCCTTATAAAAACTAGTACATTTCAGATTTCTCAAAAACACTACTTCTTTGCAGAGACCGCTTATTAGAGAACTAGGACTTATTAGATTTTCTGATTAATACGAATACTTTCTTAGATACTCTGAAAAAAATTATATTTTTTGTCTAAAATTCTGAAAATTGATAATTTTTATAGGAGATTCCTGACAAGACTAGTATTTTTTGAGAAACCTGTAATGTGTCTTCATAAAGAGTGTCAATATATACTGTTTCAAAAAATTATGACTATCAAATCAATTTCATTCTTTAAACATTTCTGTAATATTCTTAAAAATGTTTTTAATTGTTAATTTAATTGAAATAGATTATAGGAAATATAATGTAAATAAAACTTACTAGCTTCATAAGCCTGCTTAATCACACTAATCTCATGATTGGACATTGTGCACAGTACTTCAATGAGAACACATTCATCTGTACCAATCCCACTCATGGCATCATGCAATTCCTTTGCATAATATTGTGGTAAAGGTGTCATCATAGCAACAAGTAACTTTTCAAAATTTCCAGAAGATTCAGATTTCAAATCCTTGACTAAATCCTGTTTAATGAGAATTTTAAGTTCATTTTCATGTACTACATAGTAGTTTTAATGTCAACTAATTATATTGATTTATTTACTGTACCTTGCCATACAATGTTTTAAACTGTACTTCAATTTCTTGACGCTGTAAGTTTGTACGATGAGCAAGAACTTGAATGATGGATTTTTCATCTGTTCCAAAACCTTTCATTGCTTTTCGTAAAACTTCAGCATCTGCCCTTGAGTCACTATTAGGATTAGCCGAGACTGTTGGCGAAAGCTGAAACAAAATATTCAACGATTAGTAAAATCATAATGGCATAGCATAAATCAATTATCCCAATAAACACAAAAAGGTTTAATAGGTTTAATCATTGCATAACTGATTAAAATCATATAAACTATTACTCGTAAAAATTATTTAAGTGTTCATTTAATATGCTGAATATTATAATTAATTCATAACTAAATATTCTCTTTGTTAACAAATATATATTATATTAACAATATTCAGCTTGTAATATATTTAAAAAAGTGAAGACAGTATTAAATTAATTTTGTGATTACTGGGGTGATTCACTTTCCGCATGAAACACTCTTTTTCTACTCTCACCTTAGCCAGAGCTTGAGTCTTTCGAGGGGCCGGTACACTATATGGTGCGGATCCTCCGTAAGAAAAATTCCCGCTACTACCCCGACCCCCAGAATAGCCCCCGCCCGGGTAAGGAGACGAGCCACTATTATGCATAGGAGGAACACTAGGATTTGGTCTTTCTAAGCCATTTAGATTAGGATATAAGCCTGCATCAGAAGGATTGTAGCTGGGATTAGACGGTGCTATGGAACTATGCTGAGATGACAAACCTTGCGATGGATAAGGCTGCTGCTGTGGTTGTGACATTGGACGGGATGGATAAGGCTGCTGTTGTGGTTGTGACATAGGATGTGATGGATATGGTTGTTGTGGTGGTTGTGATGGGTAAGTTTGTTGCTGTGGCGAATGGTACGACTGTTGCATAGGATACATCGAATGTTGTGGTTGTTGTGGGGGATATGTTTGCTGCTGAGGAGGAAAACCTTGAGGAGCATATCCAGGTTGTGAAGATGGAAAATTTTGAGCAGGATACGGCATAGATGTCTGAGGCATAGGCATCGACTGTCCACTTAGATTAGGATATGATGATTGTTGAGATGGGAAAGCATTAGGATATGAAGATGAATACGGTTGCGGCATACCAAACGAAGTTGGCACTTGGGAATAGGGCGGAGCACTAGGGGGAGCGGAGGGTGTTCCTGGAGGAACTCCAAAAGAGCTTGGTGGTTTTTGTCCTGGGAATGGTGCCACTGGTGGGCCCTTTTGTTCGACAGCGTCAAGGAGTGCAAGAAAGTGCAAAAGTTACAATGAATAAAAATTCTCAGTGTTTCTCTTACAATAAATTATTACGATCTTTATATTAATCAATATGAAATCATCCAATTCTGAGGATATATAATGAATTGTTTATTCCCAGAAGTACAAAGTAATAATTAGTTATTTTAAATATACCTCTGACTCACAAAATCTAAAAAGTTTTGTAAACATATTTAACATGTCTCAATTATTTGCATTGCACATATCAGCAATTTTAACAAATGACTAAACAATTTCTTACTAAAAACGTTATAATTTTATTATTAATTGTTTATTTTTAAGTATAACTCTTAAAATTAAAAAACATTATTTTATAAGTTTGTAATTTACACCATATGAATATTTACATTTAATTATTGTCACAATTTAAAAATTTAATTACATAAAAACAATATTTTATAGTAAATTATTACTAAAACCTGTTGATTATGTCATTGCAAAGAATGATTTTCTACAATTTTCTTATAAGAGATGAAAAAATAAAAAGTAATATGCAATCAAAAGACAAACAATACTCACTTGATATCCATAACTCATGTTGAAGTGTTTGATTCTTCTCTCCTTGGATTAGAAAATTATCTGCAACAAATCAATGCACTTTATTTGCTAGAGCTTCGTACATATAATTTTATCTTTTAGTACAATGAAACTGAAAACTTCTACTTTTAATTAACTTTTTAATAACAATCTCAACGAGTAAACAGCTATATTACAAATTACTTGAAATTTGAAAATAAAATTAAGCGAACACAAAAAAATTACAACAAGTTCACTTTGCGTTTTCAGTCACGCCCCACAGCTTCGAAGCGAAAAAACTAGAAAGAAAGAGACTGAATTTCGCAACTCGGTTAGTACAACGCGAAATAATAAAACGCGCGTAACTCTTGTAGTCCACAGCCCGAGACCTACACGTACATGTATATCTATATCCACGCAATCCACGAAACTTCGTTCACAAAACGTCCACACACTGCAGTACTGCACAGTGCACACTGCAACGAATATGTAAATTATTTACCGGATACTTACGCGTCTCGATGCGCGTCCACCAAGTCAATGACGAATGAGTCAGTGTCGCGAGCTTATATATTAACGCGAGCAACGCGAGGGCCGCACGAACTGTAAGCGCGTTCAACCGGTGAAACGTCAGAGGTATCTCTACTCCTCTGCTTTCTAAATATACCTATAGCTTGCTCCGCGGGGATTCTCCCATGACACGTGACTCTGCCGTCGAACGCCAGTGCGTAAATATACACAGTCCCGAATGTTTACGACCTATATGTGCATTACGTGTGCTTTTGTTTGCTCTAAAAGAAGGGGATTAAAAACAGTCTCCCACCGCGGCTTACCAGCTGGCCAAAAATCTCTGCAGTTGCGCGTCGGTGGGTTTTTCTCTGCCTCGCGGTAGCCGTACTGTTGCAACAACTGCAATCCCCGCAAATGCCACGTCATCGCGAGACCTTTTAACGGAGGCGAGGAAGCAAGAGTAGGGGAAGTACGCGCAGGAAGGAGGAGAGGAGAGGATTCTCAAGGTAACATATATAATGGAACGAGAAGGAATTACGACGAGATAGAAATTACATAGGATACAGTACAGCCTGTGTAATGTTTCGTTACGAGATTGGAAAACTTTTATTTTTGTATTCTATCATTGTTCTTTTTTCTTTGAAAAACAAATAGTTAAAAAATAGATGTTTTCTAAACGACTATAATATTTTTATGACTATAAATATATGCTTATATACACAACATTTTATAAAATATAATATGATTATTTGAATGTAAAGGTCAATTGGAGACGAATTATTTTTATTTGTATATACATCGCGGTTTTTAAATGTGGCAAAAATAAAATAGATAATAGTTTCTGTAGGTGATTTTTGTTAAACGAAAAGATAAAAATTAATACAAATTTAATAAATTGAAAAAAAAATCGATAACAAAATTGTTTACAGTCTCGTATCTAAATTTCTATAATAAATTATAATTGCCCCAAACTCGTTTTTTTTTGTATTTGTCCGTTTACTAAAAACAATGCTTGCTTTGAAATATAAAAATATATATTATATAATTGAATTTATCCAAAAGGATAATATAATGAGACTATAATAAAATGTTTTGAATAATTCTTATATACATAAGATTAAAAAATAATCTTATGAAGTTAATGAACTCCGTCACTGATGAAGTGAATCTGAAAGTATGAATCATACTTTATTGCATCACAATAACATGTTTCTGGTAGAAACGGTTGGTTCTTTTTGTTAATTAAATAAAATGATACATATAATATTAATAGTATTCAAGAGTAATAGTAATAGTATAATAATAATAAGAAGAATAATAAGTAGGTAAGCATATTCTTTTGTGATTTAATTTTCTTTTTTTTATATTAATTTACACTTTTTAAGCTATTTAAAGTTAACACACTTTGTATATAAAGTATCAGAAATTATACCTATGCACTATTGCAAATTTCTATTCGCCAGGGGAGGTTGGAGCCGATTACAGATTTCTGCATTGAATTTTACATTATTCTAATTGGTCCGGTGTTCTCAATCTACTACGGAGCACCGAACAACTAAGATAATTGAAAAAAATTAAAAATCGAATTAGAATACTGAAAAATACGAAATTGTCAATAACTACGTAACTGCATGCAAGCTCCGACCTCCCTTTCAGTGACCAGTAGGGTCATTTGACCCATGTAAAAATAGATGATTCGGCAAAAAATTGAACTACTCTTTTGATGGTAAGTACATTGAACGAGATAGGCCGAATGTTATAAATATCGGTTTAACATTAATGTTTGCTATTGATTATTTTTTTTACAACAGTCTCTTAACTGACATTGTCATAATAACTCGGAAAATTATCCTGAACCTTTTAATTTTAAAAAATTATTGTCATTCTCCCATGTATTTGGTATACGGCTACCACCAATAGAGTCAGTCGAGTTTGGGATGGCGCCACGGGTGACTTAACAAGGCGAATACAAGAAAATAAACATGTACAGAAAATATCGTACGTATACTTAGTTGTTCAAATAAAATCACAGAATCCGACTCCATGATAGAGATGTAAACGTGAAGCGCACAATCTACCGCAAACAAATTGAAAAAAAAGAACGAAATAAAAAGCGACATAAGATAAGTAATAATCTAAAAATAATAATTAATCATCAAGTTATATACACGTATAATAATATGTACACGTGTAATAACAATATGTGTATACAAAAAGTCGAAAACGCACGCATCACGCGACACACGTGCCGATCCCTAGAAACTCTGACGTATAGCATGCAAGCCGGCTGATTCTTTCGTCGCATACCGACAGACGTCCGCGGAGCTCATTGTCCGTTCTTGGAACGTCGCGCGGAACGGGAACGCGCGTCATCGGCTCCGATCTTGCCCTCTTGATAATGTCGATAGCACCGCATGTTGCGGCGATTCGCATAGTCACCTGCGCGTGGGGAACTCTTCCTATAGACGAAACGCATCGCGTGTATACCTATAGGCATTTATTATCGACGAGCTTACTCGTAGATCTATTTTCGTCGGCGCAGTAATGCGCCGATGTGCAACTAGACGAGCGCGTCTATTTATGTTTGTAAACAATAAGCGCTACAATGTGAGATCACCTGGTAAATTTAATGCGTTCTTAATGTATGTGTATAACGGCACTCGACGATTGCGCGATGGCGCTTTCACGAATTACTGTGGTATCTGTGCGCGTTACCCGGCGGTGTCTACAGAATTCACTTACGAATGTACAGTGAAACTTTTAGTAGTTTGATCATACGGTAATTCGAATTTTCTATAATTTGACATTTCTTTTTGGTCCCAGATAACGCAAAAGGAGTTTAACCCATTTCTTCCCAAGCGGCCATTTTATAGTCGATTGGTTTTTGGCCTAAAACCGCCATTTTGAAATTTTCCAACGGAAATGTCAAAATATTGACTTTAGAATCGGAAAGAGCGGACAATTTTACTTCAGAAAAGTACTATTGGTTATTATTATTTTTTTTTCGAAATTTTTTTAGGCAAAAAACCAATCGACTATAAAATGGCCGCTTGGGAATAAATAGGTTAATACACATGAATCTTACTTTACAAATTATTGGAATATATGTAAAATGTTTATACGAACATTCGTTAATTAAAAAATGACTCTAACGTCTAACTTTGATAAATTTTAAATGATTGCTTCTAACAGCAAATTGTAGACGAAATTGTTTTCATTTATATGAATATTTTGAAAACGTTTCGGGTGTCTCTTACACCCTTCTACAGATCAAAGAATAATTAATTCTATAATAAGCTTAAATTTAGGTAACTTATCTAGACTGCTCGCTACATCCGCAACGTTGTCAAAATATTCATATAAATGAAAACAATTTCGTCTACAATTTGCTGTTAGAAGCAATCATTTAAAATTTACTTTACAAATTTTCGATTATTCGAACATTGCTTTTGTCCACAATGTTACTTCGAATTGTGTAAGTTTCATTGCAGTTTGCATTCGAAATCGTCTTGGCTTTTGAAAGATAGGTCTAAAGCATTAGGCTTTTTCACGTTTGACGTCATAGCAGTTGTGTTCTCGACATTTGATTGGCTGGTGAGAGTCGGTACCCTAGTAACACGTTGTTTCATCTCCAGCGTTTTCGTCACCTGATTGGTGTGACGTCAGACGTGAAAATGCCTAATTACATACTGTAGTATAGCAATGCTGTTCTGAAATAGCTGATATTTTTTTAAGATACAGCTGAAAACAGCTATAGGAATATATTTTTAAGTCTGTCGAGTGACGTCTTTTTCTACTGAAAAGTATACTCTGTATAATGTTTCACTGCACTAGCATAATAATTCTACACATTAGTTTACATTGGAGTAAATATAATTACAGTGGAATAATTTCAATTAGGTGGGTGCTGGTAATATGGCCACCTTAAGAAACTTTCGGTTCTTAGTAAATATATATCGGGTTTTTGGAGCTTCAGAAACTATAGGGAGTCGTATACTAAGTGCTTCTGAAAGTCAAGAATATAGCCTAGCTGTCGAGTAACAAATTAGGTTTCACGGAAGAGAATAAATGACGATTGAACTTATATTTTCTTTTAAAAACCATTTTATTTCTTGTTTGAGAACTAATATTTATCCTGTGACGTGCTCGCGTAAAAAATCAAAATTAGAATAATTCGGTGCTATTACTTATTAGTATACACAATGTGCACATCTCAAGCTTTTCATCGCAACTCGTCGCAACGTCGTCGACGAAAGACCAACGACGGCCCTCATCGGCTTACAAATTCCCTTCGACGAACTCGCTCTTAAGGGGGTGTCAAAGTCAATTTTTATCCTCCCAACCTTACCGATCCGGGAATTCGAAAATATTGGCTATAATTAAAAGAATAAATTGAATTATGAAAAACTAAGAGGTCATTGCCCTTCGTTTTGTAATTATCTACTGTTATATAATATATACTTTAATGTTTTGTGATACTTTGATTGTACTTAATATATGTGGGTTCCCGGTAAAATGACTTAAGTCCATTTATTTGAAAATTTGGTTTCGAACGATTTTAGTATTCTTACATAGTATATTTTTAGATAAAAATGCAAGCCGTCGATAATTTCATATCATATAAGTATTAAATATATTGAACATTCGAATTTTAGCTGTATCTTAAATAAATTTCATGTTTTCATAAAATTATCCACGGTGAAGTTGTGGATCTCTAAAAAATACAACTTTTCTGTATTCTACATTTTTATGAAACCTTTCATATTTTTTCTTTTCTATACCACATATAACACAACTATAAATGATCGAAACGAAATTAAAGCCGAGATTAATAAGAGACTTCATTCGGGTAATGCCTGCTTCTACGCTGTGAACAGATTACTTAAGTCAAAGCTACTGTCGAAAAATGTCAAAATAAGGATATATAGGACTATAATAATGCCGGTAATCTTGTATGGGTGCGAAACCCGGGCGCTCACTAAAGCGGAAGAAAATCGTTTTAGGGTATTTGAAAATAAGGTTCTGCGGAAAATATACGGGCCAAAGAAAGATGAGGAAACTGGGGAGTGGAGGAAACTGCACAATGACGAGCTACATAATTTGTACGCGTCACCAAATATTAACAGAATAATAAAATCACGGAGACTAAGATGGGCAGGGCACGTGGCAAGAATGGGCGATGATCGTACAGCAGCGCGCATAATGAAAGGAAAACCGAAATCAACGCGACCTCTTGGTAAACCTAGACGCAGATGGGAGGATAACGTAAAATCAGACGTAACTGAAATTGGGCGGGAAGGCGCGAAATGGATGGGGTTGGCACAAAATAGGGAAACGTGGAAGGCTTGCGTAGATGAGGCGATGAACTTTCGAGTTCGAAATGCCATTTAAAAAAAAAAAAAATACCACATATAACTCGAGTCAGGTTAGTATTTAAACTAGAAACGGTGATTATTTTCATGCACTGCTATGCCTACATTTTACTTTACGTGTTTATTTATATTTAACTCTTTCAGTTCGAGTGAAAACTATACTTCCCACTTCTATTTTATTTGATTTTACGTGTTAAATATTATCGATTTGTAAAGTAGCTGTAAAGTTTAGTTTTCCAGATAGAAAATATGTACTTATTATGTTCTAATCTTCTAATAAGTTTTTGTGTCTTAATGTTTACTACTGATTATTTATTACATATTAGTCAAAAAAAGGTTTGATAATAATGTAATTCAGGAATTAAAGGATTAAGGAGATCCTCCCTTTGTTTATATAGATATAAGCGAAAGAGAAGTTTGAAGAAAAACATAACCTCAAATATCTTGAAAAATAAGAGTCCTCATGATCTGGGTAAAGAACTTCGTCAAGAGATAGTTGAAAGCTACCTTTCTGGAAATTATCAAAAAAATAATGCCGCTTTACTCAAGTTATCGTAAGACATAGAAAATTGATTTTTTTACAAAATGATTTTTTTCTCGACAAAAAAAAATAAAATTGCTCAAAATTTTTTTTGAATATTGTAGATACTCAATGTTTCTGATCATCTCAATTTCTTTCAATATATTTCTATGATATATTTCCGAAATATAACCGTTTAAAAATAACACTACGTTTCCGTGTATAACAGAAAAGGGAAAATAGCTTATAAAAAATTTCGGATCGGAAAAGATAGGTAATTTTAAGCTCTATGAAATGCATTATGACTAAAACAATGATATTATTTCTAAGGTATTAAAAACAAGATCTTTAATTTAAGTGGTTGCAGCATTTTTGAAGTTATTTGGATCAAAAGTTATATCTGTTTTAATATTATGAAAATTTTCAGGTGGTAAATTCGGGATCACGTTGTAGGACCGTCTCTTCCATTGTCCCAATTAACTACCTAAAATTTTTCGTAATATTAAAACAAGCATAACTTTTTATCCAAATAACTTCAGAAATGCTGCGTCTACTCGAACTGAAAGTCTTATTATCAGCTATTAACTAAAATGATGTACAATAGTACATGACGTAAACTACCGGAAGTATCAAACTATGACATAAACCATTTAAAATGCTTGAAAAATTGCATAATATTGAGACTGGGACAGTGTGCGCGCGCGCGCGTGTGTGGGGGGGGGGGGGGGGGTTGGGTGTGGGTGTGTGTGTCTGTGTGTAGAGATGTGGATCAATATTACTCTGAATATTTTGATTTGATATTAAAATTTTATTTTATTTTTCGATGCATTTTTGTTTTTTAGCGGTTTTTCGATTTTTGAGTTTTAGTTCTTTGCCGAAGCAGCTGATTCATACGAAATTGTTTTTGAACTATATTTATAAATATAAATGACTTGATACCATGTGCAATAGCTTAAATTGTAGTTTTCGGTCCGTAGATTTAAATTATCTACAAACTGTTTTAATGTTGTTGCGATTTTTATTAAATATGTAGCTATTTAAATAGGTGCAGTATTTTAATAATTGCAGCCATTTGCATATTATTTTCTATATTATGAAGCAATAAATACTACATTTTAATGATGCAGCTCCCGTAAATATGAAAACTAAGTAAAATAAGCATGTTTATTGAAATTAGCAGCCTAACCTGTAACTTATAGATTACGAAATCGATTCTATGAGGCATAACCTTAAATATTATAAGTTTGTTGTTATTAAAAACTTTGTAAACTAGCACGCCACACGCGGCCTTCGGCCGCATGTAACTTGCCTGCTCTGGGACTTCAGAGCTTCGCGATGCAAGGCGCGCAAAAAAAAAATAAAATTGTGATAAAAATAAAAAAAACGCGTAGCGTTTTGCATAAGAGGAACGACCGAACTAAACTCGCGCTTCGCGCTCGCTTTCCTTACCGGTGATCACGCTGCGCGTTCGCTTAATTGCCTGACACTCGCGCGAAGCGCTAAACTAAAGCTTACATATAACGCTGACACTATTATCTGTTTGTATTTAGTAAAAAAAAATAATATCGTGTTTAAGTGGTCGTACTTTGGATATAAAACTTTTATTGAAAAGGGGAAATCTTTAAAAAAAATTTAAATCGATTGGGCGTGCTGCACCGCAATTGTTATTAAATGATATGTATGAAAAATCGTTTTTTAGGCTGTTTCTTGTGTAAAAGCATTTTTTTTTAAATATTTGCTACCATAAAAAGTTGTTTTTTCAAGATCTACAACTTTTTCATGAATTTTTTTTACGTAAAATAACGTTTTTGGACTACTAACTTGATTTAAAAGAATTTTCGCGTCTTGATGTCAAGAAAAAAAGTTGTATTTTTCAAAGATCTACAACTTTTCCATTTAACTTTTTCATGTAAAATGCATAACTGTTAAGTTATATGGTAAAAAGCTGTTTTTTTCGATGTTAAAATTCGTTTTTCGCGTGTTAACTCGAGTTAAAAGCATTTTCATAAATAGATGTTAATGGAAAAAAGTTGTATTTTTCAAAGATCTACAACTTTTCTATTTAATTTTTTTTCGTAGAATGCTTAGCTTTCAAGTTATAGCCCAAAAACAGTTTTTAGCGATTTTTTATAGTCGTCGCATTCAGCGTATATTTGTAGGATCAATCCCAAAATAGGACCATCAGGTTGTTATACTTAGGAGAGTTCCCAAAAAAATTTTGAGCCTGATCCGCTAAGATTTCGTGGAGATAATCGTATAACATGAATTTAAAAAAAAAACACGTAAAAACACGTAAAAATAAGCAAAAAGTTCTCGCAATTTAAAAACTACGTACAGGTTCGGGATAAAAAGAAATATAATTTCATATTGTGCTGGAGGAGATCTGCCCTAAAATTTCAGCCCGATTGGTCAAAAATTGCGTGAGATATGCTATCTCACACATTTTACGCTAATAAAAATATAAGGCACTTCCGTGTCGCGGTCGTGCCTAAAAACAAAAACTAAAGCACAAAAATCGAAAAATCGTTCAAAAAACCGCTGCTAATTGCTTTAGCAGAATGCTTTCTCGAAGAGAGATTCTAATAAATCAAGTTTAAGAATTTAATAATGAAAATTCGCATTAAATAAAGTAAAACTAAAGTTAACTCATTAGACACATTCGTTTAAGTATTACCAGTCTGAGATAATCTTAAAACTTAACTCAAATAATTTTCACCATATTTCTACAAGAACATTTCTTACAGTAATTTTTTATTTATTATTGTTCACTAAAAAAATAATATACTACGAAAAAGAAAACTTCTTTTTACTATTACAAAGCTTCCTTTAGGATGAATCAAAAATATAAATGTGATGCCGGTAAGGTAGGAAATTTAATTTCACCTTCACATCTACATTAGCTTAAATGCAAATAAAAATTTTAAACCTTAAAATCTTTAACTTTAAGAAAAGTGGACTGATGTCGTTTTTCTGAAAACCCATATATATAATTACTACATTTCAATGAAAATGATGTGCTAAACACAATACTTTTAAAGCTCTACGAGCCCCAGATCTTGTTGAAGATTATTGTCAGAATCTCGTTCTGATACTGCTGTAATAATCTTCATATGCGCTTTGTGCCGTTAATTATCCGGCTCGCAAAACCATGTCTTCTTCCTATATTTAAATTGTAAAGCAGTTCTGGCTGCTCGTAGTGATCCATAAAATGTTTGAGGTGTTGTTTTACCACCTTGGCTTTTTAGGTGATAATACCTTCAAATCTTTGGTCTTTGCGTTCTTTTACGCAACTTTTGACCAAAGCTTTCTTGTTCCACTTTTCAAAATCGGTTTTTATTTATTAGCGTTTAATCGCGTTTTTAATATTAATTGAAAAACCGTTTCATCAAGTCCTGGATTTTTTAAAAATATACAGAATTTACTAGAGTGAAATCAGCACGTTAAAATTGCCATAATATTTGTAATACTCTAGGAAATTATAAATATATAAATATACACGTACAGATTACAAATCAGCGATTAATAATTGATAATTAACTCATAATAGACAAAATTTGGACTTTAGTGATTTTAAAAATATACGATTTAATTAAAGAACAAACTATGCACTGGTAGTAAGTACTACGGAAATTTCTTTAAAATCATCAATATAAAATAGTATAGTACCTTAGTCATGTTTACCATTTTGTAATTGTTCTTTGACATGAATATGTTCAGTTCGCAGACTGTGTGCTATGTCTACAGCCAGCTTCCTTTTTTTTTGCACTAGCCAGTTATCTTCTTAACATCGCAAGCTCTTTACTTTCATTTGACTACAAATATTAATGTTTGTTACTAAACAAATTAAGTTTCACGGATGAGATCAAATAAGTTCACTCAAAATAATTTTCACCTTTAATGTTTCTTTCTATTAACTTTTAAATCATAATTATCCTGTGACGTGCTCGTATAAAAATCAAAATGAAAATAATTCGGTGCAATGTGTACATCTCGAGCTTCAATTCGCAACTGCCTCGCTCTTTAGTCAACGAAAGACTAACGTCGGCCCTCATACGCTTACATATTCCTTTAAGGTGATGTTAAACTCCGTGTTACTGGTAAATACGGGGAACCACTTTTTTCATTCATTTTTCAACTTTAAGAAAATATCTCTATGAAAATTGTTCTTTTTGGTTAGAACACCAACTTTTCATAGAGATATTTACTCAAAATTGAAAATGAAATGAGAAAAGTGGAGCCTTGTATTTGTCGGTGACAGGTGGCTTTAGCATCACCTTAACCATTTTATCCAAACATTTTATCAGCTGTTGCTAGTAACCAAAGTAGCTTCGATCTTGAACTTTCTTATTCTTTTATAATTACATTTATTAAATCATTCTGAATAATTTGATTACATTTTATAAATTCATTTAAACATATTGATTTCTATTTTTGAAAGAAATATACACTGCATCTGTCCGTTACAATGTTGATTTAGACATATTTTAACTAATGTAATGATACGCAATTTTAATATATGTGCGCAAACCTTAGTTGGAGTTGAACTGTATATTTATGTATTCTTCGTGGATAAATCATTTTCGCTCTGTAAATTATCAGAAAAATTTTAATTATTAATAATTTAAAAAGAACAACCTCAGTGTAAATGACATCTGTGAGAAGTTTTTTGAAACTATCAAAAAAATTGTGAGGAAATGTGAAAAAAGTGAAAAATTGTAATTAAACGTGAGAAACTGTGAGAAATTATGAGAAACTGTGAAACTGTGCGAAACTACGAGAAACTGAGAGAAGCTATGAGAAACTGTGACAATATGTACAAAATATTATATTTTTTAAAATCCTCTTTTAAATGTAATCACAAAATCACAATTTTTCACAAATTTCTCATACTTTTATACAGTATTGTCGCATTTTGTAATATTTTTAAATTACTAATAGGGAATGAATAAATTTTTCTTATTAGTGTAAAATATATCTACGAACTTCAGTGCTTGATGCTTCGTCAAGGAGAGGTGGAGGTGGATGCTGCTTGTAGATGCTAGCACTGCTGCTATTAATGCCCTTATTTTTGTTTAGCTGATGATCTCGGAAGCTTTATTCGTGTTCTTTTGAGTTTGCACTTCGGTGTCATCATATTTTCTTGCAGGTGAAGACTGCGTAGAGAGTTCATGTTCTGAGAAATTACTCAAAGTACTTTGCTATTTATCAACAATATTATTGTTTGATTTTGTTGTACTATGCTTTTGCTTAGCTTTTTTCTCCTAGAAATAATAATAAAAATAAAGTAAAAGGCAAAAATAGAAATATATAGTAACGTAACAGTTATTTACCTTTCCTAACTTAATCGCTGCATTTTTTTCTTTCTCCATAGAAGATGTTTCGTCTATTTCAAGATCTAATTTACTCAATCGTGGTACCCGAGTCTTCTGTTCCTCTAACAGTTCATTAATTTAAGCTTCTGTTTCTGTAATATAAAACGAAAAGTAAGTTTCAAATCAACATGTAAATCATGGTGTACAAAATCATAGAAGCCGACTGCTGATATACAACAAGAAGTTAATTCAACATTTATCAATGTATGGTATGACAAGTTAGTTATACTGATACATGCTGTCTGATGATAATGACTAAGCATAAAAACCAATTTAGCTAACTAACTAACTACATAGCTAACTATTGTTCATCGTTATTTCGATTTTAAGAAAAATTTCAAATACAAAAATAGGAAGTTATGTTTGGTAATGATAGGTAATTTTACTCTCAAAATTTTCCTTATTCTGAAACGAAGCGGGGATAATTATTTGTTTTTCGTTAAATAAATTAATATTAAAATGAATTACGAAAAAGTGAGTAGAGGAATAAGTCAAAATTTACTGTATTAGTACAAAAAATATGCACTTTACCTGCTACAATAAGAATTTGGCATATTTGCTTTGTTTTCCTGTCATCGCACATACATTTGAATGGTTTCGATGCAACGGTTCTGTTCTTTTTAAGTTATGTAATTTCTGTTTATACAATGGTAAGTCAACACGCGTACAGCCGTAAGCTAGCTCTATATCGACTACATACATCATGTTGAAATCGCGTGTGCCTGAATTGCGCTGTTCAATGAAAAGCATTCTTAGGGAGAAAGAAGCTTCTCATTGGACGAAATACGCATCGGTGGGGTGGCGCTGCGATCGCAGCTGTATATTTTGGAGGGATCAAGCAAGATAAGAGCATGTCTATATCATTTCTCGTGTTTCGTGTCTTATGTATGACAATGTAAACAAGATATATTGAAGTATAAATTCTGTAATCATACAATCTTGTATGATATAATCTTGTATATATATAAACAACTTAGTTATAGATTTAAATAAGTACAAGATTGTATGATAACAGAATTTATACTTCAATTTTGTTTTGACTATTGTAATATTTACATTAAAGAGTTTTACAAAATATCTAAAACAGTAAGCAATGGATATAAAACTTGGATGGATTCATCTTCAAAAAAGTATGTTCCTCAGTCAACTTAATACAATTGCAAGAGAGAGAAATTAGAAGAAGTTACAAGGAGAGTCCACAACCTGCGGGAAGCGGTTTTCGATAAGACTTCAGGAAGTGGTTTCTGGTACCTAAAAATGATGCCTCGCACCCGTAGTTTCGTCGCATAGGTCCTTGAGGTCAAGATATGACCTTATGTAATAAAAATACGCGTTATTTTACTAAATTTTTAGAAAGATAAAATAGTTGACCAAAAGAGCTAAAATTTGAGCTTTGTTTTATATAAAAATATTATTCTGTTGCAAAGTTATAAACAATAAAAAATGATGACGAAAAATGCATGGAAAACTACTCAATTTAAAGAGCTGAAAATCCTCAAATTATAATGCACTTTTCGTCATCTTTTATGATTGTTCATAACTTTGCAACAGAATAATATATTTATATGAAACAAAGCTGAAATTAAAACTCTTTTGGTCAACATCTTTATCTTATTACACTATTTTTCTAGCAAACAAACTTGCAGAGTTGTGTTTCAAAGTATAAGTACCATATTTTACTTAAATTAAGTAACGCGTATTTTTATTACAATACATCATATATTGATCCCAAGGGCCTATGAGACAAAACTACAGGTGCTGGGTACCATTTTAAGGTTCCAGAAATCACTTCCTAAAGCATAAACCAAAACCGATTCCCGCATGTTGTGAGCTCTCTTTGTTAGTAGTTTAAGTAAAATATTCTTTTACAATTATTAATCAATATTATTAATATAATTTTATAAAGTAATGTACTGAACAAAATTATTCCGCTTAATAGATAATAGGTATAAATACGGAAAGTGAAAGTAGTAATGAACCTAATACTGAAAATATTAGTCCAGTTGTGCATATAAACGAACAAACTGAACAAGTTGACCAGATGGAAATTCAACATGATGAGACTATAATTAATATGCAAAATAATTGTGAAATTAATAATGACGGAGACTGAATTAATATACGTAATTTTCTTTAAAAAGTATTATTAAATTATAAATTATTTTTTACCATAGACAAAAGTCAAAGATTGATTATTTTTTTAAGTATTGTTATCAGATCCTATCTTATATGAATATTTGTATAGGCTGTTATAAATCTTGTAAATATGGGTCCTCTACAAAATGTAACTGATGGAGAAAATCATGAAGAAGACAAAGAAAGGAGACAATGCAATGAAAAATTTGAAATACGTAATTCTCTATTTAGAAAAGTCTAGATATTATTTTTTGAAGTTATATTTATATTTATATTTTAGAATGCAAGAAAAATGGAGAGAAATGATGAGTATCTGAATGAAAGATTATGCCAAAAAAAGTAATATAAACTATGGTGAAGTGATCTTGATGTGCATGTTACTAAGATTTCGAGATTCGCTTACGCGGGCAGCGATGTAAGATATTATAAATTTAGTTAATAAATTATTTAATAAAAATGTTCTGAACTTAAGTAAATATAAATTGTTAGTTTTTTTCCCTGAACAGAAGGATTGGTTTTCATATCATATTTACTTTTACAAAAAGTTTTCACACTTTACATTATACCGTAAAAATAATGACGATATGATATAGAGTGCGAGATAGTCGTTCGTTATATTTTTAAATTAGAAAAGATGGATTTATTAAGCCAAATCATGCCAGCTCTTGCAGACTATAAAATGATTCAATCTCTTGAATCGAATAGGTATACTGTTTTATTTACAGTATTTAAGAACCCACCGTCGAAGATATTGTAAATATTCAAATCCACAAGAAGCGACATTCAAACAAGGAACAATATCTTATAATAAAAGAATCAGTTTAAACAAAATTTCGAAAATAATGTCAGGTAGTTAATGTGTATTTCTGCTCTGGGAAATGTCTGTGAGCCTTCATCAGTACAACCAAACAAGACCCGTATTGTTTGTACACAAATTGATAAATTGGAGTGCATTACTATATAGGAAATAATGATAAACCTTACGAGTAGAGACAAAAGACTGGTCTCCGTATAGCGATACAAAGCGAAATTATAACCCAAGAAATGAATTATACCTCGTCTTTACTCGCAGTTTAACAGAGTCTTGCTTTAACTTTCAATATCGAATAACATTTATGTGGTTTAGAAAAGCAAGCTTTTTATTATGATAAAATAGAAGAAACAATTCTCTACAAAATAGAACTCTTTAATATTTACTAACAATTATCACTGTAACGTTATTTAATATTAAAAGTTAAAGCGAGACTCTATTAAATTGCCAGTAAAGACGAGGCATTAGTGATCCAATGCCGAAAGTTTACAATGCCAAAGTAATGACGATATATCGTGCGAAATAGTCGCTCTTCTTTTCAAAATTTTGTTTAAACTGATCCTTTTATTATAAGATATTGTTCCTTGTGTAAGTGTCGCCTCTTATGGATTGGAATACTCACAATATCTTCGACGGTGGATTCTTAAGGTAGTAGTCTCGTAACTTGGGTTGAAAAAATCGATTTTTTTTATAAGTTATTCCGAAAGTAAAATATATTGAGATTATATTAAGTTATAGCATATATACCAAAGTGATCTGTAGTTGCGCGCTGTAAGCCGCGAGCGCGTTTTGTTTTTGTTTTGTAGTTCGTCGTTTGTTTTCGTTCGGTACATTTGATACCTTTAGAAATAATGCAGTGTTATATACATATGTTCATTTTAGAGAAGAATTTCATAACATACTACCAGTATTCGTTGATTATTTGGCACGCGAACATTGAATAAAAGTGTAAAAATGCCTCACAGAGATAGAAAAGGTAAGAAACGAGGCACTAAAAGTCCCGGAGAAAAGTCTAAAAAGATAAAATTCCATAGTAACAGACACACTTCTGAAAAGAGTAGTGAATCAGTTAGTACGTCTGCAAAAAAATTAGAATCAAGATGAATTTGAACCAGCCGTTGATGAAAATTCGTCGTACGTTTTACTCTGCTTTAGTTTAGTGTTTGCAGCTTTACAAAGTGTTCTTACCTGCAAAGTGTGTATGGGTGAAATTAAGTTTTTAAAAAAATCTCAAGTAGGATTAGGATTTAATTTGTGTGTGAAATGTGATTGTAATACAATGTTTACAGTTGACTCCTGTCCTAAAGTGAGAAACGCATTTGAAGTAAATAGACGTTTAACTTTTGTAATGAGGCTATTAGGCGTTGGTTTATCAGGAATAAATCTTTTTTGTTCATTGATGGATTTAGGCACTGGATTGAGTAATAATGGTTATTATAGCATCCTTAATAATATTTATATTGCCGTAAAAGCCATAGCCAAAATTGTTTTTACAAAAGCCGCAAAAGAAGAAAATGAAGAGAATGTAAAAAGAGGAGGAAAAAAAAACGAGGTAACAGTTTCAGGTGACGGCTCATGGGCAAAGTGCGGATTTACGTCACTTTTAGGCATTGTGTCTTTGATTGGAAAGTTTTCTAATAAAGTTATAGATGTGATTGTGAAATCTAAGGTGTGTAAAGCGTGCGAAAAGTGGGTAGGAAAGGAAGATACGGATGAGTATTTGGAGTGATATGAAGATCATCAAGAGGAATGTACGGCTAATCACAAAGGCAGCTCAGGAAAAATGGAGGTTGACGGCGTGATAGAAATGTTCAAACGATCACTTGAATGGTTCGGTATAAAATACAAAAAGTATATTGGAGACGGAGATTCTAAAACGTTTAAAAATGTATTAGAAGCTGATATTTACAACGGAGGCCCAGTGGTTGAAAAAAGTGAGTGTGTTTTACATGTAAAAAAACGCATGTATAGACGTGTAAAAGATGCAAAGAAAAGCTCTTACTCAGTTGGAAAAGGCAAAGAAAGCTGAAGAAAAAAAGAAAAATGCAGAAGAAGATAAGAAAAAAAAGCTCAAAAAGAAAAAACATCTGAAAAAGAAGAGGTAAAGGGAAAAAGAAAGCGTAGATCGAAAAAGGATATGGAAATAGCTGAAGTTCCAAAAGTAAAGTATCTCTCCTTGACCAATAAATTGATGATTAAACTTAGTGCTTACTACGGTTTAGCAATAATAAGAAATGAAAGTTCACTGCCAAATATGAAAAAAGCTGTTTGGGCAACGTATAATCATTATACTTCCACAAATGAGAATCCGCAGCATGATGACTGCTCCGAATCGTGGTGCGAGTATAAAAAGCTCAAAGCTCAAAATCTAAAGCATACTTGTGATCACCCACCTGCTTTTGATGAGAGTACTGCGAACATTTTGAAGCCTATCTACGAAGAATTATCGTTGGATGATCTTTTGCAAAGATGCTTGGGAAAAAACACGCAAAACAATAACGAAGCTGTCAATCACTGCGTGTGGAATTTAGCTCCTAAACATGTTTTTGTTGGTCAAGAAACATTGGAAATAGCTGCTTTAACTGCTGCGTGTACGTTCAATGAAGGGTTTTTACCGATTTTGAAAATCATGGAGACTATGGGTATTACTATCGGCCCGCACGCTATTACTTACGCAAGACGATGCAACAGCTTACGGTTGGCAAAGGCGAAGAAAGATGCAGCCAACGCTTCTAAAGAAGCAAGAAGTAGTAGGAGGTCTGAAAAAATTGCTGAAAATGATGCCTATGAAGAAACTGCAGGCTTACTGTATGCACCAGGCATTGACTAATTATGTAAGTATAACTTTTTTTTAAAAAATGTGTTGTCAAAACTTTAAACGCATTTTACTCAATATCACGTTTTTACGGTCGGCCCGGGTGCTAACAAATTTTCTAGTGAATCGATTGATTTGAAATTTTGACACGTTATTCTACACATCAATAGCTATGGCACCCTCTAGGATCTTTTTTTTTTCATCCCTAACTTTCCACTTTACAGCCTGATTTCTACCAGAAAAAACATAATTTTTTGTTTAAAGTCCGCCATTTTGTTATTTTTTGATAAAATTGTTTAATCCTAGAGGGTGCCAGAATGACAACCCTGCAGAACAATAATCCATTTGATTTTTTTGTTTCAGATGTTTTGAAGTGCCGCAATCACTTGGGCCAGCCATCTATCTTTTTTTTGGGACGTTCACTTTAACGCTAAAAAAGTATAAAAACATACTGTAAAATTAAAAAAAAGATTTTTTGTATGTAGTTTTTAACTTTAATAGTAACATATCAAAAAATCAAATCCATCGAGTTTTATTTTTCCATAAAAAAAATCCCAAAAAATACATTAAAAAACGTGTAAACTACGAGACTACTACCTTAAATACTGTAAATAAAATAATATACCTATCTGTTTCAGGAGATTGAATCATTCTATAGTCTGCAAGAGCATGATTTGGTTCATAACGAACGTATATTTCGCACTTCATATCATATCGTCATTATTCTGACGGTATGAAGTAAAGTGTGAAAACTTTTAGTAAACTTTCGGTATTGGATCACTAATATGCCTTAATTTCTTGGGTTATAATTCCACTTAGTATCGCTAGATGGAGACCAGTCTTCTGTCTCCACTCGTAAGATTTATCATTATTTCCTATATAGTAATGCACTCCAATTTATCAATTTATGTATCTACAGCACGGGTCTTGTTTAGATGTACTGATGACACCTCACAGACATTTCCAGAGCAGAAATACACATTAACTACCTGTGTATTCTTTTTGACATTTTGTTTAAACTGATCCTTCTATTATAAGATATTGTTCCTTGTTTCAATGTCGCCTTTTGTGGATTTGGATACTGACAATATATTCGACAGTGGGTTCTTAAATACTGTAAATAAAACAGTATACCTATCCGTTTCAGGAGATTGAATCATTCTATAGTCTGACAGAGCATAATTTGACTCGTGGCAATCCATAAATCCAATTGAAAAGTGATAATTCTATTATAAAAACACATTCGGGGCACAAAGGTGTCCGGACACGAAGGTTCTTTACCAGATCCATTGTAACGGTTTTAGAGGCACACTATACAGGTCAAAAGCTATCATTAGACTCCTCGGTGACCTTTGTTCGTTGCAGTTGGGCTACGAATTCCCTGACACCCCGACTAATATAAAAACGAAATACTTTTTTGGGCCGCTTCTAACCATAGCATCTTGAACCGGCGCTTATAACTACAATATATAAACCGCTGGTACCTCGGACAATTAGTACTATCGGAGATTGAGCACAAGGGCCTATGCTGGGGAGCGCTGAAGCAGAGGAAGAGCTGTGCACGCAGAGGAGCACCAGTCGCTGTTTTACCATCATAATCGCCAAAATCTCGCGACGCTGCGCTTCTTACAAATTGTGAATTTCTGTTGTTTCTTCGATAAAATTGAACGAGTAAACATAATCAATGTTATTTATGCGGTTAACAATAAGTTAACATTACAAGTTTCAGATATCAAACTCGAATCGAAAAATTTCCTATTCATTTCAATTCGGCATTGAAACTCCGTAATAGATATTTTATACATGATTCATCAAAAGTAATTAATAAAATATTAAGGCGTCACGAAAGCATAGATAGAGCGATTTTCATAAATCCGTTTTTTAAGCTCCGTAGCATAACACTTCTTTATTTACATACGTAAATGTGCATTTAAAGGTGTTAATTATAGGTTTATTACCTGTTATACATACTGGGATTTAAGGGGTTTATCCAGTGTGACCACATGAAAAGAAGGGTGATTTTCGGGAAAAATAATTTTATGTCCATCTGAACGAAAATAGCCACTTTTTTCCCTGAAAAGCGAGACCAAAATTACACTTTTCCCACAAAAATGATTAGCGGGAAAAAAGTGACTTCACTAGAAGCTGCTCCAAATTCCTTTATTTCATCAAGATCTACCATTAATCCTGATTTTCGATTGTCTTTTAACAATATCGTCTTTTAACAGTCCATTAGTCCCGATTTTCAAGTCAAAAAGTGGCCACAGTTGAGATGGGCATAAAGTACTATATGTAACTAGAGAAAAAAGTCGATTTTTCCCTCGGGTGATACTGCCGTTGCTTCGCTTCGCTCGCTCGGGTAGTAAACTCACCCACGGGATAAATATTCGACTTTTACCCTTGTTACATATTGTACTATTTCCCATTTCCACAAATTTAAAAAAATTAAAATCACAATTTTTTAACAAACACAAACTTTAAAGATATTGTACGAGATGTCAATTGAAAGGAAATTATATCTACTCTACGAATGTATACATATATTTAACATTATCTAATGCATAAAATAACAAAAAGAAATTTTAGTTTTTTGATAATTTTTAAAAATTTAAAATTTTTTAAAATTGGCAGTAAGTTTTGATCTCTTTTTTGATCTTCTAACTCCAAAATATAATCAGTTCTCTGTTGGATTATATGTGATGTATCTGCAAAATATTAGTCCGAAATATCGTGGTCTTCAAAAGTTATGGTGACCACAAAAGTTGACCACATACATACATACACATACACACGTACACATACACATATACACACACGCACGCTTGCACACACGCACGCACGCACACATCTTCTAATTCAACGACCTCAGAAACATCGAAATTCATCAAAATTCATAAAATCTTTGTTTTTGAAAAAATGATCGTTACAAAGCTTTCTTTTTGAGATTGCAAAAATGGGTCAGATTATAAAATGATGTATTGTTTTCTCAAAGAGGAAGCATTGTGATAGCAAAAAAAAGTTTTTCTAAAAACATGTTAGAAACATGTTTTGAGACATAAGGAATCGAAATACACTATTTTTAGAAAAAGTCCGTATGGATGTATGCGTGTGTGTGTATATGTATGTGTGTATGTATGCATTCATATCTCGAGTAATCGACGGTAAAATTTAATGTTCCAGGTATCATTTTTTTTGTTTTGTTTTAAGGGAAGGGAGCATAATAATAATTTTTCTAGTTTTTCGGATTAGTTTTTGTTTTTAGGGGTTTATCAATTCTTTGGTTTTAGTTTTTCGTGCTGTTTCGTACGTTAGAAATAATATGATCGATCCAGTGAAAATGCATTTAAGAGCATAAAATTTCCTATCATTTACAACCCAAAATTTTAGATAAGGTGTTTCCTTTTTTGATGAAGATTTAAAATAAAGAAGAATTTTTAAGTTTTATCGATTGATTTTTTTATAACTCTTTTTTCATTTTGATGATATTCATTTTTTTTTCAAAAAAATATTATTAGACTTTTTCTTGAGTCGTATGCGGTAATTTTTGGCCATTCAAAGTTCTATTTTTATTATTTGATGAAGATTTGAAATAAAAAAGTATAAGATGGATCGATTCCCTGGTAGAAAATTATCTAGTTTTATCGAGGCCCTCGATTATTCTCATGCAAACTAAATAGATCTATAGAGTTCTAGATTAATTTTCTACCAGGGTTTGATTTTGTTTTATACCGTTTTTTCGTTTTTATGATATTTGTGTAATAAATTAATCCGTTGTTCATAAACTCGAACAAACTTACGAAAAAAAATTATTTTTAAAAGTACAATGCATATACTATATTCATAAATAAAATTTAATCACCAATTATAGTGTTGCAAAATTTATTATTGTTAATTGGAACAAAATGTAACTTTATATGCAAAACTTTTTAAGTTGCTTTTTAAATACTATACTTTAACATAAAATTATTTACAGTTGAAATATTGTCTTTAATGTTTTAAAATAAATTTTGTCTAATAGGTGTGCGTCAAACATTTTTGTTAATACTCTTGTTTTTATCACAAAAATATGCTTTTACTCCAATAAGCTGTTAAAAAGAAATTGTATTGAATAGTTTTAAAATAAAAGCATTTTTAGTTAATCAATATATTTTAGATATTCCAATACAATTTATTAGGAATAATATTTAATAGAGTTAAAATTTGGGTTCACAGTTAAAATGAGTTTGAATAAACTATTTTGAATAATTAACTCGAATAATTACACTTAATGAACATTTTTAAGATTTACTTAGTTACATATTATTATCTTATCTTAAATTTATTTGTGAAAATGGAATTTATTTATTTATAAGACCAGAAAAATTTAAATGTTTAACCAATAGAGATAAAATTGAGTTACCTTTACAATGGTATTTTCAGGTCAATGGTAAAGAGGTAAATAAAATTACCTGTACATAGGCTGGCTTATTTATAACCTAAAGAAGAAACCAAAAGACTCAAATACTAATTTAAAAACTAACTTAAAAATAAAAGAAATAAAAAAAAATTTAAATAATAATTAATAAAAAAAAATTTCTTGTTAACATCAGATAAAATTTCCACATAAAGTAATCTAAGCTGATAGTTATATCTAAACTTATAGATTCATTACAAATCGTTTTAATTTTTTCTTTGTATTAACTTTATTAGTAGTTAATGATTTGATATCATTTGTTAACTCGTTGAACACTTTTATAGCTTCTATGTAGCTGTTTTTCTTACCTATTGTTTTAGTTATTTTCGGTAATTGAATACTTTTCTTTCTAGTATTGCTTGTTTTAGACTTATATATTTAGTTCAGTGTTTCATAATGAAATGAAATAGATTCTAAAATAAATAATTGACTTACGGAAAGAAGGGGACATTGCTCTGAGAATCGATTTTTATTTATGATTGTATATATATATATATATATATATATTTAATATTTTGTTTTAAATTCTTTGTATTTGGTTTAAGGTATTACTATATGCTCCTGCCCAGGTAATTATTCCATAATTTATTAAACTTTGAAAAAGTGCATAATAAATTATCATTAATGTTTCGGATTCCATAATATTTTTAATTTTGGCAAATAAAAATATTAGATATCTAGTTCTTTTTACAATATAGTCGATATGCTTGTCCCATTTCATATTGAAATCGAATAACAATCCTAGATACTTATGATATTCTACTCTTTTTATGGGTTGGTTACCTATATTAGCGTTTAGTGTATCTGGCACACTATCACAGTAATTTCCATACGTTATGTAAATAGTTTTATTTACATTTAGAGATAATTTATTCAAAGTAAGCCATTTCGACACTTGATTTAGATATACATTCATTTTATCCTGTGCCCATGACCACGTATCATCACTTGATATGATGACAGTGTCATCAGCATAAGACATGATTGTATCTTTTTGTATATCTCTCAGTAGATCAGTGACATAGAGTATAAATAACAAAGGACTTATAGTGTAGTATAGTCTCTTACAATCTTGAATTTTAACAATTTTAAGACACTACCTCTTATACCATACCTCTCAAGCGTATGTATTATATATATTAAAAAATATTTTTAACAACAATACTTTTTCATAATTTATGCTATATTTTTGCATAAGTTTAAATTGATAAATTACTAAATATAAATATTTGTATATATAAATATATATATATATATATATATATATATATATATATATATATATATATATATATATATTAATGATATATATATACACACAGTCGAGTCGCGGGCACTGAGAAGGCTGGGGACCACAATTCGCGGGGACTGCAATGTGTATTGAGAATAGGAATGTTTCAGTCCCAGAGACATCTCCGTATAAGAGCATTGCAGTTCCCACGTAATTTCAGTCCCCGGGTTCTCAGTCCTCGCGACTCGACTGTATATATATATATATATATGTATATATGTATATATGTCGACATTATTACAAAGCAATAGATTTGTCATTTTTATTTTTCACCCCAGTTTTAAATAGAATAAATAATTCGATTTTGGAACATTTTTTAAAGTTTGAGGAAGCTAAATGCCAATGAATTAGCAGTGGTTGAGCCTCGGACAGTCAGCACGATTGGAGATTGAGCATAACCACGGTGGTCCTCGGCAAAATTCAACCAAAACGTGTTTGCACTTTGGATTTTCCTTTTGCATATGATTTGAGGCCCTTTCAGGACCACATTTCAATAGAAACTAAAATCGAGGAATAAGCACTTTTTTAATTCAATTTTGAAAATTTTTTATGGGTGGTAAATGATGAAAATTTTTTTTCATGGGTAATCTAGAAAATTTATTTTTATTATAGTGTTTAACAATTGAATTATACATTAATTACATATGTACAGTACACTTTCTCGCAAATATATACATAAATAATCACAATTTATGCTGCAATTAAAGCATAATAAGATTAACAAGTATAAGAAAATTTCAAATGTATTGTGAATTATATTCGCAGACTGCTCTTAATAATTTATTTGCATAATCTGGATATTTTTTTGATACTTTATACTTAGCCCATGTTTTGGAAAAATCATAATGCACTGCTTCCATAGCTTGCTCACTATAAAAGCCGAGACCGAGATTATGTTCAACACAAAATTCTTTTACATGAAAAAAAACTGCGTGGACTTTCGGTGTTACAGATATACGAGGGTAGTTCAATAAGTCTTTAGAATAAAGTATAAAAACAATTTTTTTTGGGTAAATTTTTTTTTATTTTTTAACATAATCTCCTTGGAGCTCTATACACTTGGTCAATCGCTTTTTAAGTTTTTTTAATCCTTCAGAAAAGTGCGTTTTCGGAAGTTCCTCAAAATAAGCACTTACAGAGGCAATGACGTCTTCGTTGTCCGTAAATCTCTGTCCACCGAGCCATTTTTTCAAGTTTGGAAATAAGAAAAGTCACTGGGGGCTAAATCTGGTGAATACGGTGGGTGTTCGACCAATTCGAATTTTAGTTCTTCAATTTTAGCCATTGAAACGAAGCATGTGTGAACTCGGGCGTTGTCGTGATGAAAGAGAATTATTTTCTCGCCAAATGTGGTCGTTTTTTTTTAATTTCTTCTTTCAGCTGCTCTAATAATGATGCATAATACTCACCAGTAATTGTTTTACCCTTTTCCAAGTAGTCAATAAGTATAATTTCACGTGCATCCCAAAAAACTGTAGCCATAACCTTACCAGCTGACTGTACGGTCTTTGCCTTCTTTGAAGCTGGTTCGCCTGTGGAAATCCACTGTTTGGATTGTTCCTTTGTCTCAGGAGTGTAGTGGTGTATCCATGTTTCATCCACAGTCACAAATCGACGAAAAAATTCCTCAGGATTCCGACTTATGCGCGCCAAAAGAGCCTCAGAGGCGACCACTCTATTGCGTTTATTCTCAGCTGAGAGCAAACGCGGCACCCATCTTGCCTATAACTGCACCTATAGATATCCTTGTGGCCTCAGCTAACTCACGCACTTTTAATCTTCTATCCTTCAACACCATATCGTGGATTTTATTGATGATTTCGGGAGTAGTTGCTTCTACGGGCCTTCCTGAACGTGGTTCGTCACTTATTGATGTACGACCACGCTTAAATTCATTTACCCAGTTATAAACCGTTGCTAAGGCAGGGGCAGATGTGCCATGAACTGAGTCCAATTCATTTTTTATCTCATATGGAGTTAAACCCTTTAAATGAAAATGTTTAATTACCGCTCTGAACTCGTTTTTTTCCATTTTTCTTAACAAGCAATTTTTTTTTTCAATTGGTTATAAAAACACGTAAACTCAGAAGATGTGGACTGTGACTGCACCATATATCTAGTCGGGAGTGGTGCTGACTGAAAACAGATGATTTGGAGCGATTTGCGCGCCATCTGTTGGTCATTCTAAAGACTTATTGAACTACCCTCGTACCTAAAGATAGATACGCATCTTTGAACGCATCTATATATTCAACAAATTTCGGATTTAAAGAAACAGTAAAGCAAGAGTTAACAACGGGTTTGAACTTTTCAAATACATCCACATATTTCAAACAACCCAGGTTACGGTTGGATCGCAAGAACCTTTTTTAATAAATTGGAAGCTATCTGTTCTATAGATTTCAAATCTAGTGAAGTAACACAGCTTGAAATTTTGCGTACTACAGTAGCTTTTCTACAAATATGACTTTTACCTGCATGTATTTTAGAAAAACATTTTGAGCAGCATTTCATAACTGGAGGTTTTCTTTTTTTTTCTTCATTCAGCTGAGACTTACGTTGAGTTCCAAAAACATTATTGGGAATAACTTTGTCCTTGCCATTCTTTCTTGCTCGTTCACAAATAAAACACACTTTACACTTGCATTTGATCTTGTATCTTTCTTCAACCTATATTGCGAAAAATCTATTGGCGAGATCTTTCTTTCGTCGAGATTTTTACGGTATAAATTGGACTTGCAAGATGCACGCACTACTTTTGGAAGGCACTCATTTTTTTCGTCATAACTTTTAAACAGTTTACATATTTTATCTCTCAAAGCTGATGTTATGTCAATAATCCGTTTACTTTTATCCCAACAAAGTAAGCTAATAACAGAGCAATTTTCCTCATGAGTACGCGCGTGATTTTTTATAATAATCGGCGGCATGGTGTTAAATAGACTGCTACAAAAGGACTGAGTGAATTATTGTACACTAACATCGTTGGAATTTTCAGATATACAAACACATGCTCGACAACACACTCACGAATATACGCGACACATATATACGCTTTGTTTACAAATGGTTTTATCTTGACTGAAGGTATATTGCTATACACATTTTCATCCTTACAAGGTATTTATAGAATGTATTAGTGCCCAGTAGTATTCAGTTTTAATTAATTTTTTAAAATACTTTGAAAGTATATGATTTATATTAACTTTTACCACGATAATATTTTCAACAGAAAAAAAATATTATTTTAAATTTATATTTATAATGTAACACACACTTCTGTACATATTTGCGAGAAAATGTACTGTAAATATGTAATTAATGTATAATTCAATTGTTCAACACTATAATAAAAATAAATTTTTTAGATTACCATGAAAAAAAATTTTCGTCATTGACTACCTATAAAAATTTTTCAATATTGAATTAACCCTTTCGTGCACATAAGAGTTACAGCTATGGTGCGGGGAAACTGTTTACATTTCATAGGGTCCCGAGCCACGCTGAATCCGAATCTGAGGTCAGATTTTGAAAATTCAAGATGGCGGATCCAATATGGCGGACGGGAAAGTAAAAAAATCGAGATTTTGAAAAACAAAAAATTTGTTCTTATTCTACATGAAAACACAAATAGATACTGTTTTTGGTATTTTTTGGATATCTCTCTTAGTTTTTGGGTAAAAAATTCATAAACTTCGAGCCGCGCTGAACCCGAATCCGAGGTCAGATTTTGTTTCTCAACAGTTTCTATTTGTGTTTTCACGTAGAATTAAAAAAAATTTTTGTTTTTCAAAATCTCGATTTTTTTACTTTTCCGTCCGCCATATTGGATCCGCCATCTTGAATTTTCAAAATCTGACCTCAGATTCGGATTCAGCGCGGCTCGGGACCCTATGAAATGTAAACAGTTTCCCCGCACCATAGCTGTAACTCTTATGTGCACGAAAGGGTTACAAAAAGTGCTCATTCCTCGATTTTAGTTTCTATTGAAATGCGGTCCTGAAAGGGCCTTAAATCATATGCAAAACAAAAATCCAAAGTGCAAACACGTTACGGTTGAATTTTGCTGAGGACCACCGTGTAACGGCCTATGGTGGGGAGCACGTCAATCAGCATGAAGGTGGTTGGACGTGCAAGCTTAGGGGAAAAGTGCGCTTGCGGAAGAGCGCCAGTCGCTGTTTTACCATCATAATTGCAAGTCTCGTGACACAGCGCTTCTTACGAATTGTCAATTTCAATTCTTTCTTCAATAAAGTTGAATGTGTAAACATAACCAATGTTATTTATGCGGTTTACAATAACTTAACATTACAAGTTTCAGATGCCGAATATTTATTATAACTATGTAGGAGATTTATCTATAGATATGAAAATGTGTTTTTAAAGTTTTCGATCCCTGTGTACGTGCGCTAGAGACGCGCTTTTCAGTAACTGTATCTAGCGGAATATTTCTAATTTCTTTATTCTTTCTAATCTCTCATTTAGGTTCCTCCCATAAATGTAACGTAACGTAATCAAGTAGCAACATTTGTTTAAAGCGCCAGGAAAGAATAGACACATGTTGACTATAAATATAGTAAATGGGAAAAAAGGTTAGCGCCTTTGCGCCCTTGGATTTCATGATCGAAATGATATTTAGATCTAAAAAAGTTATAGATTGATATTTTTGTAAGTACCTAGTTACCGTGGAAGCAAGCTCAACACGTAATTTTTACGTGATCCTTAGAAAATAATCGTTGACATTCGGTATGTAATATGCTTGATAGCTATATGTACAGTAATCAAAAAGCTCGCTTCCGCAGTAAATACTTATACAAATATATAAAACTATACTTAATTCTTTTTTATGTGTAGTATTGTTTCGTTTGTGTAAATCCAAGGGCGCAAAGGGACTAACCTTTGTTCCCATTCACTATATCTATAGTATACGTAAGTATAAGTATATAGTATTAGTAACATATCTATTGGTAGCAAAAGTAGTCTGACGCATCACTTTAAAGATAAAAAATAAAAATAAAACTGTGTAAATAATAGAACACTTGTGAAATTATACAAGTGATTAAAATAAAATATTCATTGTTCTTTTTTAGAAAGGCCACACGAAGAAAGCGAATATTTTACGTCTTAGTATTTCAGAGTTGCTGCAATGATGTTGATGATCATAGCAATAATTGCTGTTTCCTTCAGTGTTTCAGGTAAGAAAATGTTTGTTAAAATTTTTAAGCATCGAAAATCGCTAAGAAAAAATTTTCTGGTAGAAAATTATCCAGTTTTATTGAGGCCTCGATTATTTACTATGACAAACTAGATTGATCTACATTGATCTAAATTATTTCCCATCAGGGTAATTTAAGTAATAATTAAATTGTTCATAAAAATCGAAGATAAAATATTTTTTAAATCATTTACAGTTTCCACACAAAACTGTAAACCAGTAAATTTTGGATCGGACAGTATAGTATGCGAATGCAACGCTACGTATTGTGATTATTACGCTGATCCGACACCGCCAAATCAAGGTGAATTCATTTGGTATGTTTCAAGTAAAAGTGGACAGAGATTAAACCGTTCCAACGGGAAAATTGCAAGCAAACCTAAGGATGGATATACGGTTAGAATTAATTCTAATATAGTGTATCAAACTATGGAAGGCTTTGGAGGTGCTTTTACAGACTCAGCATGCATTAACATTAAAAAGCTTAGTCAAGGAACTCAAGACCATCTAATGAGGTATTTATTAGTTTTCAATTTCAAAGAGAAAGTCTGTATATATGAATATATGTATGTATTTATGTATATATATACAGTGCGTCTCATAACTATAGAAACACCAAAAATTTTTACATTTAAATCTGTGTATTATACCTTTTCTTAAAAAACCTGTAACTTTCAAAGCAAAAAACCAAGGATAATTTTAAAACTAGCAAATAAAAGGCAATTTTATTCTCTTTAAGACGTTACCAAAATATTGTGTCTACATTAACTTATGAAAAATTCACGGACGGTTTAAACAAAACTTGAATACTAGATAAAAAATTTACATTGATTTAAATGGGTCTAAAAATTTAAAGTGTTTCTATAGTTATGAAACAACAATAACTTCTTTAATGTTGATACGAAAGAAATATTCTAGTAATGTTTTAAAGAGAATATATTTTCCATTCATTGGCTTTTTGCAAAATTATCCTCGGATTTTTGCTTCCAAAGTTACAGGTTCTTTAAAAAAAGGTATAATATACACATTTAAACGTGAAAATTTGTGGTGTTTCTATAATTATGAGACGCACTGTATGTATGTATGTATGTATATATACTGGCAATTCTTTGAAATCGTAGAGAAAAAATAATTTTTTTTCGCTAACCAATTCTCACATATATTTAGGGTTTTTATAAGTGTCTGTGAATTATTTCATATTTGTTAACCAAATAAGTTCGAGTTACAGTGGGTCAAAGACGGCAATTTTAGTATTTTTTGCATTTTGGAGCTGTTTTGAATGATTTTTAGCTCAATAGTATTGAACTTTAGAATTTGTACTTTAGTATGCAAATTTTCTGAATTTTTAAAAAAAATTATTTTTAAGGTTATATGGCCCTTTATTACATGAATTTAGTTTATTTTAAAACTTAAAAGTTGAAAAAAAGAGAGTTCGATCACTCGGTCGACTACCAAAAAATTCATGGAGATGCCTTTCTTTAGAACAGAAGTACCTGCATAGCTCCCAGAATGACAATCAAATTTATTTCTTGCTAAAAATATAAATAACAGTCAAGTTATGCTAAAATATGATTAAAATGTCTATGCACCTATAATAATGGGATCGACTACATGGATCATCACTAAAAAAATTATGAAGGTATCTTATATTAGTACAAAAGAAACTGATATAGTGTCAATACCGTAATAAAGCTGCATTTCTTGCTAAAAATAGAGATAATGGTCATATTATCCTAAAGAATTATCAACTTGCATTTTAATCATATTTTAGCATAAATCTACTGTTATTTTTATTTTTAGTAAGTAATACAGCCTGATTACCATTCTGGGACTTGTAAAGGTACTTTTGTACTAAAAAAAAGGCATCTCCATGAATTTTTTGGTAGTCAACCGAGTGATTGAACTCTCTTTTTTTCAACTTTTGAGTTTTTAAATGGACTAAATCCATGTAATGAAGGGTCATATGACCTTAGGGGCGTCAAGTAGGGGATGGTAGCTCTGGTGAAACCAAAACATATTAGTTATTGTACAGAACAATAGTGAGGTTAGTAGTTTATTTATTAAAGTTATAGGTTTCAAATTAAATTACACAATATTGTGGGTTGTATTAAAATAATAAAAAGACATTACAAATTAGATAGAAAAATGTGAATTAAGAATTTTAATAATCTTATTATGGAGAAATTTTTTTTCGTCTTGTTTCACGTAGCGCATCTCAATCTTACGCGCTATTTAATATCACGGTAAATGCGTGTAAATAAACTTTATCTTTGCCCTTTTCTGGTGTTTCGTGGCAATTTGCAAGGGATAGTATCAGATAGTTCATGTGAAGATTCAGTACATTGTAATTGCTCACTTGATATATTCTTCTATACAACAAATTTTTTTCTTTCGTTCACTTGATTCACATACAGAATCGGTATCATCTGAAGATAATACATAGCTTTTTCATTTGCGCCACCTTTGTATACGTAATTTTGTACGTAATCGTCTTTACTGTTTATTCTTACTACACAGAACAAACTATAAAATGCTCCAAAACTCCTTGTTTTAGGTTATGTTCAAGTTATGGTCTATTATAGTAGAAAATATTTTAATTCTTAATTATAGATTAGCAGTACCAATGATAAAAAATATTTCTTAAGAAGATTAAATCTTAAAATTAGAAAAAAAATATTTTGCACAATAGTAATTGATTTTAAAACTATTTAATTAATGCTTCTTTCACAATATGTTTAAATGTATTTATATTTTTAAAAAATTATAAAATTTATTTAATATAAAAAAATTTTATATTTAACAAAAATAATTTGAACACATAATAATATAAAATATTTTCTATCAAAAGGCTTTACAAGTATAAACGCGGTCGAACACGGCCCTGACATGAGACTATGTAGGCTGGCTGGCCGTCAGGCCATCTCACGGCTAAAACGTCCGGGCCAAAAAGCGTTACAAGCCAGATCAGTGCCACGCACGGCGCGCCTGCCCCGGGCCATATAGTTACGTACGGCTAGCCTTATCTCATTTTTAGTCGAGACGTGGGGTATCGAAGTTTGGTGTAGTGAAGGGGGAAGTTTACGAAAATACCAGACCTAGGAAAATGTTAAGATAACGCCCCTGATTAAAAATATTTTTTTTTATTTTCAGAAAATTTGCATACAAAATGCAAAGAATGCTAAAATTACCGTCTTTGACCCACTGTAACTCGAATATACTTAGTAAAAAAATCGGAAGAAAATCTCAGTCACTTATAAGAACCCTATATACATGTTAAAATTAGTTAGAGGAAGAAATTTTTTTTGTCTTCGATTTCACAGACAATCGCTCATATATATGTATGCACGTATGTATGTATGTATGTATGTACGTACGTACGTACGTATGTATGTATGTATGTATGTGTGTGTGTATGTAAGTATGCATGTATGTATATGTGCATGTATATACGCGGATGATGATGAAAAAAATTCCTCTTATGTGACCCTAGAATAAGTATTTGATGGACTTTCAACACACTGTGCAGTAGTGGTAGTGCTACAAGACTTTAACGCGAAAATCGGAATAGAGGAGGGTTATAGGTCGACCATAGGGAAAGAGAGTTTTCACGACGTCAGTAACGACAATGGAGTAAGAATAGTTATCTTTTCTGGGACTAATAATCATAATAGTAATAAGCACTTACTTTATACATAAAAATCGATACAAAGCATCCTGGATATCACCAGACAAAAAGACGTTCAATCAAATTGATCACGCCTTAATTGACAAAGGACGCCATGCGAACATTCTCGATGTCAGAACTTACCGAGGTGCAGATTGCGACGCCGACCACTTTCTGGTTTAGCTAAAATCAGAGCTCGTATACTAACCAAAATAAAAATAAAGCCTGTCCAACAACAGAATTTAACTTAGAAAAACTATAAAATTCCGACACCTTGTCAAAATACAGGGACGAACTTTAAAAAAATCTATATAGCATAGATAACAACAGGGAAAGGGATGATATTGAGGTAGTTTGGGGAATCATTAAAAACTCGGTGAAACAAGCTACTAACACGGTGTTAAGATAACGGAAAACGTACAAGATGAAACCGTGGTTCGACGAAGAATGCGAGGAATGGAAACACAAAAGGCAACAAGCAAAAATTATTAGCCTGAATAACACAACAAAACAATGCTTATACATTATCGTAGTACAAGGAAATAGGACAAATGAGTCTTTCGAAAGAAAAAGCTAGAATGGAAAAATAAGTAGGTTTCGGCTATAGATACAGGAGAAAAGTAACAAAAATAATATTCGCAAAATTTACGCAGAGATAAATTTGATACGGAAAGGATCCCAAAACAATTGAAATTTTGCATGAAAAAATCCATTAGATCAATAATGTAGAAAAGTTTTTAAATTGATGGAAATTAAAAGAGTTACAGCTTTTTGAATACTCGTGACGCCACGAACATACAGATGTTTGAGAGAACACCAACCCTGCGGAACTCGGATTTCGATGAGGCTTTGAGAGGTGCTTTCTGGCACCTAAAAATGAAGCCTAACACCCTTAGTTTGTTCTAATGAGCCTTTGTATTCGAGGTATAAGTTGGTAAGGTATTCGAGTTGAAAATGATGACTACAAGTGCATAAATTTTTTATACATTTATAGTCATCATCTTCAATTGTTAATAACTTTGGCTCTGATTAATACTCTTCAACGTCACAAGTCTCAAATTAAAGGGTTATCTGCCTAATTTTATTATCTTTTAAGCCATTTCTTCTAGTGTTAATACATGCATATTTATAATCAATAGAAAAGGTACATTATTACTAAAATAACGTATATTCGGTGTAAAATAGCTTATATCTCGAATGCAAGGGCCCATTAGAACAAACTAAGGATGCTAGGCTACATTTTTTGGTACCAGAAAGCACATCCCAAAGCCTCATTATAATCCGAGTTTCACAGGGTTTGTGTTCTCCTTGTGAGAGCGAAATATCGCTCTTGCTCGGTGCAAGAGCTATTTTTTGCGAAGAGAATCGTGCCGGACAGGATTCATTGTAAGGTTGATCAAAAATCACTCCGACTGAGAGCGAAACTATTCTTGGATAACAAAGAACCATGCTGGGCACGATTCTTTTGCGCCTGACATTAATCGCTCTTGCTCGGAGCAAGAGGTATTTTTCGACAAAGAGTATCTTGCCGGGACCATTTATTTGAGGGTCGATTGAATATCACTCCGACTGAGAGTGAAACTATTCTTGGATATCAGAGAAGCATGCCAGTCACGATTCTCTTGCGCCTGACAAATATCTCTATTGCTCGGAATAATTAATAAAAATCAAATATCAGAATTACTAAAAAAATGACGGAGCAAGAATCAATACAGTGCCTTAGTGTGAGAAATCTATTAAATTCTATTACCAATACAAAAATTGCATATACATCCTATTCGCAAATAGGATCTTTTCATATTTGGAAACAGGAATTAATAGGATTTAATTTATTTGTCATACTAGGGTTTACTGAATGTTATGAATAATTCTATAAAAGTTCTCTAGTTTTCTAGGAACCTTAACACAATCTGCACGGGTATAACGTGCAATATACGTATAATATACGTATAATTAGGTGTATTTCCTATAAACCTAACCCAATGAGCGGCGTTCAACCAGGGATGTTAACACACTCTTCACGGGATATTGTAAACGTATATTATACGTATAATAGACGCATAATACATGTATAATTAGGTGTATTTCCTATAAACCTTTGCTCTTTGAAAGAGCACTTGTATAAAAGTGAATTGAAAAATTCCAAAAAAGATGTATCAATATTGGCTCTTTCCTAGATCGCGTTAAACCCCTAGATAGATTACAAATATGTAACTTAACGTTAACTAAGATTCCCACGTTTTTCTCATTTTTCTCAAAATGACATTTTACGAGTTCTTATTCTATAAATACGATCATATGAAGGTCTCTGAAGGGTTCATGGAAAACGAGGAAAATATGTTTATATTTTTGCAATAAACGAAATTTTATGATACTCTTAGTCTCTTATATCTTATCTAATAGATCAAATAGCTCTAGGTTTCTTTTGCATAAAATTCTGATCCAGTATCTAACGTGATTTTTAAAATATTCAATATCGATACCGATGATTTTTTATGTTTTTGAATGTTTCGTGAACACAAAATAATAAAATTGATTTGTTCACATACAACTGAAAAACATAACTTCATACTTATAGACTTCTAGATATAAGATAATTTTACATTAGAAAAATAGACAATTATTGCTCTAGACAGTATAGGATTCTCAAAATGGCGATGGCCTGGACTGGATCTGGCTTCCCGACTCTCCCCTATATTAGTATATGATTTCATTTTTATACTAAAAGCCCAACACATTGTTTTGTAAACGCCGATTACGATTTTTTCTTACACAGTTGGAAACCGTGACTTTGAAAAAAATTGAGAATTATTACTTAAGATAGTACAGTGTTCTCAAAGTCATAGGTGGCTGTGGCTGTTCTTGGCTGATTCACTTTGGCTGATTCTCCCGTACATGTAATTTTTTATAAATGTTATTTTAACAGAGGAATTTGACTTTTTATTTTAATATTCTTTTATCTTATAACGTGCAATATTTTTCTTGCAGCTCTTACTTTAGCACAAACGGGAGTAATTATAATTTTGGACGTGTACCTATAGGAGGTTCTGATTTTTCTACAAGAGGCTATTCTTATGATGATACTCCCGGTGATAAAGAGTTGAAAAAGTTCGCGCTTGCCAATGAAGACACTCAGTATAAAATTCCAATAATGAAAAAAGCTTTAGAACTAAATCCATCACTACGCTTTTTATCAGCTGCTTGGACAGCACCTCCTTGGATGAAGAATAGTCATTCATATAATGGATTTAGTAATTACAAAATTTAGAATAATCTCTTGCTGATTTAATAAGAAAGACGTATAAAGCAGTTTCAGAATTTAATTTAGAGTATTGTCATAAGAAACATCGAAAATGTAAAATAAGTTTACAATATTTTGACTATTTTTAACCTACTTTAGTTACAAACGATAATATTTTTAAGTAACATACTATATGTAGTCATCTATGCTTAATCCATAAACTGCCAAGCTTTATGTAGAAAAGGCTAAGTGTTTACTCGCGCAAAATATTGATAATCGATCAAAACATTTTCTAAAGGGAGCCAGCCTGACAAGGTGAGTGACACCCTCCCAGAAATGAATTTTGGCCAGACTTCGGGAGGAGGTTTCTGGTACCCAAAAATGAAGTCTAGCATTCGTAATTCACTCTAATGGACCCTTGTTACCGAGATACTCGTATGATATAATCTATTCGAGGTATGCGTTATTTTAATGAAAACAGGTACCTCTTCTTCTAACTATAACTTTACAAGTTTTTATTATGGATAAATGACCCAAGATCATAAAGAGTAGACGGAAAGAGCTTTAATTTAAGTTCTGTTAAGTATAAAAATATTAATCTGACCAAAAGTTATTAACAATTGAAGATGGTCACTAAAAATACATAAAAAATCAACAAATTTAAAAAAAAATTAAAAAAAAAATAATTTTTTTTCTTATATTTTAATTTAAATCTTAATAATCTAACCAATTTTAAGGGGGTTAACTCAGAAATTGCGTGAAGAACGGCTACTTTACCCAATTATTTATCGCTTTAAATTTTGTATCGGAAAGTTTTAAAAAATAGGAAAATACATTTCTTGCGGAAGAATAAGTTCAAAGATTTTTCAACAAATAAGATATTAAAAATGGTAATATGTGCGTCGCGTTGGAGTAAGATTTTGAGCTTTAAATTATAGATATTATAAAGCATTTATAGTAAAAAGAAACTCAGATATTAATTTAGATATTAATTCAGGCTGGCCTCCTTAAAGAAAAACTTTTTATCGACTCATGAAAAGAATTTTTTGTTTCGAGTCGAATTTAGGCTGATCCCTTTAACGGGTCAAGACTTAAATAAACTTCAAAATAATTTTGATGCGATTATCAAATTTTGTTGTTGTAAAAGCAACCATTCCGAAAAATGTTTTACTACTTGGTAATATCTTTATGTATACTGTTGTAAAACAACAAAAACTTCATTCATATTCGTCATAATTTAGTGTCATAGTTAATATTCAATTTATTGGAGATATGTTGAAAAAAATTTCAATCTTATATTTCCCAGATATTACCGTTTAAACTAAAATTATGTTTCGTGTATAATAAAACAAGGGAAATAGCTTATTCAAAATTTCGGGTCGGAACAAATAGTTAATTTCATGCTCTTTCAAATGCATTATTATTGAATCGATGATATTATTTCTACACATACACGCACGCGCATGCACACATACACACACATACACACGCACGCACGCACGCACGCACACACGCCCGCACGCCCGCATGCATGCATACATCCATGCAGACATTTGCTAAAATCAGTGTATCTTGATTCTATGATAATGATTTTAGCATAACTTTTTTTTTAATATCACAAAGTTTCCTCTTACGAAGAATTAATATTAACTCTTATCTTTAGATGGAATGTAGACCGTTAGTACCTACTGTTCTTCCTTAAATACACTTTTCGAAGTCGATTATGAGACCAATTTATAGATAACATATATATATTTTCGGTCAAATAAAGATCTTGGTTATTATAGAGTTAAACTTTAAAAGTCTTTCTGATTAAGGTCATAAAACTGATATTAATTCAATGAAAAAATAATAATAATCGTTATAATTCAATATTTTCTCTAGGTTATCTATTGGATGAATACTACCAAACATTTGCAGATTATATTATTAAATTTTTAGATGAATATAAGAAGAATGGACTTGAAATGTGGTCTGTTTCGACAGGCAATGAACCATTTACTTCTTTAGTAATCTTTAGTCATATTAATTCCATGTTTTGGTCAGCGAGCACTGCTTCCAAATGGGTTATTGAGAATTTGGGCCCTACCTTGCAAAAATCTAACAATAATAGTACGAACATTCTTATGCTTGACGACCAAAGAATCGTATTACCGTGGTATATGGTTGAGGTAAAAACTAAACACAATGAAGCTCTGAAATACATCAAAGGTATTGCTGTTCACTGGTACTTAGATGATTTAACCCCTGCCGGTGTACTTGATTTGACCCATGACCTTCTTCCGGACAAATTTATTTTGATGACTGAGGCTTGTGTAGGTAAGTAATTTAAGAACTTAATAGTAAAATGAACATACAAAGAAAATTAGAAATTTTAAAAATTAAAAATTCTCGAAATTTCTGACATAAACTATAATTTTCTTAGAGGATCTAAGAAAGAGTTAGTATTAATCAGAAAAACTGAAAAGTGTTAGCTTTGTATAAGAGGCCTCTGAAAAGAACTAGGTATTTTTGAGAAATCTTAAATGTACTAGTCTTCGTAATGGACGTCGATACTATCGCATGAAAATTGTTTCTTGTAAAGTTCCATGTACACCACAAAATACAGAATAATGTACCTTAACCTGTCTAAGGAGGCTTGTCTGATTAAAGAATAGATATATAGATTTTATTGAAATGTGGTATACGCGTACACAGAGAGAATTTTGTGATAAAAATTACCGGAAAAATCATTGTAAACGTGAAATATCCTGACTTCAAGGGAAAAATTATCCGTATGAACAGTCAAAATTAATTGTTATTTTTATTACTTATTTATTTACACTAATATACTACTTTAAATAATTGTTTTTACTATAAATGTATGTTCTTATATCATTTATTATTTAGCTAACAAGTTTTAATATAAAAATTTCATTCCTTACTGCGTGAAAACATGTTTGTATTAGTGCTTTGTGTTGTTTTTTTATGTTAAACGTGATTGTGCTGGGAAAATACATGTTCCATGAATACTATAAAGGATCTCAGGAAATAGAGTTTAAGAACATAGAGTTTTTACTAGAACCAAATGCAGAGGGTGATGACGAGACACTCGAACTTTGTCATATAAAAAATACCTTTTTTAATCATGATTTTAAATTACAAAGGATTATTATACATAAAAAGAAAGTTCTTCTCGTCTACAAAAGTGCTGCTAGAGCCATCCCAAACATTTCTATATAAATAGACGCACGAGCCAATATAGGAAGTCTGGATATTCTTGTAATATTTATAAACATTATTCAATATAATTTTTATTATTCAGTACGGTAAATATTACCGTGAATCAGGGTAATTTTTTACCGTTCAGTTATATATTATATATTTATATTTATTATATATACATTTTATCGTTCATCAGCGTAACTTTGTCCCTGAAGTCAGAATGCCCTACGTTTATAATGTCTTTTACAGTAATTTTTATCAAAAAAATTTCTTTTTGTAACACAAGCACGATTTAAGCGTTTTTCTGTACCTATTAAGCGGGCCTAAAGGACAATTTTTTAGACCGGCGGGAGCAAAAGTAACTTTTGCGCCCGCTAAAATTTTTTGGAAAATTGCTATTATATATATATATTTAGCCCCGCTTAATATGCTAGAAAAACGCAAAAATCAATACATGCGTTACAAAAAATATGGTGTGCACCAAGGGCAAAGTAGGCTTTTTGACCTCGTGTGGTTGTAGTACTCGTTTTCGGCTCGTACTGCAATCTCCACACTTGGTCTAAAAAAGCCCACTTTGCGTCGTAGGTACAGAATATACTATTGTGTATATATAGTTCCCAAAAGGATTCAGTTCAATTTTCGTGAGCTAAGAATGCCATAGAAGCGAGATATTAATACTTTTAGGAGACGCCCATAAATTACGTAAGACATTTTGGGGGGGGGGGGGAGGGTTCAAATTTTTTACATATTGTTACAGGGAGGGGGTGAGGGTCAAAGTTCGTCTTATTTAAGTTTATTTTTAATTTATACGATTCGAGTTATAATTTTATTTCACTGTTTTGAATTGAGTTTATACGATTATTGTCAACTTCATCGAAATAAGCTGTAATGACTTCGGCAATAATTAATGCGCCGTCAATACACTATGACAAATTTTGTATAAGAACAAATGTAGAAAGGAAATAAATGTAAATAAATGTAAATTTTTAATATAAATTTATACTCATGTAAAACATTTACCCTTTTCTTTCGTTTATACATAATGTGACATTTCACCAGAAAAAAAGACCCACGTATTCATTGCAGGCACATAAGGCAGGCGTTTAACTATTTATGATAAATTCACTGAATATAGTCCAGTTGTCGTAAAGTAGCATCTTCCTGTAAGTGAATGTCAATCTTTCAAGTTTATTGATGAAAAATATATTACGTAAGATTAGAAGGCGGAGAGGGCAGGGGGTGGGGAGGGGTATAAGAAATCTTATGATTTCTTACATAGGGGAGAAGAGTCGAAAAACTGGAAAAAAAGCCATACGTAATTAATGGACGGCTCCTTACTTTGAGATATTCAGCAAGGAGTGTTATGCAAAACCGCACTTTTTTATCGTCGTTTTTTTGCATATTTTAAAGAACTAGAGAGAACACGTACACGCATACATACACATACACACATACACACATTCACATACGCACACAGACGTACACACACATACGCACACATACACACATACACACATGTACACATACTCACATACACTCACACACACGCACGAACGCACGCAAACACGCACACACATTTATACGGGCATTTCCTAAAAATAGTGTGTTTCTAATGTGTGTTTAGTGAAACTTCTTTTTTACTATCACAAAGCTTCCTTTTTGTGGAAGCAAAAATTTATCAACAATTTATTATATTTTTGCAAAATTTATTATTGTGCATTGAAAAAAATGATATGCAAAAACTCGTGAAGTTATTATACAATTTAAATATTTTTTATAACCTATGCTGTACTTTTGCATAGGTTTATTACAATTTTAAATCTTCTAGACATGTCAGGCGCGCTATCTACGCACGTCACAATTTTATGTTAGCACTCCCTCCGTCCATATGAATTACAGGAAATAGATATTAATATATTTTTTGTACACAATATTTTTATATGCATTTCTTATAATATAAAGTAGATGTCTGCTAATCATGTTATGTAGTTTTAACTTGAGTATTAAACAATATGCTTAAGAAGAAAAGATTAAATGAAGATTTCATAGCCAAATAATGAATCAAAGACTTTCACTTAAAAAATAATAATGATTCTTAATTGTAAAATAATGTAAAAAATCACAGGATATTTTAACAGATTTTCTGAAATGATCTTTTATCTAAAGTGATTTTAATAAAAAATCATATTATCCGTGAACGTATTAAAAGAGACATTTGAAGTTGGGAAACTCCAAACCTATACCCGTCTATAAATGACTAATCAATTACGTTACTTATTCATATTTTTGATTTGAGAAAAAAACTCATTTTTTAGTAGAGGTGTGTTGATAGTAATGTACGTGGATAGTAGAGTGTGTGGATAATGGGATGGATGGATATGGGTTACGTGGTAACACGATCAGTGTGTGTAGATGTGAAGAAAATAATTAATGTATTTCTCTTGATAGTCTCACACTTTCTCATATTATATTATACTTTCAGTTTCTCTCTCATATTCACTTTCGCACTTTGTTACTTTATCATTTATGTATGCTCTCACTCAATCGTATACGCATTGACTCTCACTTACTAGCTTCCTCACGTCCTAACTCATGTACTTACTCCATTATACACTTGCACACGCCCTCATTCTTGTATTCACGTATTCACTTGCTCACTGATCCACTAACGCATGCATTTACTTACGTACAATCTGACACTTTCACTCACTTAATCATTTACGCACTCTTGCACGAACTTACTCACACTCATATTAGATCACTTCCTCGCATACTTACTTACTAAATTACTCAGTCCTTCACTGGCATACTTACGCATACAATCTCTAACTTACTTCTTGATTTGGTTACTTATTCAAGCACTCACTGACTCGACTGCTCAACCCACTCACTTAAGCACTTGAATTCTCTCGCTCGCTCACTCACTTAATCACATACTTATACATTCGTTGATGTTCTAACTCACATACTCAATCACACACTGCATCACCCCCCCTCTCCCTGCTTTTTTCACAAAAACTACACATGCTTACACACGTATATGTATTTAAACATATATATGACTTTACATAAGTGCTATCTTTTTTAATTGAATTATCTCACCCCCCATCCAACTCCCTCTTTACCCTTTTGTTCTCATTATATACTTTTTCGATTTATTGCGTTACGCGACTATTTCGATAGTCTTACAAATCAAACATAATAACTACACATACAAATATATAAATATGTATTTAAACATGTATAATATATATAAGTACCTACTTTAATTTTATCACATTAACCCCCCTCCAGCCACCTTATTTCCCCTATTTTTCTATTTTTGTACTTTTCCGATTTATTGCGTTACGACCTTTTCGATACTCGTACAAATTAAGTATAATAACTACACATACAAACACATAATTATGTATTTAGACATGCGTACTATACATAAGTGCCGCCTGCTTTAATTTTATCACTTCACCTACCTCTTCCTCCTTATTTCCCCTCTTTTTTCTATTCTCAATTTGATAAAAGTTAATGTAAATACAGCGAGTTAAAGTTCTCGTAACGTCACCGTGGTATAAAAATTATGTACCACGGTGACGTCACGTAACATTGGAGTAATATATATATATATATATATATATATATATAAGACATATAGAAACTTTAAATGACTGTAACTTAATAAATATGTAGTTTTATAAAAAAAGAAAAAATACGACCTAATTATTTTTTATTTCTCTACCTAATTCGCATTAAAAATTGACATTTCATTTTTTTGTTGTAAAATCTCCATTAATAAGGTTTAAGGAAGCGAAGTGCCAATAAATTGGCACCGGATTTTTGTTTGTATTAAACCTTTTTATAAATATATTTATACAAAAACTTGAATAAAGTATAACCAACAAAAAAATTAAAAATGTCTATCTTATTTTGACTAGCTATGTACCTGATTAACCTCCTTAAAAAAAATTGTTCTGATGTATCTTTATCAATCCTTTATATAATTGAAAATTTTATATAAATCTATTAACTTCCTCTTTCTATACAATGGTACAATCTTCGAAAATGATGTCTTTTTTGCAAACGTGCATATGTGTTTTTATGTTTATCTGTGTAATTTTCATTAAAGATAAAAATTAATATGAAATGTTAAAAAATATTAATTTTTGTTTAATGCGTTACAACTTTTTCTTAATCCACAAATACAAGAAGATTTTATATTTATTAGGTGACCGCCCATGGGATTATCCAAAGGTTATTTTGGGATCATGGGCACGTGCAGAAAAATTGCTTGACAAAATGTTTGAGGTACGCAATATAATTTATATAAAAGTATTCATTTTATAATTAAGAAAAAAATATAATGTAAAAAAATTTGTGTTATTTATCAATTATTTCAGAACATTAATCATTGGGTCGTCGGTTGGGTTGATTGGAATCTTGCCCTCGATACTAAGGGGGGACCAAATTGGGTTGATAACTATGTCGACGCGCCAATAATTGTTGAGCCAACAAAGGATGTATTCTACAAACAACCTATGTTTTATGCTATTGCTCATTTCAGTAAATTTGTGCCGCGTTCTTCTGTTAGAATAGAAACTAACAGTGTAGATAGTAATATTTTATCAACCGCTTTTAAAACCAAAAGCAATCAAATAGCAGTTATTTTGTACAACAAGTAAGTTTTAATTATGTATGAAAATGATTCATAATGCACAACATAATTTTATTGTCTTTTTCAGGAGCAATCAAAATAAGAACGTTTCTATTGTAGATAATCAAGTAGGCAGTATAAATATAGAACTGTCGGAATATTCTTTACACACAATTTTATATAATAACAATATATAAATAAAGTTTTACAATAGTTTTTTTTTTATTAAAGAATATTTATTTTATTATACAAACTAGATAAATTAAATATTTCCAATACATGCATGAAATGGATCATTTTTCATGCCTGTAAACCGGATGAAAAATTGCGCATTTTGAGTGTTTCCAATTAAAGTGATGAAAAATAGCCATTTGTACCATTTTTAGAGGGTAAAAATGGCTATATCTACTTTTACAAAAGTGAAGAGAGAGTGTAAGTGCTGTAGGGTCTACATAAAAGCTTTTATACGTCTATGTAATGTGACGTGTGATATGATAAGCACATATACGTACATATATAATCGAAATTCAGTTGTATGGGAGAGTAATACACGTTGGATATTTGGTATGTTAGAAATAACGTCATTGATTCAGTGAAAACGCATTCAAAATAACAGAACATTATCTATCTTTTGCCACCTAAAATTTGGAATAAGGCGTTTCCTTTCTTTTGTTATGCACGGAAAATGCATTTTTCGTTTAAACATTGATTTTCCTAAAATATATGAAGACAGTACATCAAGGAATATATGAAACTATATATTTCTTGATGTACTGCACATTTTAAGAGTCAAGCTGATCTTAAGCTCGCAATATGCACTCGTCTTCGACTCGTATTGCAAACCTCACATGCGGGCGAAAAAAGCCTACTTCTCCCTCATGGTGCACAATGTACTATTTTTTGTTTTTCAATGCATTTTTGTTTTTTTAGCGGTTTTTCGATTTTTGAGTATAAAATTATCGCATAAAATTACCTTTCTTTTCCGACATGAAATCTTTTATAAGCTTAATATCTTCCTTCTTTTGTTATATGCGAAAACGTAATTTTCTATTTAATTGGCGATATCTGGGAAACATATTATGGAAAATCTTCAAAATAAATTGAGCTACTCAGTGAAAAAGGTAGCTTTTCATCTCTTGCCTGAGTTTTATGTCCAGACTATGAGAACTTTTTTTTTTTAAATATTTGAGTTTCTTTTTTAATTTTGATTGCTTACGTGTCGAGAATATTGCAGTTATTCTTTATCAAACAAACGAATTTTTACTTGTTTTTTTTATGAAAACATGAAATCAGAAAGAAAATTAACCATTCATCGATTCGTTTTTGTTTTATAAAATTTTTTCTATTTTACGATACTTTGAAATTGATATTGCAATAGGGAACTTGCATGAAAAAATCTATTAGGTCTGTCAGATAGAATATCTTTTTCGAGCTATTAATTAGAAAAAGATATAGCATTTTAAAATAATTTGTTATAACGAAAAATTATATACTGGAACACTTTATTTAGTTTGAGGAAGCTTAGTGTCAATGAATTGGCAGCGATTGATTTAACGTATAATAGACTTTATAGTCTATGAAAGCCAAAATTCTTCGATTTATAATCATAAAATATAGCTTTTAAAGATTATAATTTTAGTCAACAATATTCGTTTCAAATTCCCACATTGTTTATCTAAACATATGTATTTTATAAAACAAGGAATTATGATGTAGTAATATGTTTTAACTTAAAATATTTACACATCTACATATCACGCAATTGAGCTGGAGAGATTTCTTAGTGTTTAAAATTCGCCTTTATATCTACACGCAGATAATATCGTTGTTGATAAACTGATATGACATACAATAATAAATTAACATTTGCACTTTTTGATATAATGATATAATATACTTATATAAACATCATATTATAAGATAAGACAACTGAACACATTTTCGGCAATTGTTCTTTTAAATAATCAGTTTTATTTTAGCAGCTGACTTGGGTGTTGCATGTAAAAACTTGAGGTAAAATATTAAAAGTTAATAAATAAATATAGGTTTCGTTCATTATTTCTTCGAAGCTTTGTAATAATAATAATAGTAAAAATAACGTTTTCATAAAAACATGTTAGAAATGTGTTCTGAGGTATTGGGAAGCGAAATACACTATTTTTAGAAAATGCTCGTGGTTGTATGTGGGTTTGTGTATGTATGTATGTGTGTGCGTGTGTACGCGTGTGTATATGTACGTATGGGTATTCGTGTGTGTATGTGTGTATACGCCTATTTCTCAGGCAATACTTGATCGAACGTAATCTTTCAGGACTCATTTCCCATGTTTCTTCTGTACGGTGTGGAGACAAAAATAATTTTTATTGATTTATGGATGTCTTTTAGCAGCTTTCGATTTTTGGGTTTTAGTTTTTTCGCTTATTTGTTTCCTCAGAGGGGAAGTTTTGTGATAGTAAAACGAAATTCTGGCTAACAACATGTTTTGATACTTAAGTAGACATTCTACTTTCTCGGCCGATAATTCAATCAATGTTCAGATATTTTTTGATGAGATAAAATAGTACTTAAAGATTTCAAGCTGTTTCTAATATATTTTTAAACTCTTATAGTTAAGGAGTAACACCTATAGATCCACGAAAAAAGGCCTAACTTTGATAATTTTTTTGAGGATATGGGTAAAGGGATCGGTTTTCTCTTTTCAGAGTTTAATTAAACATATATTGAAGTATAAAAAAAAATTTTAATGAATTTTAAAAACAAAATAGCGGCGTCAGAGCCATTTTCCAAAAACGTCTTTTTTTATACCTCCATGGGCGAAATCGTAACTCCGAAAGTATGAGAGCTAGGACAAAAAAAATACATTTTTTCTTAAAGTATGTTATTGACTATACAAGTACATTGGTTTTTTTAAATCGTTTTTTAAAAAAATGGCATAAGTTTTAAAAAAAATTTATTTTTTCGACGTAGAAAATCGCAGTAGATTGTTTATAAAAAAAATTTAGTTTTATCAAAAAACGGCTATATACTTCTTTAGATAATGCGATTGTGAAGCTACAGTAAAAATTTGAAAGGCATAGTGCATTTCATACACATAAGAATTATATACGTACTTATTGTGCACAATGCTTATGTATAAGAAATGCACTATGCCCTTTGAAAGCGATCCATCGAGCAGTTTTCGAGCAGCGTTTTCGCCCAGTTTGAAAAAAGTAGTTTTGAGAAAAACGCGTTTAAAGTTTTACAAGTACTTAAATCTTAAAAAAATTCGTTTTACCTTTAATCTGCGATGCCTGCACCGTCAATTTGGCCATGTAAATTTATATTCTCTTCTTCTTTCTCCTTCTTGACTGATTTTAAGTCAAACCGAGCCTTTTTTGCAGCATCGGTGAGCGATCGCTCAGAAAATTTGATGCGACGCTCATCAGCTTCCACGCAGAAGTTGTAGCAGTTTGGCCCTATTTTCATCACCAAATCAGACGCATGATACTTAACAGACCATCATTGTAGATACCTACAGCAATGTATATTGCTGTATCAAGTACATGTTTGCCACTGGAGGAAGATTTAGGTGTCATAGACCACACGGTTGCGTTAAAGCTTTCATTCGTATTTTGAGTGATTCCGTCAAGGCAACGTATAAGAAGATCGTCACTGCTCAACTCATCATAAACAGGAGAAATCGCTTCATAAACTTCTTGAGATAGCGGTGCTTTATGCATGTAGTTTGATAAATCTCTAGTAGCTTTTGTCTTCTGCCATGAATCCATTTGTTTTTGGACATGATCGATGCACTTCTTTTTCTTTATCGTGATGTTCTCGTAGGGCTTTGCATCTGTGAGACTTTTAAAGGTCTTTGAATCTCCATCACCAACATAGTTTGGATATACCATACCGTGCAAAGATTCTGATCGTTGCAACATTTCGATGACTGCATCCACTTCCATCTTCCCCGCTGAGCCCTCGTGATTAGCTTGGCATTCACTTTCATGACTTTCAGCCCATTCTATATATTCTTCTGTGACAGTTCTTTTCTTCCAGAATTCTCAAGCTTTGCAGTATTTAGACTTGACCAAAACATCGACCACCTTTCGAGTAAACCATCCGATCAGCGAAACAAAACCAAAGAGCGATGAAAAAACTCGTTTGCGCCAAGTACCATTACCAGATACTGTTATACCTTCTTTCTGTCCTTGTTTTTTACTTATTACTTTTTCTTCTTGAGCTGCTGTCTTTTTACTTCTTTGGCAAACTTCTTCTGCTCCAATAGCTATTCTTCTTACGACGCTATCGTAAAACGATTGTAAATGGGATGAGGCAAATTCATGAACGCACAAAACTTTATTATACCATTCAAGCCTACACCCAAGAGTCGCATAGCAAGAACAATTCTGCGATTAATATCATAGCCTTTTTCAATAAAAGGAGAGCTAGGAATATGAACACTTTCACAATTTTTACATGAAACCACTACTTTGAATTCCAAGCCTCTCATTCCTGATTCTGTAAACGTAACGTCTGAGTTGCATTTTTTACACACTACCACTTGCGACCACGCGGTAAATACTGCTAAAAAATCCAAAATTCTGTAACTAAATCCTGCGTCGACTTCGAATTCATGAGGATCAATAGACACCAACTTTTTGCTGACGTTCCAGCATTTTCTTCCCCGTCCGGACTTCTTTCCACTGTATTGAGGTTTTTTATCACTCATTTTGTTCAGTGTACGATTATTATTGATAATTCATTATAAAACAACTTTATTTTAATGATTGTCTTATATAAAAAATAAAAAGATCAACGGCAAAAACAAATCGGAGCATATGCTCTAAACGTACACTCCGAGGCGCGGCGGCAAAATGGAAAATTGAAGCTGTTACAATGTCTTTTTGACTACAGGACCAATTGGATATTGTTTTTATGACACTAAAGTATTGTTTAAGCCAAAAAAACTGATTTTTTTAAATCCTAGAGTAGTGTTACCCCTTAAAGAAAAAAAAAAAAAAAATTTTTTTTACTTTTCGTAAACTAGTATTTGCACGTCAAAATGTCTAATATAGATGCCTTGGTGGTGGAAGTGATCCGAATCAACTGGATAATGGTCAACTATTATAACCCTAGTTCATGCGATAGCCACTACTTAATGTGTGGAATAACATACTAAAATTTTGGACCGTTTCGTCGAGTAGTTCTTTATCACGTCCGCCACACATTATATAATGTCGTTTCGAGAATAATGCGTTTAAAGCTTTTGTGCTCTGTAAGTACGCGAAAAGTAAACTGCACTTTAGGTCCATTTAGACATCGAGAATCAATCTGTAACTTTGAGAAATATTCTCTTTATTAATAACTATTACTTTGAGTATATAGAAGTGGATTTTAAATAGTACCTCCCCCCATCTATTAATTGTATGATCTGTGATATGACAGCTGTGATAACCAGCAATAGAACCTAACAATGTATGTATACTCTTTTTTTATTTACTCAAAAATAAATACGTATTCCAAACTATTCTATTCTATTAAGAATGTAGGCCTAGATTAAACCCCAAAAAAAGACTTTTTTACGAGTCCAGGAAACCTATTATGTTTAAAAGCAATCATTCTGAAAGATTTTTTACTATCAAAAGACAATAATGTCTTAAATTTTACCGTTGTAAAACCTCAAAATCTTGATCCTTATTAAATGAAATTTGTTCCTCACACGATTCTAGCTGACATGAATTGTTTTTATGGTTATTTGACTACTTTTGACATGTACTACAAAAAGAGGACCACTTTTTCGTTAAATTTTTTTCATTTTTTTTGGGGATATCTAATCGATTTTTTGAAAAAAAATTTTTAATATTATGTATTACAGTATTACAGTCCAAAAATCATTTTGAAATAGCTTGAAATTAACTGTTTTTGCGGACTAATTTTTGTTTTAGCTATTGCCGTTTTCTGCTACAGGCGGAATAAAGTGTTTTCAACTAGGTTATATTTTAAAAATTAAGCATAGAAATATTTTGAAAAAATTTAACGTTCATCAATTTAAATTAATTTATTACAAGAAATAATTCCATAATGGAATAATAAATTAACTTTAAAGAAGCTATACGTACTAATGAATTGGCAGCAGTTTTATTTTCAATTGAAATTGATATATAAATCGTTTAATTAAGGTGGACCTGGGCCATTTTTTTGCCTAAGAATCAAAATCTTTTATCACATTTCTGTAATACTTGCTACCGTATTGTCTTCATCGATGTCTTTCAAAATTGACAAAATCACAGTTGTCGTAGGATATTTTTTCAAATTTTGTCTTTTGACCTAAAAGAAATTTTTTACATTCTTTATACATGTATTTTTGAAAGAACAAAAAAAAACGTGGTTTGATGAGGAATGCGAGGAATGGAATAAAAAACGGTAAAAAGCAAGAATTCTTAGCCTTAACAATGCGAATGAGATCACCTCCGCATTTTTAATATTTTTTGTAATATTAAGGAACAAGCCAAACGAATTTTCCATATAATGGAGAGACTTAATCATAGTCCCAATAAAAAAAAGGAGATAAACCAAACTGTATTAATTCTGGAGGTATTTCTCTTATCTGTACATACTACAAAATTCTCTCTAATGTATCTTCTCGAAGAAAGCGTATGATTAAATAATAAGATGTAAAATGTTACATCTTAGTACTACTAGGGGTTCCAAAAAAGTTAGTCAAATTAATCAAAATGTACTTAGATAACAGTCAGGGCATAGTTCGGTCAGGTAAGAGCTTATCGCAGCCATTTGACATTCACAATGGACTAAAACAGGGGGATGCACTATCAATTCTCTTATTCAACTTAGTTTTAGAATAAATGGCTAGGGCGGTACAAAAAAGCAATGAGGAAATTGTAATAAATGACATAGACACTATAGGAAAAACAGAGAAACTGTATTAAAAGACGTAGAAATACTAATAAAAACAGCTAAAGAAATAGGTCTATAAGACAAAAGAAGGCCCTAAGAAGAGAAAACTCAGTACCTACATGGTCACTGGCAGAGCAGGATCTAAGATTGCTGATACCGATTTGAAAGTCTCGCACAAAACTTTTAAAAAAGTAGATGAGTTTAAATACCTTGGCACGATAATAGACTACAAAAATAAGACTCACAAAGAAATCAGGAAGAGACTGCATCCGGGAAATGCATGCCTCTATTCGGCAAATAACTGACTAAAATCACGATTACTATTTCGAAAGACTAAAGTAGAAATATATAGAAAAATCATAATGCCAATGCTTCTATACGGATGCGAAATATAGGCATTAACCATGCGAGAAGAAAATAGATTTAGAGTGTTTGAGAATAGAGTCCTTACAAAGATATTTGGGAACAAAATAGATGAGATTACTGGAGAATAGAGAATTTTACACAACCAAGAACTACACGAGTTATACGGGAAGCCAAACTTTACTAGAGTGCACTGAGAGGAGTCATGTAGTAAAACTGACTATTCTCGCTTTGTAAGCAAGCCTCTAGTTAGTATAACTACTTTTATTGTTGCTTTTATTAAAATATAGTTCGTGCTACAAAGTGAAAATAGTCAGGAGTTCTACTCTCAAATGTGAGGTTACAATCTGAACGTTTATGGCTAGATTCAGAACATAATTCTCAATAAATGCACCACTTTCAATGTATTATGTAAAAATATAAACAATTGGACAGGAAGGCTAACTGTAAGCTTAGTCAATATTATTTTATTATTAGTTATAATCCCTACTAAGTGGAATAGTCAGCTTAACAAGAAAAATTATTGTATCAAATTCCCACTGTAAACTTACAAGGGGGGGACCGAGCTCTGCGAAACACGGATCCTGTCCAGACTTTGTGAGGGTGCTTCTACCATCAAAAAAATTATCTCTGTACAGTATTACAATCCCATGGGGCTTCTAAGCCAAGTTGTGGAATATTAAAGTTTAGCAAAATAAGCTATTTTTAATAATTTCACTATTTTAGCATTAAATTCTTGATACACCGATTAAGAACTATTTATGTACCTTAAGTACATCAGGTATCATAAGAGAAGGATATATACGTATGTTCTTGCTCATAATATTAATAATTTAATATTTTTTAAATGTTTAACATCGTACAAACAAATTCAATTTTAAGAAAATCATTAAAAATACTGTAATATCCGTATGTCATATAATTATTATGCTACAATTGTCAACTACATCTTTCAACAAATAATATTTTGACTAAAGAAATATAAACATTATACAAATAAAAGCTTGATACATATAACCGCCAATTGATCCTATGTCGCTTTTATTATTTTATATAACTCTCATCACTTGCACTACTCTAACAATGCTTTTTCAAACTGTAAAGTTATTATTCAACAATAAACAAACACTAATATAAAATACATTAGACCAAATATTTGATAATTTTCAATCAGGCATCGCAAACAACTTTTGGGGCTTCAAATTTTTCCACAAATCTAAAAAATTTTTTTAATCTGTAAACGACAAAAATATGTTTCTAAAATAATATTATTAATAAAATTATTTCATTTAAATATGACTCTATAATCCTTTTCCAATAAAATTGTTTTAATAGAGGTGTTAAAATAATTATTCACTAAGGATCAATTTAAGGATAATATTTCCTTACTGAATAATTATTTTCATATCTCTATTAAAAAACTTACTTTATTTTTGAATGTACAAAAACGTATATACATTTTTATACAATTTTCTACCTTTATATACATTATCAAAATTGGATTATTACAAATAATATTATTTTTATATTAAAGTAAAAATCTGTAGAAAAATGTAAGAAAATATATGATAATGTATATATCTATAAGCAAAAGTAATGAAATGTATAAAGATGTATATACAGCAATTATAAAAATTTGAACCATATATAAATGTAAATATATATATATATATATATATATATATATATATATATATATATATATATATATATATATATATATATATATATATATATATATATATATATATATATATATGTTGAAAAACATACATAAACGTATATAACTGTTACTTACTTATTTATACGTTTTCTAATTTCAATCGGGGAATATAACCTTTAATGCCGCTAAACCCTGTTGAAAATATTTACATCAAATTTTACATCAAATTTTATGTAAATATTTTTAACAGGGTTTAGCGGCATTAAAAATTATATTTACAATTTTTGATTGAACGCTGTAAATCAAAATAGAATCAAAATTTTATGGTACTACAATTGATGCTGAAGGAGCTGTACGTATTATAAATTTGCATAATTTTGTCGTTTACAAATTAAAAAAAATTTTTAGATTTGTGGAAAAATTTTAAGCCCCAAAAGTTGTGTTTGCGATGCCTGATTGAAACTTATCAAATATCTGGTCTAATGTATTTTATATTAGTGTTTGTTTATTGTTGAATAATAACTTTACAGTTTGAAAAAGCATTGTTAGAGTAGTGCAAGTGCTGATAGTTATATGAAATAATAAAAGCTACATAGGATCAATTGGCGGTTATATGTATCAAGCTTTTATTCGTATAATGTTTATATTTCTTTAGTCAAAATATTATTTGTTGAAAGATGTAGTTGACAATTGTAGCATAATAATTATATGACATACGGATATTATAGTATTTTTAATAATTTTTTTAAAATTGTATTTGTTTGTACGATGTTAAACATTTAAAAAATATTAAATTATTAACCCTTCGTGGTCACACCTCCAAATAATAACACGTTGGTCATTGGAGTTTATTTGCACTCCAATAATTAAGTGGTTGACATGCCTAGACTGTTATTTTGTTTTTAAAAAATTGCTTTGTGTTCTTGAAGCAGTCTACAAAATGAATTAGAGGTTTCTTTTTTTAATTCTTAGCCTTTAAATATTAAAAATCTAAAAAGCTTATATTTTTTAAAATGAAACAAGTCAATTTTTACGAAATTTTTGTTGTGAGTTTTGACTATGTTAAGATGCTCATAAATGTTCAGTAATTTTGTTGACCTAAAAATTAACTAAAAATAAAAACAAAATTAAATTTATGTAGTAAAGTTGATGATAAAATCTTCTTGGTACTGTTTTAGAATGATCATACGAGGACAGTGAGCATTTAACGTTTAAAGATTTCACAGCTGCTTCAATAATGTTGATGATCATAGCAATAATTGCCGCTATCTCCAGTATTTTAGGTAAGAAAATGGATGTTTAAATTTTAAAACATTGAAATCGACAAACAAAACATTCCCTGGTAGAAGATTAACCAATTTTATCGAGGCCTTGATTATTTACCACGACAAACTAGATTTATCTACATAGCTTAAAATTATTTCATACCAGGGAAATTTAATTAATAATTAAATTGTTCATAAAAATCGAAGATAAAATACTTTTTAAATAATTTCCAGTTTCCGCACAAGACTGTAAACCAGTGAATTTTGGATCAGACAGTATTGTATGTGAATGCAACTCTACGTATTGTGATTATTACCCTGATCCGACACCGCCGAGCCAAGGTGAATTCATTTGGTATATTTCAAGTAAAAGTGGACGCAGATTAAAACGTGCGGATGGGAAAATTGAAGATGAACCAAAAGATGGTTATACTGTTAGAATTAATTCTAATAAGGAATATCAAACCATGGAAGGCTTTGGAGGCGCTTTTACAGATTCAGCATGCATCAATATCAAGAAGCTTAGTCAAGGAACTCAAGACAACTTGATGAGGTATTATTTTTTAAAACCTTTTTAATCTATAAATGCATTCATGTGGAAAACGAACAAACAAACATAAATATATTTAAAAGATCATTAGGACAGTTACATAGTACAGGCCACTTAGAAGGTGCTTCTACATTTAATGTATACGTTACGTTACTAAATTTTGCCTAAAAATAATTTTCGTATACAAAAATATATTTAAATTCAAGAGAAAATATCAAGTTTGTAATTCCCCCCCCCCCTTATGTATAATCACTTCAAACATTATAAAGTGAGATAAAAATAGAAAATACATTTATCGGCAAATCCTCAAATTAGTAAATCTTGCCCATAACGTTTAAAAATTATAAAATATTTGCTTTAAGATTAAGTTTAATTTTACAAGTCCCTATAAATAGCTTTTAGTGCTAGGAAACAGTATACCAGAGTTTGATCAAGGTTAAGGGAGTTGTATATCAAATATAAATAACGCTGAGAAAATTCTAAAATTTTGTATACATGTTAGCATAATATTGTGTCTCAAAAATATCCATATAAATTTTGATAAGGCTGTGGTACCTATAATTTAAGAAATTAATAGTTTTACTTTTCGCTACTTAACACGGATGCGTATGGGAAATTGTGATTTCGACGTATTCAATTACGGATTACGAAGCATTTTATACTGAGTTAGGAATGCAAATTTTTTGTAAGATAAAAAAACATCCAAAGATTATTTATTGATTTTAAAAATACTCTGTGGGTACTTAAAAATTTATTAATTAATTTATTAATTAATTATTATATTTAAAGCGGCAATAAAAGATTAAGAAATACGCAAATCGTACATTTATTTGTGGTCGGCCACCATGATACGGGAAATCTGGCAACGCTGTCTGAAAGGTTCGAAAATAAACACTATTTGAATTTCTGTAGTGATACGACAAGTACGGAAATACTTGCCTGATCAGTTTTAGAAATAAAAATGATTAGGTGTAATTATAAATATAATAATAAAAAGCAATATTTCTTATTATTTCTTTTTCATTTTTATTTTAAATTGCTTAAATTCACCAATTCACCAATCACAGTCAAATCTTAAGTTTAGCTGGCGAAATTAACATGAAAAGACTAAAATCTGTTTAGTCTTTTTAAAATACCTGTTTTAATATTTAGTAAACCAGCTAATAATTTTTTAATATAAAATTATTTATAATTTATAATTATGTATAACTTGAATAAAATATATATTTTCCTTAATAATTAAAAAACGAAACAGAATTTTTTTTTTTTAAATAAACGAGTATCTAATGCATTAAAATAATTGTTATAATAATGTTCATTTTTTTAAGTAGCTTGATTTGATTTTTTTTTTCTAAAAAGTCGTAGATTTTTTGTACGACTTTTCCATTAACTGTAACTTTGGTATTACCGGATTCACCGTTGAGAAATAGGTTCTTTATTCCAATCAATTTCTCTTTTTTATAAGATTCTAAAATCGCTGTACAACTAATATCAGCAGCAACAATCTTTTTTCTAATTGCAATAGACGTGCATTCATTTAACGCACTCAATTCTCGTAATGCGCTAGGAAATTCTTTACAAATAGTTCTCTTTTCTCAATTTCAACTAAAGTTACAACCTGCTTAATTATATTTTCATATGTTATATTGAATTTCTCTAATACTTTATGTAATATCGCTACAACATCAAGAGCATTCTGAGCTTTACTTGTACCAATATCCATAGTTTATGCAACTGTCTCTAAAGTATTTTCTTCTTTACTTTTTTTCTTAGTACATTTTTGTATTAATCAACGTATTTAAAAACCCTAAAATAACTGATTGAAAATGTTTTTCCATAAAAGTTGTTTCGATCGCCCTTAATAATCGTGGGTAATCAAACTTGCAGTTGTATGTTGTCAGTACACATTTCTTATTAAACAAATATAAAGACTTAAAAATACAATCATTATATCTGATAAGGATACTGTCGCAAGTACATTTCCATGTTGCATTAAATTTCCATTATCACACCGTAAACCAGTGACTGAACTGGCTTCTTCATTAATTTTTTGAAGAGGTTTAATATATACAGAAAATGTAAAGTTCTTGAATTTTGCTACTATTTGCAGTATATCTTGCACTCTTACGAAGTCCGCCAGTTTAAAAATCAAACAGTATAAGAATGGGCGCTATATTTGCAATAGAAACAATTACATATGAATTGAGAAGTCCTACATCATATTTATATCTAGTTCCCCCCGATATCTCCTTCTTATTTTTTAACGGAGTCTTTAGTATTTTTAGAAATAAACGTCGCCTTCTGAAAGTGCGCGTTAACGATTTTTTATATCTTAACTTTGCATATATATGGGGTGTTTCATCTCAACTGTTCCTGCGCGGCGCTACGAGCGCTAAAATATGCTATTTGCAACTCGTGTTTGCGGTACGAAAATGTACTTAAGAAAATTTTCCGAACTATGATTTCGATGTATTTTTTTCTCAGCTTTCAGATGCTACAGTCAGATTTTCCAAAATTTTCCATTTTCGGCTTGAAAAAACACAACATGTGTTATATCTCGGAAAGTGTATTTTTAATATTTTTTTATGGTCTAGATCGAAAGATCAGGTTTTTTTCCGTCGAAATAGGTGTTTTCAAAACTGGACCTTTTAGTTTTTTTAGGAATAAAACCGCAAACATGCGAGCCGCAGCACAGATTGAGCGCGCGGGCGAGAGCATCTCGCCGAGCGGCGGCGGTCGGTCGTAACATTATTATAAAGTATTAGTTTTAACTTCTAACCGATACGTGGCTATAGGATTATTATGTTAACAATAAAACCACTTAACTGAAATGCATAAAAAAGTCAAACTTTACAGAATTTCACTCGCGGATTTCCGGCAAAACCTTAGATCTTTGTATTTTTGTCATTCAAAGAGTACATCATACATCGATTAATAGTGAATAAACGATTGTTTTTTCCTATTTCTTATTTTGCTTTTCATTCATTATTGATTCCTTTTTTAAATTGACATGTGTCAATCCATTGGAGAAAGAAAATCACCCCAATACAAAAAATTTGATAAACTATTCACAATCTTTTAGAGAAATGTTTTCTAATGTACCTGCTGGAGCAAAAATCTGTTTGAAATGTAAATTAGAAATTTATAGACTTAAAATTCAAGATAGTGATGTTTATTCTTCTTCTGATGCGTAAAAAATACATCTGAATCAAAGAACTGTAATGATAAGTATCATAAAGGAGGCATTGCAGTTCTTAATCAACTAAAAGAAAAATTTTTAGAATCAAATACTAAGCAAGAAAGAATTCTATTGCTCGCTCTAGTCCTGAAATTTTGGAGTCCTAGATATCTCATTGGAGAGTTGGGTTGTTCTGAATGAGAGGCTAGAGAAGCAAAAGGTTTGGTGGCTCAAAAAGACATATTAACATCGTCGGATAAAAAAAAAAGGGTAAGAATTCTCTGTTGAAACTGAAAATTGGGTGAAGCAGTTTTATGAACGTGATGACATTAGTCGACTAATGCCGGGTATGAAAGCCTTTATATCAATCAAACAGAATGATGACAAACAAGTTCATATTCAGAAAAGATTATTAATTAGTAATCTGAATGAGTTATATACTTTATTTAAAAATGAACATAAAAATATTAAGATAAGCTTCACAAAATTCACTCAATCTAGACCGGCACACTGTGTGTTGGCAGGAAGTAGTGGTATCAAACTTATGCTTAACGGAGCCGATTTAGAGGATTTAACAAAACATATAGAATTACCTCTAAAAGATTATCATGATTGTATTCAGGCAATTGTTTTCGATAAAGTTTTCTTAGAGACTGCTTAGATTGCCCAAATACAAAAAAGGACTCAAAGACCTGCTGCTCAAGATTTTTGTAGATAATGATATTTATGAAATAAAATTTGAAACGTGGATCCAAACTGATCGATACACAATAGTCTCGCGAACAATGAATACTCATGAATATCTAGAGTTACTTGGCAACAATTTAATGAAATTAAAAACTTACGATTTTTTTACGAAAGACCAGTCTCTTTTTATAAAGAATCGAAAAGAAAATCTATCAGATGGAGAATTTATAGTTTGTTTCGATTGTGCAGAAAATTACGGATTCGTAATACAGAATTTAGCTCAGTCATATCATTGGAACAATAACCAAGCAACTATATTCACAGTCGTGATCTATTTTATAGAAAACAATGAGCTTAAACGTCAGAGTTTAGCTGTTATATCTGATAATCTAGCTCATGATACTTTTTTTCTTCATTAGTTAAAAATATTTGCTGTAGCAATATAACAAATTTTGTTAAAAAGAAATTCTTTCGGCATGTAATAAGCTCTTATTTTAACTTATATCTTCTCTCAGATAAAATATTTCTTAGCGTTTATGCATCATTAGAACCTCGGTAGAGGTACTTCAACAATTTTTCTTTCGAAAAAAAGTCAGAGGTATCTACCCTGGATTCATACCCTGGGACCTTCCGTTCAGAAGGTCAAGCCCTTACCCATGAGACATCTCGGCTCTGCACGAGTTGCATACGCTATCTTTTTGCAATAATTTTTTCACATTCTTTAGATTTTTTTATTTATCTTTTACACAGTGCATCGAAAAGTGTCATTCTACACACTGAAAAAAGTGCATGAAATCGAATCTTACGCACACTATTGAGAAAAAACCATTACGTTTACCTTATTGTTGCATGATTTAATCGATAAGTCACCTTAACTAAATTTTATACTAATAGTGTTCCAAGCTTGTTTGTTAACCTAAAGAGTATAAATCAATCTTCTTATAAATTAGAACAGTTATTGCGACTTGCAATACACATGACATTCATATTCGAATTAATGATTTATTTTAAGAGAGGGTATGTTTTACCTTATAACGTAAAATATTTTCTTGCAGATCTTACTTTAGCACAAACGGGAGTAATTATAATTTTGGCCGTGTACCTATAGGAGGTTCTGATTTTTCTACAAGAGGTTATTCTTACGATGATACTCTCGGTGATACAGAGCTGAAAAAATTCGCGCTTACCGATGAAGACACACAGTATAAAATTCCAATGATGAAAAAAGCTTTAAAACTAAATCCATCGCTTCGCTTTCTATCGGCTGCGTGGACTGCACCTCCTTGGATGAAGAGTAGTTCTAAATATAATGGATTCAGTAATTAAAAAATTTGAAATAATCTCTTACAAGACAATTACAAAATTTAATATAAAATATTGTAATATGAGAAATCGAAAACGTAGAATAAGTTTGCAATATTTTTACTAATTTTGACACACTTTAGCTACACTGAGAAAAATGTTTTGCTAAGGCAACTAGAATTTGATTTTGCGATCTATATTACGTTTTTGTACAATAAAAAAAGAATGTCTAGTTACCATAGCTATACTGTTATTTACTATGACTATGTTTCTCCTGTATAAATACGATATAGTCTGACAGCAATATTAGCCATAAAGTTTGTTTATGATTAGTATGACCAAATTATAATCTCAAATCCTAAGCTTTGAAAAAACTAATTGAATGCAATGATGAAAGTAACAGAAGAACTATATCTATGCATACTCGACTTGGTTAGAGGGCGTGAGAGTGAATGGTCGTGTGCGCGGCAGCTCGGCCTAAGATTTTCTGTTTTTGCGATATTTTGTGTGTTTTGAGCGAAAAATATAGGAAATATTGATAGGGAAATAGGTAAGGATAATGTGTAGTAGATAGGTGGGAGAAAATTTTGAGTAGGGAAAACATAAACTTGTAAAGAAGGAGCGAGGTAAAAAAATTGAGGTTAGGTGGGTGACGGTCGCGTGGTTGACAAAGGAAGATCATGTCGCCGACGGACAAGAAAGTCAATTCCACGAGGACTTTGAGGGAGACGAGAGCTGGTGGAGCACCGGCGGGGAATAAGGGACAAACTACGCTGGACGACAAACTGACGACGAGGAGGGTCGCATTCACGGAAGCTGAAAAGGAATCGAGGAAAGAAAAGGAAAAGATGGAGAGACAAAGGGAAGAGGAGTTCAAAGAAAGGATCCTGGAAGAGGTAAGAAAGATCAGACAGGAAAAGCTAGAAATAGAAAAGGTAAAATTAGATTTGAACGCAGCAAATAGAGAATTGGGGGAACGCATAGAGAGGTTAGAAAAGAAAATGCAGGAGTGGGAGGTGAGAGAAAGGGAATGGGATGAGCGGCAGTCGGTAATGTCAACGCAAAGCGGACTGAGTCTTGCGGAGGCGGCGAGAGGTGGCGACACAGGTTCGTTGTGGAGCCTAAAGAGCGGTAGGACGGGTATGAGCGGCAGAAGCGGCATGTCGCTGTCTGATAGAGAGGTTTTTAAAATGAAAAGGATGGTTTACGAACAGGATAGACTAGAGAGGAAAAATAATATTGTTATAAAAGGAGTAGAACCCGACGAAGGTAACTTAAAGGAATGGATAAAGAATTGGTTGGCAATAAAGCTAGGGGTTAGTGCGAATGTAGAATTTGCGAGGAGAAGTGGACCGGTGTTCATTGCTAGAGTAGGAGAACAGGATAAAAATGAGATTATGAAAATGAAAAGTAAATTGAAAGGATCGAGAATATTTATAGAAAATGATTTAAATGTAGACGACAGAAGGAAGCAAGAGGATATACATAGATGGGTCAAAGAAAAAAGGGCAGAAGGATGGTTAGTGAAGTCAGGGACGGGTAGAGTATTTTTTAAAAATACATGGAAACGGTGGGAAGAAAAAGAGGTTATAGAAGAGGAAATGAAAAAGGATACTGTATCAGGACGCATACCAGTTAGGAATGAAAATAAGAATGAAAGTCAGGGAAATGGAGCAGCACTAAATAGGAAGGATTTAGAATAAACCAGAAATGGAGCAGTAACGAAATAGCAGAGGTCAATAATGAGGTTAAAGTAAAATTAAGGGAAGAGGGAAATAAGAAACTCATTTTTTGGAATATAGCAGGGGTATGGAATAAAGATAAAGAGGTGTGGGAATTTTTAGAAAAGGGCGACTTTATAAGTTTATCGGAAACGTGGGTGGAGGAAAAAGATAAAGGAAATCTGGAAAAAAGACTATCAAATAACTGGGTTTGGAAAATTATACCAGCTAGGAAGGACGCAAAAAAAGGCAGGGCTAAGGGTGGTTTTATAATAGGGATAAAAAAAGACTGGTTAATTGAAAATAGAGAGGAAACAACAGAAATTGAAGAAGGACTCATAAAAACAGTGATAGGTAATGATACTCAAGAAATGGTTATCTGGTCTGTATACAATTCTGGGAACATTGAAAAATACTATCAGATATGGGAAAAACAAGAAGAGGGCCCAGAAAGCAATATTATTATAGGGGGAGATTTCAACATCAGAATAGGAGAAGAAGGAAGTCTTATAGGTACATTAGGAAACACATTAGAACAAGAAAAGAGGAAAAGTAAGGATAAAACGGCTAACAACGGTAGTAGTAAACTAATAAATTTTTGCGGGGGAGAAGGATGGTCAATATTGAATGGAAACTTTATAGGAGATGAAGGGGGTGAATTTACATATATAGGATCAAGGGGCAGCACGGTGATAGATTATATTATAGTAAACGAAAATGTCAGGAAGAGAGTGGTAAAATTTCAAGTTGAGGAAAGGATAGAATCTGACCATGCACCGATCAGTGTAGTATTAGAAGAAACAGTGGAACCGGCAGTAAGGGAGAAGATAAATAAATTAGAGGAGAGGAAAAATAAAACGGTATATGTATGGAACGATGAAACAATAGAAATTTTTAGGAGTAAAACTCAGGAAATAGAGCTAGAAGAAAAAGAAGAGGATTCAACGGAAAAAAGATGGGAAGACACAAAAAAAGTAATAGACGAAGCAGTAACCAAAAAAGATATCAAAATAAAAAAATGGGTATTAGGAATTAAAAGGTGGTGGGACCGTAGCTGTTCCAATAAGAAAAGAAAAGTAAAAAAAGCATATCAAAAATGGAGAGAAGGAGAAGAACGTAAAGAAAAATACCTGGAAGAAAGAAAAGAATGGAGGGAACTTTGTAAAACTAAAGAAAAAGAGTGGAAAGATTATGAAGAGGAACAATTAAGATCAATTAAAAATGAAAATGAAGTATGGAGGTTTTTGAATAGGTCAAGGAAAAGAAGAGAGAAGGTTGATAATAACGTGGATGAGAAAAAGTGGAAGGAGCACTTCGTTTCACTGTTGGAAGGATCCGAAAATAGGAAAGTAGGGGAAAGAAGGCAAAAATGTGAGGAGGAGGAAGAAATAGCAAAAGAAAAAATAACGGTAAGGGAAATAAAAGATGCTTGGAGTATACTGAAGAAAAACAAAGCACCGGGAGCAGACGGAATCACGAATGAAGTATGGAGTTACGCAGGACAAGATTTGGTGAATAAATTGATAGGTATTCTAGGTAAGGTATGGGATGGGCAAGGAATACCGGAAGAGTGGAAAATGGGGACGTTGATACCGTTGCACAAGAAAGGAAATCCGGACGAACCAAAAAACTATAGAGGAATAACACTTATGTCAACTGCTTACAAGTTATACACGGAAATAATTAGGAAACGGTTAGTCAAGGAAATAGAAGAAAAAAAGATTCTACCAGAAGGTCAGGCAGGTTTTAGGAAAGGAAGGTCAACAATGGACAATGTGTATATACTGGATCATCTGATACAAAGAACAAAGAGAAGAGGTAAAAGGCTTTACTCCATGTTTATTGATTTGAAGGCGGCCTTCGATCTGGTAGATAGGAACATACTATGGAAAATCATGGAAAGGTTGGGAATAAGTAAATATTTAATAGAAAGAGTAAAAGAAATTTATGAGGAAACAAAAGTCAGGATAAGAGTTGAGGAAAACATATCAGAGGAGTTTTGGACGATTAAAGGGTTGAAGCAAGGATGCGTGCTGAGCCCTATTCTGTTTTGTATTTATATAGCAGGATTAGAAGGATATTTTAAAGAAAGGAACGTTGGAGGAGTTAAAATAGGAAATATAAGACTATGGTCGTTAGCTTATGCTGACGATATAGTCCTATTAGCAGAAAATAGAGAGGCATTGATAGATATGATGGGCACCTTAAGAAAATTCCTAAAAAATAGGAAAATGATACTAAGCGAGGAAAAAACAAAGATATTAGTTTTTAACAGGGGGAGAAATAGCAAGAAAGAAAGATGGATATGGGATGGGAAGGAGTTAGAAGAAATTAAAGCTTTTAAGTATTTAGGTTTTACTTTTAATAGGGAAGGAAACTATAAAGAACATATATCAGAGCTAGCAAAAAAAGGTATTATAGCATCAAAAAAGACATGGGGTTTAGGTGAACACAAATGTAGAAACGATTTTAAAAGAAGGAGAATGTTATTTAATTATTTAGTGAAAAGTGTCATGGCATATGGTTGTGAAATTTGGGGTTGGAAAGAAAGAAAGGAGTTAGAAAAAGTACAGACCGATTATTTTAGATGGGTCTTGAAACTAGAAATCTGCACACCGAGGTATATATTATATAGGGAGGCATGTATAAGTAAAATGAAAATAGAATGGGCTAGTAGAGCAGTTAAGTTTGAAGAAAAGATAAGTAAGCTAGGGGATGATAGACTAGTGAAAATGTGTTGGAAAGAAAAAACAACTGAAAAGGCGACTGATAAGGCACAAAGTGTATATAATATAGAAAGGAAGCAGTATTATAATAGTTTAGGATTGAGCGAGCTAGAAATAGAAAACATGATAGAAAGGGAGCAAATTGTGCACGAGGAAACCAAGAAAAGAGATAGGGACATTGAGAGACAAAATATAGAAATGAAAATAAGAGAAGCAAAATATAATATAAATTATTACAAGGAATGTGAAGTTATCGGATTACCTAAATATTTAAAAATGAACAGAAAGAAAGGGGACATAGAAATAATCGCGAAGCTTAGATGCGGAAATTTTGAAAAGGGAAATAAATATTGGCTAAATGATGAGGATAAATTATGTAGAATGTGTAAGAAAGTCAGGGAAACATTAGAACATTTTGTGATAGATTGCGAGGAAACGAGAGGAATAATGAAAAAGCTGCTAGGTGATGATAAATTTGAATTTAAGGATTTATTTAATGAGGAAGGAAAAACCTTAGTGGTGGAAACTTTTAGAGAATTATGGAAAGAGTTACAAATCATAGACAGGAAGGAAAAGGAAATAAGTAGGATAGGAAATTAGGCAAGTAAGGAAAAGTGAAAGAAAGGGCTAGAAGTAAGATAAGATGCGATGAACCGAGCTGCCTACGATATGGATGGATGTTTGGGATTAAAATAAGAGATATTATACAAGTTAGATATTGTAGGTTAAAATGTATAGGTAATAGTAAATATGGTAAAAATGTGTTAATGTATGGCAATCTATTGTAAAATACTGTAAACTACTGTAAGATACTGTAAAATGGTATAAAACTATAAGAAAATATATAAAGTTTGTAAAATATGTAAGGTTATAAATTATTATAATGTTTAATTTATGCAAGAAATAGTGAGAAAGATCGAAAGTGAAAGAGTGTAATAGCCAAAACAGAAAGAACAAATGTACAAAGAAAAGAGACTAGAAATATATTGTTTTGTGATACTAAATGTTATTAAATTAGTTAAACAAAGTATGGAAGAATGAGTGTGGATAAGATAAAGATGTAAACCAAGTCCATTTCTGGGCCAAAATTGGCTGAAATAAAGTTTATATATATATATATATATATATCTATGCATACTCAAATCATATCGAATATATTTATTCGCTGCTCAATTATCATGAAATTTACGTTTATCAATAAATGTTCGACTCATTAAAATCGCAATATAATATTAGGTACGATAAAGAAATAAAATTTGGCTCAAAAGCATACGTATAGCTCTAGCAGCAACATCGTGTTAATATATTTTTTATTGGTGTATTGACCAAACGGTTTTTTTAGTGTAGAACTATACCAGTTTGAAATGGCACTTCATATGCAATTATCTACGTTTAAGGTTTACAAGTCTTTTTCATTCAAGTCATACATGACACTACTAATAATTGAATTAAAAAATAATAATTATGTTCGCTTAATTGTTTTTCTAGGTTATTTACTGGATGAATACTATCAAACATTCGCAGATTATATTGTTAAGTTTTTAGACGAATATAAGAACAATGGACTTGAAATGTGGGCTGTTTCAACAGGCAATGAACCGTTCACTTCTTTAGTAATCATTAGTCATATCAACTCCATGTTTTGGTCAGCAAGCACTGCGTCCAAATGGGTCATTGAGAACTTGGGCCCTACCTTGCAAAAATCTAATAGTAACAGTACAAACATTCTTATGCTTGACGATCAAAGACTTGCATTACCTTGGTATATGGTTGAAGTAAAAACTAAACATAATGAAGCTCTAAAGTATGTAAAAGGCATTGCTGTTCACTGGTACACAGATACTTTTATCCCCGCGAATGTGCTTGATTTGACCCATAGCCTTCTTCCGGATAAATTTATTTTGATGACTGAAGCTTGTGTAGGTAAGTAATATCAAAACTTTTTGTTATATTCCATTTTTTTTAAATATTCTTGTTCTTGAAAAAAAAATTTTTTTTTTCTATATTAGTATTAATTAACTTTCTATATCGTATCCTCAGAACAAAACTATGATAACTCAAAATTCTACGTTTATATAAAATCAAGCAAGAAATGTAAATTTTTCATGAAATAAATATTTTTTAGCTTGTATTTTATTATTATAATAATGTTACTAAACCTTTTTTAAAGTTTTGAAAGTGTATCAAGGTCTTTTATTTTTGTACATATAAGCTATTTTGTGTGTAAAGACAAGTTAAAAAAATGTTGATTTGTCATAGTCTTGTTCTGGAGTGCGATATATAGAACAACATTTTATATAAATTCATTACCTTATTTGCAAAAGTGCAATATTTGAAAATGTTACCTACGTTTTTCTTTTACAAACGTGCATGTAAATCTTAACGTATATAGTTTTTCTTTAAATTTAAAAACTAATGTAAAATGATGAAAAATTATTTCTTTTGTAAGTTTAATCTACAAATGTAAAAAGACTTTAAATTTATTAGGTGACCGCCCATGGGAATATCCTAAAGTTATTTTGGGATCATGGGCACGGTTGGAAATGTTAATTGATAAGATGATTGAGGTACATAAAGCAATTTATATAAAATTATCAATTTTTTAAAAGACAATGAAATAAAAATCTTTTTATTTTTTTACTATTTCAGAACATTAATCATTGGGTAGTCGGTTGGGTGGATTGGAATCTTGCCCTTAATACTAAGGGAGGTCCAAATTGGGTTGACAACTATGTTGACGCACCAATAATTGTTGAGCCAACAAAGGATGTATTCTACAAACAACCTATGTTTTATGCTATTGCTCATTTCAGTAAATTTGTGCCGCGTTCTTCTGTTAGAATAGAAACGAACAGTGCAGATCATAATATTTTATCAACTGCTTTCAAAACCAAAAGCAATCAAATAGTAGTTATTTTATACAATAAGTAAGTTTTTAATTGTATAACGACGATTTACAATGCGGACCATAACTTTATTGTCTTTTTCAGGAGCGGCCAAAAGAAGAGTATTTCTATTGTAGATGATAAAGCGGGTAGTATAAATATAGAACTACCGGAATATTCTTTACACACAATTTTATATAAAAGCAATATATAAATATGTATTATACAATTTTTTAATATAAAGAAGGTAATAACTTAAATGATTGGAGAAGAAAAATTCCAGTGCTTTTAAAATTTTGTTTTTAGTGAAAAGTACTTAATATAGTACACAAACCAGTGAAATTAAATTTTAGTAATAAATAAAAAATTAATATGTCACGCCAGATGAATAGGTTCGTCAAATCAGGTATCTAAAAGGTACTACGTCGAGCTTGGGTTGAAAAAGATATTACATCGAACTGGGTTTCAAAATAGTACTACGACGGTGACTGATTGAAAAAGTTTCAATAAAATCAAGCTCTTGGTTTCGATCATTTTTAGAGTTTTGACATCTTATAAACATTTCAACATTTCTTTAAAGGTGTATAAATATTCCCTACTTCACGGGGCGTTCCCTGTGTGAATGCGGGAATTCAGTTGGGTACATATATCTAGGTTGGGTTTAGGATTAAACCCTTCTACACGAGTGTCCCGTAAAAAGACACATGGTGTCTGTATTGGTTGGTAGATGAGAATTACAAAAAAATATAGAAGATAATTTGTATTATACTATATTAACATTGAGTAATATCAGCGACAATATATCGACGGCTGAGCGGAAGAAACGATCAACTCGGCGCGCAATCAAAGAAGAGGTTAACTCGGATCGCGCCCCAAGAGTAGATCAACTCGGATATCGCGTAAAACAATTTACTATTTTTTTAGAGTTACAAAAACATAACGTAAAGCAAAGAATAATTGGCTAAAGAAGCCATCCTTCACGCGATATCTGAGTTGATCTACTCTTGGGGCGCGCTTCGAGTTATTAACCTCTTCTTTGAGTGCGCGCTGAGTTGATCAGTTCTTCTGCTCAGCTATCGATATGTAGAAGAAAAGTACTTCATGAAATGAAAAAAAATTCTTTTACACAAGCTTCGCAAGTGTAGCATATTGTCCATTAAACAAAAAACAGAGAACATCAAAATTTTGTAAATTTTTTAGTCGAAAAATAATATAAAGCACTTTATACGCGTTTATTTATGATATGTAAATTGTTCATAAAATGTTATCTTACTAAGTAACTACTTATATCTTGCTACATCCAACATTGTTTCCTTTTCGAGAAAACTTCGGAACGGAAAAGATGACCTCAATTTTCGCGTTCTGAAATTTTCTCGAAAAAGAAATAATGTTAGATGCTTTTTAAGGTCTAAAAATATTCCGTATTTTAATACCAATTATGGCCAACTTTAGTTTTTCAATTAACAAACTATAATTTGAATAAATAGCAAAAACGTGATTAGACAAGAACAGTAGATACGAACTCTTTTTTAGGAGGTCCAAAAAACCGATTTCTTTTTATTGTTTAAATTGATACCTAAGATATTCAAGAATATGTACACAAAGTTACAGAGTCCAATTCTAATTTTTTCCGAAGATACAGACAGAGCCGAAAGCAGAGGGGCGTCGAGCAGGTGTGCGAGCTCCGTCCCTCGATCTTCTACTACGAATTTCATACCTGAAAAGGTTCAACGTTCTTTCAAAACAATATTTAGAGTTTGTAGTAGTGTCGTGTTGAGCCGAAGTACGGTTTATTGAAGTATAAAGGTGTATAATACCTCTCTGTGTACGTGTTTCTACTTTGCTGCTTCTAGCATGAACGGTTAGTTTTGTTTTGATTTTTGGCGAGTACGGGTTGTAAGAATATTATAGCAAGTTATCCGAAAAGTGACAAAACGACCTCCGAACGTGCTTCGAAGCCGCGTAAATGTAAATTTCACGGCAATCGATTCACAACTCGATCAGACGATGAAGAGTTGGATACAAGCAGTAGTACGAGAAAACTGTCAACTGTGAGCACCGAAGCTATAATTGTGAAACCACTTCATTATTATAGAATTATTGAATTTTTCACAGTTTTTCATGCCATTACTGATATTGTAATCTGCAGATCGTGCAAATAAAACGTAACATTTGCAGAGAGTGGACATCGAGGCTTAGGATTTAAAATTGTTCTATCGCGTATGTGCGGTCGAAGAGAAATAAATTCAGGATCGTTGATAAATATCGGTTGGAAAATAAATAGACTGATCGTGTTCGTTATGAGGGTTCTTGGTGTTGGATGAGAATGCATCAATATGTTTTGTGGTCTCATGGATTTGTGTCAAGGTTTGTCGAAATCAACATACGATAAGATAGTGCAGCATCTTCACTCAGTGTCGGAATCGATGTTCAAAATTGTCAGTATGAAAGCTGTCAAATAGGAGCGAGAAAAGAATGTAGAAAATGGGAGACCCGAAACTCATTTAAAAGTGTCCGGCGATGGATCCTGGATAAAACGCGGCTTTACTTCATTGTGCGGTGTAACAACTCTCACTGCGTCACACTGTGGCAAATTAGTCGAAAACATCGTGAAAAGTGCATACTGTCACTCTTGTACCCTACAAAAAAAAACATTATACGACGACGACTTTGAAGAATAGTATGAAAAACACAAAGAATCATATTCCTCAAATCACGAAGGTCCAGCAGGAAAGATGGAGGTGGAGTCTATCGTGGAAATGTTTTCGAGATCGGAAGAAAAATTTGGAGTGAAATATACAAATTACATAGGTGATGGCGATTCGAAAACTTTTGCGGGTATTCTGAAGATAAATCCATATGATGACGATTGTCCTGTTACAAAAAATGATTGCGTGGAACACGTGCAAAAACGTATGGGTACGCGACTCCGAAATAAAAAGAATCAAGAGAAGCTCAGAGGTAAGAAGCGCCTGGCGGAAAGTCTCATTAAAAAGCTAACGATCTACTATGGCTTGGCAATTAGAAGAAATATTAATTCTGATCAAGAGATGAAAAAAGCTATAATATCAACGTTGGATCATTATTGTTCCACAGATAAATCTCCTTGGCACGAGAATTGTCCGGCAGGCTCCGACAGCTGGTGTGAATGGTGCAAGGCTGAATTAATGAATCAACTGGACTCTTTTAAGCACCCTGCTCGATTGATTAATGAAAAAGTTGAGGAACACATTCGCCCAATCTATGAGGAATTTTCAAATGATGAACTTTTAACGCGATGCTTAGGCGATCACACGCAAAATTCCAATAAGTCGTTTGACTCGACAGTCTAGAACATGAATCTAAAATATCTGCATTCTGGTCAAAAAGTCATTGAAATTACCGCCTACATGCCGGCTGCAGGTATGTACAATGAAGGGTATTCTGTGGTTTTGAGTACCATGTACTTGCTGCATTTCAGTATTGGCCAGCAGTGTAAAATATTTTCTGATAACGCTGACACGCAACGACTCGAGAGGAAAAACAGGCGCCACTCATTTTTCAGCAAGGAAGCTCGTACGGCTCGTAGACTCGAGAAAATGCATCAAAATGAGTTTTTTGAGGAAGCTGAAGGTCTATTATTATATGGACCAGGAATAGCTGATTAGCGGATCATTAGTGTAAGTAATCGAAAATTGATACATTTTCTTATCGAAAACTTTGAAGCGTGTTTTATCCAGTTTTCATTATTACAATTTCTCTAAATTGGCGGGCGTGATTGCAAAGAACTAAACAACCTATTGGAACGATTCAAAGCTTATTATCTTAAGTATTGTATATTCTTCTATTTGAACTGAAAAGGTTGTTGAATAAATATTTTTAAACTACTTTTATAGCAAGTTTAAGTGATTTTTCTTTTTTCAAAAAGCACTTTTTCTTTAAACCTGGAAAAAGTTAAAATTTCGTAATTTCTTCCGGTTTACTTACTTCACCCAGAAGAAAAGTACACGAAAATTAAAATTCTTTTTGATATTTCTGTTTCTGACAAGAATTACGAGCTGCATCTTTCCCGCCAATTGGAGACTTCAGTGGCGAGGCGCTTTACGAATGTGTTTATAAATTGGCTGTAATTCAGTGTTTCATGTTAAAAAAATTTGTTTGTAAAGATCAAACACACATAATAACATCCCAAAAATTTCGCTGGGCTCAGTTGTTTTTTCCTTTCCAAAGAAATTCGCAAAAACAGCTTTTTCTAGGCCTTCTAAAGCAGGATCCCCCCTTAACGTGAATGTTGCGCCTTAAATGATTCCGGTTTTTCCGAAATGTTTCACAAACATTTCTCGACTAATAAAAAAAATCATTTTATCATTTCAGGAACATTTCAGCAATGATTTATGACTTCATACTATTGTAAAAACAATATTGTAACAACACTTTTATAATATTGTAAAAATTATTGTGAGTGTAAAGTATCTTTAGAATTTAATAGAATCTTACTACAGTGAAAAATTAAATTTTTACCAGCAAGAACTATAGAAGTAAAAATTTACATATAGTGTCAGCTTGCATTTTTGTTTTTTTTTTATAAATAATCACTATCTATCATCATAGTATAATTGTTTTTAATCCATGTATAAATTACAAAATTTTAAGCTAGTGTTTAACTTTTTTCAGTTATCTCAAAATGTTGATTTTCGACTTATATCGTTCTCCCTACCAGTCCTTCAATTATTGGTATAAAAAATGCAAAATTTAAGTAATAATTAAGTGGTTAATAAAAGTCGAAAATAAAATGTTTTTAAAGTATTAACAGTTTTCGGTCAAGACTGTAACCCAGTAAATTTTATATTGGACAATATAGTATGCGAATGCAGCTCCACATATTGCGATTATTACGCTGATCCAACACCGCAAAGTGAATTTATTTGGTATGTTTCAAGTAAATATTAACAAAGATTAATCCGTTCAGACGGAAGAATTGCAAGCCAACCGAAAAATGGATATACTGGTAAAATTAACTCTAATAAGAATCAAACTATGGAAGGCATTAGAGGCGCATTTACAGACTCATCATGCATAAACATCAAGAAACGTAGGTATAATTAATTCAAGATAATCTAATGAGCTATCATTTTTCTAATATCAATTAAAAATATCAATTCCAATATGACGGATAAAAAAGTGAAATTTTGTTCAATTTGACAAAGGCTTTAATTTTTGAATAGTTAAAAAATTTAAAAGTACCACGTAGTTTCTCACATAAGCTACCAAAATATGAAATAAAAAGAATTCTAATTGATACTACTTTGAAAAAACATAGTTCAATGCAATGGCAGTGTTTTTATTATTATTATCTTATTATTTCTATTTGATAGTCAGTCAGACTATTATAAAGATATCAAACCACTTTTCATATATCTTGTAACCAAATATGTACTTTGTCTAACTTTATTATAAATAAATAATTTAAAGGTCTAAAAAGGTCAAAACCAATGTGAGTACATCGATAAGCATAATTAATAAGAAATTTAGAGAATAAACTCATTTCATGGGTAGAAGAACCATTTAAGTGAAAGCTCATTTTACCTTTATTCGATGAGTAGAATAGCACACTCTAAACCCAAAAGTGTAAAATCTGGAAGTAAAAAGATTAAAATGCAGCTTTTAATTCATGAAAAGTATGAATTTGAAAATTTTATTCTCTATGTGGTTTAATTTTATAATTTTACACTTTTGACAAAGATTATAACGTACGTTTTAAACTTTGTAAAGTGTAAAAAGTTTTCGTATATCTTGAAAAGATTAATTTTATGAATTCACACTTTTAAAAAAGATTAAAATGTACATTTTAAACTTTGTAAAGTGTAAAAAGTTATCGCATCTCTTAAAAAGATTGATTCCATCAATTCACACTTTTGACAAAGATTAAAATGTACATTTTAAACTTTCTATAAAGTGTAAAAATTATCGTATTTCTTAAAAAGATTAATTCCAACAATTTACACTTTTGTGGGTTCTGCAGAAAGATTAAAATCATCTATTTATACTTTTGCGGATGATAGCGCTCATAAATCTCGTGAGAGGAAAAAAATCAAGCTATATATATGCTGTCTAGGATGCTTAAAGCTCTCGGAGAAGATGTCTAGGTACAAAAATACAAATATTTGTTCAAGGTCATGACCCAAGTATACTTTTCCTCTCGCCCTGGTAAAAATCTTATCAAGCTAAACTCGAAAATCTCAATTAGTTTACCATTAACGGGAGTAATTATAATTTTGGTCGCGTGCCTATTATAGGAGATCCTGATTTTTCTAAAAGAGATTATTCTTATGATGATACTCCCGGTGATAAAGAGTTGAAAAATGTTGTGCTTGCCGAAGAAGACACACAGTGAAAAATTCCGATGATGAAAAAAGCTTTAGAACTATATCCATCGCTATGCTTTTTATTGGTTGATTGGACTGCAACTCTTGAAGAAGAGTAGTCATAAATATAATGGCTTCGGTAACTAAAAATTTTATATAAGTATCTCTAACTTCCCTGGTAGAGAATTATCTAGTTTTATCGAGGCCTTCGATTATTCCTATGGCAAAGTAGATAGATCTACATAGTTCAAGATTAATTTTCTACCAGGGTTGTTTAATAAAAAAGACTTTTGTGAGTCAGTTATAAAATTTAATATAAAGTGTATTGCAATATGAAAAATAGAACTAGAAGAACACTTTACAATATTTTTACGAGTTTTAACACACTTTAGCTACAAATGATAAAAGTTTTAAATGCCACTCCATGTATAATCATTTACGTTCTTAAAAGTCTTTTAAATTTTATTGAGGTTATTAAGCGATTAATAATATAGTAAAAGAGTTAATTGATCATGATCATTAATTGTCTCTTTAGATTATTAATTGGATGAATAGTACCAAACATTTTCAGGTTATATTGTTAAATTTTTAGAAGAATATAAAAAGACGTGACTCAAATTGTGGGCTGTTTCGACAGGCAATGAAATTCATTTCTTTGGTAAAAATTACTCAAATCAATTACATGAATTGGTCAGTGAGCACTGCATCCAAATGGGTCATTGAGACTTTTGGCCCTACCTTGTAAAAATCTAACAGTAATGGTACGAATATTCAGATGTTTGACGAGCAAAGGCTTCCATTACCTTGGTGTATGGTTAATTAAGGCAAAACTAAACACAGTGAAGCTCTGAAATATATAAAAAGCATTAATATTAACCTTCTTCATCTTGTTTTAGGGATCAAATTATGAAGAAAAACGCGTTTGAACAATGAAAATTGCCCTTGTGACTATGTTTTTCTGGCAAATTAGGTGCTTTTTATATATAGCAAAATAGTATATTACGATACGAGTGATCTAAGTAGGCCATTATTTCACGGCGTGTAGTTAACGCCCGAGCGGAGCGAGGGCGCTATACACGCCGTGAAATAATGAGCTTTTACTTAGATCACGAGTATCGGATACTATTTTATAGCACGTGTGATATAAACCCGCCGATTGAAATCTAATGTATGTAAATGCAATATTTACTTATTCAAACGAACGAAAAGCGTAAACATTTCAAATCCTAACATATGCTCTTTTACACTGCGTATTATTTTTCCCATGCTCAGCGGTGTAATTGTACCGTGAGTAGAATGACGATCGCTTGTCATTTTACCGCTTGACCGGTATATTTACCATGCTCATCGTAGGTCTCGATTGTTGCGCAAGCTCAGCGGTGTAATATTCCGCAAAAATTTTTACTGCGTTTTGTATACTACATCTTGTGCATGATTCGTTTTCCATTCGTGTTTGAATACATACTCAGATTCTCATAGTTTTTTTCAATTTTTTTCATATTTTTCTTCCAGTTTTTTCATCTATTGTAAATATTTCAAAAGTTTTTTTAAAGTTCCTTTGAATTTCATAAGAGTGAAGTGAAAAATAAAGCTGTTCAAACAGATTAGTGAAATGAAAAGTTTTTTATAGTCTATTATTATAGTTATGGTACAAAAGGGTTTTAATACGCAGTAAATAACTGTGCACCCATAGGTGGAAATCTTATTTTCCAAAAAGCATTGAGTGTTTACATATGCCATGTGACCTTTGGTGGTCTATGCTCTTGACGGCCATTTTTCATATATATGCATATAGTTTCCTACGTTAAAATAAGCAACATGGCTGTTATGAGTATACGTTTTCACTAGCGCCACTATAAAAGTAGAAGAAAAGACCATTAATTTGAGTTTCTGTTCGTTGAAAATGGATGCTCCGGTGCAAAGTTATGACTAATTGAAAATAGGTAATAATTCGTCGAAAGTTATGACCAACTGAAAATAAGTAATAATTTGTCAAGAACCTCAGATTCTGCAAAGAAAATGGAAAATCCGTCCATTTTTACCCTAGTTTCAACGAATTATTACCCTATTTTCAATTGATTATAACTTAGCAGCAGAGCATCCATTTTCAATGAACAAAAACTCAAATTAAGGGTCTTTTCTTCTACTTTCATATACTTTAAAAAAAAAATTTCTTCCTTTGTGTGCACAGTTATTAACCCACGAGCACGCGCGTGGTGCCTTTGAGACACCACACTTTTTTCTAAAGACTTTTTCTCAGCGAAAAAATTATATTTTCATATTGGAACTTTTATGTATTTTTCAGAAATGTTATTTAGCTTCAAATAAATCCAAAAAAAAATTGAAAAAATTGAAAAAATAAAAAAAATATTATTAACAAGTTAATAGAAAAACGAGTTAAAAAGTCAAAAGAACATTAAACAATTGTTTTTTATTGATAAAAAGTTATCCCAAACGTTTTTAGTATTTTAGATCTGTTAGAAATCCTTGCTAAAACTTTTTACCTGAATTTGGCACCTCATAGGCGCCCACGCGCGTGTCCGCGTAGGGACGAAAAGCGCGCCTACTTGCGAGTTAACTGCGCAGTACAAGCTTTATTTTTTGCTGTATATAAAAAACACCTAGTTTGCTAGAAAAACATTGTTACATGGCCAATTTTCATTGTTCAACCACGTTTTTCTTCATAATTTGGCCCTTATAATAAGATAGAAAAGGTTTGGAAACCCCAGCATTAAATTTTTTTTCTTTTCTAATTCTGTACCCAAAATGTGTATTTTTTTAGATTTCGTCATATACCTGTAAAATAAAGAAACTAATGGCGGAAATTGAAGAAAACGTGATGACTTTGAATGGAGGTGTTCAATAAAACAATGCAAATTCATTTGCATGTTTTGCGAAAATCGTGTTTATACGGATCACGTGACTTTATTATGCCTTTCAGCTCTATCAACGGCGCCTTCTAGCGGGACTTGGACATGCTGATAAATAAATATGAATTGTAAGTACATTTCTTTAATAAAAAAACAAACTACGATTTTGTTATACAAATGAGTGAAATTAAATTTTAATAAGTAGAAGAATTAATATATGTTTTTTCCATTTCGACGTAGAAAATTTTCTTTAAATACAGCTGAAATAAATTTATTTATATACATATGTTATTGCGTACATTTTAAAGGTTATATTTTCAGCTATTTAGAATGTTATCTATGTAGATATACTGTATTCTTTTTAGGTATTTTAATATATTAGAGGATATATTGCATGTATTTAATAGAATATAAATAGCCGATATTTGAGAATCCACCATATGAACATAAAAATAATAATTATGTGTTTTGATTTATAGTGCGGAAGTATGGTAAGGTAGTAAATAAAACGAATCTAGCAATCTTCAAAATAATTTATTAAAAACGTTGCATACTTGATATTCGAATCGATAATCAGCAATATATTACGGTTTATTTATATAATCGTCAATAGTGTTATATAGTAACTATGCGTGTTGTGTGAGCATGTTGGTGATCTGTTTAATGGGTTATTCATTTATTTCCGGCAGTCCATTTCTAAATCTTCGTACAACGAAAATTTATTCTTACGTCACCTCTGTTTCAAAAACAAACATTTAGTTTTTATAATATCCATACTCATATTTCATAATAATAGATACTTCTTTTCCAGTTCATAAAATTGAACTTAACTGTACTTAATGTAGAAGACTTGGATTTTTTTTATTACGCAAGAGACGGATACAAAACTTATGATACAAATATTAATTGTGCATTAAAAAAAGAACTACTTACGATGTGAAAATTCCGATTTCCATTTTGTAACAATATATAAGCTTCAGTTTTCAATTGTGCTTGAAAATTATAAATTTTAAAATCCACAACTTAAGATTCTTTTTTTATTATAAAGGAATTCTCTTGATGTAAAATGTATACTATTATTTATTGCGAATAAAATTTCATTCAATCAAATAGTTGCAGTGTTAAAATTATAATATGAACGATTCTTAGAAAATCAGGTAATTTTAATTTCGGTGATACTTTTTTAATAAATATTTACATCAAGTAATCTTAATAAAAATGAAATATAAATTAAGGTCGCAAGATAACATGTGTTCATAATACTACATTATATGAGTAAATAGATATGTGCCGAGTTTAGCCAGACATTACAATATATTTATGTTGCAATTCCAATGTAATATAAAATTAGTAAGTCCGGATTATTAAAGTAAGATTGATATCAAATAAAAGTGCGTACATTCCTTAGAATCGCTCATATTCGATCAACGATCTCTTTATCGAACTGCCTGGTAAAACACTCGAAAGTGCTTTACAAAATTTCTCACGATAATCAAACTAACTGTGAGATAATTAAAATTCTAGCCCAGCCCCCTGTCATCTTTATTTTCTTAATGCACGATTACGTTATCAACCTTTATCGGCGTTGAAACGAAACGACTCGACACGCCGGACTCGCTGAAAATCGCTCGCGCTCATACATACGCTTGTAGTTTTTGTCTTTATACACATCCTAAAGCATGGCTGCATGTGCGTTCTCTCGTAATGTACGTGTGTGTTCTTTATGTGTATAGCCTCAAATCGGAGCTCGCAAAATATTCTTTTCCACGCGCGAGCCACAGCCGATTCGCGTGACTGCGCATGCATTTTTGTTTTATTTCCTGAAACGAGGTTTGTTTAACATCATCATCATCGTGTTTATAATATATGTGTGTATGTGTGTGTGCGCGCGTGTGTGCCTGTGTGTTATTGTCAGTTATCTCCTGACGATCTCGACACGATCCACCATATCCGCACTTATACGAATAAATGTATTTAAGCAGCTATTTATTTGTTCTTTACCTTATCGCTCACATTTGTTCGTCGTCGAATGCGCCAATATGTAGATCCATCGATCGATCTATTGATTTTTTGAAGTAGTTAATCATTGGTGAGCTGATTGTAAATATCTTGAAGTGAATCAGATTAGTGACTCATTCTGATAATCATTTAAATGATAAATAACCCCGTTAAATTAATCTGTACACATATTGAAGAGATATTGAAGTATTATTCTTTAGTTATTTGTTAATTATGTATCTAATTGCTTTTTTGTGTAATAATATTCGTTTGATACAAAAAATGATAATTAGATAATTTATTTATGTTTTATAACAAGATTATTAATAGTTACATTATTGTGATATAACGTTATAATAAGCATTACTGCATTTATCCATCGTGTTACATATCCTTTTCATTTTAAGAAATTCAACAATCAGCTCTTTTGCGCATTTTACTCGAAACGAAAAATCGAACTATGGTTAACTTATTCTCATCGGACATTTTGTTTGATGAGTAGTCGGCAGTCTTCGAAAGAGTTTGGAACTCACGTTATGTTTTTATTTTGCAATGAACCTAGATAGATATTTGCGTAACAAAATCGCGATAACAAAGTATCTTCTCTTTGAGCTATAGCTTGTGGCGTGAACGATCAAACATTCCGTTTGCTTTGCGATTAAGTCAGTCGGTGAGTTCTAAGCTCTTATTATTACATGATAAAATGTACATGTTATGTGAGTTTCGTCTTCATTTATTCGCTCTACGAAATTATCTTCGATTCATCAAGCGATAAAATGCTTTGGTAAAATATAAATAAAGATCGCACTTGTTCACACGTTGTAAACTTAGAGGGTTTCTCAATAATACACTTAAATATAAATCACTTTGCATGTGACTTGAAATTAGCTATTAATTAAATTAACTTCGGTCCTCAGTGTTTGTGACATATAAACATTGAGTTCAATTCTCCGAGCTTCGAATATATTTCTATTGTAACAACAATTTCAAGTAGTACAGTAATAAGACTTCAGCACAATTTGCAATATTTACGCATATTTTACCATTTCGACGTATTGATTTTAATGAACGCTCTTCTGAAAACTATTTATTTTATTTTTTTAATACAGGAGCACTCAATAAATGCAAACAATTTCTCTCTCGAATTGACGGCGTTTTTCTCTTTTGCGTTCTTGATGACATATTTTTTTATTTTCTGAAGAAAACCATTACTTTTTTATGTCACCCATTTTTTTGGTAATTTTTGTTTTTTTTTTTGTTGCCAAAGTCGAACACTTTAACTCACACCGAGTAGTACCATTAATTAAATAAATCAAATATACAAAATATTCTCTACGGAAAAGGAAAGAAAATTCGTTGGATCACACCCGTACTAGATATGGTTTACAACTTTACAATCGCAATAAAACGCTTAACCGTCAGCAAGCGCCGAATCCGTTTTACAGTTCATATGTCTCTCGCTAGGTTTTTGAACAGAACACTTTTTTAAAATACCTTGGTGTAAATTAGGAAATTTTGACGGATCATCTTTTGTCTTGTAATATTTCTGCTTGTCAAAGTAAACTTCATCAAACGATAGATTGAAAACGAAACTAAAGATTTGTAATACATAAATATTAAACAGAATGATAACATTATGTTTATATTAACTCTTTAATAGTGCATATACATAGAGGAGTTCATAATCAAAGGTCTCAATACAGACAATGATACTATGAAATGAATGATACTATGAAAAGAAAACTTGTTTAGATGGTTGTTTAGATTAATTGAAATGTAATAGAGTTTGAACATGAGCGAAAAATGGATATTACGTAAAATTATATTTGCATGTTACGCTTTGCATTGTCACATGCTGTGTAAAAGAAAAAAATTACAATAATTTTTCTTAACACTGTTTCAACTGTACACGCACATTTTTAATACGTCTAATTTACAACTTCAACAATTTTTGATTATCCCTCGCGCAACTTTGACAGCAGCCCCTTCGCACAAAGAACGATCCGTCAAAATTCGCGAAACCTCGTGTGTACACGTGAGCCTTACAATGTGCAAAGCGCTTGAGACGCGCTTGCGCTTGCATGCGCATGTGTATGTCTATGTGTGTATATTTACAAGTTTTCCTTTCACGCGCATGGAAAAGTCGCGGAAAATTGATTCTCCATTGCCACGACAGCTGCAGCGGCAACTCTCTTTCTCTCTCTTTCTCTCTCTCTCTCTCTCTCTCTCTCTCTCTCTCTCTCTCTCTCTCGTACATATGACCGCTCGTACATAATATCCTTTACATATCTATCTCGCTCTCTCGGCGCAACCATATTATATAGCTCATCGACGCTCGCTGAATGAAAACCATTTCATGCAATAGTAACGTGTGCTCTCGCCATAAAGTATAGCAACATTGCAGCATGCGCCCCTCGAAAGATTCAAGGTCGACCATTGTGTGCAAGCCTGCGCCTTTTATTCGGTTATGCAATCGACTCTTCCTCGTTATTCTTTTTTTGTATTGTGTTTGATGCAGAAAAATTGCGCGATGCAGAAGTGTGTATTTGTTTTCCTTTTTTATTGTTTATTATACGCAGTGTACGTAGGTAGCGTGTTGGTTATTATTGTTCGCTTGTATTCTTTTGAAAGAAGGAGGAATGAAAGAATAGTAATTTTTGCAATTAGTGAATGCTTTTCGGAATTCAATTCATTTCAGCGAAATGTTATATTGCAAGATTAAGATATACTCAACGCTATTTAAGGGGGCACACACCTCTAACCCCAAATCAAAACTTATTTGTAGGAGTTCAAAAAATTCTTTCTTTCAAAAGCAATCATTCTGAAACGTTTTTCACTATGAATACTTGGTAATACCTTTAATTTCACCGTAAAACGAAACTCAAAATCTTGATCCAACGCGTCGTATAAAATCACCATATTTATTAAGCTCCTAATCCACGACCCACGGGATTCCAAGTCATTCCGTCGACCAAATTTCTCCAGGTTTGGAAATATTACATCTTAATACATTAATTATGGTATGAATATAGAAAATTAATTTTTACTACGTACAAAATTTTTTACATACATATTATTAACTTTTAATTAATTATTTAATATTATTAATTAATGTTATCATATATATGTATGTAAAATATTTTCTTCGAAGTAAAAATTAATTTCCTGTATTCATACCATAGCTAACGTATTGAAAAGTAATATTCTCAAACCTGTATAAATTTCGTCTGCGGGATTACTTGGAATCTCGTGGGCAGTGAAATAGGAGCTTAATAACTATGGTGATTTTAAATGATGTGCTGGATTAAGATTTTGAGTTTTTCTTACGGTGAAATTAAAAGTATTACCAAGTATTGATTGCTTTTGATAGGAAGAATTTTTATGGACTTATACAAATAAGTTTTGTTTTTGGGTTCAATGGTGGTGTGCCCCCTTAAAAAAAGGAAAGTACTGATTGAAATTAGTTTCTTTTTTATGGTATTGTTTCTTATTCTTTAAATAATATTACAAAATTTAAGTTGTATATGACATTTGCTAAGAAACCTCCATTAATGTATTTTAGTGAATAAGCTGCGTATTTTATTCTTCAAAAATTTGCATTTAGTATGCAATCATCAAAAACATTGACAGTGTTACATTCTTATCGAACTTTCAATCGCCGTATAGATAATTTAATTTGCCTAAAAGAAAAATTCTCTTTTTTAATCTATAGCATTTGTCTCCAAACTTCCATGGACATAATAATTTCACAAATATAGTTCGTTTGATTACTAAAAATTTATTCATGATGCTTTAGTATTCCTTACTTTATATAACATTTACAGAAACACTCCTTAATCTCAATAGAAAAGTTGTTTATGATATTACGGACCAATAAATTTAGGTTTGTCGAGATCAACAATTATTGTTTGCAAAACCAATCAGAATTTATCTTTTGTTATGAACATACAATATTAACATATTGTTATGTAACGTAATTTAGAATATTCAGGATACTAATGACATCGTTGAGTGTAAAAAAAGTAGAACACGCTAGATACTTCATTATTGTTTCATTTGAGCCATTTCAACAAAGGCTTGAAAAGAAATTTTACAAAGTAGGGTATACTTAACGTTAGCAATCAACTATCGAAGTGTTTCATTAGTGTAAAACAACTGTAAACCCAAAGCAAAAAACAGATCGTAGAAGGATAAAAATAACTCAACAATCATTCTTCCGCGATAACCATTTGATCTTTCGCGTGTCTAATTAAAGTGAGCTCTGTACCGCTCGCGCAATCATAGGGCGGCTATTAAATTACGCACGCAACAAGAGAGAATGAGAGCACAGAAGGCAAACTTTGCAAAACTGCGCTTTTGACGCTTTATACATGCACTACGAGACACATAGTTTCGTTCCCTTTTTTCCATCCCTCTCTTTCTGGCACTCGCTTTTTTCTCTGAATAGCGCGGGGGCTCGTTAGTTAGCGACGAAACGTGACACCGATGGCTCTCTCCCTCTCTCTCTCTCTCTTTCTCTCTCTTTCTCGTCTGTCCCGAATGATTTGGAACTCGGGCAAAAGAGCCGCGCGCGCAAAAGTAACGGGCGCGAAAATGGCCCGCGCGCTCGCTCACCTTTTTTACAATCTCTTTTTTTGCGCGCGCGCGCACCCACTCTGTGCTGTACTGCAGGTATATAGGTGCATATACACGCGGCTCTCGACAATGCCGAAGCGAGAAATATCGCGGGAAAATGACTCGCGGGCGGACCGGGCCTTGGTGCGCCCGGGCCGTAAACGAGGACACGTTAAAGCCGCGCGAGTTGTTATTTGCGCGTGTTCTGGGTGACTCCGCTTTAAGGATGTATATATAGGATACGGCAATATTTTTTGTTTTCATATTTATCATTGTGTTCATTTCTAGATTCATTTTATCTGGATAGGTACAAATTTTTAAATTCAAATTTAAAAGTTATGAAAATTTAAAAAATTATTTTATGATTGTGGTGTAAAATACGATCTTATTATCGATTCCAAAGACCCAAATCTCCGACAATAGGAGAATTTTTCGCTTGCATTGTGTGTATGGAATTTCACAGAAAATAATATTGTGAGTGATCCGGAGATGCGAAACAAATTTTGATAAAAATAATGGATTCGGGGAATTTTTCGATAAAATGTTATATTTCTACAGTTAACACTTCTGATATTGCAAACAAATATTTTAGTTTAAAGAACTGAATATAAACGTATCGATTATATTGCGAATTTCTTAAATTATTCAAATGAAAGATTTGTCTATAACTGTCTATTTTCTCCATTATGGATGTAAATGAAATAAAGTTTAAACTCGTTTCAGAATTCTGCATTTTTTCCATTATAACGTGTGCGGTGACCGAGAGCGTTGAATTCGAGCGAGTTTTCCACATCACTCGCAATTTTTTGTGCTTGAATCACCTGACCTCTACATATCCCGTCGTCAAATTTTAGGTTTTACTAGTTTTCGGACCGATCGCGCCGAATTTTTAAAAATTATGGACGATATCAAATTTGTATTATTTCTTTTCTTGACCTGCTCGCAAATCATATAACGACACTCAAAAAATATAAATCATCGTAAAATAATTTTACAATTTTTCAAATTAAATTTTACTTAACTAATGTGTAGAATTTTTGTTTTTATGCAGCAAAATAATTTATTTACAAATATTCAGAACAACGTTCAACTGAAATCGAACAAAATAATTGAATTCAGTAATTTTGTATTTTTACTTTTTATATAAAATAAGCAATGCAACTGATAATTATACATATAAAATTTTAGAACACTTTGATGCATAAAATACAGCTTAATCCAAGAAACCAATTATCAAATATTCAAATTTGAAAAATCATTCGTCACAGCAAAATTTTAAAAAGAAGTTTGTAGTTTTTATTTGGCACTTATATTTAATTCAAGTCTTATTAGAGATTTCTTGGTCCCGAAAATTAAATCCTGGACTCTCGAGGAATCAAGAGCGAGCGCGAAACATAAAATTTAAATTCTAAAGTTTCGGTCGGTGACGAGAAGGTTGCTTAATTATACAGAGTTAATATGAACTAAATTATATTTTAATGGAAGTAAAGTAACTGTGTATCCTTACTTTAGTTTTCTTTTTAATGTAACTTTTCTTATGAAGATTGTCTTTCTACTTCGACAGTTGATTTTTTAAATACATAGTTATATTGTTATATTATTGATATACGAATTTATCTGGTGTTCTTTAAATGTCAAGTCAATAGTTTCATATATTTTAGTCTCACGAACTTTGTATTTTATACACAAAGAAGTGACAGAACGTTTCTTTGAAATCAATACTTAATTTAAATTTGATTTCAAGAAATAAATTATATGATCCCCTTTTATTTGTATCATTAAAAAGTAAAATAATTACTACATTAACATCTGTAATAACACCAAAAAAATATTTTTTCTCTTTCTATGAATGATATCTCATATTTTTTGACAATTTATCATAAGCTGCAGTTTTGTAGATGTATAATCAATGTAATATTATTTCTTGAAATCAAGTTGTTGAATAGCAAAACTGTCATCATTGCTTCAATGTTCATTATAATCACAGTAATAAACTGGAACCTTTCATAAACTTTTGTTAATATTATTGCGCATGCACTGTCGATGGCGTGTATTGTTGGCGGTGTTTCTGGCTAGCTGACTTTTAACTTTTCATCTCAGTTACTACGCATGATTTCTAATACTCAGACACGAGCACTTCTAAGAATGTCATGTACAATGTATAATTTACAATGTACAACCTAGAACACAAATTGAGAAATATTGCACTTATACGCGTAAACTTATTGAGAGAATAGTCGCTAATTCATATAAATTTTTCATATAATGCGTTCACGCTAAACTTTACGAATTACTTGGATAATAATTTTTTAGCTATCCTCAATTATATAGAATTATCTTTAGAACTAATTATATATGTTAATATAGCGAACTTTCTCGCATTTTCATTAAAGTTATTGCTCATTTCGTTTCACCAAATGACAGATTTTGACGGCTGGGTTAATTAGGAGTGCCCTTGTCTGTCGGTACAACGACCTCATGAAATTCTTCTGCATTTAGTCACACGTTCATTTTTTGTATCTCAAAATCCTTTAAGAAGTCTTCTTGATTATTTCAGTTTTGAAGGTATTGAAGACGCTCAACGCTTAAAGACTAGTAGTTCAGAAGCGACCATATTGCACAACCTTCACCTGTTACGTAGAATAAATGTTTAAATTCTGTTTCTTATGTTTCATAGTGAGGTAAATATAAAAATCTTTTAATTTTCAAAGGTTAACTTAAAATTTATAAACATAAAGTGAAATTATTCTAATATTATTCTTTGTAATTAATGCAATTTTTGTGTAAAAGCCAGAACGTTCTAAAACATTTGACTTTGGTTATTTAATGAAAATAAATTTCAATAAAAACGAATTCGTTAACATAAATACTCTATACTCGTGAAAGCATGCAAAATGTGTAAAATACGATGATCGCTTCATGGCTGTATTATAAACAAAGTACATTCAATTATTTACAATTATTAACAAGACGCACGAGCCTGATTACGAGTCGTCGATAATGTTATCTCTTGATTCAACTTAAAGAGAGATAAGTTTACGAAATAACGAAAATTGCGTTTAATACATGCAAAACATATAGTTTTATAATCTTAATGTCGTTTTAATCATAGCTTACTCAATAACAGAATCGACGCGCGTACTGGCGGACCAACAATTTTGGAGCACAGCTCCACGAGAAAAACAGTGTGTATTATTTTGAATATTTTAATATTCATCAATTGTCAATCGTCACTTCATTAGTTATCACATAAGTTCTGACTACCTATATTTACGTCATTTCATCTAATAATTACATTATTACCGTACATTCGTATAGGAGTGTTTTTATCGTTCTGAAATAATGTCGCGAGAGTACACGCGCGCATTTTACCATTACTTTGAAAACAAAGTTATCATTTGGTCGTACACAGTAAGTGATCTAGAGCTTAATTACCTAAATCGAAAGTTGGATACCTAATTCAAACAACTTTCAATATATATGTATTTACTGAATTTCGTATGTATATACCGTTCGGTTTTGAAACGATAAAAGAGTACATTGCAAACGGCAGAATTGACGAAAAAAAGGTATCCATCTTTATTGAACTTCGATCGTTTGAAATTTCTTAACAATTAAAACTTACGAGTACGTATATTTCTTCGTGCGATAACGAGGATACTTCCTTAAAAATCCTGAACAACAGAATCTAAATTGCAACGTGTGTCTTTAAAAATCAACCTCGCACACTTGCCCCAATAATTGAGATATCTATAAAATTAATTACAAAACTTCAATTATTGTTCTGCCTGAAGGAGTAAGATTAACAATAATCAACGATCCTCAAGACCAGCAATGATAAAGTTGTCATATATGAATAACAAGATGTATTTCTTCTCACAAGCAGACTCTGGCGTATCTTCTTGTCTTCTTTCCGCTTATACGAGTTCTGTACGTTATGTCGAGCGTTGGAACATTTAATTCGTTGATCGCGAGATTGCCACGATTTTTGGGACCTCAAGGATTTTCGTTGAAACGAAGTAGTTTTCATCACCCTGGAATAATATATTAATAATTGATATCTGCACTTGCACTATTGGAATAATTTATATGAATGTATTATGGATAAAAAATGCCCCGTGGATTCCCTAAAGTAAAATTTATTGCTAATTATTTATAGTTCATTTCATTCTTTCTAATAACCATGATTAATAATTTTTACCAATCCATTTTTGATTCAGTATATTAAATAATAAACATAATAAAATTATATTGTTGTATAAAATGCCATTGATAAACATTGGTACGAATGTTACTTAGACTCAAATTTGAATTCACTCAGTTTTAAAATACTCACGAGGTATTATATTTTATCTGAAAAATTTGTTGTTCGAAGAACTTCAAAAAAAAAATCAAATAAGATCTTAAATATTTATGGGTAAGCTGGATACATTCACCAATACTATTTTCTTGGCTGTGCATACTAAAAAAATCTGGTTGGAAGCGACTACTATTAACGACAGTAAAAATAGGAGAATTTCGTATTTCTTAACTAAGTTGTACAACTATTTTCACTTCGATTTAATAAATTAATAAGTATATATATCACAATTTATTTTTAATGGAAACTATAGCTTACAGTATTGAGTTAAATTATAATAATTAATACTGTTTTCTAGTTTACGATTAGTATACAATTTTCATTGTATAGTAAATAAATATTACTTCTAGTCAAATGACTCCGAATTGATTTTTTACAAACTTCCTTAAGGGGACAGATACACCTGTAAATTTTAAATTAATTGATAATACATTTTAAGGTAAAAATAAGTCACTTATCATATATTGCCTGATATTTTTCGGTAAATTTGAACATTTTATCAAAATATAACTAAAAGAATTTTTTTTACTTTTCTTTGAAGGTCGTTAGGTCCCTTTGATTGGCTATAATAAAAACCTCTATATTTCTTAGGCTACCGCATGGTTTAGAGAGCCAATGTGATGGAATTGACGCTTTCAATGTTTTATTATGTTCAAAATACATGTAGTTATGATATGAGTGTGGAAATTTGTATATAAAAATTATTGACCAAAGTTATAATCTATTTAAGCCATATTTCATAATAAAATTTGAAAAAATCGAAGAATTTTCGCTTAAATAGATTATAACTTTGGTTAATAATTTTTATATACAAATTCCCACACTAATATCATAACTACATGTATTTTGAATATAATAAAACCTTGAAAGCGTCAATTCGATCACATTGGCTTTCTAAACCTTGCGGTACCCGAAGAAATATAAAGGTTTTTATTATAGCCAATCAAAGGGACCTAACGACCTTCAAAGAAATGTAAAAAAAATTCTTTTAGTATTATTTTGATAAAATGTTCAAATTTATTTTTTGGTAAATTTGAATATTTTATCAACTATAACAGAATTAATATAACGGAAAAAATTTTTTTTTTATCGTTCTTAGGTCTTTTTGATCGGCTGTAATGAAAGCCTGTAAATCCCTTCCACATCACCTACCTCAAGGTTCTGAGAGCCAATAAGATCGAATTGGAGTTTTTAAGGTTTAATTATGTTCATAATACATATAATTATGCAGAAAATATGGGAATTTAAAAATAAAATTTATTGACTAAAGTTATATAATTAAGCCTATTAGCCTATTTAAGTCATATCTTATGATAACATTTTTATTTTCAAATCCCCATATTGGCTGCATAATTATATGTATTATGAACATAAAAAAACCTTAAAAACTCCAATTCGACTTTATTAGCTCTCAGAACATTGCGGCAGGTGAAGGAACATACATGCTTTCATTATCACCGATCAAACAGACCTAAGGACCATAAAATAAAATTTTTAATTTTTTCCTTTACATTTTGATAAAATATTCAAATTTACTTAAAAAAATAGATAATATGAGATGAAAAAACTTACTTTTAAAATTTAAAGGTGTATCTGTCTCCTGAACCTGGATTTTGATTTTTATTATTAGTAAACTCCGAAACGGTGTTTAGAAGCGTGATTTAGCACTTATTGACAGAATTTTGGCAATAAAATCCTTTTTTAATATTCTGTTTTCTCGGTTTCTATATGACTAAAAGTGACTTCTAACACGAGTGCAAAATCAAATTTGGTCTACTTCGACCTTATGGACATATTTATTTTGCACAATTTAAAGTTTTTCATATAAAAATTGAAGAGAAAATGAAACATTGACACTTAAATCCTTTAACGGAAACAACATCAGAAACCATTAGTTTCTAACTGTTTTGGTGTCATTAGATCAAGTGCTTTTGCCATCCTATAAAGTAAAAAATTATGCGGGCATCCATCCGAAAAACACTTCAACACGTTGCTACAAACCAAAGTATCACGCTCATCGAAAGTAACCCGACGAAAAAAAATACCCGCGCAATATTCATCAAAAGAGAGATCGAAGCCAAACCTCGGCATCTCACCTTGTCGAGCCAGACGCCCCCCCTTTACGGCGCCCTGGTCCCGGGGTCCCTCGGCGGCAGCATCTTCCCGCGAGCAGCGAAGCCATCGCCACCGGCAGCATAGATCCGCGGCGACGATCGTCACACGGTGGTGACGCGATCGATCTCGACGTAGCGCACGGAACTCTCGCTGTGTCAGCAGATCACCTCCTTGCCGTCGATGATGGCCGTCTCCGAGGAGATGCTCTTGAGCCGATGCTGGGATATGGAGCGGCCCCCGTGGCCGCCCCGACAGGCGCGCCAGGAGGCGATGCAGAGCAGGCCCCCGATCGAGACGAAGGCTATGGCGCCGAGGCCCAGGTGCAGGGGCGGCAGCCGCAGCAGGATCGAGCAGTGGGCCAGGGCCTCGTCGTAGCCGGTCGGACAGTGGCTTATCCCGTCGCACCAGAGCGAGGCGTTGATGCAGGCGTCGAGCTCGGGACAGCGCTGCTCGCAGTCGTGGCCTAGCCTGTAGCCAGCCAGGGCCGACGTCACCGACGGTCTGAGAATACCGAGGTATATTCCTCATGTGACATTTATGCGCTTTGTTGTTGGGAGGAAATCGTTTTTGGTTGCGGGGAGGAATATTGATTGATCGAGGTTTTTATGCTGACATTTGCAATGTTGGGAGATGCGGCATGATTGGTATATTCTTGGTAAAATATCTTTTTTTATTTGCTATTAATTTGTGTTTTGTTGAATGAAATAAGCTAACTTTCACATTAAGGAGCAGGAAAGGTATTCAAGATGCTTGTTCCCTATTACATAATGTAGTTTAAAGAAAAATAATTTTTCCAATAAGTGTAGTAGTCAACAAAGAAGGAAGCTGATTAATTGTATATCAGCAAACTAAATGAAAAATTGGTTATGGAAATATCATCTTGCAATATAAACTATAAATATCAATTAACAATAATAATGTTACTGACATGTTAATTGAGTGTAAATTATTAGTAAGTATACCCTGGTAGAAAGTTGACGAGTTTTTCTCGTTAACGTGTTAATTAAATGGAAGTATCATTAGCTAATACTTACTCTTTAACACTATTCAAATTATTAAAACTATGGTTATTGCCTCAAAAATTAACAGATTAATATAATTGTACACGCATAAATTAATTTTTTTTTAATTGTGGCATTGTATAATCAAAATATTGTTTTAGCTAGAAAATATCGGTGAAGTCTGGCTAGAAACCCGGGAAGATTTCTACCAGGGTATAATCTCTATGTTTTCCTTCTTATGTCATTATTATTACGTTATTAATAGCTTAATCAGTTTCATAGACTTTATCTTAATTTTATAATTTACAAAGGTACAGAATCTAACCAAATAACATATTTATCTGCATCAACAAGTATTTCCTTATCTCAATTCGTTTTTTAATTGATACATAAAATCAGATCTGATCAGTTTGTAGTCTACAAATTGTAGATTAGATCTATTTCAAAAAGACTACATAATCAATATTATATCATATGATAAGACTTAAAATATGAATCTCTAATTAATTCTCGTATGAATACTGAAATTTATCACAATTTAAGATAGTTCTTGCACACAGGTACTTATTGTGCGAGTTCTTCACTGGACCTCATTATTCTTTCATTGATTTCCAGCACAAAAAATCGATTTTAAAGAACTAGCTCTACATCAAAATCCGTGACTTTCACCACTAAACGGTGAACATCGACCGACTCACGCAGTATCTAAGTAACTAAGTAACAATCAGAATGAAAATACCGACCGTCTGGTGAGCTCGAGCCACGTGACGCTGTACTCCTCCTCGTCGTCCTCCTGCCGGATGACGTACTCGACGGCGATGCTGCGCGCCGCGTCGCGGCCCGCTGCGACGATCATCGCGCTGTCGCTGACGGTCCAGCCGTCGCTGAAGACCTCGACGACGCTGTGGCGCGGCGCATCGGGCCCGGGCCGCGGGCAGACGGCCGCGTGCAGCTCGCCCGCTGCGTGCACCACGATGCGGTCCTTCGTCTGGCACTTGGTGCGATTCGTCGCCAGGATGCCCGGCACCTTCACGTACAGGTACTGATCCGGACCCGGCTCGATCAGCCACGGATTGCCCTCGCAGTATTTCTGCGGATGGCGGGATACGAGTGAGTAAAGTCTGCGCGTGCTCTTGTTTTTGATTTATCGAAATATTGATTGTCTTTCGCGTTAATGTTTGGCAACGTTTCATTCGCGAGTTATCAGTTTTGTTTTTTTTAGTAAAAGCTAAAGATTATAGTAGAGAGTGATTCAAATATCAAGTTGAACATTCCACTGTCACTAGAGGCACAGTGGTACATTTAGTATTATTTATTAGTGACAGTGGGATACGGATGTTATGCTACGTTTCATATATTTTCGACGTTTCTATAGTTATATTAAATTATGTTCGATAGATGTGAATTTTGATGTTAGTATAGTAGGGTTAGTGTAAGTGGAGGGAGTAATTTACCATAAATGTAAGTAGCGTAACTGACCTCGATATACTGCTAATGACTGCGCATACATTTGTAATTTTATGGAATTCAAAAATTCAATATACAGTAAAATATAGCTAAGTTTCCTGAAGCTTTCAATAATAATCTAAATATGAAAAATATTCCATCAGTAATAGGTGTCCCCTTGCTTTTAAAGCATGCCAATTACTGGTATCAGTCATCAATTAGAGTATATGCAATATTTGTTAGTAAATTAATACACACCAACACGATAAATGTGTCGAAGATACTAATAGTGACGTGATAATGAACAATAATCACTTAATTATAATTGTCAAATATGGAAATACAGTAATTACGGTATATCAGTAGTCGGATTTTAGTATAAGGTACAGTATGTTGAAACTGTCTGTAATAGCAATATTCAATTTTAATTTTACTTTTCATTATAAATTTTTAAAAAATTTCATTATTATCGTAAGGAGCACTGCATATTTTATTAAAATAATAAGGTTATATAATAAGATATGCCTTCGTAAAAAATAAGTTGGAAATCGACAAAATATGTTACATTTATCTCTAAGCTGTCAGTAGTGGGTTCATTCGCTCTATTAAAATTTTGCTATAGATATAATTCTGTCTAGTTTTCCATGTAGGTAAATATTTCTTAATTTTTAAGTGGAAGTGATTCTTTGATTTTCTTACGCACCGATTAATTATTAGAATTTATTTTGTATTAATAAAAAACCTAGATTTATTTTTTCTTTATTTTAAAAGTCAGTTCTATTTTTATTCCTCAAAATAATATATAGGCCTTTTACAACTTTTTTATCAGTACGATACTAAATCTGAATTGTATTGGTTCAATCTAACAGATTCAGAAGACAAAATCTGTATATATACTTTTCAATACCATAGCGTATGGCAATCGCACTGTTCTAAACCTTAAGAGGATTACATCAAAAGCCTTCATAAATCGGTTCATGGATTTTATCTAAATTTTACAGAGAAAATATTCATTTTTGTATTTTTTAATTACTTCGTTTTTACACAACAATATGTAATAATAAAAACTTCATTGCGAATATGATGTCATTGAGAAGAGAAAATATCGAACTTTTTAGAAACTAAAATTGCAGAGAGGTATTTTTATCGAATATATCATATTTTTGTCGAGATTTTCAGAATAATGTTTCACACTTTTCTTTATTTTTAGTAAAAAAAATGAAAACAAAAAAAAATATTAACGGATTATAAATAACAACCGATAATCTCGATTTCAATGAATTTCGCCATTTCTCAGCTTTTCAATATACTTCATTGTTTGTAATTTAAATACCGGATTTTCACAGCTGGCTTACCTCATCGTCGTCCTCGAGCGGAGTGCGGTTTTTTATCTCGCCGGAGGGACCGCGCATCCTCCTCTTCTGCAGGCACTGGGTGGCTTTCAGAAAGTCCCACGCGGCCTCGAAGTACAGGTTATTGTAGTCGTCGAGGGCATTCATCGAGTGCACGCTGAAGTGCACCTCGACGATGTTCGACTTGGATTTGAAGTTCATCGGCAGCGAGCGATTCGAGCAGAAACAGTCGCGCTGGATCGGCGGCGCGTTCGACCACGGCAATTCCATGACCTGTGCATCAAAGTGAACAACGATCTGTCAGAATCGGTTTGCACCCGCTGGGACACGGTTATTGTTCATAGGAAGCGGGTTCGGGGCTTGAATTGACGCGAGACTCGGTGCACATTTCCAACAAATTCACAATAAGAATTGCAATTCTTATTGAGATACTTTTGGTATACTGAGTAAATTTCATGAATATAAAAAATTGTATGTATAATCTGTTGCAGAAACGTTTCTTAGTTCGAACTTTGCGCAATTTATTGTTATATGATTTTGGTAATACATATTGCTACAATAATTTGTAAATCAATTATAATGTATTAATAAAGTAATGAAATAAACATTTAGCAGTATACATACGACGATAAGTAGTAAGATTCTGGCTCGAGTCAGAATCTATAAGGTAGAAGTACCAATCGGGGATAACTAGGAATTGATACTGATAACTGGACAGTCTGTATACCTGCATGCTTTTATCAATAATTACAATATTTGAAACCAACTAGATATAGTGACTGTCCAAATACTCGTGTTTGTCTTAATATTGATACCTGTACCTTATATTATATATTCTGTTTAGTATTTATTTAATTGTGTATGTCTTTCCTCGATCTTACGATGAAGGACAAAATAATGCATTATGTCTTTTAAACTACAATTTATTATCAAATACTTTAATTTAAATAATGTTTTTGTAACATTTTTTAATATATGTGAATAAATATTAAGCATATTAAGAAACAAATGGCTCGAACGTCTACCTATATAAAATGTTATAATAATAGATATTATAATTGGATAATGAAATCGCATAAAAACTTAAATATTTATAAGATATTCATACTCAAAAATTAATTCTTCAACTAAGAATAGTATACAAGAATTGGTTGCCTTAAAGTCGCTCAAAAAACAAGTGAGGCAATAGTCTGCACAAGTGCAAAAGAGAACGGTGGTATTTTATGGTTTTTGTATGCTTGCTCGAGACGACGAATTTTCTCTCGACCTGGCTCACACTTACAAATTCAGTTAAGTCCAAACGTCCGTTGGAACTAGTAGCAGCGTGTTATTCGACTTGGAAAATTAAAATTTTTAAAATTACCTTTTGATTTGACAGTCTATTTTTATAACAATAATTTTTGGAATCAGTGTTCATTGTGTAATTTTTATTTGAACTCATTATTTTATTGTAATACTAATTATTGAAAAAATGTGGTTTCTATATCGTAATGTTTCTATCCGATGCTACAGGTATAAAAAAAGTAATAAAATTTGTTTGTTTCTTTTGATTCGCTGTTGCAAAAAGGTTTTTCTGTTTATATATGCGTCTGCGAAAAAAGATTGTCAGTTTCGCACTGCCTGCTGACAATTTCTAGGCCGAAACGTTAGTTAATGTTTTTATAAAAAAAAGTCAAATTATCCTTCAGAAAAGAATTTTTATTTATCTCGTAGTAAACATATTAAGATGCGATTCACAAATTACTTGCTTTGAGATAAATATTTTTCTTTGCAACAAAAAGTCTTGCAAATACACGAAATTTTTTTCATGTTAATGCTTTCAGATTTTAACACTTTCAGAGGTTTATTGATTGAAAGTGTATGAGATACTTTAAATATGATCATCGAAAAGTGTTAATCGACGATGCATAGAAAAAGAAGAAAATATATAAGCCTTTTTGATTGAATGGTGTATGAGACACTCTTAATATGACTATTGAGAATTGTTAATCGACAATGCATTAAAAAACGGAGGGCAAAAATACATAAGCTTCTTTGATTGAAGAGTGTATGAAACACTTTAAATGTAATATATTAAAGGGGGAAAATATATATAACTTGTCTACAAAGGTGCTGTTAGAAACATTCCTAACATTTTTTAATATACTTTTTAAATTCAAATATGAAATTTTATGATTAAAATAAATAAGCGCAATTTAAGCCGCGCGCGATAAAGTAAAGGTCCAATATTGTATGCACACTGCATGAATAATTGAGTATATACAATAAGATCTTGAAAAATATTGCGCAGATTAGATATCGCAGAAACAATATTTAGATTCGTTGCGCAATTTGATACAATATGAATGTTTTATATGTAATAATTTGTTCGAAACTTATTTCATTATTTGAAACATTTTTAAATTCCGAGAATTGTAATTAAATGAAAAACCATGAAGAGGCGTTATGTAATTAAATGAAAAACCATGAAGAGACGATTCACATAGTTTCCAAAAACAAATCAGACACACCAGTAAAGAATTTATCAAGAACAATGTAGCCCTTCTAAATCTGTAGCAATACTTCCCAAAATATTACTTTTTACGAAATAAAATTTCTACTTGCAGTAATATTCAGCATTTTTTCCACCTCGACTAGCACTCAGAAATCTCAATTATACAAAACAATCAATTAGCACTCGATCCAGTCGATAAAACTCGCTGCTCGAATATCAATTACTGCTCTATATGTTTTTTCCTCTCTTTTTCGCCCCCATCGACACTGCAACGCGAAATTAACTCCGGCGATCGACAAATAAGAACGAAAAAAAAGAGCGACACTCGCATGGATAATCATCCAGTTTTAATTTGACTCTGCTCGAAAGCTCGAATATCTCTCTCTCTCTCTCTCTCTATCTCTCTAACTCCCTCTCTCTCTCTCGCTCTCTCTCTCTCTCTAACTCGCTCTCTCTCTCTCTAACTCCCTCTCTCTCTCTCTCTAACTCCCTCTCTCTCTTTCTCTCTCTCTCTCTCTCTCTCTCTCTCTCTTTCTCTCTTTCTCTATTTCTCTCTCTCCCTCTATCTCTCTTTCTCTCTTTCTCTCTCTATCTCTCTCTCTCTCTTTCTCTCTCTCTCTCAACACACACACTCACTCACTCTACGCTTTTCCATTTTCGTCCAATTCCCGCGTACAATGCTTGCACGTACGAACGCGAAAAAGCGGAAGGCACCGTGGCGTATGTATAAATCCGAATCGCGACCGCATGTGGAGATAGAGAGAGATAGAGAGAGAATGAGAGAGAGAGAGAGAGAGAGAGAGAAGCAGTGCGTAAAATACACATGCGTAAGTGTATATATATACCCAGTATGGTATACACATTTGTCGGTGAAAACTAGTGGAATTATCGCGCTGTTACGTGTAATTAATACGAGGGCGAAGCCGCGGGCGGCATTGCGCATTGTCAAAATGACAAATATCGAGCGCCGGAGCTTCTCTCTCTCTCTCTATCGTGCTGCTGCCGCGGAGTCCCTGCACCGGATGCGAGGGAAAATGAAAGAGCGATTGTATATACATATATTCGGGCGCACAAGCGCGTGTGTGCAGTAGAGAGCCACTCGCACGTTCGTTTCCGTTCTCGCTTTAAACATGCGCTTTTGTCGTGTACGCGACAAGGCATGTACCAACGCGTGTATACACGAGGCTCGCTCTGTCGCTTCTTTTTCTTTTTTGCCGATTCAACTGACTAGATTTCTCGTCAATTTCACAGCATAGGTCTAGTACGGTAGATTGTAGTGAATAAATTAATTTTCGAAAGCATTGCTTGCCGAATAATTTGCAATTATAGGCAGACTATCAAATTATTACATTGTCAAATTTTACGAATAATGTGAGGTATTGATAAAAATGTATAATTTCATGGTAAATTGCGTAACTATTTTTCTATTGTTACGTTTATTATACTCTTATATCAAGTATAAAAAATAAGATATATTAAAATTTATACTAAATTAATTATTTGATAGCATGTATAGAAATTAATAAAATATAATCATTACTTTTCAGAACAATAAATCATATGCATCAAGTAATATTTCATATGAAAATTTTACTCTGCTCAAAAAGTTTATTTTCTGTTAATGGAAATTGAAATTTCATGCTTAATTAATATTTTAAAGTTTAAACCAAAAAAAGAAACATTTTTACTACTATAATTCAAATAATAGAGATATTTTGAATTATAATTTCAGTTTCTTGAGTTATAATAATTGGTACTTGGAGAGTTTCCAATATGTTATATACGCGTTATCTGTTGTTACATTCCTGGTAATATACAACAAGAAGCAGTTGCTGTACTCGTAATATCAATAGAGATTGAAAACTCGTTTTCCAGTTGAAAATGATACTTGAGAGACCGGATTGTAGATGATCATATGATTGAACGTTACTTGCAGACAAATCTTTTTAACTCAATAACCATCAGTCGCTTCTTATTATATTACCAGCAATTTCACGATAGTGACCTATATTGTAAACTACAAAAATTCAGTGTATTAAAAACTGACTAGACTGAATAATTACAAGACAATTTGCAGATAATTTTATGAGAATTTACTCCAAAGAAAAACAAATCCCGTTAAAGTCTGTCCAATAGCTCTGTTCAAATAAATATCTACCCATCCAGTCTCCAAAATCGTCGTTCACCAACCAAAGCTTTGTTCACTATCACACCAAAATTCTTACATCCCCTCGTCTCAACAAGCGTACCCTTCAATTCAAAAAGAAAAGTAAACCACTCGCTCTCTTGCAAAACTATCCAGCCAATCTTTCACCTCGTGCACCCAGACTCAACTCCGCACCTACAACTTCCGCCTCGAAACATTCTTCGCGCTCCTTCGCCTCCCGCACAAAGGCGCGCGCGCTGTTTTCTCGCTCGCTCGGGGCTTTGTGCGAGCGCGCGTCTTCCGAGGCAGGCACTGCATCTCTCGCCGAAGCGCCACGAAGGGAAAGGGTATATATACGGATTGGATAGCACGGAGTAGAAGGAGGACGAGGAGTCACTGGGGGGGAGGAGGAAGGGGAAGATCGTTAGCGCCTTACCTTCAAAGAGAAGCCGCTGGAGCCGACGCAGAGGAGCCGATTGAAATCGGAACTGGAAACGCTGCGGCATGAGCGGTTGCCGTTGAGCAGCTTGTTGAACCGCAGCTTCACCACCTCGTCGTGCTCGGCCTCGAACCGGTACACGCAACTGCAACATACAGGTTAAAGCATGATGATTGGACGAGGGGGGGGGGACTTCCTTTTCCGAGTCTATCTTTGCCGGAGTTACGACTCGTCGTTGGCAAATTGTTAGCGTTTGCTGGGGATGTGCTAGTTCGAGCGTGCGCGCGCGCGCGGTGAGGTGTACTTTTTGTTTGATTGGGTTTTCTATTCGTTTGTATTGGCGATTGATGCACGTGTGGGTTGATCGTACAGTTTTGTGGTTTCAAGATTGTATTGTGCAAACGAGAGATCAATGGAGTGTAATATTATCCACAGAGTTTCATTGTCGAATATAAAAGTACGTTATAGATTAGGGTCAATTTATGTTTTTATATAAAAAAATTTGAAAAATATACGTAAAAGTGTATATTTTAAAGTAGATTCGGTCATATATAGTGGTCATAATTCATATATTTTTCCAAAGCTTTTCTTGCAATAAATCAGTCAAATTATTTTTGTGACTTAAGAAACTTACAATATATTGGTTGGATTTCTACTTTAACGATGTCATCTGTTCCAGTACTTTTGTATTTTAATATACTGCCTAGTAAGATTTTTCATCAACTTGGTTAGCTACTTATTTTTAACTAATAGCATATTCTGATGTATTCTGGATTATTTTCGTTTTGAACTTTTTGAATTTTTCTGATACCTTTAAAATTGACAATAATAGACGAGACAGCGATACTGTATCCTTTGAAACTGTTGATGATAAACTATACGTATACTCAAAGGTCTTTTGATAAATTCAAACGTTCAATAATAAAGTGATGTTATTTAAAGAACTTTTAGAAAGCTATTTTTATATTTAAATTTTATTAATTCCTTATTTTGTAGTTATTTCAATCTTTTATATTCGACTATATTAAGCTACGCTATCAATTTTACACATAATATTTATAAAAAAAAATGTAGTAGCTAATCCTAGATATTCCGTTATATAATTATAAGTACAACCTTTCCCATTAACTGTATTATGTAGCAACGTTTAAAAAGATAAATTTATACTAAAATAGTTCTCGTATAAATTACCTTCCAAAAGGAAGTATAATATTAGCAAAGAACTAATTAAAAATGTAGCAATTCCAGTGCGATGTAAGCTCGTGTACTCGCTCGCTGGCAGCGTCTACGCATAGCATCGCGAACTACGCGAACGACGCGCTCAACGCTAATTTCTACGGAATTCCTTTAACTTGGCGCGCTCGCATAACTCCCGCATCTCGTACACCTCGGCCGAACGCTATACCTCCGAGATGGAAATCGATCTCTTGTCCCTACACTGCCCTTCTTCCCCGTCTTGCGAGCCACGCGCGAGTCGACTTGTACGACGGCTTCATCGGACTAAAGGCCTCTCTTGCTTATACTTGATCAATGTGAAATTAATCCACTATTTGCTCGTGATCAAACGACAATTTGTAGGTTGAAAGTAACTATTGGAAATTGAATATAATATTAAAGTATGTGAACTGACATAATAAAAAAAAGATTTTTTACAATTTGTAAAAATATATAATGTTAAAAAATTATTAAAAAGTTATATCAACTTGCTTCCAACGATTTGTTGAATGCAATAAGTGCAACTTTTTATCTAATATTATTTAATTTTATTATACGCATACATCATTATATATTAGTGTTACTTATGCAATAAGTGCAACTTTTTATCTAATATTATTTAATTTTATTATACGCATACATCATTATATATTAGTGTTACTTTTTACTGTTGTTTAATGCTTATTAGTTTTATTTTCAAAGACTATTCAATGCCTATGTATTCGTGAGAATGTTAGGGTTGAGGTAGATTGATAGATGCGCGAGGTGGTGGATATTTGGATGTGTGGGTGGGAACGTTCGCGTGTTGGTGGATGGAACGATGGGTGCGAGGGTGAATTGGTATGTTGGTGTGTGAAAAGTTGGGTGCGTGGGTTTGTGCGTGGGTAGAACATGCATACGTGGGTGGATATATGGGTGCGTTAAAGGGTCGGTGTATTGGTGAATGGGGAATAGTTGGTTGGTGCATCGGTGGATAGATGGGTGCTCGGGCAAATTGGTTTGCGAGTGGATCGATAGATACGTGGGTGGATGTGTGGGTGGATGAGTACGTAAGTGGATTGGCGTGAGGCTGGATGGTGCGTGGGTAAATGGATGAGTGCGTGAGTGAGTCGTTGTTTGGGTGGTTTTGATAACGTATGAACATGTATAATGATGAATGATCACTTATCGACATATTACTTTATACATATAACGGTATATGTTAATAATATATGTTCATTTATATTAATTAATTCTCTTGTTTATGAAAATAGTCTCAAACATATTCCAAAAGTTTAAAAAAAATTCGTTGCCTTCGTTCTTTGAAAAAATCCCTGTACTAACCCTTTTGTGAGTACAATGGGTGAACCTATTTTGTGGTTTAATTAACATGCAGAGAGGCAGAGGGATAAAGAGATAGAGAGAAATCAAGACAAAGAGACAGAGAGGCAGAGTAAGAGGCAGAGAGACATAGTGGTACAGAGATATAAAGGTATAGATGTAAAGACAAAGGTAGAGAGTCATACAAAAAGAGAGACAGTTTTAATAAAAAAGATAAATTTTATTAAATGAATTTCAATCTAACAGTTCAGAAATACTGAAAATGAAAATAAGTCAACTGTGTAATTTGTCATTTACACTACGCATACCGCATTTTCACGAGCTCTCCCCGCGGAGAGGGCGGTGGCTCCTTAATACTAAAGTACTTACTTTAGAATTAGCTCAACATTTATTTGACATAAGTTATTGCTTTAGTAATTACTATTTTTTCAAATTCACTCTTGAGTAATAATTTAAAGCAATAACTTGATAATGTATTAGGGAGCACCGTCCTCTCCGCGGGGAGAGCTCGTGGAAACCCGGTATTCCAGCTAAGTTCTGGAACCATACAAATGATCTTTTATTTTTTACCAGAAAGCCGCCAGCTTAATCCTACTAAACCTTATCGTCCCCGTTTTTAACAGATCACCAATTCGCTATTACGACAACCAACGCAATCGGAAGTTACGAAACCACCGTCAGAAGCGCGTCACGCAACGGTAACAACGGAAGGGCCTGAATCGGTTAATAACGATCGAACAGAGAGCGTCTCCTCACGCCCGTCGTAATCGTCGTCCTCCTCGTCGTCGTTGTTGTCGCAGACGAGCTGCCTCCGCATGTACAACCGCAGAGAGAGAGAGCGATCTCCGTCGAGCTATGTCTGCTCGACTGTCGGCTCGTTACGCGCTGGGTGCGCGGTGCTTCCGCGATCGAACGATTGTTCGCTTTGAGCACGGCGATTACGGGGGGGCCTCGCACCGCCGGATGCGCAGCGCGACCGCGGTCTCTGTGGCTGTAGTTGGCCGCTTCCCCTCGCTCCCGCCCCCCCTCATCCACGCGCCACTAATGAATTCGATTTTCGACGCTCGACACGCGGCGCGCCGGGTTGACGATGAGTGTGCGGTGGAAAACTATTCGTTCGAAACCTGTTTGATGTGGCTTTTACACCCAGAGCAGTGCTATTTGGGTTTTTCGGGGAGTTTGCGGGGTGATCGATGAAAGGAAGAGTTTTTGTTGTTGAGACTGAATTAGTGGTAAAGAGTGATTGACTTTTACTGAATTGAATGTGAGCGAGTTTGAATTGCGCCAGATAGATTATAGGGAAAATTATGAATCTTTAATTATAGAAGCATATATTATAATTTATGTTCATAGTTATTAGTTTATTATCATATATATTATTAATATGATTTCAAAACTGATAAATAATTTATGTATTTACATGGACTTATGAATATTCCAATAAGTTTCATGAAATAAAGTATAACTCTTTGCCGAATGAAATGTACTGAAATTTGCAATCTCCCTCTACGACGATATCGAAATATTAAATATTGAATATTCGAGCGATCAATATAGCATACAAACAATCAGATTATTTATATCTTCAGACCTTTATCGTTTTTCTGAATATATAGCTAACTAAAAATTTCAGTTTTTTGCTTGTAGTGTTCTGAAAATTTTCTATACGATTACTAACTATAAAAATAAGATTTTTAGCAATTTTAAGCAATTATAACCTAGAAATATGAAAATTACTAATGAAAAGCCTCAGTTTTCTCGTAAAATAATTATTGATCCATAGGCATTAAATTTCAGTGTAGTGATAAAAAAAAATGTTTAAAACTAAATTAAAAATGTATATATTATCTTGCTGTAAAAATATCGATTTTTGACTAACACATATTAATTTTGTTAAATCATTGAAATATATTTCAAGTTTATATTTCTTGATATCACTAAGGTACTTTCGCGATAAAATAAGCGCATGAACGTAAATTATAAAAATTACTTTCAGTATCGTTCAACAACATACTTTTCGACTCTTACTGAACGCTTCGTTTTTCTTAAATAAACAAAATAATCCTCAAACTTGACATTCTTCAATCATATACATTTTGATACTATTTGGATCTACCGAGTCTCTCTGTGCTCTCCTCGTAGAGGGCTGTGTTTCCTTAATACATTATCAAGTTATTGCTTTAGCAATTAATAAAGTAATTGCTTATAAGATAACATAAAAATGTTTGGAATTAATTATTGCCTTAGTAATTACTAAAGTTATTACTAATTTTTCACTTTATTCTTTAGTAATTGCTAAAGTTGATACTTACTTATATGTTTGTAGCCTTTAGAAAAAAAATAGTAACTAAAGTAATTATTAATTGCTTGCTTAAGGATGAACTGAAAAATAACTTATGTCAAAGAATGTGTGTGTTATTTCTTAAGTAATTACTGCATTAAATACTAAACCAATAACTTAATAATGTATCAGGGTGCCTCCGCTTTCTCGGCGAGGAGAGCTCTGAGAGATCCGGTATAGTATTTATATTAGTAAAGGCATACACTTATATTTACGGGAGTTCTATTCTACCAACTCATTCAGATATCTCTTGGATGAGAGGACGGTGCTCCTTAATGCATTATGAAGTTATTTCCTTAGAAATTATTAAAGTAATTAGTTCAGAAACAACATAACATTTTTTGGGATAAGTTATTGTTTAAGTAATTAATATTTTTTAGTTAATTCTTAAGCAAGTATTTAGTAATTACTGTTTTCTAAAGCTTAGAAAAATGTATTAGCTTTAGTAATTAATAAAAGCAATTACTAAAATAATTATTAAAGCAATAACTTATGTTGAAATATGTTGCGTTATTTATTGATTCCCTAGTGCCTTAAAAGTACGTTAGTTTTCTTCGTTTTTCTTAAATTTACATGTGATAAATTTAAAATTCTGCTTACTTAAAAAGGGGGTTAAGTAATTACTTTAGTAATTGCTAAAGCAATAACTTGATAATGTATTAGAGAACCACCACCCTCTTCGCGATGAGAGCTCTGAAAGGCCCGATGTACTAATATCGAACACTATAATCTACCAAAAAAAAACAAACTGGATGTTGACTCTTTTAACTGATATAAAATGACGTCGTGTCGGTACATATATTATTAGTGACTACTTTTAAGGACCCACGTTTGTCCTTTGGAGGAGTTCTATTATTAGTCCAGTCGGCAGAGAGCTTGGAGTGGAAAAGTCGTATACTAAGTCTACTTTTTGGTGATTTTTATGTAAAAATTCCCGTAGAATCCGAATTTGTTATGGCAAAAGTCCTAAAACGTTGTGACAAAAAAGCTATTAGAAAATTAAAATTAAAAAATATCGTTTTTTATATTCTCTTAAAATAACTTGGCCGGATAAAATGGTAGAGAAAAATATTTCATCCAAAAGTTGTTCCGTATTAAATTCTCTAAAACAAGTGCTACCATAGCAAAAAGATAGGTGTCTAAAACTCGCATAATTTTGTTAATAATATACCGACGGTAATCGGGTCATGGGTACTTTTTCTAGTATATGAAATGATTTCTTTCCTGGAGTTTCATATAGTTTGGTTAATTATCCACATAAATATAGAGAAAAATTTTTTTTACTTTTCAAGTCGATTTGCGGTTAAACTATTGCACCAACCATATAGCACTTTTTTAGATAATTTAATACTGAACAATTTTTATATTAAACATTTTTCACTACGATTTTATCCGGCCAAGTTATTTTAAGAAAACTGAGAATAAGGTTATTTTTTAATTTTAATTTGCTCATAACTTTTTTTCCACAACTTTTGAGAACTTTCGCCATAACAATTTCGGATTCTGCGGGAAATTCTACGTAAGAATCAATAAAAAGTAGATTTAGTATACGACTTTTCCAAAAAGCCATTGTTCCTTGGCTCTGCCGAATGGACTATATGAAAAATCAATATCACGTCAGTAATAAAAAATTTGAACCAAACTAATTGGGGTAACTTTTTACAATTCCGAATGCCAGTCGCAAATTTTTTAATTATAAATCGGGAAACGATTTTTTTATTTGTGTTTTTACTACATTATAAGTTCTATATAGACATAATTACTTGCAAAGAAACCTCTTCTAAAAAATTAATTTCAATAAACTACAGTTTAAAGTATAAGTACAATTTTTCCAAAATTCTGCGTGCAGTCCACGACATAGCTTCACTTCGTCACCGAATCTCATCGCCAGTGCGAGCTTTCTACACTATAGCTCGGCGCAACGTGATTTTCTCGCGGCGCAGCGGGAGTCGTGCGAAAAAAGACGTCTATCCGGCGCAGTGCGCGAGTCAAGCTCGAAGCTCGCGGCCGCGGCCGAGCTCCTCGCGCCGCCGTCGTAAAAGTCCGGTTTACGAGCTCCATAAAGGTCCTCGGATCGCGGGCCGACCGATATTTTATGGAGTTTAAGCCGGAATATCTGACTGTGCACGCGCCATGAAGTGACGGCGTCCCCGCGCGAGCTCGCGATCGCGAAATCGCGGCGCATCTTGTAGGCGAGCAGATGTTCGGCGCGAGCGAATCTCCTCCCCTCCCACTCCTCCTCCCTACTCTCGCTCTTCTTCTATCTGCTCTTTTTTTCTGCTCTCGCGGCGCTATTAAATATCCCGCTAATGGCCGCAACCTCGTGGACGTTTATGGCCCCGGGAATAGGTTCTCGCGATTGAATTATTTTTACTTGTAGCTCGTTCGCGTGGAAAAATTATACTGTAAAGTTTCATGGGGTTATGCAACGTTGGGCTTTATTCTTAGATAAGTGAAATTAGGATACATTAAAAAATAATCGAACTAATGGAAATTAGTTTGTCGATATCGTTTCTTAGAGACTGAGACGTGTCTGCGTAATTGGCGTAATTGTTAAGTAGAACAAGCTGCGTATAGTCAGCCAATTAAAATGCAAACTTTTACGGTTTAAAACTACTAATTCTTTTATGTCTATGTAATTTTTATACTACAAACATTTTAAGGACTTTTTAAGAAAAAATATTATTAGGTTTTATTAGGATAACTATTTTATTAGAATTAATAATTTCAAAGTAGTATAAGTATAATACTCAGCATAGATCAATAATGATAAACGTAATCTTTTATACTATAAGATTATTGTTATAGCTTTGAGAACCAATTATATTTCTAAGTTAATTAAATACTTTCTTGCATCCATTTTTAACAAATTTAAAAACGTAATTCATTTTTTATAGTATTTATTTTTTATAGCATTTAATTTAAACTAAGAAAGTTCTAATAATAACAATGACCATATTATGTACTTGATTAACAGAATTTCTAATACTAAAGTAATCTAGTATGTATGTACGAGTAATTTTATACAGATTAAACAATTAAGTCGTTTCTAGATTTGTTGCATTTTTTGTTTTTTAAGTTGTTGTTGCATGATTTATGAGAAGGACAGTACAACTGAAATCACAGTAAATCGTAAAGTATTTCATTCTAAAACCATTGTAAATATTAATATAATTTATAACTTTATAATTTGACTCATTTCATTGATCAGGGATTTTCACAATACTGTCATGTTAACATGTATAAAAAAGTAAAACGCCATTGCATATTTAAAGTATTACTAAAAATTATGAGTATCTGACATCACTTACACATTCGGTTGATTACAACTGAATATTTTATGTTCATATCTGAGCAATAGTTAACGTATTTCGTTTAAAATATGATGCCATGAAAGTTACATTTTAACAGAAGATAGACTTTTATTGCAAATTAACACGCGCTTATACTTCAAAAGGTTTTCATTAAATACACTGAGTATGTAATGCTACAGAAGTAACACTTTGAACGGTGTTCTTTGTATAATTTACAGTACCTAAAACTAAATAGAATATTCGCTTTATTTCACGCGATTACGCTATATTAAATTCACTTATAGTACATTAAGTACAAAGACATGAAATAAGACAGATTTGTGAAAATTACCTATCAAGTATGATTATCCTATTAGATTAATAAAAGTTTCATTATTAACCAACATCACTATTTATATAAAACTATAAAATCGCTTACCTATAAAAATCTCAGAAATAAAGATAAAATACACATCCAAGGACACTCACCTGATGTTCTTAGCTCCGCCACGGCCGTAGAGGAAGATGTCCCTGGGCGCGCGAAACGTCCGGTCAGGATAGTTGTCGCGGTTCCGGCTGTAAAAGACCCGGGAGCAGGGCGCGTTGCCGTAGGGGTCGCCGTCCTGATAGAGGTCGACAAACTCGTACAGGGCGCGAAAGTCCAGCGGCCTGCGTAAAAAAAATTCATTGCCGATATTAAACTCTGCGGGCTAGGTAGGCGGGGGTGAGGGGTGGAGGGGGAAATCCGTGCCGCGACGGATTTTATATAGGTATATACGTCGCGACCTGCGAGTTACTCGATTTCCTCTGGCCACGAAGAGAGAAAGAGAGATAGAGTCTATTGCACGTGCGTTTTTATGCGGGTTCGAAAACTGGGGATTGATATAAAAGGTACCAGTGCCTATAATACAGTAGTTGTAATCTCTGTGGAACCATTGGGTAGTCTTACTTTACGATACAATCGTAAGTGGTGGCCGAATGATGGAGATAGAGGAAGAAAGCTAAGACACGCAATGTGGAAAGTAGAGCTGTGTGTTTTTGTAAATCGAGTGGCCGCTATTCATTTCCGATTCATCTGAATATAAATTTTGAATTCGATTCATTTAAGTTCGACGCAATTCCCCGATTCATTTGAATCACGATTCAAATTTTTCAATTCAAAGGTTAATCGGGATTAAAATGTTTTCGATTCATTTAAATCCAGATTTTGATTCGCGATTCAAATGATTCGATTCAAAGCGGAATTATGATTCAATTTTTTCGATTCAAATGAATCATGATTTTGAATCGCGATCCAATTTTTTGATTCAAATAAATCGAGATTTTGAATCGCGATTCATTTTTCCCATCCGGATGATACCACATGTTTACGAGGGCCTAAACACTACGATATCCCGATTTATGTATAATATGCCCTACAATTTGAATCGTGATACAAAATCTAGATTCATTTGAATCAGGAAAATTTGAATCTTGATTCACGCATGAAGTGGGAAAAATGAACCGCGATTCATACTTTCAATTCATTGATTCGGGAAAAATGAATAACGATTCAAATCTTGATTTAAATGAATCGGGATTTTCAATCGCGATTCAATTTTCTCGATTCAATCTGGGAATCGAAAAAATTTCGCGGCCGATTATGCACAGCTCTGGTGAAAAGTGTTTAGAGGAGACAGTTACGGCAGAATCGAGTATAGAAGTTTAAATTTATTTTCGTGGGCATAGGATATTTTAATGTATCGTGTAAATCGTATGCAATAACAAACAGTAGTTTATAAAAATTTCTTTAATTAACATCATAAATTCAAATTAAAATACGAATTGACACGTTAAGAATAAATTCTTTTTAGATAAATATCTTAATTTTTCAATAACTCCACATTTCTAAATTTCAACCTTAAATTGATAATACGGCTTTTCAGCACACAGTAAAACGAAAGCAGCAGTAAATTATTTAGAAAGTAATTCTCCGCTCGCTGCAACTGCCTTGAGGTTACGCGCAATGCATGCGTGTAAATCAAGCGAGAGTGTTGTCGCGCTCTCAGTTCGAAAGCGTCGCGCATAAAGGGTCAGTACTTTAGAGACGGAGTGCACGGCTGCTACTGCTGCTGCCGCTGCTGCTGCCGCCACTGCTGCTGTCCGCGGCAGAAGGGCATGGAGGGAGATAAAAGGAAATGTCGCGCGTAAAATTAAAGTGAGACAGAGAGAACTTTGCGAGCTCTCGCGCCGTTTTCGGTAATAGAAACGAACTTTTGTATTTCGGAGCGTAAAGCGAATATTTGGAGTTATAAGAAATAATGCAATTTAAGAGAGAATTTATTATTGGATTTTTGACTCGGTAGCGTTGGGAGTATGAGAAAATTAAATGCAATTATGTTAAATGGGAGACTAATTAGAATACTTGGTTTCACTTTGAAGTTGACTTAAACTACTAAGGCTTCAGTACTGAAAATTCAAAGATGAGGAAGTCTTCCATAGGTATTCTTAGCTATTTAAAGTTCAAAGTATTTTGTAGTTTGATTAATTATGAATAAAATTCCTTGGCACAAAATATATTCCAGACAAGTCACTTTTACATCATGCTCACATAATAATTTGAAATTGACAGGTGACGTATAACGAATTATGGCTTCAACTTTGCCGAAATAAAGTTTTTAAACTGCTCCACGGATAAATTCTTCGAAGCGTAGTTACTTGGCGATGCACCGGGAATTCTCGGATAAAATAGAAGGTAGCTTCAAATGTGCACTCGAGATACCCTTAGCAAAACTTCGTCGCTACGCCGGCACCGTATATACGCACACCAAATAAGATCCGCGCACACGATGACTCGGTCGGTTAAGGAGGGCTTACGAACTCTCGACTAAGTAACCTAGTCTGTATCTCTTCACTTCGCGACTCGCTTCTCACGTGTGCGGAACGCGCCCGTTTTCTCTCTTAGCTGGTAAGCCGTGGAGCGTGGAAACGAGTGAAAAGGATGAGATCTTTGACGATAGAAGACCATCGTCCTTTGATACTCGTAGGACGTTAAATTTCTCAAAAGGTCTTTTACATTCATTTTTTGCATCGAATTAAGTTTCTGTGATGAAATATTCAAGACGTGAAAAATATTTTCTGTAGAAGGCAACTTTCTCTGAAATAAAAATTTACAGTCATCCAATAGGAACAATTTTGTTCTCGTAAAAAATGCAAAGATGAAGAGAAACGTAGAAGAGAGTAGGAAGAGCGTAATAAAAAAAAGAAAAAATTTTTAAGCTCTTAATTTTACGGCTTACATGCGAATCCATTTTGCTCAGGGAACTTTTGCCCTACGGGGTTTTATTGCGCCGATTGACCGATTTTATCGGCAATAGAAATCCACTTGCAGTGCTTTCTGTCTCTCTTTCTCTCTGTTCCTCTCCCGCGTCCCTTCATTCTTTTTCTTACTCTCTTTGCAACGAACAAGTGCGCCAGTTGCGAGAGGAGGTGTTTCCTTTTAAGGGTGGAAAAAAAGTGGAGAAGCCGTGGAAAAAGGGAATATTGAGAAAGAGAATGAGGAAGCATTGAAAGTAAAACCCCCGCAAGCACTTCGCGGCAGAGAACAGCTCGCGCTGCACAGTAAAGTGGAACGACGAAAAAGAGCGAGACAAAGATATTGCAAAAAACTGGATAGCAGAAGACCGAATAGAGATGTGGGAGTGTTGATACAGAAAAGTGTATAGAGCTGTACGCATTGACTGTTGATTAAAAGGTTAAAAATAACTTGATTATTTGTTAGTTAAACACAAGATTAACAGCCAAGCTCAATTATTCTGCTATTTGTTTTAGGAGTATGAATTATATTAAAGAAGGGTGCTTAACTAAATTAAAAAAGAATCATTTCAACAAAATCGTGATGCCAGAAGCGTAAATATTATCAATTTGAAAAATGATACACACAATAAAGAACTTTTCTTATTTTCCTGTTAATTTTAATATTTAGGAGCAAAATGTATTCGAGACATTCTCTCCTCGAGAAAGTAAAAAAGTGCGTCACTTCTTTTCTCGTCCCTATCGTGCCGTATAAAAGTATTATAAGATAAGCACTCGCCTGAGAGCGGTTGTCTCGCTGACGAGCAACTCGATGGTGAGGCTGCTGCCCGACGAGACGAAGCTCTCGCCGAGGGAGCAGGGACGGCTGGTGTTCTGGAAGATCGCGTGGTCGCAGCTACGCGGCACCTTGTCCTTGCAGTAGCGCGCCAGGAGGGTCGTGTTGCTGGCGAGCCGGCTGCTCGCGATGGCCTTCCCGACTTTGTGGCCGCTACCACCGCTGCTGCCCTCGTCCTTCTCGCTGCGAATCGTAACAACATGGATGCGTAAGCCTTTGTGTGCATGGTACATATTGTTAATAAGTAAAAGTGAGTCTGCAACATTTGTTTAGGTAGTTTTTAGTATAATTTAAGAGTATGCAAAGGCGAAATTATAGCTTGAACTATTACAGTGAATGCAAATAAATTTAGAAAACGTGGTAAAATTCTAATGTTTTGAAAAATGGGTGAAGCTGTTTTCTTCATTTGAATATGACGCCCGCGCGCCGCGCCCTTCGCGAAGATTATTAATTATATTTTTCAGGAATAAGAACCGAGACGCGCAACGTTATAGAAATAATCGAGGACTCTCACTTCATACGCACGTCCCCAGAAACCAGGGGACCCCTATGATCGCAAAGGAGAAGTATCTACACTCGCAGCCACGCGCGTCCCTAAAAATCCGGGGGCTTCTATGGACACAAGGGAATAGATCGTCGATTGAGAGGAAAACCATGCCATCTTAGCCGAGCGGTGAAGACCAGGCCATCTCGGCCGAGTAGTGAAGACCAGGCCATCTCGGCCGTGCGGTGAAGACCATGCCATTTCAACGATGATGTGTTTTTTCTACAATTTTAAGTTGGCGATGTTTTCGAGAATTTAATTAAAAAACTCTTGAACGTTTAATAATGTACTGTTTGCTATAAATAACGCAATTAGGAAGTATTTCTTCAATCTAGTGTACATTTGGCATAAATTTCATTAATATAACCAAAAAAAAAATTTCTACAACGTTAAATATTTTTTTCTATAATAACAATGATACTGACAGAAATAATGATAATTATTGTCAAGTAAAATTGACGGCGAATATAATAATGTTAAATTGATAATAAATACATATGCAGTGCCAAAGTAATGCAATGTATCAACTACAGCGTTATGAAAGAAAAAGAACCAAATGAAATCGGCTACGCGTAAAGGTTGAGCATGTGTTCATTCTCTCAAGTGCATTTCCCGAAAGAAGGTCGTAAAAAAAGGGTCAGCGTTAGCGCTCTCGACAATAACAAGGCAGTGCAGTTTAGACATCGTCTTTTTAGCGTAAATTCGTCACAGGAATATATCGACTAGGCATTTGAATAAATATAATTTTGAAAGTTTAAACTGTTATTGAATTATTAATTTCTCCTCTCGTGAATCTTGCTTTGTGCCAGAACAAATAATATCAAATAAGACAAATAATATAAATAAAAATATTAGTATAATAATAATAATGATCATAATAATAATAACAATAATAATAATAATAAAGTAACAGTCATTGTTACTGTCAAAATACTCAAATTTTCTGCATAACTATAGTAAAATTTATTCTTTGGGCTTGTAAATTATAAATAACTTTATATTTCAGCATAATGCGATTTTTACTGTCGATATTTTTATTTTAAAATTAAAGCTGGCCGTAATAAATAGTTTCATAGTGATGACACAAAAAACTAATATTTGAAGGCAAGTTATTAGTTAATCACTAGTTAAGGTGATGATGTACTCCTTATCTTAGTGCAATCTTAACGACAATGAGCGTTTTTTTCTCAATGGATTTTTTATCTGACCGTTCCTCCCGTGTTATCGTTTGCCGCCCACGCCGATAGCCGAAAACGAAGATTCCATATATACTATCTATGTAAAATATCTAAATATCTGACTTGGTCTAAATTTGATCCGGGTGAGGTAAAAAGCAGTGGTAAACGCCCTTGCTCACGTTCAAGCCTTCTTTGCATTTTCTTGTGGAATCTTAGTTTTCGGCTATTGGTTCGGGCGACAAGCGATAACGTGGGAGAAGCGGCCAGATCGAAAATGCACTGAGTAGAAAAAATAGCTCATTGTCGATAAGTTTGCACTATGATAAGGAGTACATCATCACCTTAAGGGGACAGATACACCTATAAATTTTAAATTATTCGATAATACATTTCAAGGTAAAAGTGAGTTTTTCATCATATATTACATATTTTTCTGGGTAAATTTTATCAAAATATAATAGAAATTCTTTTTTTTTTCATTTTCTTATGGTCGTTAAGGGCTCTTTGATCGGCCACAACAAAAACCTGTATATTCCTTCACCTACAGCAAGGTTCTGAGAGCCAATAAAATCGAAATGGGGTTTTTAAGGTTTTATTATGTTCATCATACATATGATTATGCAACCGATGTGGGGATTTGAAAATAAAAATTATTGACCAAAGTTATAGCCTATTTAAGCATGAATTCTTCAATTATTTAATAATGTTATCATAAAATATGGCGTTAATATAATTTGGTCAATGATGTTTATTTTTAAATCCTCACATTGGCTACATAATTATATGCACTATGAACATAATAAGACCTTAAAACGCCCATTTTGATCTTATTGGTTATCTGAACCTTGCGGTAGATGAACAAATAAATAGATTTCATTATAGCCGATCAAAGAGACTTAATGACCATAAAAATATTTTTAAAAGTTTTTTACCGTTATATTATTAACAATTAATTTAAAATTTAAAGGCGTATCTATACCCTTAACTAGTGATTAACTAATAACTTCGATTTAAAAATTAGTTTTTTGTGTCATCATTGTTCAACTTTTTATTGAGGTGCGCTTTAATTCTAGAATCAAAAATCGACAGTTAAAATCTTATTATGCTTAAATATAAAGTTTTTTATGATTAACCAGCCCAAAAAATGAATATTACTTTATTATATTATATTTGTGTTTTGTTGTTATTATTATTATTATATTATTTTATTATATTAGTTTTTTGTTATTATTATTATTATTATTATTATTATTATTATACTTCCGTACGGAGATAAATGCGCCGGTTCAAATACGCGTATAAATGAGACGAGTTAGATCTAACGTCCCCTCGGGGGATTTAAAATTATGAATTTTTCAATTTGTTTCTGCCAAGGCAGCAGCGGTTGTCGAGACGATACTAGAATGGCACTACCCTGAGGTAATGTGATAAACGGTACCAGAGTGGGTTCCGCCAGAAAAGAAATGGGTAGTAGGTGTTAGTGGGTCGGTTTGCGATGCAACGGCTGTGTAGCTTTTTCTCGCGATTTTGTTTATTTCATTTTTCGTCCTATATTATACACACGGCGGATGCATCCCCAAACAGCCCCACACTATCCGGCTGTGCGACCCAGTCGGGTGTGCCTTAGGTGGCATTTCCTACATACCCTAAAAAAATATTATTATACTAATATTTTTATTATATTATTTGCCTTATTTCATACTGTTATTATAGAAAAAATATTTAGCATTGTAGAGAATTTGCCGCTCAATAACCAATACGCAAAAAAATATTATTTGTTTATTAGTTATATAAATGAATGAAACTTATGCAAAAAATTCGCTAGATATGCATAATAATGAAACTTATGCAAAAAATACGCTAGATTGAAAAAATACTTCCTAATTGCGTTATTTATAGCAAATAGTACATCATTAAACGTTCAAGAGTTATTTAATTAAATTCTCGAAAGCGTTTCCAACTTAAAATTGTAGAAAAAGCAACCATCGGTGAAATTGTCTGGTCTTCACCATTCGGTCGAGATGGCCTGGTCTTCACCGTTCGGCTGAGATGGCATGGTTTTCCTCTCAACCGACGAGATTAACTGTCGCGTCGCTCGCACGTGCATCCTTTAAAGCCCGGGACCCCGATGACCAATGCACAGATGATCGGCCGCAGCCGCAAGGGAAGGGGTGGCCACTCCTCCTCTTTCGATACACGGCTGTTTCTAGCACGCTGGGACCTGATACAGGCAACGCACTGTGGCCTATAGTCCTTAATAAGACCTCGAGCTTCGAAGCTCGGGGTAGTCTCACCGAGGCAGTCTCTCGCGGGCAGTCTCCCTTCCAGTACCGAACCGTCCGCATCATGGCAATCTCATCCCAAGTAGCGACCCGTCCGCTCTACGCCTACCAGCAGATATCATTCTTCGCGCACTATCTCTCACGACTATCTCGCGTCTGCGCAAGTTCAATACGGACTCGCGATTATTAATCACGCCTAAGAAACTCTGATCTATATTCCGAAGGGAAAACTGACCAATTAATATAACTGAGTTGAAATCTTTAAATAACCTCTCTACATATACGACCACTATCATCAATCCTCCCACACCTCCTATCAAACTTTCCTGTCCTACGACGCCTCCCTCCCCCTATTCCTCTCATATTCCTATTCACAACCATGCCAAATCCAATTAAGATTATTAATAACCTCTCCCTTCTTGACGCCGCGGGTTCGCATTAACCCACACCTCCGTCAATTGGCGCCCAACGTGGGGCCTTTGCTTGTCCATGTCAAGAATACTTGCAACCTTCCGTCAAACATATTAATTAATTGCATCGACTGAAAATACATAGGAATATATTTCTCAAGTCTCCGGGACAGAGTTATTCAATATCTTCTACATAAAATTTAAATATTTTTTTATCTGCTTTTGCAATGATATTACAGTAAAGCTGTAATTACAGTCGCGATACTGAACCTCATCGCAATCTAAAATTTCAATATACCACCACATCTTCATACTCACCAGGACACGTCGTTGCACTCGGCGGCCGAGAGCGGCATCATCTCGCCGTCCCAGACCTTCAGGGTCGTCGAGCACTCGTCGTCGCTGGCGGTCGGATAGGCGCCTACGTGGAACTTCAGTATCGAGAGCCAGACGCGAAACTGAGGCTGCGGCACCACGGGCTGCTGCCGGCCCCACTTGATGTCGGCCTTGGTCGGGAACTTGGGTATCGGCCGGGGCGAGGTCGGACTCGGGAAGCTGCTGCCCTCGCCGCGCAGGTGGTAGAGACAGGTGCTGTTGCGCGGCAGCGAGTGACGCGGCGAGGTCAGCACGCCGCCCGCGTTGCCGCGCAGCCAAAACTCGCAGCGCTTGCTCTTGGCGTAGGTTGTCGAGTTAGAGTCGACGAATTTCACCTGAGGGAAGGGGGTAGAGGTTTGTCGTCGTAAGTACGGTTCGTGGGTGAGTTTGCAATGGTTTCTGGAAAGGTGTGTGTTAGCTTTGAACTTGAATTTTTGTCTGCGTATCTTTGCAATTGTATAATCGTACAATTTGTTTGTAGAAAATCGATTAAGAATTCATCACTTTAATGAGATACGTATTATTCTAAGGTAAAGGTATAGTGATCGTCCTTAATAATTTAAAAGGTGTTATTTAAATTTAATTTTTTCTATTTTAAATTAAAATTAATAAATTATTAAAAAATTAAGTTAATTAAGTTAATTTTTTAATAATTAGAAAAGTATCGTAGTACAAGTACCAAAACCATCCTCCGAAGGATAATTTTTATTATGATCTCTTTAGAACCTTGAATTTCACTTAAAATAAACTCTGCACTGAACTAATCGATTAATTCTCTGGCAATATGTTAAAAATTTCATATGACTGACAGAAATGAAAATACGATTTTATTTTAGGAATGCATTTATTATTCTTAACCAAGTCATTTATTTATTGAAATATATATATATATATATATATATATATATATATATATATATATGTATATTTATTTTTAAAAACTATTATTATTTCTTAAATTAAAAAATAATAAATACGTATTTCAGTTATGGAAAGAAATAAGTAATTATAAACTTTGTATTTTAAGCATAAAGGTTTATTTATATTAGAATGCTGTATATTTCCAATTTCCAGAGTTCCAATTGTCATAACGATAAAAAAATTTATTATTATAATTGATTAAAATTAACAATTAAAATTGATATCAATTGTTTACTTCATTATCTCAAATCAGTCTTTATTCACTGGAATTTTTAAATATGTTTATATTAACAGCAATTCCTAAATACACGTTTATCTACAGAAATTTTGAAATGCATCTTTATCAACTGAAATTTCGAAATATATCTTTATGAACCGAAATGTTGAAATACGTTTTTATTATTAGGAGACGACGAATTATTGTAACGTACAAGGGTCCATTTCGAGATATAAAAAAAATTACTCATTGATGCACGATTTCATTTTAGCAGATTTATGAAATGAGATAAATACATTCTTTCAATGCTCTTTATAAAGACTAGCGCATTCCAGATTTCCAAAAAATAGTTAGTTCTTTTTAGAAGTCTCTTATAGAAAAAATGAAATTTCTTAGATTCTTTGACAACGACTCAAAATTTTTTAGAACCTTCTAAATAGTTATAGTTCTTTTCGGAGAACCTGAAAATTATTAGTTTTCGTAGACGGTTGCTGAAAGGAACTAATATTTTTTTAAATTCGATATTTATAAAAATGCTTAACTAAAATTATAGATATGTCCTCTTAAAATTGTTATTCCGCTCCGATACTAACGATTTCTTCAATCCATAATCCCATTTCATACGTCTTCTCTTAAGCTCAGCTTTTGTCACATCAGTGTTTTATCCTATTTCCTCTTATCTCAAATTACACTAAAAGGCGGTAACTCTATACGTACCAGAAATGCATGCTGCACACCTCTCCGTAAAAGCTCTTTCACATATTAAAACTACACCAGCCACGGCTAACCACAATGAAAAAGCACAGACAGGCGCGAGCGGAAAAAGATATATTCTTCGCGGAAGATGCGCGCTCGCGCGCACGATCTTACCTGCACGTCCAGCTGAAAGCCGTGGAGCGAGTGGGGCGGTGATGGATGGAGAAAGGTGCCGTACGGCGACGTCGTGAACACGACGAGCAGATCCTTGCCGCTGCTGATGACCTCGGGCAGGGGCTCGCCACCCCCGCAGAACTTCAGTATAACCGGCTCCATCGTGTTGTAGCCGTCGTAGATCGTCACATGATCCTGCCGAGGGACGAGTTTTGCACAATTGAATAAGGGCTCTCGAGAAACAAGCGAACGGGCGCGAAATGGAAATGTTGAAACTTAGATTCTCGACTTATCTCGGTATTTCAAATGGATTTTCTTTTCTTTGGACTTTTTGAATTGCGTTTGAAATGAGTTTATTTTGTTGATTTAAGCTGTCATGGTTTGGCGAAAAACAGCTAAAAGTGACAATTTGTATTTATTTTAAGATGATATTTAAAATTAAATCGATAGATGAACGCTAAAAGTGCAGAAATCGATCTTAAATTTACAGCTAAATTTGCAAAAAAAAATTTAAAAACGTTTCGTAATGTGCAATGTATGGTTTATCTACAACGGTAAGATAGTTTCTAAAATATATTTCTTAAAAGTACGTATACAATCTGGTAACTTTTTTGTACTGTAAATAAATACACCATTTGAAAGACTAAAGAAAAATAAAAAACAAATCTTGAAGCTTCCTCTAGGGCAAACCCTGTTATCGACTTTTCAATATAATTCAAGATTAATGGAATAGGAACGAACTCTAAAAAAGAGAGTACATTGCCTCTGCAATTGCAAAAATTGAGAGAAAAAGGATTTGAGACTTTTTTTTATACTATATTAAAACGTAGAAATGTGGATTTAAATAAGTACATCTAAAATCGGATATTGGTTATTTATTTAACAATATAAGTTATAGTGGGTCCCCCGGAACACATATATTTTTTCATTTTTCTTAAATTTTCATGTGACAAAAATGGACTTCCGGTTAAGTATTGACAGCCTACGATATTTTTGACAACAAGGAAGTCGAGCACACTAAAAAAATTAAAAGAAAATTTTATTGCGCATATATGGGGAAATCTCCCAAACCTTTAACCTATATGACTCGAGGTTTCAATCAGTTTCTTCTTATATTTTAACTGTATTAAACTGTTTCACGCTTATGTTATTGTTTAAGGTTAAGCTTATTGTTTATTACATTTTTATGTTTGCTTTCTATCATAAATTAATTAAATTTATCAATCAAATGTCTAAACTGTCACATTTCACGTATGTCGTACTTCCGATTTCAAATATAGTTTCTCTAATAGTGTTTAAAATTGACCTGATAAAAATATAAAATAAATTATTTCTTATTAAGAGATAATCAAAGAATAAGATAATATTGATAATATCTTCATTTTATTCATAAAATCGGAGCTAAATATATTTGAAAATTGTCGTAGGTATTTGGTGTCGCATCCACATCACGAAGAATAACTCAATAAATAGTAATTAAATTAACTTAACTAGTATTTATTATGGGTGAAATACATTAACAGTATTATGTTGTATTATAATCCTTTTTTGTTATTTTAGTAAACATAATGCCCAAAATTTAAATAACACCTGACTGAGTCGATTAAAAAACGAACAAAAAAAATGTCGTGTCCACAACGCACGTTTGTGCTATAAATATTAATTAAAATCGATGAAATAAATGACCAAAATAAAGTATTTGGTAAACTTTTGAGAAATAGCTTTGCATTATACCTAAAAAATAATACGTATTAATAAAATAGCAAATTTACATAGATTTGTCGCATCCACAGCGTGCCGTTCGGAACGCGCCGTCCGCACCGCGCGTTTCTTTGAACATCATAACCTCTTATTGTAACTAGCAAAACTGAATAATACAAATACGAGAAGAAGTTTCTTTGCATTTTACAATCAAGAGACCTGTTTTGAGTAAAATAAAAGTGAGAAAGAAGAAAGAGTACGTAAAGCACAAACGAATTGAAGAGTTAAAAAAATTTTAAAAAAAAGGAATGAACAGAGAGAGAAATATAATGAAAAAAGGTGTTTTCGTCAATTAAGAGGTAAAATTAGTCAATTTAAACGTTTAAATTATTAATTTCAATAAGCCAAATTTATAATTTAAATGTAAGCAGTGAATAAAAAGTTGAATTGGTATTAATATAATATTACACTTCCGGTCTTTTTATTCTATAAACGAACTATAATAAAATCCCTCAGTTAAAGCATACAATTTTTGTTGTCCTCAAAGTATCTCTCGAAATCAGAAGTGAGTAGTCACGCATCCTTGTCTTTCGTTGTACCTTCTACCCAACCATTACCAATCACTTTAAGTGAATCATTAAGATCAACTTAATTTGTAAAATAACATTAATGCAATAAAAATGTTTGATTTAAGTATCAAAAATAAAGATAAAAATAGCTGCATAAATATTTTAAAACTGTTTCCAAGAAAAAATATATACATGAAAATTATAACCTGCCCTATTTGATAAATCATTTTAGATTCGGTAGGCACTTGTTTCGGGCTTGTTCATGGACAAATATTAATTGTTTATAGTCTCGAGAAGTTGTGTGAAAAAAACTAGAGCTATGCTCCTAAGTTAACTTGACCTCATTTTCAACATTTGAAAGTTAAAAGTTCTTAAGATTTCCCCATATCTGAATCCGAAAGCCCAACAATCATCTGCGAACCTTTTTAGAATTTTTCAACATTGTCGAATTGACAACGATTTTTAAACTTGGGACTTTCGATGGTTAAAAAGATAAACGAAAGAGAAGCTAATTAAAACCATACCGTTATTTTATAATACACTAATAAATAAACATAAAATGTATTACGGATTATTTCTTATTTATAATTTTACGTTTATAAAAATAAAGTTCGTATGTAGTTGTAATATGTCGTTGTAATATTATTCATGTCAAATATTGATTATAATCTTAGCAGGGAAAGTTACACGAAGAATATTCTATTGTTAAAGTTTAATACCTTGACTATATCACAGTCATTCCAAAGTCGAAGCTCCCGAGGCGGTGGCTCAGCCTGAGTAGGTGGTTTCGATCGCACTGCGATTAACTGACCTCGAGGCTGCTTCACGGATATTAAAGGATGCTTCCCCTCAGGCACTTCGTGCTGACGAATCTGTTAAACAAGACAATAAATGTACAGACTTATTAAAATAATGTTTTTTGTTTGTTATATTCATCTATTCTTTTGATTAATTAATTAATTCTACCTTTAATCTTTAACTAATGCCTATCTCCTACTTGTAATATAATATATTTCGGAAATACCGAGTATGAAAAGAGAGAGAGAAAGATCATATAAGAGAAAAGAGGAGCGGGGAAAACAGAGCGAAGCTCTGGAAAAGTTCGGCAAACGCCGAGGAGAGACAGATACAAATTAGCCGCTGGCCAGACCAGTTGGTTACACCCTACTACCTTACTCTCTCTTTCGTCCGGCGACGGCTGACCGTCGGCTACGAATTAAGGTGTGTGATTTTCACTTGAGATCAGGAGATATCCTGACGAGCTTGGTATTTGCGTTTCTGGAGAATCTACCCAGGTACCGTCTACAAGTCGTGTTAACAGGAGAGACGGCTTGTCTGTGACACACTGCAACGTTGGACACTAAAAATAAAGCATCGAGGGAACGGCCGTTCAGCTACCGCAAAGCGAGGAAAGCGACAAGACGCAATCATCGAGGGACTTCAAGAACTTCTATCAACTATGTATAAAGTATGTGTATGATATGCGAGTGCGAGTGAACGTGTGTGTCGATAATATTGTTACGTGAATATGTAGGCGAACTCACGCCCATACTCATATTAAATTAAATAAAATATATTCATTAATTTTACATTTATCCTATATTTATTTTTTTACATCCTATACTCCAAAATAAATACATTATATACTATTGCAATTTTATTGGCATATTCTACCATTTCTTATTCTACCTCATAAAATAATTAAATAATTATAAATTAGGTAAGGGTTTTTTAAAAAAATTTAAACCCTCCCCCCACACCCCTACGTTTATTCTATATATTAAGTATATATCGTAAGACTAATAGAGATCCCCCTCCCCCTAAAAGTCTTACGTAATTTATGGATGACTCCTAATACTAATAACAATAATAAAAGTAACTGTAAAAGTAAAATAAATATTACAGTGGACTCTTCATGTATGGCCGCGCGATATATTGCGGCACATGCTGCGGGCTGAACATCGCTACCGATTTCACGTGCATGCGCGTCATACTGTACAGTCGTTCGTACGTGTTGCGTTTGTTTCCACACGTTTGTACGAGACATAAGCGCTTCACGCATGGCCCTTTCCGAGAATTTTCCTCACCTATAGCCCCTTGCCGCGGTCATATATCAAGAGTCCACTGAACATTATTTTAAAACAGAAATTGTAAAAAAAAACCTTTGATTTCCACTTATACTATGAACGCATTAATACTGCAAGAAGAAACCTTGCAATACACATAGATTAACTTTCAATCAGCATCGTTTCAAATAAATTACAAACACTCAAATTAAAAATCAAGAGTCTCCCAACAGCAACGCGACAATTTCATTCCCAGTCCAGTTATATCGTCGCCCTATATAGCTGCTCCCAATGGAATCAAATGAAAAAGCGAAAATCCATCGATCGTTAGTTTAATCGTCTCGAGTTTTGCAGGAAAGCGGAGTTGTGCGGATCGAGGAGAGAACGTGAGAGATAGAGAGAGACCAATCGCTACAGAGGAAGGAGCTTCGGAAGTTCGCGGAATAATAACGGCGGCGGCCCTTGCACCAAGCCTTTCCCCACCCTCCCATTCAATTAGGATTCAGCATAAAACAGTGGCAATCGAAGAGCTCGGCTAACGCCCGAGATATACGCCCATTAACGCGTTTGTATGGAATCACGCGGCCGAGGAGCGCGAGAGAGCTCCCGGCGCATTTATCGACACTGGCGCCGATGAGGAATACTCGACGTAAAGTCGCGCGCGGCCATTGTGCGCGGCGTTGCCTCCTTAAAAGCAATTTTAACGCGGGCTGAACTTTCGCTCGGTTCACTTGGCGTTGCGCCTCCCCCCCCCCCCTCCCCCTGGGGACCCAGTAGGAATGACTCGATGAAAGCCGATTTGCGCTTCGGTGCTTGAGATGCAGAGCGGTGTACAGTGAAAATACAAAAGCCAGAGCGCGAGCCGCGAGGATTCAGCACACCAGGCCGTGTATTTACGAACCGCGCGAACTGACGAAGTTGTTTGCCGGTGCTTTTTTATGAGAAGGAGACGACGAGTTGACGTAACTCGCGTTGACTTTTAGCGTGAATTGGAAGCGTTGTGCAGTTTATCAGCGTTCGCGGAAAGTCTTCTTGAGATCTTAATGGAAGCGAGATGAGAAAGCATTAGAAAAGCAAATTTTAGATGAGAAGGAGTTAAATAGAACCGAAGGTTATAATGTAAAATTAATAATGATTCTTCAGTAACTGTACTAAAGATAAATGAAATACTTAACAATATTGTAAAATTATCAACATTTGGATTATTATTTTTATGTTGGATGAATGTTAATTTTGGAAATGAATAAAATCAAGTAAAATGGCTTTCGTCAACAACTTATCAACTTACTTATAATATGGTATGTAATAGTCATGTCACTAAGTATATTACAAGTAAATACAGTTCTTAATAATTCCTTTATTGTTATGTTAGAATTAGAATGCACCTACTAGGAGAGTGTCGGAGGTTTGGAAAACAATTATTATTATATTATTACAGTGGGCAGCCATTAATAGTTAGCAGTGATAATGCTTAAAACACTGCAGCTCCTATACTCGCTGTGATCATGTTCGCATCATCACCGTAACCACCATTCATGGTCGATGGGACTATGTAGTCCATAGCCTTGTTCATACAATTACGCCATTTCTCTCTATTCTTTGCATGGATAATCCAATTTTCCTCGTAGTGTTCAATTTCTTCCCATCTTCGTCTTGGTTTACTCGCAGGCCTTGTGCCTTCTGGTTTTTTAGTACTCTAAGTGCTGCCCTATCATTTTCTATTCTCGCTACACGCCTGGCCCATCCCAATCTTCGAGATTTTATAACATTAGTAATATCCGCTTTTCCGTATAACTCGCTTATTTCCCTATTATGTAAAATTCTAAATTGTAAATGTTAAAATTACCCATGTTTTGCAACCGTATAGGACTAGTGGCATAATAATTTGCCTATATATCTCTAATTTTGTCGTCAATTATAGTGCCGATGTATTTAAATTCTTCTACTATTCTAAAGGTTTTATTTGCTAAAACTTCGAGAGGTGTTTTCTGACATCTAAAAATGAAGTGTAGCACCTGTAGCTTTTTCCAATGGGCCCTTATTCTCGAGATATCAACCAATTGATTTCAATTGTGCGCTATTTTAATAAAAAGTGGTGCATCTACTTCTGATCATAGCTCTTCAAGTCTTTATGCTAGAAAAAATTACCCACATACATATACTACAAAATAGTTTATTCAAACTCATTTTAACTGTGAACCAATTTATAACTCTATTAAATTTTATTCGTTACAAATTGTATTGGAAAAGAAAACATAAAAAATATATTGATTAACTAAAAAGTTCTATATAGTTTTGTTTTATTTTGAAACTATTTAATATAAAAATTTGTTTTTAGCACTCCATGCCCGAAACTCGGTTTCGCATTCGCTGCGGCGAATAAGCATGTACTAAATCTAGTTTCACACACATTGTGTCAAAAAATACGGTTCGATAAATGTGCGAGAATGTGATTTAAGCCTTGTGTGGCCTTTTCATACTAGTTTCTCTCATGCGCAAACGTTCACACAAGGCTAACATCCCATTCTCGCCCTAGTATCGAAATGTAACAAGTTATTAAAGTAAAAGCATATTTTTGAGATAAAAACAAGTTTAAAAGAAAATTTACGTGCACATAAGAGACAAAATTTATTCTAATAAATTCAAGAAAATTTTTCAACTATAAATAAACCTATGCTAAAGTATAGAACTTAAAAAGCAACTTAAAAAGTTTTCATATCAAGTTACATTTTTTTGCAATGTCAATAATAAGTCTTGTAACACTATAATTGTTGATTAAATTTTATTTATGAACATAATAAATGCATATTACTTTTACAAATAAAATTTTTTCGTAATTTTGTTCGAGTTTATAAATAACGGATTTATTCATTTATTACAAAAATATTATAAAAATGAAAAATGGTATAAATCAAAAACAAATCAATGAATATAAATTTTTTTTATTTCAAATCTTCATAAAAAATAAAAATAGAGCTTTGAATGGCCAAAATTTACCGCATAAGACTAAAGAAAAAAGCTATTGAAAATTTTTGGAAAATAAAGAATATAATTAAAATATAAGAAACGTTATAAAATAAACGAATTGATAAATCTTAACATTTCTTCTTCATTTCAGATCAAAAATTTTTTGAAAAGGAATATATCCTATAAAATGAAAAAACGTTATAAAACAAAGACGATTCGATGAATCTTGAAAATTCCTTTAGATTTAAAATCTTCATTAAAAGACGAAAAAAATAAGCGTTCATTGGTAAAAAATGACCTTATAATATCCAAAGAATAAGCAATCAAATTAAAAAAAATATAACCTCGAATATCTCGAAAAATAAAAGTCCTCATGATCTGGGCAAAGAACTTAGCCGAGAGATAGTAAAAAGCTACCTTTTTGGAAAATTTCAGAAGGAATAGTGCCGTTTTAGTCAAGTTATCATTTGCCATAGAAAATCGATTTTTTTACAAAATGCTTTTTTTCTCAAGCATACAAAATTAAAATGTCTCAAAAATCTTACAGATTAATCTTCTCCATTGTCCTAATTACCTCAAATTTTTTCAAAAACTTTTCATCATATATTTCAGAGATATCACCGTTTAAAAAAAATGTCGTTTCTGTGTATATCAAAAGAAAGGAAATACCTTATCCAAAATTTCGGGTGGTAAAAGATAGGTAATATTACGCTCTATCAAATGCATTCTCATAGGATCAATGATATTATTTCTAACGTACCAAAAACCAGAAAAACTAAAACCCAAAAATCGATGTCAACCTTTATGTAGAATTGGAGTAATTTAAAAACCGTGATCTTAAAAATATACGTAAACGTGAACAATTAGTTCTCAATCAGAATTATCACATATTTAATTTAATCTTCAAAAATAATGAATTAAAGTGTGTCCCATACCAAAATGGTCAGTATCAGATCATAAAATATCCATGTATGTATATATATATATATATATATATATATATATATATATATATATATATATATATATATATATATATATATATATATATATATATATATATATATATATATATATATATATATATATATATATATTTATTTATTTATTAATTTTACATTTATTAAAAGAAATATCTATGGAGATATATATATATATATATATATATATATATATATATATATATCTCCATAGATATTTCTTTTTGTACATGTATTCTGCTTATTACACCTAAATACACGAAACCAATAATATGGACTTCAAATGCACACACAGATCTACAAATAAAGAATCGTATAACCACAGATACTGACCAAAACCCAACAGTTCTTCAAAAATAGGCCAAACCCACTTCCCCCCGTAACAACGCACAAGGCGACGCCCATCGACTTACCGCGTAGTAGCAGGTGAGATTTCGCGGATAGAGACCAGGAAAGTTGGGCGACTGTAGCCTGCAGCGCTTCTTGTCGCAGTCGCTGAAGGTCTTGGAGCAGTAGGTGCCGGATATGAGCTCGCCGAGGTACTGCTCGGGGCTGGGCTTCCGCGTCGTCGGCTCTATCTGCGCGGCCGGCGAGGTCCTCGTCGGTAGCGTGGGGGTCGACGACGCGTGAGTGCTCCTCGTCGTCGTCGTCGTCGTCTTCGCGGATGACGAAGAAGAAGACTTGCTCGTGGCCGAGGGCTTGGCCGTCACCGATTTTGACGACGACGTGGCGTTCGGTGACGCAGCCGAGGCTCGATGCGTCGCGGTGCCGTTGGCGCTCGGCAGAGTCGTGCTGCTGGTGCTCGTTGGGGTCGACGTTGGCTCGGTTACGCCTGCACAAAGGGCGCAAGTTTCGCGTTAGAGGTTTTCCGCTGTGGTAGAGAAAGAGGAGCGGGGGGGGGGGCTTTGATATAGCGAGCTCGGGTATCACTGGGTATCAGAAGTTTTGATTTAGTAGGTTGTACTGTGGGTTGGGAGAGCGGTGAATTGCGGAGAGATCAATTAGAGGAGAATTTGTTCAAAGGGGTTTATATTAATTTTTGGTGGAGTTTCGTGAATTGTAATATTCACTTTTTTCTATTTTTAGATTAAATATACATATATTGTTAAATATAGTTACTTTATGCATGGCAGATTGTGTTTGTTCTATTTAAAATTAGTTTGAGGGTCATATTGATGCTCTCTGGTCGGTGGTTTTATCGAAACCCTGACTTGAATTTTATTTGACGAGTTGCAAAGTTTTTAAATTATTTTTTATTGGAAAATAATTCTTTTAACTTTAAACTTCCAGATATTCTAAAAATCTTTGACATAACCATTAAAAATAATTGATTAAAAACATTCATTAATTTCTCATATGTATTGAAAATTTAAAAATTTTCACCTTAAATTTGTAAAAAACAAATTTAAGTATTATTAACATATATGGACGACTCTGAGTATAGCTTATAATTTGATGTTTCGGGCACATTTATAAAAAATAAAAACAAATTTTAGTACATTGTATATTTAATTATTTTGAAAAATTGGTAGTTTTTAGATTTAGTTTCTTCTGCAATCAAAACATTTACAAGAAATAAACGGTTTTAGACAGTGACAAAATAACAAGATCGTAATTAGTTTGATTTATTCAATTTCTATCAATCCAAACTGTTAATTATTGAACGTTAACATACACTAAGCTATGAATGACTAAAATATAGATGTTTATTTATAGTTTTTCTTTTTAGGTTTTATTAATAATATAATAATAATAATAATATATATATATTTGGGAAAGATTCGCTTTGATGAGCATTAATATTTGATTTCTGTGAGACTTAAATACACCTACGAGTACAACAATATATAGTATACCAAATAACAGAGACCGTATGTACACTTTTCTTAAGCACTTTTAAGTATATTTGCTCAAAGTTTTATCAAGATTCATGAGTTCATTGGTATGAGCACTTAGTTTATTTCCAAGTTTTGTATGTGTATATTCGTGTTTATCATGGTATAGCTTCTTTGTAAACTTTCAGAATTTTGAAGGTATCTTCAAATTTGAAGAAGATATGAGCAAAACTTTGAAAATGCTGTTACGTTCCTTCAGCCGACATCTTTTGATCTTTTAACAATGTGATCTCGATCATAAGACCTTCAATAAGCTATAACTTTTGTAAAGTTAATTTTCTTTTCAGAATACAAAAGAAAATGCTCTTTGCTTTAGGCTCTTTACTATATACACGAATGCCGATAATAAAATATAGTAGTACAGATTGAATAAAATGAAACAAAATAAGATAAAATTATTTTCAAAGTAAAAAAATTAAAAAAGTAAACATTATAATCAAAAAGCTCAAATAATCAAAACTATTAAAAAAAAGATTCTCCGCGAGCTGGCGTGCGAAGACTCACCGACAAAGGGATTCTGGTAGCGCACGACGGCGTCGGAGCGCCGGATCATCTTGAAGGCCATGCGAAAGTCGAAGTTGAATCCCGTCTGGTCCTTGCTGAGCCTGAGCAGACGCAGGGTTATCGAGACGGCGGCGGTCTCGCTGTAGTAGATGGCCGGGCCCCAGGACGTGCCGCACCAGTGGCCCCCGACGTCCGGCCGATTTGCCTCCGAGATCTGGAGCGAGCCATCCGGGCAGCCGGCCACCGTGAACGACACGAATTTCCCGAGCGTGAAACTGTCGAACGTCAGCTGCAATTTGCGAATGAAAAAGTTATTGGCTGCTTGTGTGCGTGTAATGTTGCGATGGATATGGAACACCTTGGAGAGATGAAATGACCAAGGTATGTACGTAAGTTGGGACTTGATCAGAGATAAATTTACATTGGCCGATGAGCGTATATTTACATTCGTTTTTCACGTTCATCGTTAAAACGAATGTAAATATAAGAAATATGGGGAACTCGATAGGCTCCCATGATTAGGATGATTTTTTTTAATTTAATTGAATAAAGATAAATGAAAACAGTCAAAACTTTTTCAATAACCAAATTTTTTTTTCATCTATCAAGTGGGGATACTTGGCTAATTTATGTAATGTATGTTAAGCACAGTCAGATCTCGCGCACTGTTACAGATCGGGACCGACGCACCCGGGCACTGTTGCTACCGCGTCAGCCAATCAGCTTGAATGGCCAGGGTCATACATATAACAAAATTACAAAATAGTAGGGTGCTTAAAGTTTCTTAGAAAATTAGATTTAATAATTCAAATCTTGATAAAATTAATAAATAACAATGATATTTGACGAATTTTTAATATTTTTAATAAGAATAGATTATATTTTGAGGTTAGGTATATCAAAAGAATTACAAAATCTATGGAACCTTAGAAAAAATTAACTTATGTTTTTTATTACAATATTAGGTTATTTCATAATTAATAATTCTGTAAATATAAATTATATAAATTAAAAGAATCGCAGACTTTACAATATTGATCTTAACATATAAATTATTATTGTATAAATAGAAAATTGTATGCAGGTTCATCATACTAAAATTTACAAATCATATATCTACAGCAGTAGAACTTCAATAACTTTTCTCAATTCAGTAACATAAATAATAAAAATTTTCGTATTCTACAATGAAAACAAGTTTCATTCAATGTATAATGTTAAAATAAAGAAACATTTTTTGAAGGGCCCCTGTGAACTTGATACATTCCTGGACATGGAATTATCCTGTAACAGTGCGCAGGTATTGAACCGTAGGAGTGCGCAGGGGTTAACAGTGCGCGAGGGCTGACTGTATAAATAAACTAATCCTTTTGAAAGTACTTGGTGCTATAAAGAATGCTCGAGAGCTTAATCATAAACCTGAATTAAACCGTTTTTATTTAAATATTTTTTGTTACGCGTTCTTGGTACCAATTAGCTCCCCCCCTTTCTCTCATAGTTGACCTTTGTTAACCTTTAGAATATAGAACAGTAATCAGTATTCCTCAACCAAACAAGCTTTAAAAGTACGTAAAAACACCAAAAGTCACTTCCTGCCAGGAACATTTAAGACACAGTACAATAAATTACGACGTACACTCGTGATATTATTGTTTATCACTGAAAGCAGTGGTATTGTCATGTACTGTACATAGGTTGAGTTATAACCACTAAGCCAATTCACCCCTGTAGTGTAGTGTAGTCATTCAACATATTAAGAGTGAGATGTTTACTTCGAAAATTTAAGAGAGTATGTTATTTTATTAGTTACTTGATGTATAAATAAAATTTAGTGGTTTCACGAATTTTTTCTTTCTTAGTTAATTATATAAGTGCTCAAAAAGTAGATACTTATACGGAATGTCTGAGAATATCTGACTTGCACTACTGATTCATTTGTAACGTTATTAAATGAACATTAATCAACTTAAAACGATTCTTAGCTGCAGGTGAGATCATATTTATTTCACTTTACATATATAACAGTAATAAAGCACTGTATTGCATCATTTTTATTTATGATTTAAAAAATTGTTCATATTACTTCCAAAAGTCAAATACACCGGGCATTAATTTATGAAATACAGCGTATTCATAACAAAGTTTTGAAACAAATATAATACTAGTAAACATTTTTATTTCACCACTTACGATTCTACGACAAAAAATCTACAATCGTACACCTCAAAAACAATAAAGAACTTCCGAGCACAGTTTACTCCGAACCGAAATCCCCGATTGGGCGATGACCTACTTACGTGCCTTTCTCATCCCGAGTCACTATGTAAGTTTTCTCGGGAAAAAGTAGACGCCAAAAAAAATAGTCATACGCGAGTGGCTCGGGCGACACGAGCATATACAAAGTGAGGCGCGCGTCACATGTATGCGCATATACGCGAAGAGAGGGGAACCCGAAGATGGAAGGAAGCTCGCGAAAAACATCAGGCAGGGAAAGAGCTCCAAGTGCGGAAAATGCTCTCTGACTCTCTCTGTCTCTCTCTTTCTCGATATCGCCGCGTGCTGCACTTTGCACGTGACGCTTTCCCGCGGGCTCGAGGTCCTCGTGGTGCTGTAACGCGCAGACACGTACGCGCACGGGATCACGCGCGCGCCCGCTCACCCGTCGCTTGTGTGTAAGAGTGGAGAATCGTGCGAACTCCAAAACCGATATGGATTTAAGTTGGCGGGAAAGTGAGAAGAGAGAGAGAGAGAGAGACCGAGAGAGAGATAGAAAGAGAAAGAGAAAGAGAGAGAGAGATAGAAAGAGAGAGAGATAGAAAGAGAGAGAGATAGAAAGAGAGGGAGAGAGAGGATGAAAGAGAGAGACACACAGAGAGAGAGAGAGAGAGGGAGACTACGGAGGGAACATGTAACGCGTTTTGGAGCCCGTGGAAATCGTTAGAAGCTTCCAAAGCGATGGAAGTACTTCCCTAATAATCGAAAGCTTCTTTTTCCAATGAATTATTTTTAGCGTCTAGAAAACAAGCGTTAAAAACAGGTCCAATTCAACGAAAAATATTTTTCACCCACGGATGGTACTAGTGTTTGTGCAATTTGTTTTTGCCAATGACGCGCTACAGCTTTAGATATACGAAAATCTTCAACAAGAAGTTATAATTTTGAACACCCCGAGCGCTAATGTCCAGTTCCTAGTCTATAGACATGCAGGGTACCGATATATTAATATGAGACATTCCACATGCAGTAGACTGAAAATAATTGTTCTAGACCTTAAAGTACAGTTGAGAAATTGTTGCAAATGATCATTAAAATGCATATCAAACTAATAGTTCTCAAGGTTAAAAGCGTGAAAAGTTAAATGATCGACCGAATTCGGCTTAAGCCTACAAATAAGTTATGATAGTTATAAGTAATTTATAAATCCGTAATGTAAAATTTATTGTACACACTATTCTGATATCAATATAACATTATAGGTTTTAGTGAGTCTTTTCCTTCCATCTTTGCATCACAACTTTTTTCTGCATTTCAGCCATCTATATTCTACTCATTTATTTTAAAAGTTCATACTTGAAAATAGATTTTAAAATAAAAAAAGGTAAAATTCTCCTAGTCGTACTTTCTTAGAAACACTTAAATAGGCTTTGTTTTTACAAACCAATCAGAATTGTTTGAATTAATTTGTTTAACAATTCAGGAACAATCAATAATTTGTAAAAGTCTGAAAATTATGAAAAAAACAATAAATTAAATTTTTAAATACCTATCCCCATAACTTTCTTTATTTCTTTATATTAAAGTCTATAAATGTTCTTCATATTTTGACGACCATTTGTAACCATTTCCCAAAAGTTTCAGAAATTAAAAAATATTCTGGCTAACTTGGTTTGGAACGTTCCATTTATATCTACTGCAGGAGGGCACTTGTGCATTGTATATGTGAGAGAGTGTGCTTGTAACAAAATCAAGTCACATAGAACTATGTGCCTATTACGCTTGCGACGAAATTCCGTTTCATAACTAGACCAATGTTCTTTCGTAAGTAGGTTATAGTCAAGTATGTACGTATGTATATGTGTGCTCATATATGTACATATATATATTTACAAGTTATCGAGCTTTTAACTCGGTGCCTACGTGGACAGCGCAAATAGTTGCTCAGATTTGTGGAATCAAATGAAATAGGTCAATTTTGATGATAGATTTTTGTTAATTGGAGTTGTACATTGATGAGTGAAAATGGTGTGACCTATATAGCAACATTGCGTATTCGTTTTTATTCGTTTTCTTCCTGTAACAAATGAAAATTCACGAAAATACGAATTTTAATAATTAATCGAGAATTGACAGATTGTGTAGATTAGAACCATGTTCAATAGTGTAATGAAAATTAAAAAGAAACAATTTTTAGCAAGTTATTTAGAACCTTACTCGTGAGTTTTAAAAATTCTGCAAAAGTGCAGTTATACATTTTAAACTGTACTTTATGAAAATAAATTTGTTACAAGAGGATTCTCTGAAAGTAATTATGTTTACAGCTTACAATGTAGTAAAAAGCCAAGTAAAATTATCCACGACTGTCCGTTGAAGTTATAATATGTGCACAACTATATTGGCTTAATTTTTTGTCGCTATCATAAGAAATGACGAAGACTATACGCAGGAAGAATAAGTTGAAAATCATGAATTTTCTAATTATCAGTTTAAAATATGTTTCTTACTATTTTTGGAATGAGTAAATATAATTCGGTAAAACCATGTACTAGGCGCGAAAATGCTCGTATATTATACACACAGCTAAAGTTATCCGAAAAGTCCTGAAAGAGAATGAATGTCTCTCCACCCTTTTGTTATTTTTCTCATACTGCTCTTGTTATTGTTCGCGTTCGTACGCACTGACGTTATTAAAAAATTCCAACGTTAATTCCAAAGGGATTTCGTTCTAGTGCCACTGACGCCGGTTCAGCTGCCAGAGCTTTTTACGCTGCTCGAGGAAAGCTCGAGGATTAAAATGGACAGCGTGAAACGTTTGAAACGTCAGAACTTTTTGCGTGCACTTTAATATTTTCTCCCGATTGCTTCTTGATGGGTTGAAAAATGCTCTCATGGAATGTTGTTAATTATCATGCTGGGGACCGTTGAAATTATTTTATTGCGATTTTAATTAATATGAGTTTCTTGCGAAGTTATATTGAAGTGTTTCACATAATTAAATCATTTATTAGTAGAATTGGGGGTACTTTTATTGCGTAGAAAAGTAAATAGTTTTTATAACATCAGTTTTTGATTATATTTAGAATGAGTTATATCCTATCACTAATAGATGCATGAAGTTTTGTTTTATAATATTGCAAAATACATTCTTATATTTATATCTAATAAGATACATTTTACCAATCTATAAACAACATAATGCAAAGTATATTATGCATCTAGGGGGCAAAGTAGGCTATTGATGCCCGCGAGTGAGTTGCCACCTGAGTGAAGCAAGGGTAGCAAACTCGCAGGCGTCAATAGCCCTCAGTGCACTCCCAATTGCAGTATAAGATTTTTTCTCATGCCCGGCGGAAAGTTGTTTGTGTTCCATCCTCGTTTTCAGGGTCAAAACGTTACATAACCTCACTTCTAGAAACTGCGATGCATGCGCGTGACAGTTTCTAGGCGTGAAATAATGTGGCATTTTATTCCCTGGAAACGGGGAATAAACACAATATTTTACGCCAGGGTATGAGAAAAACATTTTTAAACAATAAAAAAAACATTTTAATAAGAAAAAGAAAAAATAGTATTCATTAGTGTTATTGATTCTGTTAATTTGAAAACAATATTTAAACTACAGTGTTTTAAAAAATATAAGAATTGAACATTAAAACTGCAAAAATATTCACGAAGCGAAAACAAATGTGAAATCTCTGGATTGTCAGGTACTTCAACAGTTTCCCGACAATAGAGAACTATTTCCGCGGGCCAGTTCACTCACCGCAACGAAAACACGCGTTTAAAGCGGTTTACCCGAGAGCCAGCAAAGCACAAAATAAGAAGAGCACGCGCGCACGAAAAATAAGAAAACAAAAAGAAGAAATAATAAACAAGGGCAGGGGCGTTATACCTGAACAATATCGCCGAGATCGCCGCCGGGTGCGCTGAACGTGAGCTTGCAGATGTAAGGCACCTTGTCTTCCTTCGGACGATGCAGCTCGAGGTCGTAAGTCTTGCCGACGTCCCCATAGTACGTTCTGTTGCAGGCTGTAACACAAAGCCACGAAAACCATCTCAATCTCAATGCTGCGCTTAAGCCTTCCACTTTCTCTCTCGCTTCCCTCCCCACTCTCTTTCTCTTTCTCTTTTCTCTTTCTTCTTTTTGTATTTACTTTATGGTATATGCGCTCCTTATCTGAGTCTTTTTCCTCTCGTTCTTCCGCTTTTTCTTAGAGATGCTAGTGATTTACGTCGGCTTTTGCCTGCTTTACAACTGGCTCGAGCTTCCGCGTCGCGCTGTAACTCTTTGAATGATACACCTACCGAGTGATCCGCAAATTTTCCGTCAGGATTTTGGGAGTTTGGAAGAGTTTTATGTAGGTAAAAGCTTGAGGTTTTACAGTAAAATATGTATTTTTACATTTTTTTAAATATTCAAACACTAATAATTAACATTATTAAAATGCTTATGATCAGAATAAGTTTCAAATTTTGTATTGTTTTGGTTCAAAAAATAAAATATTAATTTTGACATTTGAAATTTCTTTTAGTTTTGGGAGATTTTCTCTGGTACCAAAAGATTAATTTCAGATATGCATTAGTCATTCATTGTAGTTTGATCTCATAGGTTTTACTCTAAATAATAAATGAAAAAGGTACCTCTACTTACAATTAGAACACAATAATCAACAATGTAAATTCCCGTAAACCCGTAAATCTTGCTTTAAAGGAACTTGGAATAATTAATCAAAGAGAATAAATTGGAACAGTGTTAAAAGCTATTAACTAACCAACACAACTTTCCAATAGTATCGATTATAGTTACCTTACAAATTTAATTAATTCAGGCATTCTAATAAGAAAGTTAATAAAGTTCAAGGAAGTTCAAAAATAATTTTCTTTTTACATCATGTTTTTATGTCGATGATTAAAATCTATTCAGAAATATATTAAATGAGTGTAACAAAGTAGTTAGTTCAATCATATTCTCTTCATAAATATTCTCTTATTCTAATTATAGTACAGCAAGTAGAAGTTTAAAGTATACATCTAAAAGTTTATGCAGCTTTAATAAACGATTTAATACGATTTCATTAATGCAGTTATTACAATGTACCAATACTATGAAGAGCTTTGCTCGGAATTCGAAAATACTTCGGCTATCCGCAAAGACATCCCCAGCTATCTCCTAGACACGGACAATCGAATCTCGAAAATTCAACAATAAACATAAATCATGAAATACCCCTATGCTCGCGTATTTCGCCCCCCCCCCCCCGCCGTGTGACGCTGCGCTTCTTACACGAAGCACGAAGCATGGCTTTTTCATTTTGCTGTGGAAGCGCGCATCGCCATTTATGGCACAGGCGCCAGAGTAGACGGCACGAGAGCCGATGGGAGAATAAAACTTTATCGCGATGAATCCGCGCTGGGTGAAGATGCGAGCGCGCGCCAGGCAGACAGGAACAAGGCGCATCTCCCCGACGCGTGTGAGATAGAAATCGCAATTTTCGGTATTGCATAATTCCATAAAAGAAAACAGACCGTAGATAAGAGATGTATTCTCGTATATTAAAAAACGATGGTTTTGTGTATGAGCGTTTTATTGGTTGCCGTGTAGAATTAGAATGAATTCGGATAGGTTTTTGTTGAGTTTCCTTAACTGCAAAATGTAGCATAGAAATATTATTAACTTGTAAATTGTTTCAAAAGTGCAAGGTAAAATGAAAATGAAGTTTTATATATCCAATCTGCATTTATGAAATGACAGTTTTTAATGAATGTATTTTTTCGCTATGCACATTAAAATTCAGATAATCAAAAGTATCTAGATTTAATGCAGATAACTGCGTTTTATGCGCACATCATAGAATTATTTAAAATTTTGTTACCATGTGTAGGGAGAAATATATGCATGGTTGTCCGTTAAAGACTGTATTGATTTAACGTCTATGAAAGCTTTCAGTTACATTTATTACATGAAAAGTATCAAAAAGAGCGTTAAAAAAGTGGTCGTCATATGACGAAATATTTCAAAGAATTGCAATATCTGTGTCATCTTTGAGGTGAAATAAATAACTAGCTGCTATGATTCTTATACGAAAATTTGCAGTTATTTAAAATTAACTCAAATGATGTTTGACTAAATCAAAATTTTTAATGAAATATAAGAATAGTAAGGTAGTTTCGTACAGTGTAAATTCATTACCCTTTGCACAATGTATGCTCTATTATATATTATAAGGATTGAAATGTTCATGTTAATAATTCTATAAATCAAATACATATCGTAGAATTTATAAAACCAACTTAGATTAAAACGCTTTTAAAAGTAAAAAATAATAGTTACTGTAAAAAAGAGATTGAGGAAATAATACGATCAAATGTTTATTATCTTTATTGAATAAAGTCAACATTTTGGTCGTTTGAATTCAAAATACAACTATTTGTAGTCGGCGCCAGAATCAACAATTGCGTTCAATTACAACATTTTATGATTGAATATAGTTTATTATGGCATGAGTTATAATTTATGTAGTAAGTTTTGTAATTTTCCAAAATTATTGGTGTCGACTCCAAATGTTGACTTTATTCAATAAAGATAATAAACATTTGATCCTAAGCCTATTATATTCTCAATCTCTTTTTTTACAGTAACAATTATTTTATACTCTTTAGAGCGTTTGTTTTTAAGTCGGTTCTATTACTTTTAAATTTTTTTTATTTAACTCTTTTTAGTGTACTAATCAATGCATGCGTGTATGTATGTGTGTGTCGTGTGCCTGCATGCGTATATGCGGGCGTGTATGTATGCATGTGTGTGCGTGTGTGTGTATGTACGTATGTGTGTGTATGTCAAAGCGGTAAGACCATTCCTAAGTAGGTAATTCGTGTAAAAATTGTAAGAAAATTATTGACAAAAATATGGTTCTTTGTTTGTACTGATTATACTGGGCTAGCATTGACCCTAAAATCTATGGGATTATTACTGACCCTTTATCTAATTCAAAAATATTTTTTTCAATCGGTCCAACAGTTCCTGAGCAATCGGTGAACATACAAAAACGAATAAGTAAGACACACTGGAATTATCGATGAACACAAAATGGTTTTTTGCTTTTACAGGCCTTGTACTGGCCCAGTACCTGTTGAAAGTTTTATGGGACCACCGCGGGGTGACCCTCTATCGATAAATAGTTTGATACTTTATGTCATATCTATTTATTTCTACAGAAATATTACTTACAACATATTTTCCAGGAAAATATAATTTCAATGTACCTTTTTATACCTCTTTATATTTTATCAAGTAGAAAATCAAAATGTTTTGAATTAACATTTAAATCATTCGTGAACTGATTTTTTATGATCCATCGTACAACAGCTCAATAGCACTTCCAATTAGTTAAAACAGAAATTATTTTTAAAAAACTCTACCATCAACAGATGTATAATAAATATTACCGAAGAGAAATCCTACTACTATACCTTGTATCGCATTACCGTCACCTATCCATTCCTAGAAAAGCCCTCCTTACACAAACTATACAATTACATCCAGCGAACCCGCACGCACAATCAATCGCTCTCCCCTCGCCTCGAAGCCCAGGGCGATCGGTTTACCCGCAGCACCGTCACACTAGCCAGACTTCGCGCACGCGATCACGACGAATAAAGTCGAATCGTCGCCGTGTCCGTGCCCCTCGTCCTCGATAAATCGAATTAAAACGCGCGTGACACGCACAGAAGTTGTGAAACTCTGGTGGTGCTGGGGTTATAATACTGTGATTCGCCTTTTCGATTCGCGCGTGCGTCGTGTCGCGCTCCGTGTAATGCGAGTTGCTCGGGCTTCGCCGCGGAATTACCTGGTGGGCTGCAGCCGCCGCCGCCGTGTCTGATTGTAAGGCTTCAAGGCCTCGCGTAGGAGGAGGAAGATGAGAAAGAGGAAGAGGAAAAAGAAGAACAGGTGCATGTTTTCCTCAGCCTCTGTCTGTAATTCGTTTGTAAAAGAGACTGGGGTGTAAAGTTTGTTAGAATTCGTCTTAAAGCACCGTTTGGAACAAAGAATATTGCATTTATTTTTTGCCTGCTTAAAGAATCTTACTGCAGAATTTTTGGTAGAAAATTAACAAGTTCTGGAGTGAAACTGGTTAAAAACTCGTTAATTTTTAAGAAAGATACCAGGCAAGATTCTACCAGGTATCGATAGTTGTATCTAATGTTTTATATTGTGATAATCTAAGTCACTAGAATATCGTGTTTTTAAAACACATTGGAATCAGATACAACTGCGTCATATTATTTACAAAATTGGCATCTAATTCTCACAATCAATCAACAACATAACATTGGCAGGGAATTTGAGAAACGAAATGTTTTAACTATTGACATATTTTTCACTCTAATATCTTGTTATGTACAAAAATTTTTATCATTTGAGTATTTAGTAAATATTAAAGTAAATTTACTAACCATACTAAAAGAAATTAATTAAGATGCCAAGTGATCCTGATAAGAACCTTCTCGAGTTTCTAACCAAGTTTTAGCAAATTGAATGAAATTTACGAGTTTTTATTCAGTTTCTAGCCAGAAATCGTTATTTTAAAAGTACATTGTGCAACAAGGGGACAAAATCGGGTTTTCAAATGCGAGGATGGCGATTGAGTGATCGAAATCATCACCCGAGTCTGGAACATCCTTTCACTATCACGAATGATCAAAATCATCATCCGAGTCTGGAAAACCCATTCACTATCACGAGTGCTCAAAATCATCATCCGAGTCTGAAACCCTTTCTCCCCCTGTTACACACCGTATTTTTTTTCAACAAGTTTATGTAAGTCCTGTTTTGTGCATGTGAAGCCAATGGAGAATGGAGAATTCCGAGAAAATATTGTTTGCTCGCTGCGTTAGACGCTCGAGATTCTCGATTTTCTTTGGGCTCTACATGCATTGACATGAGGCTTTTTCCATGCACGTGTTATAAAAAAGAATTTATTAGTAATTTAAACGTGATTTATTATATCCCTGCGTAATTATACCTCAGACCTAGAAGCACGAGAGAGGCATAAGATACATGCTGACGAAGAGTTGTCGGAGTATGAAGTGGGGAATTGAAAAAATAAATATTGGTTGTACATGTCAATATTGAATTCGTTCGTTGAAAAGTATTAGTAAACATTTTCTGAGAGAAGCATAAATATAAATAAATGAACGAATTTGAAGTAAAATTAAAAGCGTTGAAGATCTGAAAAATTGCTAAGTATATACATACAGATTTTATGATTTTCCGAAGTCCAAATAAGGGCAAAATATTCTTGAAAATGTTTTTTCGCACTGTTTGTGGATGTTACGGACAGACATAATATATTCAAAATAAATTATGACGTGGATAAAAAATTATTATTTGAACGTAATATGTTGGTACAAAACCTAGGTTTTGTACGGAGGGAGGATGTTACGGACAGACATAATATATTTTCTAATAAATGAATAACGTCGTTCAATAATAATTGTAAAAATATTTATGTTCCAAAATTTAACGAATTTTGAAGATTCAAATATCAATTAGAATATTTTTCGAATGTCTACTTTAAGTGTTTGAGTTTCTAATATCTCCTGCCGTGTAAACCTGCCTGTTGCAGATACAATGGAAAATCAACACAAGGGTTTTTCGGGATAATATTGTTTGTGAACTAATGTTTTAAAATGTTCTTTTACTTCCACGTAAACAATCAACGTCAAAATGTCAATTTCATTCATTCCAGTAACGTTAAGAATTGCTAATTTAATAACCTAATTAATTAATAAATTGTTAAACTGCAAAAACTAAAAATATACTCAACAATTTACAGTCATTGCATATAAAAAAACCGTTACCAATTCATTGGCACTTAGCTTACTGAAACTAAATTAATTGTTATAATTTGTAATTCTTTGTTGTAATAAATTAATTTTAAATTGCTGTATCTCTGTCTAAATAATAGCTCAAAAAGGGTGTGCTTTTTTATCATTGATGGTTTGTTAAAAGATAATTTTTTACTAAAATTACACAGCGATAGGTAATCATCCTTACCGAAGCCATTTTTTCTCTGTACGCAATTTATTAAAATTATTTAAATATTTAAATTATATATAATTAGATGTCAGTACGTAGATTTGCTAAATTCATAATTATCTAAAATTCTTTGAATGATTTTCCATCATAGATTTCCGAGATATAACCATTTAAACTAAATATTTATTTTTTCGTGTATAACTAAAGAAGGGAAGAGCCTATCCAAAATTTGCCGTTGTAGAATATAGGTAATTTTATGCTTTTTTTAATGCATTTACAATAAATTGATCATAATATTTATAACATACCAAAAAATCCGAAAAACTAAATCTCAAAAATCTAAAAATCATAAAATCATTATAAAACAAAGACAAGTCAATGAATCTTAAAATTTATTTCTAATTTTGAATATTCATTTTAAAACGAAAAAATTGAGATATGATTGGTAAAAAATGACCGCGCCGTTCTCGAGATATAATCGATACAAAAAATTCACATATCATATAACCTCAATATCTCATAAAATAAATTATCTCTGAAAAGACATGCAAATCACAAGATAGTAAAAAACTACCTTTTTGTAAAGTTTCAGATAAAATGCTGCCGATTTACGTCAGTTATCGTCGGAGAAAGAAAATCGATTTCTTTTATAAAATTCTTTTTTTCTCGTCAGAAGAAAAAGGCCAAGAATCAATAATTTTACTGAATATTCTTCTCCATATTCCTAATCATCCCATTTTTTTCAAAAATTTTCCGTTATATGTTTCCGAGATATAATCGATTAAACAACAACTGACGTTTCAGGTTGGATAAGTTAGGTAAATTGTATGCTCTTTAAAATGCCTTTACACTGGATCGATGATATTTTTTCTAAGGATTTAAAAAACCCGGAAAATTAAAATCAAAAAACCGCTCTGAAAACAAAAACTCATCGCTAAACAAAAAAATCTTTATTGCGCCGCCTTCCTTTAAGAAAAACAAAGAAATGAGCTCTGAAACATTAAGTTTCACCGTGTCTATGCAGAGTAATACTGTTCCACGTCCATACTCACACACACACACACACACACATCCATACAGACATTTTCTAGAAATAGTGTATTTTTATTTCTTAATAAGTTTCAAAACATGTTTCTAACATGTTTTAGCAAAACTTTTTTTTACTATCACAAAGCTTTCTCTTTGAGGAAGCAGGATTGAATGAAAAATTAATATCATTGATAATTCATAAAAATCACCAATACTGACTAGATATACCTTCATTATAATATTATTGTTTGCCTTGACTTTATTTTTACTTAAAGTTCTTGAGATATGTACCAGTTTGAAATACTTCGTGAGTTAGTTTTATAGCGGTATAGAACAAGCAGGTACTATAGTTATGGATTATATGTAGTCAAATATACATTCAAGGCCGTTAATTTGGAATCTAATTTTATATAAATGTATCTCTATTAACAACGAAGAGTATCGTTAAACTTTGATTTGTTTGTATAAAGAGAAGTAATAAGCGTAAATTTTCGACTGGAAAATGTATAAACTATTAAAAATTCATATTGACGGGAATAAATGATGATGACCTCAAAATGCCTTACGTAAGATATAATGATGACTAATACGTGCCATTAGACAGTAGAAGATTTTCATATTCTAATTACCGAAGAAGAATCAAGTAAAAGTTTCATATTAAAAATTACTAAGCAGAATTCATCATTTTGACTACGATATACTTTTCACACTGCACATCTTGCACATCTAACGATTCGTTCACCCAAATAACGATACCCACATTCCGCAGCCAAGTAGTACGGCCCAGAGCATCGGCGGATACAAGGAAATGCACGAGATCGAACACACTCGCACACAGTATCATCGAGGCGATCAGCGACACCGCGAGGCAGATATCTATAGAAGTAGCAAACGGGCGAACACGGAGGGTACAGCCGACGTTCCATGGCTGAAGCGGGGGGGGGGGGGGGGGGGGGCATTCTCCAAGGACCGCGGATTCCTGGTCGCTATACAGCTGCATGTAGCGCCGACGAGATCCAAAGGCTGCATATAATGGACACTCGAGGTTTCGCCGCATGCGCGCGCGGCGGCAGATCTCGAGGCGAGCCGCGTGCTTGGTTGCATCCGCGAGTATCGACGCGCGGGATTCCTCGAGCTTCCCGGGAATTATCGTATACTCGGAGCCAATCTCGCGGCTGTAGCTCGCCGCCTGCTGCTACTGCTGCTGCTGCTTGACGGACTCTTTCGAATTGTAGAGGACTGGAGGGCTCGATCGATTTTGAATGTATACGCGTGGTCTGTGGATAGATTTGATCATCATAGTCCGACAAACACATCCAGGAGTCGTGTGTATGAATTGTAATATTATTTTATTATTTGCGAATGATTCGAGAATTACAAAATTGACAACATTAAAGTAACCTACAATGCCGTAAAGTATTATGTTGAATAATTTTCATCGGAATTAGTTGGAATTTAGTATGCTTCACTGGTATCATACTCCCGTCGGTTTGAGAAAAGTTGTTGTATACATAACGTTTCGAAATTCAGAGCTGTGGGATTATTTATTATCTTTTATCAGATTTATATAAATTATTACGACAATTTAATCAAGGTTAATTTTCTAAATATAGTGTTATATTATTGTATAATAATCATTCTCACTTCCGTTTATTTAAATTTTAATAACAAAATTCAAAGTGATAACAATGTTACAGTTAAATAGTAATAATATTTATTCTTCCTATTTTAAAATGTATACATTAACAAGCGAGTCTTGAATATTTGACAAGTGTTTTGATGTTTTAGCTACTATTTTATCACCTTTTTTTATTTGCAAAGAAGATTTATCAAATAATTTATATAATAGTACCTGAATTCTGTCGCGAAATTATCAAACATATTAATTATTTTACAAAATATGTTCTCTTAAAATCGAGAAATCTAGACGCATTCATAAGCGCACGAAATAGAATGCCGTCTTCTCCTCGCATCATGGCCGCATCAAAGAATTCACAGCTTTAACGACAAATAAAAGATTAAATTTTCAAACGCATGAATAATCAAAGTAAGAGCCATGACGAGATAAGCGACTCGGAGAAGAAGAAAAAAAGATAAAACAGTTTGTTTGATGCAGGTGACTTCGCACGACCAAGGCGACATTTCTATATCGTCGAAAACCCTCTTTATCCCCCCCTTTCCTCAACATACACCCGCGTATTATACGCAAACGAATAATTTTTTTTCCGTCTACGCGCTCTCTAAAGAGTTGCAGTCACAGCGAGAAGCCACCAAAGGCCAACGCCGCGCGCCAGACTGACTGACTGGCTTCATGCGAGATATACGCATACACGTAAATAAAAAGCCTAGAAGGATATTCACGGACTCTTCTTCACGCTTTTTTTTTTAACGTGAATCTCGTTTTGAATCCGCGGCTCGGCGTTTGCGCTTTGTAACGGTGCGGTACTCTAGCTTCTGGCTACACAGCTTTGAAAGACGCGCTTGCGAGTAGATAGCGAGAGAAATTCGCGTGTATGTACCATACTAACGGTAATGTTCCGTGCGGTATGAGCCAGATTGTGCATCGAAAATGCGGTTTTAGAAAACAAATTCAAAGCGAGATTCAGCTGACGATTCAACTTTTTTTTGCGTTGTTTTGAACTTTGGATGGTAAAATAATACAACAAGAAGTAACTGAATACTTTTCATTCAAATTGATTGAATATTTTATTTTTTAAAACAATTAAGCATTTTATATGTTTAAAATAAAATAAATGATAAAAATAATCAAATAATAAAAAAAATCAGATTCAAATCTTATCCCGATCACTTTCTTCGACGATGTTTTTTAAAGTTGAGATTCTGGTGGTTGGAAGCTATATTCAATTTTTTATTGTTTTGACTCGAAAAAATATTCTGGAATCACAAAAACTTAAATTTTATTGAGTCCGAAATAAGAAAAAAATTGTTGTAAGATAATAACCATTATTGTTCTTAATAAAATGAAAAGGAAAACTAATTTTTTCTTTATTTTTAAAATTGAGATTATAACGGTTGGAGGCTTTTTTTCAAATTTTTGTTGTTTTGTCTATAAAAAATGTGAATAACAAAAGTTTAAATTTTATTGAGTACGAAATAAGAAGAAAATTATTGTAAAATTATAACCATTATATTTCTTAATAAAAATAAAAAACAAACTGTTGTTTAAATTTCATATTATAGATATTTTATATTATTTATTATATATGTTTTTAAATCAAATGAATAAAAGGGACATAGAACTCGTTTACAAGACACCGAACTTGGAGTACATATGAATATCCGCTCGATTTTGACTTTCTTGTTGCTATAGTTAGCCGGTAAAGTTATTCATACAAATAAATAAAACGTTGAAAAAGGTGCCTGTAGTATTTAACTATAGAAATGTATACTTGGAGAATAGTTGAAGAATACAATTAAAGTAAATGCACTTTTTTTATATATTTTTGAGTATCACGTTTTCTGTTGTTTTTAAGATTTTTCAACTCATAAGTTATGTACCTAATGCCTATTATAATATGATTTAACCGAAAACTAATCGTTCTGAGTTAAATAAACCAAATATGTGTATCTACATAAATGTCCAATTAAACTAAACTTTAACACCTTCGAACCCCCTTGATATCTCCATCACATTCTGCAAACATCAAAGCTTGAACATTATTCCTAGTACATAGATGTCCATCGGCATTCCCAAAAGTACGCGCGAGCAGTCAAGTCCCCATCGGCAGCAGAGCTCCTGCGCTCCAGCAAAATATTGATAATCGCTCACTCTCTCTCTCTCTCTCTCTCTCTCTCTCTCTCTCTCTCTATCTCTCTCTCCGTTAGCCAGATAATTATAGGTGGATTATAGAGAAGCAAGGCGAGGCTTTCATTTGGCCGCCTCGCACCGTGTCCGACCAATTTCGCGCTCGCTCCGCCGAGCGTTTATACCCATAGGGGGCGGCCGGCTGACGCATGGCCGACTTCTATCACTGCCCGTCGCTTTTAACCGGCGCCGCGCCGCGTGCACTGACCCCGCGGACAGTAGCTCTAATTAAGGGGTACACGCTGCAGGCTTTAATACAAGCTGAAATAAGATCTATGTAATCAGGGCAGTTTCGTTTGTCGCGTTGGAAAGTAGTAAAATGTTTCAATTTTCAATAATTGCTTTATAAAGAATCATGCGAATGAAGATTTTTATTTATTTATATTGTTACTATACATTTTTGTGACATAAATGCATTAAAAAGTGTACATTGTACTAATTATTAAAATTTTGTTTGTTTCTTAGCTATTATTGACTCATAAGGTGAGTGTTATAACATACATCTGTGAATACGGATTTTGATGATGCTTTGGGAGAGTTTTCCGATATCTAGAAATAAAGCTTAAATACTGCAGTTTGTTACAATGGGCCCTTATTTTTAAGATATTTTTTATATTAATTGAAGAGGGGACTTATTCTTATGATTATTACTATGTATATATTTACACTAGAAAAATGAGCCTAAAGAATATAATAGTAGAAGAAAAAAACTTTAATTTGAGATCTGTAACGTTTGAAAATAATAATTTGTTCCAAAGTTATTAATCATGAAAGATAGTTATAATAAAAAATACTTGAAAATTCACGGCATCGCAAAGATTAAAATAGCGTTGAAGTTTCATAATTTTTTAACTGGAAGAATATAATTGGTCAAATATTTTTTGTGTGTTCCTTCCAGTCTGATAATTTGAAAAAAAAGAATAATTTCTATAAAATCATGTTATGTTCTACCTGAAGATATGTACGCTGTATAAAATTGATTTTATTTTTTCTTTCCGTTTAAACATCGAATATTAATTTTTAACTTTGAAAAAAAATTTTCCACATAAATAACTATTTATTTATGTAAAATGCGAATAGTTTTATTACAAACTCATTTTTCCACAAATGTACATTTGAAAATTTGTATTCAAAATGAGTTTAGATTTGTTTTAAAGTTCATAATATGTAGCTCTAACATACATTACGAAAGTTAGAATTTGTTCATAATGTGAAATATAGAGTTCCCGGAGTCTAGAAAGTGATAAATGAATAGTGTAACAGTAAAATTAATCCCAAAGAAAACTTTTAATAGCATATTGATATTTTCTGACGCGCGTAGAATGAATATCGCTCCGAGTAGAGCAACGTTTTTCAGAATTCAACGCAATCGCGAGCCGTTACAGCCCGCAGTCGCTGACGAGTTACTCTCAGTGGAGAGTCGAGCGAATATAGATGGACGCTTGGCCCCATCGCTTCTTCTCGCGGCCCGCATGGATTAATGCACCATGCACTGTCGCGTGTCGGCGCACTTTCGCTCGGCGTAATTTCTTGCCTGCCGTGTTTTCGTTGAGCCGTTCTCGTTTGCGCTTGTGCCGTGAAATCCTAATGATTAAACCGTGGAGCGTCGGTCTGTCGGTCTCCTCTTTTTTTTTCGGGGGTCTGGCTGAAGTTGACGAGAGTTTCGCGAATTTTCAGAGCACTCGTAGCATTGGGTACTTAACGAACCGACGGGTCGAATTTTTAAAATCGCTGAAAGTTTGTGAAGTTTGAAGGACTTGTTTCATGTTTATGTATAACGAATATTTGGAGAAAATCAAAACAGAAATTATGGATTTATTTTTTATGATCATACACTGTAAAAACTGGCCTGTAAAAACACTACACTGAGGGTAGAAAATTATGGGACTCACACCGTTCATGCAAACGATGGAAGTATTGATTTATTAAATAAAAGACGACAAAAAGATTTGATCGTGATGTCCATTATTATTACAATCAAATTATTAAAATTAAAACAGATTTATTAGAAATTCAACATATATTATAATACAATTTATTTAATAAATGTATATGCTTATGAAAACTATCAATTAATTAGAGATACAAAAATAAATGCATTCCGCAATGCACGTCTTAACGCACATCTTTGAATCCTTAAACTATTATTATTAATTTTGGCCTACCCAAAGTAAAACAAACAAAATACAATAACTTTTTACATTATATTTATATATATTCATAAATAAACTAAACTCGTGTTTCCCGAAATATATTACAGCAATTGCTTCTTCTAACAAGATTAAAATTCATCTAACTTCTCTCCTTCAAAGTAAGTTCCCTCATCATTATACACGAGAGCTCGTGCGCGAGTCCATTCGCTCCAAATCAATTTCCGAGCCGCACAAAAAAATTAACCGTATCCCGAAGTAACACATGCTCTCTCTCGTGCAGGCGCGCTTCGCTCACGATCGAATTAAGACTCTCTGATTTAACACTCGGCACCGCTGCTCGCGCATAAGGAGCATCACCTCCCCCCCCCCCCCGCGAAAACAAATAGTTTTCAATTTCCAAGTCCCCGGTGTGGCGCGGAAGAGAGAATCAAGGGAGGAAGAAGCGAGAGCGAAAGCTGGCTCGAATAAGCCTTTGCTCCGTTGCTTCCTCTCTCCTCGTTCTGTCTGTCCAACTCTCTTTCTACATCGCTCTGTTTCTTGGCGCGGATCGGCACGCCACGCACGTAACTCTCGCTCTCTTCACCTCACCATCTCTCTCTCTCTCTCTCTCTCTTGCGCACGCGATGACTTTTCACGAGCGGGCGGAAGGAAAAGCCCCGTTCGCTGTCGCGAAGTAATCGAGAAGTTACTCCCCTGCTCTTCTCGCTCGCTCTCGCTGCTTCTCTTCTGCTTTTCTCTCTCGCTCTCGCTCTCTTCACTATACTTTTCGCCATGGGTCGTCTCTCGCTTGCGCTTTATGCATCGAGGAAAAAAAAATGATTGTGATTTTTTGCCACTCGCGTCAAGCGGTAAAAGCTTTTGCGTCTTTATTGCGCGCTCCCATATTGTCTTGTGAATTATGTACGAGGTCGTTTGGGTTTTTCCGTTTTTGGTATTATACTCCAAAAGTTGCTTTATTATGCGAAAGAATGCGACTTTGTTTAAAAATAACTAAGCAAGTTGAAATTATATTACTGGAGAAATTATTGCAAAATAATATTTTAGAATTCTGAATCTTTTGCATAATAAGAAATACTCGTGATAATAATGTATTTTTGCATTTGAAGAAACTGGTAACATTATGTTCTATTTTTCATATCTATATAGATTCTAAATCTGATGTAACTATTACTATCAAAATTTTAGTGTGATAGACTATGTCTATTAAATAAATTTTGATTCTCTAAGTGAATGAATTCTTTAATTTTCAATGAATGATGTTCACATACGAATAATAATAATACAAATTTTGATGTATGACACTTTATAATATTCATCTTTATTATGTGTAAAAAAGAATATAAAGAAAACATAAAATAATTTTAAAATGTAATGATTGACATTCAATTAAATTTCGTTCTAGAAAGTCAGTGTGATTGGAATAGCATAAACTAATACACTTTAACTTTAACAATCAATCAATCAGTCAATCTCTTTTCGCTCGCGTTTCTTTCTCCTTTCTGCTTTATTTCAGCTCTTTCACGGGAATTCTTCCTAGTTCAATCAATTTCTCTTATAATTGTCAAACTTTTTTTCTATTTAAATTACGTATTAATGCATAAAGAATTGTATCATAATTACGTAAAACATCTATGGTATATTTATCTACATAATTTATATTTACAGTGTATTACAATATTTATATTATATATTAGGCATCCCTTAATGCATGTATGCAGTTTACAACCTGTCTATCTTAATCGTATTATACTCTTAATATAATATTTAATTTATTAACATTATGTAATTCATTTGTTAAAGGTATGAAAAAGTACTTTTTTCTACTTATAGTTGTGAGTGATTTGACAAATTTTACAATAATTATTTCATAATTTTATTATGTATTGAATTTGGACATAAAAAATCAAAGAATATTTCGAGATTAAACTATTTTCATAGATTATTTATCATACACATTGTAAACTATAATATAATAACAAAACTCAAGTAAAACCTTTTGCTTGATGAAAAATTTACGTCACTAGCTTGGTTTTATAAAAGAATAAAATTTTGAGTTGCCATAGTATTATTTTCGATATGCGATATATTGTAGATATAAGTATGTAACGTAATGTTTAAGTATCCAAATATTGGGCTCTATCAATTTCGACGCAATATAAGTTCAATTAATTTATAAAGAGAAAAAGCAGAATAAAAAGAATAAACAATCGAGTGAAATCAAATACTCAGCGAGAAGGCGCAGAGTGCAAGAACGGTATGCAGCCTGCGGTGCCGAGCAATAGGCGCAGAGCAGCAGCCGCGCCAGCCCTCCTTTATATACCTTTTCATTTTCCTTTTCCCTCGGCGCGCCTCAGTTTCCATCCGGCTCCTACGGTATATAAGTTTCTCCCTCTGCTTCCGTCTGCTCGGGCTCGTTTTTCGATCCGCGCGCATACATTATACCCAGGCGCGGCGGCGGCCACCTGCGGGCGAAGAATGAGGATCCGGCGCCGAGACCGACGAAAGTCCCGGGGTGGCAAATAAGACGGAAAGACAAAGAGAGAGATAGAGAGAGAGAGAGAGGAATAACGGAAGGGAAGAACGAGCTCTCCTCCAAGTTTTCTTTGCTCGCGCTCTTAAAATATAAGAACTTTTTAGGACTCTTTGGCGATTTATAAATATTTGAGAACTTTACCGCCTCGCGCGCTTTCGCGCTCGCTCTGACTCTCCCGCTGCATATACTCACTCGTGAATTCATTCGAGGCCGTAATTTTTCAGCCTGCGCAGATCGCGCTGGGATGTCTATAGGTGTGGTAACGATCTTTTCTCAAAGAGAAAGCATTGTTTTAATAAAATTTGTTTTAATGGGATTTCAACGTAGGAACGTATTATGTGACTAGATGAGTTTAAATTTGCTAGTTCCAAAAAAATGTCCGCTTGTATTTAAGTGCATGCATGCATGTGATTACAACTCATAAACTTGGCAAAAGAATTAACCATTTATTGCATGGATCTTTATTATCGACATAAAGGAGTTAATCGATTTGTTTCTTTTTAAGATTTTTCTACGAAGAAATGTTGTCCAACTTTTCATTATTCTTATAAGTTAGTTATAGGTATCGTGTGATAAAATATTTTTTTTTAATTTTTATAAGTTAAATAACATATCTACAAGATACTTTAATCAAATTTTAATTGAACACTATTGGCGTGGGAAACATTTTACAAGCTTTTCCTCGGACAATTAGAACAAAAAACAATAAAACAGATACAATCTAGAGAATTAGAAAGTACAATGCCTTATTAACATAAAGAAGAGTAGCTTAAGTTGACCTTCTTTTGTAATACCTACTCTAGTCTTATGCATCTGCTTAACAAAAGTTCGTTACTTCGAGACAATGTATATCGAACCACCGCAATACACCACTCTACTATGCAAAGAGAGAATATGCGAAGCAAAGTTCATAGACTTTTGCCCTCTGAAGCAACCCGTACACCCGTTCACTCACACGTACACAAACACCCAAGTACCCGATGCGTACAAAAACTCAGATACCCACCTATACACGCATAAAAGCGAACTCGCGTTCTTCGCTCCGCAGCGAAAACCCCAAGGTCATTAATTCGGCCTTTTAGAGCGACAAATCTCGTAAATTCCCCACCGGTCCCCCTGTATAATTGAGTCATTGTGTAAGCCTGGGCAAACTCGTTTCATACTCCGTTAGGACAGCGCGCGAACCTTTCTCCCCCCCCCCTCCCACGCTATACACACCCGAATCCAGCGGCAGAATTTGCATTTATGCCCGTATAACGCGGGAGCGCGCGTAATCCAGCGCCGCGGACGTAGCCGTGTATAAGCTCGCTTCTAGCTCGCTTCTCGTGGGCTGTCGCACGGTGGGTAGTCCCCGTCGAAGACCGACGTTGCTTGTCTATCTCGCGGCGGGCGGGCAAGCTGCTTACGGGGCCGCGTTTATTTTGGCCCCCTCGGCGAGCGTGAGCCGGTTTACGGGAGATTCGCCGAGTAAATACGCGGCCGTTTGCATAAGTCGTTACCGGGTACGGATATGATGGGCGGTAGCGCGCGGCGCCGTCTCCGAGCTCTCGGCGAGCGAGCGCGCGAGGCCTCCTCGTCGTATATAGTCATTGGCAAATATGAGCGATCGAATCCGATCGCTTTCCGATGCGCTGTGCTACCGAGGAGGGAGAGTGCTAGACTGTTTCTGGGGGAGACTGGGCTGAGATGGACAGCCCTGTGTTTTCATGCTTTAGGACGTTTTATTCGCCTTGTTGAGACTTACAATGTGTGTGTGAATGTTATTTTTACATTGCCAATAGGATAAAGAATGGTATTAATTTAGCACCGAAGCTGTGTTTGTTTAAATTGCGCATATGAGCTAAACAAGCACATGAGGCTCTTTCAGTTTCAGTAATTTTCACTAAAAAATAATACTTAGCTTTTGTCTTAAAACAAATGCAATGTATAATTTAATGGATTAGTAACATAAATGCATTGTACTAATTTCTCTACTGCTAATTAGTATTGCTAATTAATATTGCCAATTAATACATACGTACCATTAAAATCAAGTATATCCGTCTCGCACGAATCTCCCCTACCTACAAGCAAGCGCTTGCGCCGATCGCTGGCATAGCTGTACCTTCGCGCTGGTTTGTTCGCGTGTCGATGCATGGATATTGGGATTGACGGGTTAGATATCGAGGGAGAGGAATGGGGGTTCCTTATCGGGAGGACCTCGTACGCTCTCCAGGATTCGGGACACACGTGAGTAAGCAGACGTGTTATATAACGTCGTGACAAATATTTTCCTGATCGGAAGATCATAGGTAATTCTGCACAAACATTTGGGAGCGTGAAGCCGGGATCTTGGAGTAGGTTACTGCTGGAGTAAACTTCAGAGGAGGAGGATTACTTGAGAGATATATAGTTATGTACGAATGTTTTATAAAGAACCATTAATATTATTATTTTTAATAATTTATGCAATGTTTAATGTCTTATGTTATTCGAAACCTATATTTGAAATTCAAATATAGGTACTTTTGATACGCGGAATAAACTGTGTAGTTTATATTATTTTTTATTGTTTCTTAAAATAATAATATCATTTTACGTTGTACTCCATTAATTCTATCAACATAGATAATTTTGAGAATAGAGCGATATTTACGATAAAGTTTAGAATAATTTACAATATGGATTTAAAAGAATTATTTCAAATACTGTACATTGAAAATTTTTACACTTTTTACATGACCATTGAAAAAATAGCTTTTCAAAATGAATATAAAACATGATAAATAAATAAATAAAAATTATTTCATTTGATAGTTAAGTGGTTCTACATTACAACAAATGTGACTTCATTAATTCGATTAATTTCCTGAATCAGTAGAGACTACAATGCTTCTCTGGGGTTTTCCAGATCTCTGACTACGAATATAAAATTCTTCCCTAGAGTATGTATATGTCATGAACATTTATTTGTACGTCAAATGTTTACTTTCAAATAATATTATACAAATTATGATGATACCTGTGTTATGCCATATGCATTGTATAAAATTTAATATTTTATTAGTATAAATTAATATATTTATAGCAACCATATTAACCATGTATGAGAATGACAATAATTTATTCAAGTTATTTTTTTTAACTATACATATATAAATATTAACAATAATAATATATATGGATGATTCGGTCGCAACGAGATTACTTTGTATCCAAACGTCTTAGACAATTATGTAATAAAATAAATGTCCCTTTTTTGTACATGAATGTTTAAATCAATTATAATTGTAAAAAGCCAGAAGTAAATATGCAAATTACGTATTGAAATAAAATAATAAAGTATGTTTGAAACTTCAGTTGCGTAATACTGCGAAACTTCAGTATGTTTACAACTTAAATTAAAGTATAAAACGGTAATCCACGGGAAAGTAAAGTAGATAAAAATCCCTTCTGCGCGTTAATTGTAAACTATAAAGCCAATATAATCTTTTTGTCTAACAATTTACGATAGAATGTTGAATATATACCTTATACAGGTTAGTTTCGTAAAAATACCAATCACCACGATCTAGATACTGTTAATAGATATTTTACTGCAGGTAAAAAATGTTTTTCATAACTTAATACAGTTTCAAAGCAAACTGTCAGTTCCTTAGAAGTCAGTTCCTTAGCATGTTATGAAAAATATTATCAAAGAAAAGGCATTCCAGGTAATTTTTATTAAAAACTGATTATACCACGTGATTGTATGTCCGAAAATCCATATGAAAAATCATAACTCTCACAAATTCGCGTAAATCAATGTATACTAGGTATGGTTAAAATCGGCGATTCTCACCCATCCGCCGTATTTATTTTTACGCTGCACTAATTCCGGTGAAATCACCTATGTATCAATAAACACGCAAACACGTTAGATCCTCAACTGCCCAGAACTTTACATCGTACATAGCATTGCACTCCGATATACGACCACATAACAAACCATCTAAAAAAGATTATACAAACGCAATATAAAGAATATCCATGAAAGCCAACGACTCGGAATTTATCGGCCACTCAATTAACTCGCTTGACCATTTTACGAACGGCCCCATAGTCGCGGCGTGGCGCGGAATCACGATCGCGCCATGCGTCGGCGCGCGAAATTAAAGGCGTAGTTTTCGCGCAGCGAGCGCGCGGGAAGCTTTTTTCCGATTCGAGCGCCCGAAGGGACTATATACATATGTATGCACACACGCCGCTCTGGTACGAGATATAAGCCCCAGCGAAATTACAGTCCTGTTTGCGAGTTTGATTTGCTCATCCTCGAGTACTTGAGCACACGCGTACACCGGCAAATGAAAGTATACAACTGTGTTGGTTGTGGGCCGATGCAATATTGCGAAACGTCGAAAGTTTGGCTTTTAATCGCAGGCGAGGCGCGCGCAACGCGCACTCGATGGATTAATATGCGAGTTGCGCAAACTGAACGGGGTGGAGGAGTCTCGTTGTTATGATTACTGCGGATGAGCGAGTTGTTTTTTTACAGCAAATGTTTCATGTTCGGTCGATTTTGTTTGGCGTTTGAATGAGTGAATTTTATTGTTTCGTGAAGGGTCATCAATGTTATTTAATGATCATAAAACCCTTTTTTTGAAAATTAAAGTTTGTCTACGAAAATTTCATTGTAAAAAAAGTTCATTCAAACAACATTCCCTGGTAGAAAATTATCTAGTTTTATTGAGGCCCTCGATTATTTCCTTGGCAAACTAGATAGATCTACATAGTTCTAGATTAATTTTCTACCAGGGTTATCTTCTTAATAAAGTTGATCGCTGGATATACTAGAATTCAACTATAACTTAAGGTGATGTTAACTAATCCCCCGCCCCCCCCCCCTCCCCCTCCCCCGTTACCTGAAAATACGGGGAACTATTTTTTACATTTAATTTTCAATTATCAGAAAATATCTCTCTGGAGGCTTGTTGTTTTTAATATAAAAAAAAACAACGTTCTAGAGACATATTCACTCAAAGTAGAAAATGAAATGAAAAAAGTGGGTCCTCGCAATTGGGACTTTGCATCATTTTCAAAAATGCATAAATCACTTAGAAAATGGTTCATTGTTGACGGTAAAGTATTTTTCAGAATTTTTCCAACTCGAATTTATTAAAAAAATCAATATTTACGTATGCGATTTTGAATTTCGCGCAAATTATTTCGAAAATATTCCTATTAGCTAGTCGATTTGTGACGTCAGGATGGTATAATTTTAGAAATTTAGTACGAGAAAATGATTAAACGCTCCAATATCTCATGGAAAATATTTATAAACAAAATAATGTGACATATCCACACACATATCCCTTTTAATTTTCGACCATGAATCCAATGCTAATATTAGATTTTGAGCCCATTATATTTTTAAAATCTATTTAAGGTCTAACTTTATTTTTTCATATCAGAACATATCTTTTTTATTACATATTTGAATTCTTCATCTCAAAATACATACAAACAAGTATTTAGTTTATTTAAGTCCACTGTTTGATTTCAGATAGACGAAAACCTAATTTTGATAGGCCCCAAACTATTCGGGTTAAATTTTAATGATCAATATAATTAGTCAATAAACTAAATATATATATATATATATATATATATATATATATATATATATATATATATATATATATTTATATATATATATATTGGAGGGTTTAATCATTTCCCCGTACTAATTTCCAAAATTATACCATCGTGACGTTACAAATCGACTAGCTAATAGGAATATTTTCGAAATAATTCGCGCGAAATTAAAAATCGCATACATAAATATTGATTTTTTTTTCAATAAATTCGAGTTAGAAAATTTCTGAAAAATACTTTACTGCCAATAATGAACCATTTTCTAAGTGGTTTATGCATTTTTGAAAATCATGCAAAGTCCCAGTTGTCGGTTATGGGAACCTCACACATGCAATATCTTTTATGCGAGGCATGTGGCTACAATGATAGTAACTTTTATTAATTGGATGTGTTGATATAAGTTCTGTTTTTAATTGTACTTTTTATTTATATAATATAAAAGTCTATTTATACGATGAATAGTTTTATTGAGAGACTGTAAGTTTGCTAGGGTTACATATATTTTTTTAAATAATAATATTGTGATAATTAAAGTGAATCGAGTATCGTTTTATTACAATTCAATTGAAAATATAAATTGAATGTACATGTACTGCTAATCTATAATATCGATTTTCGATTAATTGAAAAAATTCATTTAGTTTCCCTAATGAAATTATTTCACCTCTATTCTTCTATGAGGAAGCTTTGTGGTGGTAAAAAACGTTATGCTAAATTCATTACAGAAACACGTTTTAAAACAGTAGGAATCAAAATACACTATTTTTAGAAAATATCTTTTACAACTTTTATACTCTCTTTTAAAGTTGTTTTAAAATTCGGCAATTTTAATAATAGCTTACTATTAATAAAAGTAATTCTTAGTTATCAATAATTAAATTTTAGTATTTTTATTGATTTAATTTTTATTTATTTAATATTTCTTACGAATATTTAAAATCAGCAAACTCAAGTAGAAAGTATGAAATTTAATATAAGAAAGTAATGTGTATAATAAATAGATAATAAATACCTTTCTTCTCATTTTCGTGCGAAACAATATTGGTATATATTAATAGAACAAATGATGTTCCATATTAATAAAATTAAAAGTGAAAAAAGCTTAAACCTTAAGCACTTACAAAGCAAAGCATCACTCAGCTTGAGAAGTCGCAGTATCTTATTAAAAGCATCCCCTAACTTTTCTACCCTACACTCTCTCGTGGCTCTGAACTCATTTTCCCGAGTCCATGCAATATGCAAGCGCATCAAAAACAGGCTAAGAAACTGAAGCAGCGGCGCGCGAGTGGCCTCTTCCATCCGAAATGAAATCGTAATAAATAACGAATGCGGTTTTCTTTCAATTTTCTCGCGCGCGGAATCCCAAATGGCTCCGGCTCGCGGCGGGTCAGAGACTCGATGGCGCGCTAAAATAACGGCCCCGGGAAGAATTGGGGCGCGAAATCCCCGACACCGGCCTCAAAATGGAGTCTATTTCCGAAGCGTTTCTCTCTCTCTTTCTCTCACTCTCTCTCTCTACCTCGTTCTATCCCGCTTAGTCTGGCGTTTCTTTCGGGTGCTTCATTTCCCCCTTACGTGCACAGCAGGGACAGAGTAATGCGCGCGGAGAGGAGATAAAAACGAGATCGTTTTAATTCCATTAAGCTTGGAGGGAGAGAGTGCCGGGAATAGCGCGTATATAGCGGGCGGAAAGATTCCGGAACTTAATTTTTAATGAAAGGAGTGCATGTAGCACTTCGCTTAGGAGGCTCTTTAGAAATGGCCAAGAGAATAGTTTTGCAGATTTTACGCGCCGAGCTTGAAGCTTTGAAGATTAATTAGCGCTTGGGTTTTCGTCTTTTTGGGGGCGGGCTTGAGATTTGTAGGATGAGTAGAGCGCTTGTATGTAAAGAGGTACATTTTTCCCTAAATTATGGGTATTAAGTTTGTGTGAAATGCTAAATTGTACATGAAGAATGCTGCCGACTGTTTACAGTTGTTGTTAACTTAGAAACTTTGAAAAGTATTTAGTTATTAAATGGATTGTGTTATATACGTATATGTTTTAAATAATAGAGATGTAAGTTATTTATACTGAAAAAGAGAAATTCTCACGACTATACGTGAACTCTACCTTGAAAGTCTAACCTTAAGGATAGGTACTATTAAAAATAGCGAAGGAAAATAAAGTTCCAAAGAATCATTTTTATCTTATTCATAGAAAAGTTTATATTGTGTATAACGGTTTAGCCTACTTTCAGTATGCTTTTATATTTTGATAAATATAAGTTTCATTTTGTATATTTGTGTTACGTGTACTCCATTCATTCGTTTTTTATACTGGATAATGGCTATGAGTATTTTTTATAACATTTATACTAATGTCTTTACTATACTACGAACAAATTGAATATGTAGGTCCTTTTTTCAAAATAAAATTTTTCATATACACTAGGTATACTCAAGGGTATCATTCTCTTAAAGTAGGTCACTTACTATTTTACAAAAAATACAACGATCATCGGTTTCAAGAAAAGTATTTTTTTGACAATTAGCGATACATTTTTTTCAAAAAATGCACATATATACTATGTGCAATTTCTTGTACAAAATTGGTATTGCAAAACACATTAAAAATATTGAATCGCAATTTAACCATAATAATTTTGTTTAAGTAAAAAAATTATGTAATCCACAATGTTCCTGCTCAAACAGTTACCATGCGCAAGAAGTTAAGTAATTTAAAAACACTTATTTTCACGCTTTTTTACTTTTAAAATAACTTTATGATATTATACTTGAAAAGGACTAGCTTCGTAGCTCGTGTAACATATTTGCACTATCAAGGTTAATGTGTTACTGATTTTCAATTGTTATCAATAGCCAAAATAAAAGCATCATGTTTTTAAACGCTTTTATTTCCTGTCTGTCTCTGTTTGTACTCAAATTTTGCATTTAAATCTTCAGAAACTTTCTGATAAGATAGAATCGAAAGTTTGAACGGATTGAGACTGGATGACAATACATTACAATAGCATTTAGGTCAACTGCAGGGTCCTAATATTGGGACAGCGGTGTCCTATTTTAAAACATTATTTATAAATTTGTCAAATCTTACATTTCAAAGCTTAAAAACTTAACGATAAGATACGATAAGATAAGATACGATTGAATGACAATATATTTTAGTGAGTTATTGGAATAACTCTGTCTAAATATGGGGTCAGCGGTGTCTCAATTTTGGGACGTTAGTTGTAAATTTACGTTGCTAGAGAGTTAACATATTTTGGACAGTTAGAGAGTATACGACAAGACACTTAAGTGACACTTAATGCAGGTCTGTCCTAATTTTATGACATCTTTGTCCCACAGTTGGGACAATACATATTTATTTATCTCAAATCTTACATTAATAAATTGAAAAATTTCTGGTTTAGTTAGAGAACTTACACTTTTGGAACTTGTTAATACTACGCTATATTTTAGTGGTATTTCGGGATGGCGGTATTCAAATTATAGAACAGTGGCGTCTCAATTTACGGACGTTATCCACAGTTTTACCTTAAATAAAATAAAACTATATACGTTTAATTTATTTTGGGTCAGTTATATCTTAAAGGTATGTTGTCAAAATATTTGAATAAAATGCAATTTGAATTTTTTAGTGTTTTTTATTTATATTTAAATGTACAAGACTAAAAAGAATAAAATAAAATAAAATAAATAGAAAAATATTTAAAAAAAAAACACTTTTATATTTATGTATTAATAATATTTTTCTGTCAGCTCTGCATGTCCGTCTAATCCCCATAATGTTTTATCATAGATATGAAATAAAAGCGTGGGGCGTTTAATTTTTCTTCTAGTCAATATGTCGGTCGCAATTTTATGTATCTACACATCTAAAAATGTCTTCTCTATCCAAATGCCGCGAGCTGCTCTCCTACAACTTATGAAAACGTGATAAGTATTTAGCGCCCCACGCTTTTATTTCATATTTTGATGAAACAATATGATTTTCAGACGGACATGCAGAATTGACAGAAAAATATTATTTTATACATTTTAATACATAAATATAAATACGATTTTAAAAATATTTTTTAACTATTTATTACAATTCAAAATAAAAAATAATAGTCAATATTTTAATTTATGGGAATTCGTAAATAATTCAAACATATATTATTGTAACACTATCAGATTAGAAGTTATATCTTTCATAAGAATGTACATGCACATTATGTCTATACTGAACACTGTACCCTCAACTTTCAAAATTAAAAATGTATACGCATCTAACAGCAAAAGTTAATCCGGTTCCACGGATTTTCGGGTCCAGCCCGGGTATGCCAAGCACGCAGCGGGTCAAACAGTCGGGGCAGCGAGAAGGACAGAGCTGAGAGACAGCTCGAGCTTGTGTTAGCCCAATTCCGAGCTCGACGCCGAACAGAACAGAGAATAGCATAGAGGAGAATCGCGCTGTAAAGGAGCCATCCAGTTGTATAGTGGTGCATTGACTACAGGCGTGTGCGTGCGTACGTACGTCGACGGATTGAAGAGGCGAAGGGAGAATAGAGGGTGAACTGCAGAGGAGGTGCTCGCATAGCTGAGACTATAGGGCAGGGATGCGCATAGTAGAAGGTGTAAAAAATGAGACGACGACGAGCAGCTTTTCTGAGCATTTTTGTCACTTGGTATGATCGTAAGAAGAGTGTGCATCTGCACGAGCCAGTTTATTTATCAATATAGGGGTCATGTACCTAAAAGTGGAGGGATTGTGTGTCCCCGATATTTATCGAGCTAAAAGCAGGTAAGATACGGCTAACTATTTTTTCATACACGAAAACGTAATTTTTTGTTTGAACTGCGATATTTAAGAAACATATGATGGAAATCTTTAAAATAAATTGAGCTGAGAAAGGTAGCTTTCCACTATCTCTTGACTGAACTCTTTGACCGTACTAAGACCTTACTCAAATATCTTGCAAGATATTTGAGGTTATATATATTTTTAAATTTTGTTTGCTTATTACATACAAATTAATTTCTATTTGGTTTTTTTATGAAGATACGATATCAGAAAAAAATTAAAGAATCATCGATTTGTTTTTGGTTTATATAACGATATTTCTATTTTACGATATTTTGAAATCGATAATGAAATTTATGATCATAAACTTATCATTTGTTGTAATTTATCTTTTAACAAACAATCAATGATAAAAAAAAACACTTTTTTAAAGCTATTAATTAAAAAGAAATATAGCAATTTAAAATTAATGCATTAGAATAAATAAATTCATATTGGAACAATTTAGTTTGAGGAAGCTAAGTGCCAATGAATTGAAAACAGTTTTGTTTTTCGTTTATTAATATTTGTTTGTTAATTTTAAAATATGTATATTTGTTTGTAAAAGTAATAAACTGCACATAGGTTAAATCAGATCCGCGCTTCTACTACTCCACTACGGACATTTTTATGTGTAAAAAATCAACTATCATTTATTTGTAAACTATTTATGCACATATTATTTCTTAAAATAGCATAAAATTGTATGTTATACATGTGTTATACATCTCTAATAAACAAAAAAATATGTGTTATTATATAACTATATTCTAGATGTACAAATATTACTATATCCACTTATGGGGGGATTATTGGGGGGAAAATATGCTAACATTTCAATATTAATCTGTAGTAAATATTAGTAACATATGATAAATAATGTATTTATAAGCTTTTATTGTGCATACAATTCATTCAAATGTAAGTAGGAAGTAATTTTAAGCTAAAATTATTGACTGTGATATGTTTATAGTAATA